>JAUPFZ010000008.1:18535000-19735000 GCA_036937285.1 Euphydryas editha | reverse complement strand
TAGGCTCAAGGCTATTTAGAATCATCGGAAAATCGAAATTTTCACAGAATATGTACATCTATGGTCTCACGATACTGACACATAAAAGTTAAAATGAAATGAGTGGTGTATTTGTTTTATTATAAATAGTTTTTAAGAAATCGTTTCATGTTGCACGTATAAAGTAAATTATTAGTCGTTGATTGTTAGTTTTAAATATACTATATTACGTGGTTGGTAAATTTTTATTGTCAATTTGAAAAATGGAATTCTTTGCAAGGAGGACTTTTAAATTTTGATGTCATTGATGTATCTCAGCTCAAAGAGATATTTTCGATACATCACTTTATTACTGATGTAAAGTGCCATATTATTTTACATTAATTATTTTTAAAAATATATATGCAATTTTTTTCTTCAGCTGTCCAATTTTACACGGTTTTTTGCTTTTAATTTGACAATTATATCATAAAAGTTATTTATCATACACGTTAATATCACAAAAATCCTTCTAAAACTATTGGAACTAAGTTGATTTAATTTTATTTACACTATGTTCTTTATTTAAAAGAGTTAAACATTATTTATCGTGTAGTGAAATGCATTTTGTAATGCTGATAACATTTTATATAAGCAGTGATTATTTTAAGCTGATCATATCAAACTATTTTCTATACTGCCATGTAATATTACAATGATGGAAATGGAAGCGAATGTACCTAATGGAATTTTAGAAGTTTTAGTCAGAAGCGCTGGACTAACTCATAAACAATAACACATAAACGAGTGCAGCGCTGTAAGCTCAAATATATTAGTTAAAAGAATTGAGTATCGTTCGGTATATTAACTGATTTTGTTTTATCACTAGTTGTTAACACGAAACAGCAGAAGGAATGTTAAGAAAGAAAGCTAATAATATTTTATTATGAAGCAAATAATAATTACTACCGTGAGATACTGTTTATTTGTATAATATAATATACACTAGAAAACAGCGCATTGCAGACACTGCTTGGTTTTGAAATACTAATAACATTAAATTACACAGTTAAAACTTTTGTAACCGTAGTACTTATATGCTTTTCTACTAAATTAGTTTTTTTATTCCACTACTTAGACAATTTCTAAATTATAGCGTATTTATTTCTTTGGACATATAAGCTAAGATCCATAGTATGTGTTAGTGTCCTAAATCATTCTGCATTATTGTGCAGTGATATTTTATTTATTTGTTTAGATCCAACAGGGTGCGACATCATGAACATTAGATACATTTTCTTACATAGCAAAATGCGTATGTAAAATTATACCTATTAAGGTGAACATCGTACGTAATATTACAGAAGAAATTACTTATATTAATGCGTTTCTGATTTAAAAAAAGTAAATATGGATATTATTGAACACATCCCAGTTGCGACAGAACAATTAAAAAAACATTAGAGGAACTTACGACAGAACTTACCAAAAGAATCACCAATGAGTTTAAAAAGGATATACTATAGAAACGTGCAGACTGTTTGCTAAGCGCGCAAATTACACAATTTTATGGTTTGAAATATATAATAAAATCGGTAGAAGTTCGATGCCGCACTGATACGTCTGGCGTTACCGTCTCAAGTCTATATTAATGAGCATTTGACGCCAAACAACCACCTGTTATTATACAAGCCGAAAGAGGAAGGAAAATGATATGGCAGGCGCTACAAGTGGACTTCGGATACATTAATAATAAGATATTTTTAAAATTAATAGCAAAGTTAATTTGGATTATTAATTAAAAAATAAACCTAGAAAATATTTTTATCAAAAACTAATTATTATTAATTAATTAATTAATTACAAACTATAATAATTTACCCCTATTTCTAATATTTGAGAATCTGTACTGCTGACTGTGTTTAGTTTATTTAAAAAAAAAAAATTAACCTGTGTATAATATTGTATGATGCCAATAACGGCTATATAACGGCTTTAAAATGTACAATTTGGGCAAAAGTGTTGTACCTCAGTCACATAATAAATAATAATACAAGTACCCCAGTCGGTAATGTGAAACCATCGCTCGTAAGTATGTATATTTTATTTAATGTTATTATTCTATTATAAAATGTTTGAAGTATGTTACATTTTTGCTAAATTTTTCATTTTTGTACACCAGCAAACGTCTTCTCTTTAGCCTGGTTCCTATATTTAGAAAACGATGTTTTTTGCTTACGAACCGTTAAATTTGAAACTAGTTGTAACTCAAAATATTCCCTATCAAAATATTCGTTTGATATTGTATCGGCTATACTAAAAACCATACGTTAGTACTTAGACTAACGTATGGTTTTTAGTATTAGTATATTTAAATCGAAAAAAAAAAAAAAACGTATAATTACAATAATTAACAATTCTTAAATTGAACGGTTCGTAAGCAAAACGAATCGTTTTCTGAATATAGGAACCTATGTTTAGACGACTTAAAGTTAGCTGGTGGAGAATACTGTTGATAATAAATCCAAAATTTGTGCAATAAAGAGTGTGTTACTCAAGAAAGAAATTATAAAGAATTTTTCTTCTCTTTCGCGTGCGTGCGTGCGTGCGTGCGTGCGTGCGTGCGTGCGTGCGTGCGTGCGTGCATGTGTGTGTGTGTAATTGTAGTGAGCCTCAGAAGTAAAAATTTAAAGTTAAAATAAGGGGAGTAGAATATGTGCTGTGGAAACTGTAGTCACTGGTCGTCTGTCCATCTCGCGGCCGGCCGTCCGACGCTGTACATGCTGATACATGGCCTCCACTCGAGAACCTATCTGCTCTATCGGTCGTCATTCAGCTTCGAAATGTTGTAAAAAAAAAAATTAATGTCGTAGTCAATTTTGATTTTAAATATGGTAAAAAGAGTGCAATATGTACACTAAGCAGGCATAGCAACTTTAGTTGCAGAAACCGTCAACTTTAAAAAAAAATCGTCAAAAGTTACGCCAACGAAAGTTGTTCTTAGCTACTGAAACTTTTTGTGTGAAAAATATCATCATAAGTAATTTAATTAATACGAGTAAATAATAAATTCCGAATTGGCAAAGTTCAGTTTGCTTAGTGCTTTAATTTATAGTAATATTATAAGATGTAGAGTTTCGTTCTACCTGTCGTATCGTAAAATACATTTCGTATTAGAGAGTCTGTTCCATAGGAGTCATAGTGGCGCTGCGGTAGCCATAAGTATGTACCCGTGTGAAACAATACTTTCCATCTAGTGGTTTTCACAAAAGCAAACCTTATTGCTTTCTAGAGATAGTGCATCTGAAGTCCATCCCATACCGAACCGGGAACCTTATTCAACTCGAATCCCGGGGCTTAAGAGTTGGGATTCTTTTACATTACTGTTGAGTTGTATCAGAAAAAAAAAAAAAAAACTGAGCTCAGGTCGGAATATTCATTTACTTTTTTTTTCATAAAAAATAATAGTGCGTACAGTGGGAATATTTTGTTGTATTCTAAGAAGATTTATATTATAATATTACAAGAAATATTATTTTGTTTCAGACGTATCACTTTTAAGGGCTAAAATATTATGACTACTTAATATATTATTTCAATGACTAAATAATTGTCATTTCTCAGAATAAACTTTTGCATGTCTTCTTTTCTTTTCACGTAGTGTAGAAGAATATGATCTTGTGACCTTAAGATAAAACTTACTAAGAATATTAAATACTACCAGTGTAAATTAATTGATTAGTGAAAACAAAAACAGAAAAAAAAATGTTTAATAACTTAAACAATTATAAGTAAGGACTTTTGAAAACTGATGTTAAGGGACTCATAGAATAATAATTTGTGAAAGTTCTATTATTTTTGAAACTAGAAACACATGAGTTAATTTTCTTGCACCTGATTATTATTAAATACTATATTAAAATATTAAAATACGTCATTACGTATTTTGGTAAATTTAAGTATCGGTGCAACCAAAGCGTAGAGAAATAACTAGTTTCTCTTAGTAAAAATGTAATTTAATTTGTTGATAACGTTGATACAAATTAATATGGCATATACTCGTATTAATAAATATGTTTACTATGATTAAACTCATTAGTTTATGCGGTTGATTACATGTATTATTACCTTTTTTCCTTAATAAATACGTATATTATTCTGTTGTTCTGCGCTTTAACTATAAATATTTACCACGCCTAGCCTCATTAGTTTGTGCGATAAGATTACCATATATCATTCCCTTTTTTCCTTAATCAAAATATATGTTGTCCTGTTATTCTGTGGTTTAACATTGGGTGGTAGAGTGATCTAAGATGAACCATCCTAAGACTAGTTAAGAAAGACTGAGGCGTTAAGTAAATAATTGACAATAGATATAAGAGCATGACAACCATTTTGGTGTAGTAGTACGAGTAGTTGTCCTAACGTCGGCGCTTGCGAGTTCGATTCTCGCTTGGGGCAGATACTGTTGTTTATGTATATATATTTTTCTGGTTTGGGTGCACGTCCTTCTGGATCTACCCACCGTAACTCGGAGAGCACGTAGAGCCGTCGTTTCTGATATTTAGTGAAATTATCCGCCAACCCGCAGTGGAGCAGCGTAGTGGATTAAGCTCCAATCCCTCTCCTACATGGCTAAAAGGCCTTGGTCCAGCAGTGGGACATTTACAGGCTGATTCATATATAATATTAAGGTAGTCTAGTTAAGAATTAAAGAGTGCGGCGTGACTCATGTTATTTTGATGTTCCAGTCCTTTAACAAAGACGGTTCGCGCGTTTTCCTTTGCAACAATGGAACTTAACTCCGAACGTTTGCGCGTTATGATATTTTATGATTTTAAATTAGGTTTTTCTGAAAAACTTAAACTTCGACAATTACAGTCATCATTAGAGGAATCTGCCCCATCTCGAACAACCGTGCTTAGACGGTTCAGTGAATATAAAAGAGGTAAAACAAACCTCTAAGATGACCTTGGAAGTGGTCGCTCACAAACGGCAGTGACTACGGAAAATATGTGGACTACTGAAACGATGGAATCGGACGTCGTGAAGATTTTTTGCGTTACTTTGGGGAGCATTAACATTATTTTACATCAGCATATCGGAGCGAGGAAAGACGTGTCAGACAGATGAGACAGTCCTTTTCATGTCTCTTCATAAAAATATGTGTTAATAAAAAAGTTGCAATCTGAGCAAAATGTTTTCTTATTACTTGTTTTACGTAATATAACTTTTTACGTTAGCTTATAATACTGTTACTACAGTCAGTCGTTAATCTATTTTTGTATTCCAATGAATCATTAAAACCGATTTCAGATTCCAGATT
Source organism: Euphydryas editha (assembly GCA_036937285.1). Taxonomy (NCBI): domain Eukaryota; kingdom Metazoa; phylum Arthropoda; class Insecta; order Lepidoptera; family Nymphalidae; genus Euphydryas; species Euphydryas editha. The sequence continues at coordinate 19,729,716 of JAUPFZ010000008.1, read as the reverse complement.
TTTTTTGCGTTGCTAGGTCTAACACCAAAGTCCTGGCACAATTATTCTATTTTGCGTAACTAAAACTGTTGTATATGATGAAATCTCATTGTAATCACTTTTATTTAAAACAAAATTTCCACATTCGATTAAATGAAATATGTTTTCAAAGCAGCCTGATTTTAATTAATAAATTTTAATGTTCGTTAAATATTCACAAACACGGTCAGTTTGAAGCGAATGTTTGATTTCTAAAATGAACAGATTTACGCGTTCCATTATAATAGCCAAATATATACTGACCGGGATATATAAATATTCAGAGTAGAGTAATTACGTTTAACTTACACACATAAATCGTAAAACCATGTCGGGACTGCGTGCACCTATTATTATTGTAACTTTGTTCACTTACAAAAATACGAAAAATCGGCCAAGTGCACGCAAAAATCGCAAACGAAGGATACCGTACTATTATACAATATTATATATGTCGACGCAATAATAAATTTTACTTTAAGAATACTTTAATTTTAACTTTAAGTTCAAATTTAACTGTAAAATAAGACTGGATGAGTTTAAATTAATTTAGATTCGATTTTTGTAGTCAGACTGCTATATTTCAATTTAAAAAGCCGTGTTATGACTTGTGGTTAATATAATAGCAAACCATAATTGAATGTTTATTTAAACTTAGGTTATAAAACAAGTTACCTATTGTTAATTTCCTTTCCTGATTTATAAGCAATTTGCGCTAGTTTAAAAATGATGTTTGGTTAATTTTTGTTTAATAGAAACTGTTTATTGTTTAATACAAATTGTTAGTCAAACGAAAAACTGTTAAAATTATAAAATCAGTGCTAAAAATAGTAAAACGAATTTACAAATCATAGTTGGTTACTTCAAACAATGTGTTACCTGCAATTTGTTAAAAATAAGTGTAATAATGACGCGCCATCTTAGATATGGGCATATGGCGAGTCCCTGCGAGGACGGATCAACAAAAAAAAAAAAACTGTGTAAGAACAAGTGGTGTCGCAATTGTGCATCTGTGAGCATCTTGTGAGTAAGAATATTGTTATTTGTTTTAGATTTTAAGTTTGCTTTAATTAATTAATAAATTAACTAATAGATTAATTTGGTATATCATTTGTTTACAATGAGTGAACCTGGGTGTGGAGATGGCGACGTCAGCTTGTCTGACGTCACGATTTCTAAAAATCCAGACAGTCTCGGTGCTCCGTTATATATATATTTTAAGATCGAGCTAAAAAGCGAATAAAATATATTTTATTAACTGTTTTTAAAGTAGGTTTTTTACTGACTGCTTGCGTTTTTGGCTATTAAATATCAATTTTAATAAAGATACTAAAATTTTTAAGAAATTATAAATAAAATGAAAAATAAAACTTTAAGATTACCGTGTCTTACTCTACTTAATTGTTTTAAGTTGTCGGTAAGAAATGGCTAATAAAACTTAAGTCCGCCCGTTCTACTACACAATGTGTAATTTAAGCTATGCTAAATATTGTATTTGTGGTGTACAAAAAAGTAAAAAAAAAGTTAAAGTACGAGTAGAACTCTCACATGTGAGGTTCCACACTAATGTAACGTATATTTTTAATATCTAAATGAAGGCCAGCACAACGTCGGACGGTCGTCCACGAGATGGACAGACGACAGTCGCCAAGGTTTATGGGGAGGCCTACGTTCAGCAGTGGACATCTAATGGCTGATATGATGATGATGACCAATAAAGTCTACAAACACATCAAGCATGGAAATTACCTTTAATTTTTAAATAAACTTTAGTCATATTTGTTGAGACGACGTTTACGTTTCCAAGTTAAGTTATGACTATTTACATTTAAAACACGACTCACAGACGAACAGATAGAGATACTGACAGCGGACTCTTACTAACAGGTTCCCGTTGACATCCTTGAATACGAAAATTTACAAGTTAGATACTTAATCACTTGTAAGACTGCCTTGTCAGGCGTTCTGTTGTAATCGTGAGAGTAGTCGTCCTAATGACAGCGGTCGCAGGTCTGATTCACGCTCGGGAAAGATATTTGTATTTAGACATTTGTTACTGGTCTGAGTGTATGTTCTTGTGGGTCTACCTACCGTGCCCTGAAGAGCGAAGAGCGCGTTAAGACGTTGGTCCTGATTTTTATTACAGACATTTGATAGCGACCGTTACTTATGATAGAGAAATTATTCAGCAATCCTCACAGAAGCATGGTGAATTAGGCTCCTACCCTTCTCCTGTTTGTAAAAGAGGCCTTTACCCAGCAGTGGGGCATTTATATGCTGATTCATTTCAGTTTACTTGTAAGACTGCCTACCACACAATCAGTTTAATACACAGCGCGTAAATATTTAACAATTGTAGTTATATATTATAAGGCTATACCTTATAATAATAAATAAATAAATAGAGTAAACGCGAAAAAATTTTATGGCTTAACATTGTCGCTGTTATTTAAGTCATAAGAGGAATAGTTTTAGAAGAAAAAAAAATCAGATGGAAATAGAAACATGTCATATGTCACATAATGCAATGTACAGCAAAACATCAAAAAGAAAGATATTTAAAATATACACAAAAGATGCTACAGTTTGTGAAAAAGGAACTCTTAGGAGGCCGACCACGTTTGTCTTTTTATTTAAAAAAACTGCTAAATAAATCTAAAGAATTATTACACAGGTCAAACTTATGGTTAAAGTAAATCCACAGCGACGAATATCTACCTCGAAACAGATAACACTTCATGTTAATTCAGTTTTAGTCACCAGTAAGCTGGAGTAGTTATCAATACTTCAGTAAGGGTCGTCCATTAATCACGTGATGTTTTTAGCAACTTTTTAACCGCCTCCCCCCTGGTGATTAGTGGTGAAGTTTTAGTATACCCGTTCCTACCTAAATCGCGTGTATTTTCTGGTAGAAAGTGTATTGAAATTTTCAGAATTTTATCTATAAATATAGATTTTATCTGATTCTGATTATTTTATCATCATCATTCATCTGATTATTTTGGAAAATTAAGGGCCGTGATAAAAAATTTCAGACAGAAATTAAGTTTTCAGGTTGTTTTGGACTGGCATAAAGCATAAAAATGATAAAGGAAGGCGTAAAAAACATATGAAAAACATATATTTACGAAAAATAAATACACATGATATCTCATTACGCCCCACCCGCCTCGTTATGATATTTATTTTTATATATACCTATAATTTTCTTTAGTGAAGAATTTTTTCTCTTCCTTTTCAATTCCCCTGATCTTCATTTTTCATGTGTTATTACTCGTATTTCTGCTTCCGTTAAGACTTTTTTGTCGCATCACTTAAACGAGATAAATATCAACCATCAGTTTATCAATTGCACCACAGAACATCGACTAAAACTATTGTGTTATGTATATTATATAAGAGAGTAGTAAGCTCAATGTATAGATCAGCTTTTTTGTATTCAGAATGCGTTTATATAGGTACGAGTTGCCTTTTACCTTAACACTAAACACATTTTTTTGAGAGAGTTACATATTCTACTCCTTATAAGTTGGTATTAAAAAATATTATTACTGAAATTCAGACGATACAGACTATGAGCAAAGTTATTTTTTGTTCTTCTTATAATCTTTGTTACCCTCGTTTATTGTAACAAATTGAATTTCGAATAATCACTCTTTAGACACCAGTATATTCGGCGCGTACTTTCTACTAATAGAGGACTATAAAAAAAACAACAACTATCCAAATATCATTTCACTTCCTGTAATAGCTTCAGCTGTCCTATAATCTATCAGTCAAATAACCCATTTAATTAATAAATATTTAATAAACGTCTCACACTCTACGGCCCCCAGTAGGAAGGTGAACCCCGTGTCGGGGGTCCGGAAACACACACAATACATAAGCACAAACGCTTAGACCATGAAAAACATCTGTATGACCAATACAAATATTTGTCATGTGCGGGATCGAACCCGCGATCGCCAGCGCATAAGTCAGTTGCTGTGACCACTGAATCGGTGGTAGCTTTACTATTACAAAATGATAATCACTTGAAAGTGTTAATTTGTAAAATGACGATTCGAAGGTGCTCTTGGGGCCTATTTGAATAAAGTTAATTTTGATTTTGATTTTGAACAAAAAAAGTTAGATAAAATGCGGTTTAACAAAATTGTATAGTTAAAAACTTAACATTAAATCATTATTGAGTGACCCGTTGACGTAGTTGAAATGACCCTGCTTTCTGCTCAAGGGTTGAGGGTTCGATTTCCGCGCCCCCAAGACTAGGTGTAATTTACATACATATTATTTTTATGTATTGCTGTGCGGTGTCCGGCAGAGAAGAATAGTCCCGAACTCCATCTTGCCGAGATGTCGTAAAAGGCGGCTAAGGCCATAGGGGTTAGAAAAGCTGAAACACCGACCAGAAAGGTGATAGGCAACAGTGTCACCATACTCTGACAAAATACACTGTACTCGCAAACCTAGTGTAATGGTAGTGATAATATGTATATTTATTACAATAAAATAAATGTATATCAGTCGCGTGTTACCTAAAAAACAGGCATTAAGTTGTCTACCTTAGGAAGAGACAACCATGTTTTTTTGTTCATGTATGTGTGTGTGTGCGTGAATGCTTGCGTGCGTGGATGCGTGCGAGCGTGTAAGCGTGAATGCGTGCATGCTTACATTCTTGCGTCAGTGCGTGCGAGCGTGTGTGCATTTTTACGCGCTTGTGTGCATGCGTACGTGCGTGCATGCGTGTGTACGCGCGCTCGCGCGCGCGTATGTGTGTTTGTTTGTATAAGTACACTACTATATACTACCCGTACCCGCGCGAGTAGTTCGCGACTAACATCCCTTTCTTAAGTCTATAAAATGAACTACAAAAGACAATTTAAGATGCGCTCTAAGTTCAAAGATTCTGTACATTCCAAGTTTCAAGATATTTGGACCTAATTCTGAAGCGTAGAATATCTGTAATATCTGAACTAGAATGCCGTGTAGTATGTGTATTTACCGGATGATATTTAAAATATCTCCTTTCATAGAAAAAAAAAAAAGAATAAACGAAATCGTACTACGCTTGCTAATGAGTTATAACTGAGTACTCATTTTGACTGTAATCCCTTCTTCCAAGGGAACGTGCCCAATTTTAGGATAAAAGGTAACGTCCGTGAAGCTAGCCTTGACGACCCAGCCCAATCGAATGAAACTTATGTGCGGATTTAGTGCTATTTATGTGCTAATTAGTTGCTCTATTCGCGAATTTGTTGCTCATCCCGGGACCGAAATATTGCTGACAAGGCTAACTTTTTTTGGCAGCTAGCCTTGTCACCCAGCCCAATCAAATGAAACTTATGTGTGGATTTAATGCTTATTATGTGCTAATTATTTGCTCTAATCGCGAATTTGTTGCTCATCCCGAGACCGAAATATTGCTAACAAGGCCAACTTTTTTTGGCAGCTAACCTTGTCACCCAGCCCAATCCAATGAAACTTATGTGCGGATTTAGTGCTATTTATGTGCTAATTAGTTGCTCTAATCGCGAATTTGTTGCTCATCCCGAGACCGAAATATTGCTGATAATTCCAACTTTTTTTGGAAGCTAGCCTTGTCACTCAGCCCAATCAAATGAAACTTATGTGTGGATTTAGTGCTATTTATGTGCTAATTAGTTGCTCTAATCGCAAATTTGTTGCTCATCCCGGGATCGAAATATTGCTGACAAGGCCAACTTTTTTGGCAGCTAGCCTTGTCACTCAGCCCAATCAAATGAAACTTATGTGTGGATTTAGTGCTATTTATGTGCTAATTAGTTGCCTAATCGCGAATCTGTTGCTCATCCCGGGACCGAAATATTGCTAACAAGGCCAACTTTTTTTGGCAGCTCGCCTTGTCACCCAGCCCAATCAAATGAAACTTATGTGTGGATTTAGTGCTATTTATGTGCTAATTAGTTGCTCTAATCGCGAATTTGTTGCTCATCCCGGGACCGAAATATTGCTAACAATGCCAACTTTTTTGGCAGCTAGCCTTGTCACTTGTCGCTCATCCCGGGACCTCGGACTCTCGGGATGAGCATCAAATTCGCGATTAGAGCAAATAATTAGCACATAAATAGCACTAAATCCACACATAAGTTTCATTTGATTGGGCTGGGTGACAAGGCTAGCTGCCAAAAAAGTTGGCCTTGTTAGCAATATTTCGGTCCCGGGATGAGCAACAAATTCGCGATTAGAGCAACTAATTAGCACATAAATAGCACTAAATCCACACATAAGTTTCATTTGATTGGGCTGGGTGACAAGGCTAGCTGCCAAAAAAGTTGGTATTATCAGCAATATTTCGTTCTCGGGATGAGCAACAAATTCGCGATTAGAGCAAATAATTAGCACATAAATAGCACTAAATCCACACATATGTTTTATTCGATTGGGCTGGGTGACAAGGCTAGCTGAAAAAAAAGTTGGCCTTGTCAGCAATATTTCGGTCTCGGGATGAGCAACAAATTCGCGATTAGAGCAACTAATTAGCACATAAATAGCACTAAATCCACACATAAGTTTCATTTGATTGGGCTGGGTGACAAGGCTAGCTGCCAAAAAAAGTTGGCCTTGTTAGCAATATTTCGGTCCCGGGATGAGCAACAAATTCGCGATTAGAGCAACTAATTAGCACATAAATAGCACTAAATCCACACATAAGTTTCATTTGATTGGGCTGGGTGACAAGGCTAGCTGCCAAAAAAGTTGGCATTATCAGCAATATTTCGGTCTCGGGATGAGCAACAAATTCGCGAATAGAGCAAATAATTAGCACATAAATAGCACTAAATCCACACATATGTTTTATTCGATTGGGCTGGGTGACAAGGCTAGCTGCCAAAAACGTTGGCCTTGTCAGCAATATTTCGGTCTCGGGATGAGCAACAAATTCGCGATTAGAGAAACTAATTAGCACATAAATAGCACTAAATCCACACATAAGTTTCATTGGATTGGGCTGGGTGACAAGGCTAGCTGCCAAAAAAAGTTGGCCTTGTTAGCAATATTTCGATCCCGGGATGAGCAACAAATTCGCGATTAGAACAACTAATTAGCACATTAATAGCACTAAATCCGCACATAAGTTTCATTTGATTGGGCTGAGTGACAAGGCTAGCTTCCAAAAAAAGTTAGCCTTGTCAGCAATATTTCGGTCCCGGGATGAGCAACAAATTCGCGAATAGAGCAACTAATTAGCACATAAATAGCACTAAATCCGCACATAAGTTTCATTCGATTGGGCTGGGTGACAAGGCTAGCTTCCAAAAAAAGTTAGCCTTGTCAGCAATATTTCGGTCCCGGGATGAGCAACAAATTCGCGAATAGAACAACTAACTAGCACATAAATAGCACTAAATCCGCACATAAGTTTCATTTGATTGGGCTGGGTGACAAGGCTAGCTGCCAAAAAAGTTGGCATTATCAGCAATATTTCGGTCTCGGGATGAGCAACAAATTCGCGATTAGAGAAACTAATTAGCACATAAATAGCACTAAATCCACACATAAGTTTCATTGGATTGGGCTGGGTGACAAGGCTAGCTGCCAAAAAAAGTTGGCCTTGTTAGCAATATTTCGATCCCGGGATGAGCAACAAATTCGCGATTAGAACAACTAATTAGCACATAAATAGCACTAAATCCACACATAAGTTTCATTTGATTGGGCTGAGTGACAAGGCTAGCTTCCAAAAAAAGTTAGCCTTGTCAGCAATATTTCGGTCCCGGGATGAGCAACAAATTCGCGAATAGAGCAACTAATTAGCACATAAATAGCACTAAATCCGCACATAAGTTTCATTCGATTGGGCTGGGTGACAAGGCTAGCTTCCAAAAAAAGTTAGCCTTGTCAGCAATATTTCGGTCCCGGGATGAGCAACAAATTCGCGAATAGAACAACTAACTAGCACATAAATAGCACTAAATCCGCACATAAGTTTCATTTGATTGGGCTGGGTGACAAGGCTAGCTGCCAAAAAAAGTTGGCCTTTTTAGCAATATTTCGATCCCGGGATGAGCAACAAATTCGCGATTAGAACAACTAATTAGCACATAAATAGCACTAAATCCACACATAAGTTTCATTTGATTGGGCTGAGTGACAAGGCTAGCTTCCAAAAAAAGTTAGCCTTGTCAGCAATATTTCGGTCCCGGGATGAGCAACAAATTCGCGAATAGAGCAACTAATTAGCACATAAATAGCACTAAATCCGCACATAAGTTTCATTCGATTGGGCTGGGTGACAAGGCTAGCTTCCAAAAAAAGTTAGCCTTGTCAGCAATATTTCGGTCCCGGGATGAGCAACAAATTCGCGAATAGAACAACTAACTAGCACATAAATAGCACTAAATCCGCACATAAGTTTCATTTGATTGGGCTGGGTGACAAGGCTAGCTGCCAAAAAAAGTTGGCCTTGTTAGCAATATTTCGGTCCCGGGATGAGCAACAAATTCGCGATTAGAGCAACTAATTAGCACATAAATAGAACTAAATCCACACATAAGTTTCATTTGATTGGGCTGGGTGACAAGGCTAGCTGCCAAAAAAGTTGGCATTATCAGCAATATTTCGGTCTCGGGATGAGCAACAAATTCGCGAATAGAGCAAATAATTAGCACATAAATAGCACTAAATCCACACATATGTTTTATTCGATTGGGCTGGGTGACAAGGCTAGCTGCCAAAAAAGTTGGCCTTGTCAGCAATATTTCGGTCTCGGGATGAGCAACAAATTCGCGATTAGAGAAACTAATTAGCACATAAATAGCACTAAATCCACACATAAGTTTCATTGGATTGGGCTGGGTGACAAGGCTAGCTGCCAAAAAAAGTTGGCCTTGTTAGCAATATTTCGATCCCGGGATGAGCAACAAATTCGCGATTAGAACAACTAATTAGCACATAAATAGCACTAAATCCACACATAAGTTTCATTTGATTGGGCTGAGTGACAAGGCTAGCTTCCAAAAAAAGTTAGCCTTGTCAGCAATATTTCGGTCCCGGGATGAGCAACAAATTCGCGAATAGAGCAACTAATTAGCACATAAATAGCACTAAATCCGCACATAAGTTTCATTCGATTGGGCTGGGTGACAAGGCTAGCTTCCAAAAAAAGTTAGCCTTGTCAGCAATATTTCGGTCCCGGGATGAGCAACAAATTCGCGAATAGAACAACTAATTAGCACATAAATAGCACTAAATCCGCACATAAGTTTCATTCGATTGGGCTGGGTGACAAGGCTAGCTTCCAAAAAAAGTTAGCCTTGTCAGCAATATTTCGGTCCCGGGATGAGCAACAAATTCGCGAATAGAGCAACTAATTAGCACATAAATAGCACTAAATCTGCACATAAGTTTCATTCGATTGGGCTGGGTGACAAGGCTAGCTTCCAAAAAAAGTTAGCCTTGTCAGCAATATTTCGGTCCCGGGATGAGCAACAAATTCGCGAATAGAGCAACTAATTAGCACATAAATAGCACTAAATCCGCACATAAGTTTCATTCGATTGGGCTGGGTCGTCAAGGCTAGCTTCACGGACGTTAAAAGGTATCGTATCCCAGGTCATAGTATGAACTCAAATCGTGTCCACTTTCGTTTAAAGTTAATCAGTAATTTTAGCTTGTCGCGCGAATAAAACATACAGATGAAAACAAATAAAAAAAAAATACATTTTGGCTTCAATATCCATATAATGTGTCCTCCATAAATTTTTAATGTATGTAAATTATAACTATCATGAAATAGATTGATTTTTTTAATTTGCTCGAATTTTAATAAATTATGTATTCAAGCCCATTTTCCAAATATAATTTTAATTTTATTTTTTATTTTTTTAGATCATAGATTAGATTTAGCCTTGTATCAATCATATAAATCAATAAAAAATATTCAATATGTTTATTTTTTGTATCTTATTAAATTAAATAAATATATATAATAGCGATGTAAAATTGTGATTCATACAATGCTCATTTTTTTAACGGACACTTTTCAGAATACGTTTACGTTAAGTACGTCGGTTCCTGTCGAAAGTCATTACGCGTAAAAAAAATACATATCAGTCTAAAACGAGGGTAGGAAAATGTCGATTTTCGCATTACCCGGGGAATGAACAGTTTTCAATTTAATACCAGTGCCAATGAGAACATAAATCTATGCGATCGTTAGCGACCCGCGTTCGACTTTCTGACGAATTTTCGGGGCCCCTACTACGTGATATTGGTTCTAGATATGAAGCGAGAACATATACTTTTTCATTCGATAAAATAAAACAACAGATGTTTTTGATAGGTTGATGCTGCGATCATGGCAATTGGTATGTTGCTATAATACTCGTGAATTAAATTAGATTAATGCGTATAACATATGAGATCTTTTTATATAAATAAGTAGTTAAACGTTTTTCTTTTTACATATTTATAATGCAAAATTTAAAAAAGAATTATTTAAAGACAGTTTTGGTATAAATCATGTACACGTGGAATAATACCAAGAATGCTGTCAGCCCCTTAGAGGAAATGACAATCGGCCCTTGGCCAAGGCTTGGGACAATGCTCATTAATTCTGGGGAAAGCTTGAAATCTAAGCTTGGCCTAAGTCCGTCTAAGCGTACAAATGATAACTTCCTGCCAAGACTGAATATAAGTACTATGTCAGTACTGAAATTAGTATTGTGCTAAGACTGAGTCTTATTATTAAGCCAAGATTGCATATTAATACTATTCCAAGACTGAAGAATAGTATTTTGCCAGTACTGAATATTAGTATTGTGCTAATACTGAGAATAAGTATTGTGCCAATACTAATCGTTAATAGTGTCTCAAGTTTTTTTTTTAAACAAAAAAAATTGCTGAATTTGTTATTTTTCGTATCACTGAAAAGTAAATCATAAATAATAATTAATTGAAATAAAATTATTTTTGATTGAGAGAATAGTTTTTGAATGAAGAATTCACTTATGAATAAATCTCTCAACCCAAGAAACGAAGTGATTAAATCTCTCAACCCAAGAAACTACAATTCAAGAGAAGATTTTTTTAAAGTAAGAAAACTAGAAAAATAAACAATAAAATGACGAAAAAACTGTCAAATTTACAGTTTTAACAATGTCAATAGTGGCTGGCTCTTGTCCAAAGTCTGCCAAACCAAGATTTGTTACATAAATATTGGCTAGACCTTGTCTCAAGACTGATCAACCAAGACTTGTTAATTAGATATTGGCTAGATCTTGGTTCAATACTGGCAAACTAAGACTTATTACATAGATATTGACTAGATCTTGGTCCAGGAGTAATAAACCAAGACTTTTCAGTTGAATGTTGGCTAAGCTTTGGTCCAAGGATAATAAGTCAAGATTTGTTAATTGAAAATTGACTAGATCTTGGTTCAAGACTGGCAAACCAAGACTTGTTAGATAGATATTAGCTAGATCTTGGTCCAAGAGTAGCAAACTAAGACGTGTAAATTAAATATTTAGTGGGTCTTGGTTCAAAACTGGCAAACCAAGACCTGTTAGATAGATATTGGGTGGATCTTGACTCAAGACTTATCAATCAAGACTTGTCAGTTGAATAGTTGTCCAGTCATGAGCCAGTATAATGATACTGGGTCTAACGAGTCTAATGGTCTACTCGGTCTAATGAGACCGAGTCTGTGCAATCCAGTATTATGCCAAGACAGGCCCTGTTATATATAATTTTATTCCTACAAGGGGCATTTCCTCGTTAAATTGCAATTCCGATTATCTGAGCAAAAGCGCACCAGCCCTCGTGTCACTAGTGGAGGTGTATAGTCAATTCTTTTAGGTTTTTTTTTGCAGTACTACGAAGGTCTAAGTGTGACCACCTACGAAGGTGTGTTTCGATTTAAAAAAAAAAAAGTAGTAAGTTAGAAATATTTGTATTGCTTAGTCGTTTCAGCGGCTTCCGTTCTTAAAGCTGTCTCTGTCTGTTAAAAAATACTTTTTCAAAAATCATTATAACATACCTATAGTTATATAAAAACATATAATGTCTACTACAAATACATAATAGAAAACATGAGATATAAACATGTACAACGCCCGTGGGGCTGATCACCGCTTGTAACATTGATACGCAAACCGCGGAACGAATCGATTGTTGTGTTTAACAAACACATTGTGTACTATTACAGCCATGTTTAGACTGAGCGTTACCAACAAGATGTTATGTCACTTGCAATGGCCAAAGGATTGCATGATTTGCGCAATTATTGCTATCAAATAACAAATCAAGATGTGCGATAGGAATAATGGCATATGATGAACAATCAATACTAACTTAATTTTCGATTCTCGTTATTGTTACATGACCACGTATTTGCATTTAGTGATACTTTTTAAAGCAAAAACTGTATTTGAAAATTAACGAACAATAAACAATAAACTGAGATCTTACGTAGTACGGCTATAATTATATATAGTAACACAATAAAATAAATAGAGGAGTTGATCACGCGATAACTGTCGCAAACGTATTAATTTTAACTAACTAAATTGCGATTCTTTTATATGATATATACAATCACACTTTAATTTTTAATACTTCTTGTTTGAACGCGTGTTCAGCATCGTTACACGGAACGCACAGTTTGTACATGCCTTATTAATTTATTCCTGCTGATTAGTTTTATACATACAAGTCAGCCAAGCTGATAAAATACAGAAGCAGTTTTTAAATTTCAGTTAAGGTAATAAATACACAGTAGATCGGCTGTTCTTGATATTTGTAATACAAAGCACTAAACTAAAACAAAAATGTCGTGTTTACGGAATACACATGTCAGAAGTGAAACATCTTTGGCAAACTCAATTTAAAATTTATTAATATTAATCGTTTTTTAAACATTCTATTACTTATTTAAGCGTCGTTTACACGTTGCTAGGATACGCGACATCATACTATCACTCGTTCTCTCCTACACATTTTTGTATTTGTGTCTCTTACCTGTCGTTTTTACCGTCGCATCTCGTTTCAAATCACAACGATTCTAAAGAAGTTTCACTTCAAAAATTCTATAATTATATAAAAGATGAGCAATAGTAGTGGCTACACTATTAAAGTCTCATATTTTGACAACGATGTATCAGGTAATAAAACTTCAGGAAGAATCGATAATTTTTCAACGTTAACTATTAAGAAAAAATTGCACAACTATAAGAATCGTTTCTGTAAATTACTTAATCATACTTGACAAGACTGTGATGAAGCGACAGGGCGGTGTAAGCTCATTAGTTACAGAAGGATATTATTATATTTTTGTTACGAGTATATGAGACCTGGTTTTTTTATATAGAATCATAAACATTGTAACGTGATGAAGGTCAAAGAATAAAATTAAAAAAAGCTTATTAGTAAAACATCGATCTACATGTATACTACCAACTTTCCAAAATCAGGGAGCTTTGTATATATAATGAAGTCTTTATGAATTTATTTTGTACTAGCGGCCCGCCCCGGCTTCGCACGGGTATTTTACTAAAATTTCAAAAAATATAAATTTATATTCTTTATCACCTGTCCTACACCTGCGTCGATACTGGAAAATATTTCATAATAGACGGATTTAGTTGACAAACATAATATTTTAGCCCGCAACTTTGACCGCGTAGAAGTTGAAAATGGTTATAATAGGATTTTTGTAACGTTATTAGTTTTATTATAACATATAAATTATTATGTTAAAATATTTGAATACTTATAAAATATAACAATCTTTATTATAGAGTAGGGATTTAAAGTTTAAATAAACATTAAAATAAAAATAAAAATTGTTATATTTTATGATCAAGAAGCTCTGCCTTTGATCTGTAGAAAGATACACGGGGGTATTATCTTTTTACAATGGAATCAAAATACTACACCTTCCGTAGTATTTCTTTATAAACAATTTTTTTTTCGTTCGTGGTGCTAGAATTACCAGGCTTTTCTGGAATATGCCACATACAACTGACTGTGAGAGAAGCAGCTTTCGCTTAAGTATACTCCCGCTACAGTAAGAGTTTGACCTTAAGCTTTGTTAATGGTAAATACATAATCATATACACTCATACATTATATTATTACATGGTTCCCGGAAATCACCATTTCCTATTTTAAGCAACAGGTCTGAGAACTGTCCGGTAGTAACATCACCCCTTAGAGGGACTCTTATACTTATGGTAAGGCTCAGTTTCGTCACTGCAAGCCACAAATGCTCCTGTACTGTAGTGTATTGTATCAGCCTGTAAATAACCCACTGCTGAGCGAAGGCCTTTTTTCCATATAGAAGAAGGGTTGGAGCTTAATCCACCACGCTGCTCCACTGCGGGTTAGCGGATAATTTCCCTAACATAAGTAACAATTATTATAAGGCATCCATGATAACAAACGGGACCGACGGCTTTACGTACTTTCCGGGGCATGGTGGGGAAACCCACTATACACTCAGATATACACCTAGACCTGAAACAAATATTGGCACAAATACAAATATCTGCCCCGAGCGGGAATCGAACCCAAGACCACCGCCATTGAGGCGAGGCGTTAAGACGACTACTTGCACCACTACACCAGAACGGTCATCAATGCTGCGTTCGTTGTATCGTAGGTATAATTACACCACAAGTCAATACGATTTTGTCTCTTAGATTTTAATAAACCCGCAAGTAATTATTTTTTAAATTTTAATTGACTCGGCACATCGATACCAGAAGTATCAATTAACGTAAGGGACATTTTGGCGAAAATGAGTTATATATATCATTGGATTCAGAAATTCCCGCTCTATCGAATGGTATTATTGAAATTTTTCTATCGTTAAAAAAAATTACCTTACAGTACAAATTTTTGCACTGCGTAAAACGATTTATGATAAAAAAAATTGATTTAACAGTCATTAAAAAAATTTATTCGCAGAAAAATAAAGTAAGTCATCGTATTAAATAGTTTACATCCTTATCTTAGACCTTACATCAGTCAATTTAAATAACATGTCCCTTACTTTATTTAATTCATGATTAGAATTTTTTAAGAAAAATACTCTTACAATAATATCTCACAAAACTATCTTTAATATTATATGCTCCTTACTGTAATATGCCTATTAAATAAATACTGAAAGTAATACTTTCAATGTTCAAACATTTCTTGGAACAATCTTAAAATCTAAAAGTTATACAAATCAATTACCTTCTAGCTGGACATACATATACGCCAGTAGACAGCATGCATGCTGTTATTGAGAGGGAAGTAAGAAAACGAATTGTTTAGGCACCTTCGCAATGGCCAAGTTTCATAGAGAGTGCTAGAAAACGGCCTCAACCATATAATGTGAGTGTCTTAGAACATACAGATTTCATTAACTTCCATAATCTGGCGGATTCTGTATTCACTCAAGCTACTCTTAAAAATAAAAATCTGCATATGAAAAATATAAGAGTGTACACATTTAAAAAAAATGCCTTGAGTAAAATTGAAGTGAAATATACAATGTTAGAAACTGGTAATGCTTACGGCATAGAACTCTCCAAAGAATTACCTCCAAAGAATTTTAACGCAGGATTTAAGGGTAAAGGGATTGGGAAAAGTGCTGTTTGAGGTAGAAAGACAGAAAATATAGAAAACACAAATCAATCTGCAGCAGCAAGTACTAGTAATGAAATAAGCCAAAGCAACACAGAAAATTTTCCATCTCTACATAAAGAGAGGCTGCCAATTTCCATTCCAAAATACAATGACCTAAAAAAATGTGTGACACCGGTAT
The DNA here is from genome assembly GCA_036937285.1 of Euphydryas editha. NCBI lineage: Eukaryota > Metazoa > Arthropoda > Insecta > Lepidoptera > Nymphalidae > Euphydryas > Euphydryas editha. Next base: position 19,713,905 of record JAUPFZ010000008.1, on the reverse strand, counting down.
AATACCAAAAAGATTTCATGGAGAATATTTGACCCTTCCGAATAAATCGCCAGTTTAAGATACCCTCAATGAAACCGACGACGATGAAGATGACGTGATTACAGCTAATGATGACGACTAGGTAAAATGCTAAATAGAAAAAGTTGATCCAACTATTTCAAAGGCGCAAAAATATGTCATTAATATTTATTCATTCGTCTTTCACATAATTCATGCACCTCTTATTCGATCTTCTTCCCTTACCTACGAAACGTTCCCACGACACGAATCGCTAACCGGAGCTTGTTACGAAACTTTCCGTATCCATTCGTTCCTTCAATTCGTCATTTCAACTTTCATTGCCGTTATACTAATCATCTTTCACATAATTCATATTCTATTTTATTCATCAATCTTTCGTTTCCAGTTCATTCAATCAATTACATAAGTAATAAGACTGCTGATTAAGTCTGAGCATTGTTTTTATTCAATTGGTGATGGTTCAAATGATGATTATAATTATAAAACTAATTAAACATAATTAATACAAGTCCAGAGTTTGTAGAGTCCATATCCATATAGTCAACTTAACATAATTATTTTAACATTAGTAACTACAACGTTTGTAAGACACTTATTTTTAGAACTTCTAAAGCTTTAAAGACTGTTAAGTGTATTGAATTTATAATAGTTATTAATAGATTATTAAATAAAATAAAATATTATAAACTAAATTGTACCTAAAGAAATTTCATTAAAATCTGTGATAGCTAAGCTGTAAAACATGAAACTAACGTATAAATTTGCTTTGAATGATTAATGTTGGTTCATACCAACATGAATCATGCAAAGAACTTATTTCCATGGTGTTAAAATACCATCAATTTTAGTAGATAATCTATAGTTACATTAAATTGCAACACTGTAGAAGTCCTTTACAATAGCATTACATATAATTTTTTATTTATCTTGTTTCTTACAGTATGCTCGACGCTTTACACATATTTTTTTAGTATTGTAAGGGACAACTAAACATATTTTTTTAATGTAAGAGACATGCTAAATTTTAAACCACTGGACATTCCCAAATGTTTCGTTTATAGCATAAAAGAAGAGGAAATTCTAAGAAACTTTGCTCTAGACACAATTAAAATTGGAGCAGACCGTAAAAAGTTATGGACAGACTCCTGAAAAACCGTGGTTTGTCCCTTACATTAATTGATACTTCTGGTATCAACATTTGGTAGTGACCCTGCTTTCTGCTCCAGGATCGTGGGTTCGATTCCCGCCTCAAGTCTGGGTGTAATATGTATTTATTTCTATATGTATTATTTATATGTATATTTATAAAAAAATGTAAATCAGTCGGCTGTTACCTAAAACACAGGCATTATGTTGCCTACCTTAGGAACAGACGATCGTGTGTGTATGTCAAACATATATTTATATTTAATAATAGTCCAAGACATCTTTTATCTCCTCCTTCTTAGTTTCAGTGTAAGATAAAGTAAGTTAAATGGGTACATGATTTATAATGTTTTCTGATCTTATTCCAACATTAGTCCGTGGTGCCAATCTGTACTAATTGGGGTGTTAATACCGTATAATTCAAAAATGTTTCCAAGTTCACTTCGGTGTCTTCTATATCTGTATCATTGTGAACTACAGATGCCTTGCTGATGAGTCAATTAGTTTAAAACCCTTGACTTAACACAACACCAACATTGAAGTAAAAAATATTATATAAAACACTATTTTACAATAAAGCAATCACACGGTATATTTCCAACTCAATTTTGTTACGTTTAATATAAAGTCTTGTCTGTTCCATCAGGAGCACCCAAAAAAAAAAATCACCTACACCTGCGTCATTACTGGAAATTATATTATAATAGACGGATTGATTGTCAAACATCTGTCAAAATAAAATGTAATTAAAAAAAACCCTAAGCAGTATTTATATCAAAATAACTTTCTACCCCCTTTTAACCCCGTTAGGGGATGAATTTCGATAAAATACGAAACATGTCTTCAATCAATTCTGTTACAGAATATTTATGCAAAATTTGAAATAGATTGGACCAAGGAATCACGTTGTCCCATACAAATTTTGCCTCGCTTTTTCATCCCCTTAGAGGTAGAAAAGGAATATTCCTACCAAATTTCAAGTTTTTAGATCTCATAGTTCCAGAGATATCGTGATGAGTGACTATATCTATAGAAAGTCTCCTATATATATATAGATTAGGGACATCGAAGAAGATAGACAGTATGTTCTTGTTAAGGTACAATTAATATTCAGAGAGGAGAAAGAATATTTAGATAGAGTTGTGTATAAAGTTATCTCTTTTTCAGCACTTTCTATTATGTACGATAGATCCGACTGCTTATTAAGTTAAGTTATAAATAAATAATAAACAAATATGCTTAGCATACCCACTCGGTCGTCTGTCCCTAAGGTAACTTAATGCCTGTGAGTTATATATAAATATTACGCTGAAGGGAATTATTAAGTGAAATGCCACATTCAAATGAGTCTTTACATCTCTGTTACTCCATATGTGGGAAACACAAATTAATAATCAAGCTAGTATTCATTCACCAGCGTTAATTTATTTATTCTGGTGTATAAGTGGTGCAAGTAGTCGCCTCAACACCGACGGTTACGGGTTCGATTCCCGCTTGTAGAAGATATTTAAGTTCACCCAAGTGTTACTGGTCTGGATGTATGTCCTTGTGCGTCACCTCACCGTGTCTCGGAAATCATGTAAAGGGGTCGATCCCGGTTATTATCATAGACACAATTCGCACGCTTATTAATAAACCGAAATAAAAAAAACACTTTTGTGGGAATTAAATATAATTGCTGTCAAGGTTTTGAGCCTCTATCTTGTCGGAAACATTCTGTCGTTTCTGTGATCCATTTAATCGGCCATTTTGCTCTATTTCGCGTGACGGCCAGATTGTACGAATTCTCTGAACTGAGTTAGTTAATTTTACTAGTAAAATTAGAAATCAACAAATTTTGACTTATTTCGATTTATTAATAAGCGTGCGACATGATAAAGATCTAACCCTTCTCGTATATAGAGAGGAGCCCCTTGCCCAGCAGTTGGACGTTTACAGGCTGATTAAGTTCACTTCAATTTATTCATTCTCTAAACATAAATCAGTGAAATTTTCATTAATTACGTTAGTAAAGCTGTATTCACTGAATATCAGTGAATTTCAATAAAAAGTAGTAAATACTCACTTATTCACATATTATAACATTCATATATTATAATAATCAATGATCAAATTAGTGGACTCTGATATTCACATATTCAAACATTGAATAATCATTAATTTTGCGTGGTACGATTCTCACAATGATAAAAAGTGAATAGTGATTTAAAATTAGTGAAATTCAGCTTCAGGCGAAGCTGTTGAATGGAGGGTGCTTCGAACCGGTCGCTCTGGAGGTCGATTGGGGAGGCCTACATACAGCAGTGGAAATCCAGTGGCAGATATGATGATTATGACGATGATAATGATTATTATAAATTTTTCTCTCAATCGCAAATGGATGAAAACTGTTTCGCAATTAATAAAAAAAAATTAGTTTGGTCCTTTCATGCAGACAAAACAAGCTAAACAAAATTTTCGAAAATTGAATTTAAGAATTGTAAGAAATGGCAAGCGATGGTAGTGGCAATAGTGATTGTGAAACGTATTGGGTTAACGGTCTTGTAGGTGATAAACAAGACCGCCCGGTCCATCAATGGGTTTTTGATGAGGGTCCATGTTTTAGTTTCGCCTGCGGTACGATACGTTAATGAAAAAAATGTGAAAGTCGGATTTTTTACAATTCTTTCCCGCCCCGGCTAAGGACTTTTTTTTAATTTTATTTCTAGACCTCTCTGTGGCAATGGGGAGACTGTATTTACATTTTACTTTTGTTTACATTTGTTCGATTTTTCATCAAAAACTCTTTCATACTACTTTTCTCTTATATTTACGGGAATTTTACTCATTTGATTAAAAGTCTATATCGGATTTTATCGCGTTTATTTAAAAATTTACAGTTTAACAATATTTCAAATTATTTCCGGACGTTTCGGACCCTTTACAGCGTCCATGATCTCGGGGGACTGAGGTGGTGGGTGTTCGAATAATGAATTAATTGTTACATACCTCGCTTTTTATACAATTTTAAATTATTAGTATTAACCGTTCCTATTCATGCAGAATGAGATTATTGTGTCTGGAAGTCGTGCTGTGTTCTTATTTTCCTTGGGTTCAATCTCTTTAGTACTGGCTTCCAAGCTAGTGGTACGTCCCAACCATCCTCTCTATTGAAATTAGGATGTTTTTTGATTTCAATAGCCTCGCGAATCATCCTTGGTAGGAATCGGTGTTCTTTAGCGAGAATTTGTGGCTTATCAAATCTGATATAGTGGTTGGTACCTTGTTGAGTATGTTGATACACAGCAGACTATATAATTCTTATTATTTAGACAGCAATGCATGTGTGGCTCCTTTTGCGAATGATACGAGATCGATGGTTTATGTTATTTAGTTGTATTTAGCAAAAACGGCGATTTTGTTATTCCGACCTTAGGTCTGGATACGAAGACAAATAATTTAGGGCCTAAATAAGGTATTAATACATTTATCGAAAGCTTATATGTATATAGCTATATAAGTGTGAGTACTGTGAACAGACGTCACTAACACTAATGCAATTTTAATATACACTCGTTTAAAAAATTAAATTACGTGACGAAAGGGTTAAAAGCAACTATATAAACTTTTAAAAAATGTTCAGGCGAAATAATATATTCGTACTACATATTAATAAATACAGTTTTTATTATTCGTAACGCGTACGCATTAATGATACGCGTGACTAAACACTTATGTATATTTTATTTATATAACGTCTGGAGTACCAGAAACTAATAATACTATTATATGACTTCCTATTTCATTTATAATATGTGTCATCAAAAATTAACACTTATCAAGATTTATTACAAATTCGTGAAATGAACAAGTGTTTATTTTCAATTCCTTAATGAACATTCAGTAATTTGCTATCGTCAACAACATTTTAACTTTATTTTAAAAAGTATTAAATAGACCAATCATAATTCTGTTCAAAATGATAAACGACAATGAAGCGTGGGCTTCATAATGTTGAATTTCATGCAGGATATAGGACTTTATAATAATTAAAAAAAATTGTTGACTTTTAAAAGAGTAACTCTTGAATCTCGTGCCGGTTTTTATAAGTACAATCGACATTCTAAATACGATGGTACCTTCACTTTAATTGAATGAATCAGCCTGTAAAAGTCGTACTGCTGGGCAAAGGCCTGTTCTCCATATAGGAGAAGGTTTGGAACTTAATTCGCCACGCTGCTCCAATGCGGGTTGGCGGATAATTTCCCTACTATGACTTACGATCGCTATTATGTGTTTATGCTAGCAATCGGGACCGACGGGTACACGTCCGCTCCAAGGCACGGTGGCGAGACCCACAAAGACATACACCCAAACCAGAAATAAATATTTGTATAAATACGAATATCTGCCCCGAGCGGGAATCGAACCCGCGACCGCGAGCGTTGAGGTGACTATTCATCAGTGCTTTTGACTTACTAAAATAAAATATTTTTTTGACTTTTTCTTATAACTATGACAATTCTAGTAGCCAAGAAATATTTGAAACCAGTTAAATTGACTATATTATGTGACAAACGAGAAGAACTTCTACTGGATACTCACAGCCTATTAAAATTATATTTTATCGAGCATCGCCCTAAAATTTCCACAGGAAACCCTTAGTCGGTAGAACGCAAGTTGGGTCGAAATTTATAGCTGTGATAAGAAATATGGTATTTCTTATGAAAGGTGCGCCATAATGTCGCTGAAGTCAGCAAGTCCCTTGTATGAATCACAATATTCTCTAGAATTATTTCAAAGTTTATTTATGATGTTATAAAATAAAAATTATTTTAATGTCAAAACTTTATTTGAAAACTGATATAATTCAGAGCTTTTTATGTATGTGTTAATGAAAATCAAAATAAAATCTGTATATAGATTTTAATCATAATTATATTATTTTAAGATCTTCTTCTTGCGAAAAGATTAGTAGATAATATATTTTAGCATTGCCTTTGCGTACTGTTTGTTGAGTTTTATTTTTTATTTTGTTTTTGTAACATTTATTGTTATTGCTCAGCCCCTTTTGATCGTAGCGTGATGTTATATAGCCTATAGCCTTCTTCGGTAAATATCTATCCAACACAAAAATAATTTTTCAATTCAAACCAGAATTTTTTGAGATAAGCGCATTCAAACAAACAAACAAACAAATTCTTCAGCTTTATAATATTAGTATAGATGGAAAACAAGGAATTGCTCAGCGGCTAGGTTAGCACCCCCAGTGTTTGGCTTACTAATTAATAAGTAGTATATACAAATAGCTTATTGACTAGGCTTATGAGTCTAAGGATTAGTAACAATTATAACTTTATAATATGTATAAGTAACTAGCGGCCCGTCTCGGCTTCGCACGGGTATTTAACTAAAATTTCAAAAAATATAAATTTATATTTTTTATCACCCACACCTGCGTCTATATTGGAAAATATTTCATAATAGACGAATTGAGTTCTCAAACAATATTTTAGACCGCGACTTTGTCCGCGTAGAAGTCGAAATTGGTTCTAATAGGATTTTTATTTGTTTTTTTTTTACGTTATTAATTTTGTTATAATATATAAATTATTATATTAAAATATTTGAATATTTATATAATATAACAATCTTTATTATAGAGTAGGGATTTAAAGTTTAAATAAACATTTAAAAAAAAATTGGTATAATGTTTTATGAAAACGAAGCTCGGTCCAAAGACCAAAGTCTGGAGAAAGTTACACGGGGGTATTATCTTTTTACAACGAAATCGAAGTACTACACCTTCCTTAGTATTTCTTTATAAACAATATTTTTTGTTTTTCTTTCGGGGTACTAGAATCACCAGGCTACTTTGGAATATGCCACATACAACTGGCTGTGAGAGAAGCAGCTTTCGCTTAAGTATACTCCCGCTACAGTAAGAGTTTGACCTTAAGCTTTGTTTATGGTAAATACATACTCATATACACTCATATCACCATTTCCTATTTTAAGCAACAGGTCTGAGAACTGTCCGGCAGTAACATCTCCCCTTAGAGTCCATCATTCTCATATTTATGGTGAGGCTCAGTTCCGTCACTGCAGGCCACAAATGCTCCTGTACTGTAGTGTATTGTATCAGCCTGTAAACAACCCACTGCTGAGCGAAGGCCTTTTTTTCATATAGAAGAAGGGTTGGAGCTTAATCCACCACGCTGCTCCACTGCGGGTTAGCGGATAATATCCCTTTTTTTTTAACGATGGGAAATGCATTTACGCATCCCACCGCCCGCAGGCGACGGTTATGTGGGACTCGCTGGCTGCGAAGCCAGAATACCCACTAAAACTCATCGACCGTCTGCGCCATAGTGGGGAGCCACGGGATCGCTCGCGCATACAACCATGACGCCCCGACGTTTGGCCCGGCGGCCCCTCCGTATGTGTTTGGGGCCGTTCGACTGGTCCACTCTGCTAATTCAGAGAAGTACCAGGAGTGGCCCCAACACTAAAATCTCCGCGCCCTCTCGGCGCCACTCCCACACCAGCCGCAACTCCCGTGCCAACACTCTCACCGCGCTTTCGCGCTCCGTTCACCACTGGAATTCAGCTACCCCAGACGGTGAAACCCCGCTGATGGGTCCACACATCAGCTGGTCCAGGGGTTCCAGTGGCTTGTGCACCTCTGAGTCCAAACTACTGCGCTTTCGCGCCACCGAATGGAGGGGGAGAGCGAGTCATCTCCCTCCTGTGCTTTCGCGCCCACTGCTGCTGGTTTTGGTCCGCGGGGGGCCGATAATATCCCTACCATAAGTAACAATTATTATAAGGCATCCATGATAACAAACGGGACCGACGGCTTTACGTGCTCTCCGGGCCACGCTGGGGAAACCCACTATACACCCAGACCTGAAACAAATATTGGCATAAATACAAATATCTGCCCCAAGCAGGAATCGAACTCGCGACCACCGGCATTGAGGCGAGGCGTTAAGCCACTCGCACCACTACACCAGAATCTCGAACCGGTTATCAATGCTTCGTTCGTTGCAATACGATTTTGCCTCTTAGATTTGAATAAACCCGCAAGTAATTATTTTTTAAATTTTGATTGACTCGCCACAGTTGGTAGTGACCCTGCTTACTGCTCCAGGATCATGGGTTCGATTCTCGCCTCGAGTTTGGGTGTAATATGTATTTATTTCTATATGTATTATTTGTATGTATATTTATAAAAAAATGTATATCAGTCAGGTGTTACCTAAAATACAGGCATTAACTTGCCTACCTTAGGAACAGACGATCGTGTGTGTATGTCAAATATATATTTATATTTAATAATAGTCCAAGACAGCTTTTATCTCCTCCTTCTTAGGTTTAGTGTAAGATAAAGTTAGGTATATGATTTATAATTTTTTCTGATCTTGTTCCAACATTAGTCCGTTGTACCAATCTGTACTAATTGGGATGTTAATGCCGTATAATTCAAAAATGTTTCCAAGTTCACATTGGTGTCTTCTATATCTGTATCATTGTGAACTACAGATGCCTTGCTGATGAGTTATTCAGTTTAAAACCCTTGACTTAAAACAACATCAACATTGAAGTAAAAAATATTATATAAAACACTATTTTACAATAAAGTGATCACACGATATATTTACAACTCAATTTTGTTACATTTAATATAAAGTCTTGCTGTTCACCAGGAGCACCCAAAAAAACATATCACCTACGCCTACGTCAATACTAATATATAAATATTATATAAAAGACGGATTGTCGAACATGTGTCAAAATAAAATGTAATTTAAAAAAAAAATCCTAAGGAGTATTTATATCAAAATAACTTTCTACCCCCTTTTAACCCTGTTAGGGGATGAATTTCGATAAAATACGAAACATGCCTTCAATAAATTCTGTTAAAGAATATTTATTCAAAATTTGAAGTAGATTGGACCAAGGAATCACGTTGTCCCATACAAACTTTGCCTCCCTGTTCCATCCCCTTAGAGGTAGAATTTCGTAAAATCCGTTCTTAGCTGACCTCTACTCGGCAAAAGAAATATTCCTACCAAATTTCAAGTTTTTAGGTCTCATAGTTCCAGAGATATCGTGATGAGTGACTATATCTATAGAAAGTCTCCTATATATATATATATATATATATAAATAATATAAATATAATAATAATAATAATATATAATAATAATATATATAATATAATAATAATATAAATATAATAATAATAATATATAATAATAATATATAATATAATAATAATATAAATATAATAATAATAATAATAGCCGTGTGGTTCCCGGCAGAGTAGAATAGGACCAACCCATTCTCAGCCTAGGGTGTCGTAAAAGGCGACTAAAGGCAACTAAAGCTGCATAAGACCAACGCAGCCTCCTCGGAGAGTTTGAGTGCCTCTCCAAGGGAGTAATCTAGCACTCAATTTGTACATGGATGGACAAAGATATAGGAAAGCGAATAGGGCCGCTGCCTGGGGGGCGCCAGGGCGCGTCTGGAGCTGGCGCTGGACGTGGCAGCATGCGGGCCGCCAGCAACCCCCGCCGACCGGCACCACCACCTAGCCGGCCGGTGTATCCACCATCCCCATCAGTTGGCTTGGCGCCGACAGAGTCTCTAGGGACTCAGCATTCGGTGCCCGCCGCCGGTGGAGTACGCCGCATGAGATGGACTCTTGAAATGAACGAAAATGTCATGCGTGCGTATTTTAGGGCTGTAGGGGGGGAAACCGGTCGGACTGGCTACCGAGCAGTAATGCACCGCGAGTTTCTGCTGCTCGAGCCAAATTTAACTGTCACGGAACAGAACCTGGCAGATCGAGCTCGGTATATCCAACGAAAGGGCGTATTTAACGCCGCCGAGCTCGAACGATTGCGACGTGAGGCTGCTCCTGAAGTCGAACCCGTATCTACAGAGCATAACGCAGTTGTAACGCAACAGGAAAGCGTTCGTGGCGAAGTGCCTGTGGATGCGATCGCTGAAGAAGCAGTCTCCCAAAAAGTAGAGCAGATGAGAGGGATTTTGGAGGAGGCGATTTCTGAGATCCGGAGCACTCCTCTAGAACAGAGACCACGACTCTCCCGACTTCCCCTTAATGCTGCGACGCGGGGTGCCATTGAGGCAGCTAACAGGCTGCTACCTCCATATTTGGATGGCAGTCTGGGCTTGGATGATACGGGTTCTATTCTCTTCGGTGCAGCTCTAGCGGTACACCGCTTCATCGGAGCAAAAACCCAGGAGCCTGGACGCACTACTAATAAGAGTAGTGACGTACCAGCCTGGAAGAAGAGAATAGAACGCCGTATCAGCTTGGCCAGGGCCCTCATTGGCAGACTGCAAAGCTTCAGGTCGGGCAACACTAGGCCAAGGATTGTGCGCTCCGTTAGAATAGCTTTCAACGGGCTAGGTGTCAGACGAGACCAGCCTGATATAGCTGAGAAACTGACGGAGCGCATCGACGGCCTGAAGCAGAGAATCGCGGCATGGGGGAAGCGTATTCGTAGGTACTCTGAGAGAGTTGAGCGCTTCCGACAAAATCGCCTCTTTGTGAGTGATCAGAAGAGGTTCTACAGGAAGTTGGAGAACCCGACGCCATGCTCTACTTCCCAAAAACCAAATACGGCTGACCTCGTCGCCTTTTGGCGAAATATATGGTCACGGGAGGTAGAGCATGAGGAGGGCCCTTGGATTGCGGCGGTTCAGGAAGCATGTGCTAGAATCGAACCGATGAACCCGATCGCCATCTCTTCGGAGAACGTAGCTGATGCGGTCCGGCGGGCACCGAACTGGAAGAGCCCGGGGGCCGACGGCCTGCATCACTATTGGCTGAAAGGGTTCTCGGTATGCCATGCGACCTTGGCTCGACAATACCAAGAGGCGATAGAGCGGAAAACGCTTCCGAACCTCTTCACTACTGGGATCACTCACCTAGCTCCTAAGTCCACCAACACCGCGGACCCTACCAACTACCGCCCCATTACGTGTCTGACTTCCATCTATAAGACACTGACATCCGTTCTGAGCTGCAAGATCTCTCGTCATATTGACGAATTTAACATCTTGTCTGCAGCTCAGAACGGATGCCGTGGAGGCGGCCGCGGCACAAAGGAGCTCCTTATCATTGACTCTGTTGCGGGCCAGCTTGTCAAACGCAACCGTCGGAACTTCTCTGCTGCCTGGATCGACTACAAGAAGGCATTCGACTCGGTGCCTCATTCATGGCTTCTGAGGGTCCTCGAGCTGTACAAGATCGACGGTGCAGTTCGAGACTTCCTCGAAGTATGCATGGGGCAATGGAGTACGATCCTTTGTCTCCAGGGCGAGAGACTGACGACGGGTGCCGATGACCGAATCCGGATACGAAGGGGTATTTTCCAGGGTGATTGTCTGAGCCCACTTTGGTTTTGCTTGTCCTTGAACCCTTTAAGCACTCTGCTGGAGCGTTCGGGGACAGGCTTTCAGTTTCGGAGAGGAGGTACTAAAGTCTCCCACCTTCTCTACATGGATGACCTCAAGCTGCTGGCACCTAATCCTGCACGCCTTATGGAGTTGCTGAAAATCACTACTGAGTTCAGCGGCTCCATCAGGATGCAGCTTGGAGTGGATAAGTGTGCGGTCGTACATGTGGACAGGGGACAGGTGACACAATCGGCTGAAATTAGCCTAGAGCTTTCGAACTTCAAGACCCTTTCCGAAGCTGAATCTTACCGGTATCTGGGCATGTCACAATGCATAGGGGTGCAGGAGGTGGATATGAAACAGGCGGTTTGCGAGGTCTTTTTTGGACGGCTGACAAAAGTTCTTCGGAGCTACTTGTCGGGCGCCAACAAGGTCCGAGCTTATAACGGCTGGGTCATGCCCACTCTCTTGTACACATTTGGCGTGCTCAGATGGACTCAGACCGAACTCGACGCCCTGGACAGAAGAGTCCGCACGACTATGACTTGCCATCGCATGCATCACCCGAAATCGTCGGTCATGAGACTGTACATCCCACGGAAGTGTGGTGGCCGAGGCCTTTTAAGCGCCAAGTCCATGCATAACCGTGAGGTGTGCAGCCTCAGGGCCTACTTTGAGACGAGGAGGGAGAGCGCTATGCATGGTGAAGTTATAGTATGTGACAAAGGTCTCACCCCGTTATCCCTGGCCAAAGAGGAATGGCGAAGACCGGTTGTACTTAGCACCTCTAACCGGGAGACCGTATGGATGGAGAAGGAGCTGCATGGACGGTTTTACAAGGCGCTCCACGCACCTCACGTGGATGTTAAGGCCTCCGTGCAGTGGCTGCGATTCGGGGACCTCTTTGGGGAAACCGAAGGTTTTGTCTGTGCAATACAGGATCAGGTGGTTAAGACGAACAACTACCGGAAGCACATTCTGAAGGATGGCACTCCCGACTTCTGTCGAGCTTGTCGTCATCCCGGCGAGTCACTCAGACATGTGCTTTCGGGGTGTTCAGCGCTTGCCAACACTGAGTACTTGCACAGACATAATCAAGTGGCCAAAATTCTTCATCAAGAGCTTGCTCTAATGTATTGTCTTCTGGAACAGAGGGTGCCGTACTACCAGTACACACCGGCGCCAGTACTCGAACGCGACGGAGTCCGGCTCTACTGGGACCGGCCTATCGCCACGGACAGGACGATACTGGCGAACAAGCCTGATATCGTGGTGATGGATAGGGCACAGTCGAGGGTGTTTTTAGTGGACATTACCATCCCGCATGACGAGAACCTCGTGAAAGCCGAAACAGAGAAAAAACGTAAATATCTGGATCTGGCGCACGAGATTGTCGACATGTGGGGTGTTGATTCCACTGAAATCATCCCTATCGTTATATCTGCCAACGGTTTGATCCCGGTTAGCCTCGCTCACCATCTGAGGCAGCTGGGTATCCGTGACGGTTCGCTCGCAGCCAGGATGCAGAAGGCGGTATTACTCGACTCGGCTAGGATTGTCCGCCGATTTCTCAGCCTACAGCCCTAACCCCCGGCCGTTTGATCTCCCTGCCGGGGCGTAATCCTCCACCCGCTTATATTTATCTAAGTAAGTTTATGTAAATTTATTATACTCCTTATATAAGTATTGTATTATATTTATTTATATGTGTATATGTATATCTTGAACGGGTGGAGTGTAGCAATTAATAATAATAATAATAATAATAATATATAATAATTGCCGTGTGGTTCCCGGCAGAGTAGAATAGGACCAACCCATCCTCAGCCTAGGGTGTCGTAAAAGGCGACTAAAGGCAACTAAAGCTGTATAACATCAAAGCAGCCTCCTCGGGGAGCGTGAGCGACTCTCCGAGTGAGTATCTAACAGCTCTAAATGATGATGGATACACAGAAAAACAGAGTAAGACTAGGGCCGCTACCTGGGGGGCGCCAGGGCGCGTCTGGAGCTGGCGCTGGACGTGGCAGCATGCGGGACGCCAGTAACCCCCGCCGACCGGCACCACCACCTAGCCGGTCGGTGTATCCACCATCCCCATCAGCTGGCTTGGCGCCGACAGAGTCTCAAGGGACTCAGCATTCGGCGCCCGCCACTGGTGGAGTACGCCGCATGCGATGGACACAAGACATGAATAGAAATGTCATGCGCGCGTATTATAGGGCTGTAGGAAGGGAAACCGGACGGACTGGCTACCGAGCGGTAATGCACCGCGAGTTCCTGCTGCTTGAGCCAAATTTAACTATCACGGAGCAAAACCTGGCAGATAGAGCTCGGTACATACAACGAAAGGGCGTATTCAACGCCGCCGAGCTCGAAAGGATTCGACGTGAGGCTGCTCCTGAAGTCGAATCCGTATCCACAGAGCACAACGCAGTTATAACGCAACAAGAGAGCGTTCGTGGCGAAGTGCTTTACCTCCCCAAAACCGAATACGGCTGACCTCGTCGCCTTTTGGCGAAATACATGGTCACGGGAGGTGGAGCATGAGGAGGGCCCTTGGATTGCAGCGATTCAGGAAGCATGTGCTAGAATCGAACCGATGAACCCAATCGCCATCTCTTCGGAGAACGTAGCTGATGCGGTCCGGCGGGCACCGAACTGGAAAAGTCCGGGGGCTGACGGCCTGCACCACTATTGGCTGAAAGGGTTCTCGGTATGCCATGCGACCTTGGCTCGACAATACCAAGAGGCGATAGAGCGGAGGACACTTCCGAACCTCTTCACTACTGGGATCACTCACCTAGCTCCTAAGTCCACTAACACCGCGGATCCTACCAGCTACCGCCCCATAACGTGTCTGACTTCTATCTACAAGACACTGACATCCGTTTTGAGCTGCAAAATCTCTCGTCATATTGACGAATTCAACATCTTATCTGTAGCTCAGAGCGGATGCCGTGGAGGCTGTCGCGGCACAAAGGAGCTCCTTCTCATTGACTCTGTTGCGGGCCAGCTTGTCAAACGCAACCGTCGGAACTTCTCTGCTGCATGGATCGACTACAAGAAGGCATTCGACTCGGTGCCTCATTCATGGCTTCTGAGGGTCCTCGAACTGTACAAGATCGACAGTGCAGTTCGAGACTTCCTCGAAGTATGCATGGGGCAATGGAGTACGATACTTTGTCTCCAGGGCGAGAGACTGACGACGGGTGCCGATGACCGAATCCGGATACGAAGGGGTATTTTCCAGGGTGATTGTCTGAGCCCACTTTGGTTTTGCTTGTCCTTGAACCCTTTAAGCACCCTGCTGGAGCGTTCGGGGACAGGCTTTCAGTTTCGGAGAGGAGGTACTAAAGTCTCCCACCTTCTCTACATGGATGACCTCAAGCTGCTTGCACCTAATGCTGCACGCCTTATGGAGTTGATGAAAATCACTACGGAGTTCAGCGGCTCCATCAGGATGCAGCTTGGAGTGGACAAGTGTGCGGTCGTGCATGTAGACAGGGGACAGGTGACGCAATCGGCTGAAATTAGCCTAGAGCTTTCTAACTTCAAGACCCTCTCCGAAACTGAATCTTACCGGTATCTGGGCATGTCACAATGCATAGGGGTCCAGGAGGTGGATATGAAACAGGCTGTTTGCGAGGTCTTTTTTGGACGGCTGACAAAAGTTCTTCGGAGCTACTTGTCGGGCGCCAACAAGGTCCGAGCATATAACGGCTGGGTCATGCCCACTCTCTTGTACACATTTGGCGTGCTCAGGTGGACTCAGACCGAGCTCGACGCCCTGGACAGAAGAGTGCGCACGACTATGACTCACCATCGCATGCATCACCCGAAATCGTCGGTCATGAGACTGTACATCCCACGGAAGTGTCGTGGCCGAGGCCTATTAAGCGCCAAGTCCATGCATAACCGGGAGGTGTGCAGCCTCAGGACCTACTTTGAGACGAGGAGGGAGAGCGCTATCCATGGTGATGTTGTAGTATGTGACAAAGGTCTCACCCCGTTATCCCTGGCCAAAGAGGAATGGCGAAGACCGGTAGTGCTTAGCACCTCTGACCGGGAGACCGTATGGATGGAGAAGGAGCTGCATGGACGGTTTTACAAGGCGCTCCACGCACCTCACGTGGATGTTAAGGCCTCCGTGCAGTGGCTGCGATTCGGGGACCTCTTTGGGGAAACCGAAGGTTTTGTCTGTGCAATACAGGATCAGGTGGTTAAGACGAACAACTACCGGAAGCACATTCTGAAGGATGGCACTCCCGACTTCTGTCGAGCTTGTCGTCATCCCGGCGAGTCACTCAGACATGTGCTTTCGGGGTGTTCAGCGCTTGCCAACACTGAGTACTTGCACAGACATAACCAAGCGGCCAAGATTCTTCATCAAGAGCTTGCTCTAATGTATTGTCTTCTGGAACAGAGGGTGCCGTACTACCAGTACACACCGGCGCCAGTACTCGAACGCGACGGAGTCCGGCTCTACTGAGACCGGCCTATCGCCACGGACAGGACGATACTGGCGAACAAACCTGATATCGTGGTGATGGATAGGGCACAGTCGAGGGTGTTTTTAGTGGACATTACCATCCGGCATGACGAGAACCTCGTGAAAGCCGAAACAGAGAAAAAACGTAAATATCTGGATCTGGCGCACGAGATTGTCGACATGTGGGGTGTTGATTCCACTGAAATCATTCCTATCGTTATATCTGCCAACGGTTTGATCCCGGTTAGCCTCGCTCACCATCTGAGGCAGCTGGGTATCCGTGACGGTTCGCTCGCAGCCAGGATGCAGAAGGCGGTATTACTCGACTCGGCTAGGATTGTCCGCCGATTTCTGAGCCTACAGCCCTAACCCCCGGCCGTCTGATCTCCCTGCCGGGGCGTAATCCTCCACCCGCTTATATTTATCTAAGTAAGTTTATGTAAATTTATTATATTCCTTATATAAGTATTGTATTATATTTATTTATATGTGTATATGTATATCTTGAACGGGTGGAGTGTAGCAATTAAAAATAATAATAAAAAGAAAGAATAAAGATAAAGAAAGAATAAAGATTACAAAGTATTGTAAAATGGTTAGTGACTTAGAGCTAATAGTTATGGTGGAGTGCGTACGTAACACGGTGACCGGCGGAAAGGAATTGTCTTAAATTCTTTCTTTCCGAGGTAGCGTAAAAGGCAACTAAGGTCATATTAGTGCGAACAATATTATAGGTGTACCAACCAGGATAGTGATGGGCATCATCATATCCTGCCACAATACACTGCGCTCGCGAATCCGCCTGCCAAGCATGTCTAGTATTAGCAAAACCCCCTGGCGATCATGTGTGAGGCCTACAATTTACTACAAAGTTTAAAGAAAAGAATAATATAAGCATATAAAAAAAAACCTTATGTCAACATATCAAATATCTTTAAAATGGCGGCCTGACGGAACATTTTTTGTTTTCTGTGCTCGGTTGAAGACCCAGAGGCAGACCCAAAACAAGGTGGAAAGACGTTGTATCGAGGGACATACCGATAACCTGATGACGATGTCGAAGACAGCGTGAAGTGGAAGAAATAAGAAACCTGACCACCATCGTATCCTTACTAGTTAATATTATAAATGGGAAAGTGAGTTTGTTTGTATGTTTGTTCCGCTTTCACGCCGAAACTACTGAACCGATTGCTTTGAAATTTTGCAGACATAAAGTTAGAAGTCCGGATTAAATAATAGAGTACTTTTTATCCCAAAAAAGTTTGATTTTCCCGAGGGAAAACAAAAATATTGTTAGTTCGGAGATAGATGGCGCTGTGTGTAGTTTAAAACAAAGTTATGTTTTGCATACGAATATACACAATGTAAACTTAGAAGGTAAATGATGTGATAATTAATCCCCGAAAATGAGGAATTTGCTTTATCTTCTAAACTGGTTTTTTACATCTACTAATCCTGTGTACTTAGTAATTTTCTTTGCAAAAACTTCTGTTATTATTTACCTACCCTTTATCCTGGTATAATACTGTTCCAGAGGGTTTACAAAAGTGAAGAAATTTCAAAAAAGTAGATTATTACGTGCAAATATGACAAATATACTGAAATAAGTATAAAGTATTAGCAGTTACGCTATTTAGTTCTTAAGGTATGCGATAGATGTCGCTTGGTGGTTTTTAAAACGTGGTATCGTTGTGTTTTCTAAGATGCGTAAGTAGTGGAATGACATCTCGCGCTTTAACCTATAGCTCATACGCTACCTATACTTATTCGGTGCACTTTTCGACTCATTTATTTGCTGTTTAACCTAATTTCACTATAGTTTTTTTTCAGTTAGTTTTATAAATATTTTTTGTTTTGTTTGACCAATGGCTCTGCGAACGCGCAATATTAGCACCAAAAAACGAAACGGTCACTAAAATAAATGAAAATATTTTGGATGAAGTTATGGGAGAAACTACTGAATATTTATCTGTAGACACGGTGATAGACTCAGAAAATAGTACCTCATATCCTGTAGAGTTCTTAAATTCTTTGGAATTATCTGGGGTGCCATCACATAAATTAAAATTAAAAGTAGGGGTTCCGGTGATGCTCATGCGTAATCTCGATGCCCCTAGACTGTGCAATGGTACCAGGCTGCGTGTCACTCACCTTGGGCGGAATATTATTACCGCCACTATTTTAACTGGCGCTGCAAAGGGTGAAAGTGTACTCATTCCTCGGATTCCGATTTTTCCAACAGACCTCCCATTTCAGTTTAAAAGACTTCAATTTCCTATAAGGGTTTCATTTGCTATGACCATTAATAAAGCACAAGGTCAAACTCTAAGGGTTGCTGGAGTACACTTAGAAAAGCATTGTTTTTTGCATGGCCAGCTCTATGTAGCGTGTTCCCGGGTATCCAGTGCCCAAAATTTGCATGTTTTTGCTCCCCAACGTAAAACATATAATATAGTTTACCACGCAGTTTTGGTTTAAAAACTCTAAACTCTATATATACGGGAAAATTAAGAAGCGCGATATAACCGAATTCCACGCGGGCGAAGCCGCGGGTAAAAGCTAGTGGGATATAATTCTAGTAAGAGATAGTAATAAGTTGTGATAAAAGTGATCCACAAAGTACCGTAAACATAACTTTAATTTATTCAGCAATTTTTTAATAACTACAAAATTAAAAGATATAATAATCATGTTATTGATATATTTAACTGAAAATAAACAGTTACAAATTTTTTATACATTTATTTTGAAAAAAGAAATAATTATTATATAAAATTTTGCAATCGTGTTAGTCTCAGTTCAAATTATATCTAAAACAATGCAAAATTTTCTTTCGGAAATATTTAAGCAAAAAGTTTCATAATTATGTGATATTTTTTTACCACCATAAAATATATGATATACATATTTTATATCAAAATATAATACAAAATGTTTAGCATTTTACGCCAAACAACCACCAGTTATTTTACAAAACGAGAGAGGAAGGAAAACGATATGGCTCGCGCTACACGTAGACTACGGATATATTATTGGGAATAAGATATTTATAAAATTATTCGCGGAGTTTAAATTGGGTTATTAATTAAAACAAAAACCTTGAAAATATTTGTATTAAAAACTATTTATTTTATAAATTGATCAATAATAATTTACCTGTATTTATTTTTATAAACATATTTTATATCAAAATATAGTATAATAAAATGTTGTAATACTTAATTCGACTATAAATAGCTTAAAACTATTTTCTAATTAATAAAATAAAAATATATATTGATATTAATTATTATTATTATTGTAATGTTACTCTCAAAGGTCCTTATGAGGGACCAAAGATCGAATTTTGTCAAACTTTTCTTGTGTAGTTGTTGTGTCAGTATTTTTCATTGCTTTCGTTTAACACACATTGCCTGAGATCTCGTTGACAAATATCGCTGTTCAACTTTAAGCTTATCATTTGATAATAATCATAATTTCATATTATTTCATATTTTTACTAAAAGCCAACCAATTATGATTATTATTATTATATATTCTTTACTATACACCACACAGAAAATAAAATAGTACAAGAAATTATGAGAGATGCAAAAATGCACAAAAAGGCGGCCTTATCGCTCAATAGCATTGATAATCTCGTAATTTCAAAGATTTTTTAACCAGTAGTGTTAACCCAATCTCGTGAAATCTTGAACTTTACGAATATTCTCAAGATCGCTCATTTGTTGTTCAGACTATTCTTTTGTGGAATGCTCTACCCCTACATATTCGTAAGGCTCAGAGTATTATAACATTTAAAAAGCTTGTAAAATATTATTATCATCTCTAAATACGACATAATTGTATTAATATATGTTTATTTATCAGTACTTACAGTATGTATTTTATTATTTATGTATGTATTTATATAGATATATATGTATTAGTCTAGGGTTTACCTACTGTAGTTTTTTATTGTTTATTTATTATACACCACCTACATATTTCTTTTTCTCAAATTCTAACCCTAAGGTTGCCTAAAAGAAATCGCTATTGAGCGATAAGGCTGCCTTTTTGTGCATTTTTGCATCTCTCATAATTTTTTAGTACTATGTTATTTTCTGTGTGGTGTACTGTGTATAATAATCATTGATTGGCTTTTAATAAAAAAATATAAAATTAATAATAAATATCTGTACCAAATATTGAAATTTAAGAGAGTAATAAAACAGGCTTATGATAAGACATAATCGCAATTACAAGTAAAAAAAAAATAATAAGAAATTTAATCTTGGATATTGACCAGCAGAATCATGATATTTCGTTTTAGATTATATTCCTTCAATATTTGAAGAATATATAATAATATAAATAAAGTTTGATAAACTGTTCGATCGTTTATTACTTTGATCATTAGACAATTTAACTTACACCTCTTTAGACATAAATAAAGCAAATAGTATCAATATTATCGAAGATATACGCAAGTTTGTCGCATTGTTACGTATTGTGCAGGCTTCCTTGGAATGTGACGGGGTGAACCACGTAGCGTTTACTAAGTCTGCATTATTCTTTACAACTGTATCAAAATTGGTAAGCGATTTATTCGATGCTGTTGGAGTTCGGCTTAGCTTCCATGCCATAACTGTGAAAAAAAAAATGAATCAGAGACTACTTTTAAATAGGTTCATAATACTTTTTTGTCCTAAGCGCCGGTGGTCACGGGTCCCATTCACGCTCGGTCCAGATATTTGTTTTGTTACAAATATTAGGTTTTGGTTTCGGTTTATGTCCTTGTGGAGCTGCCTAGTGTGCCCCGGAGAGAACGCAAAGCCATCACTGTCGGTTGTTATCATAAATACTTGATAGCGATCGCTACTAATAGTAGGCAAATAATCCGCCAACCCGCAGTGAACCAGCATAGTGGATTAAGCTCCAACTCTTTTCCTAAATGGAGAAGAGGGGTCCAGCAGTAGGACGCTTTCATGCTGATTTAGTTCAGTTCCGTTCAATACATTTCATATAATTTTTTCGGGCTTTTAAGTCTATATTATATGCTGAATGTTTTCATTACGTAATTAGATGTGTCTGAATGATTAACAACCTCTCGGTAAACACTGTACAATTTTTTTACTTAAAATAAGTCAAACCCATGCCATGTAATTAAAGTTATTTGTTATATAAGTCTAAATAAAATTAGGTTTTTTAATTAATTTTTCGATTTACGTATTATATTGATGATATAAAATTACGATCACGTAAGGCACGATGATGAGTTCGAAATTCGTGTAAGGTATCTAAGTGGTTACAACTAGAGTCTTGGCATATGAGCGTGTAGTCGTGTTCTTCAAGCAAATTGATATCCTTGCAAAAAAATCAGATCCTGTATATTAAATTCTTGTTAAAAAATTAAAGAAAAAATATTCAAAAATTATACATCTAACTTGCTGCTGAGTTGCTTGGAAGCTGTGTTGGAGTTGTCATGATTTCTGTGACCAATTCTTTAGCCCTTTTTTTGACGCATGTATCTTTAATAAGTAATACTCACATAACTCATATCCCGAAGAAGAACCAGGTTATGTGGGATTCTTACATACTAAAACCTGCGATGTTTTGGCTAGTATTATTCATTCATAGTTCAGGAGGCAAATATTATTTTGCCAGTTCTACTCTGCTTGTAGTTGCGTGCGGCAGCGCGATGCCTTCCCGACTGCCATCCTTCTCAGGGCTGTATGAAAACATACCTGCTAGTCCCCTCTCACATGTCCACAGCACTATTTAATATGCCTCGAGCGTTAGAGGTGCAAGGCTGAGATGACGACGATGATGACGTCTCGCTCATAGGTTTGACGACTACTAGCTTCCAAACAAGCCTAATTTCGAAAAAGCCTTAGTACTGTAGGTAGCAGTAGTCTCGCGGTATGTAAACGAGATATCTACGTAACCTATCTATTTGATACTTTACTGACTTACTAAAGACTAAGGAGATGAAATAAAATTAGAATTTATAGGAACGATAATTATTAAATTAAATACAATAAATTACAGATATTAAAAATGAACAATACGTAAGTTAGCTAAGGTTGGATCTATTCGGTGGAGAATGCGAAGTGCGTGGTGCTGCTATGGTCCGAGCTCCTTTATATACCCCGTCGCTCTTCAGGATGGTGTCACGTGTGGCGGGAGATCAGGTGATCCTCGTGAGCGCCGCCCCACTGTGACGTCACTCGCTTGAGTAGGGGTGCTAGACAATAGCGCGCCTGCGGCCGTGATGCGCGTGGACATGGAGGCGGGGCGTAGAACAAAAGGCGCAGGCGTTTCCATCTTATTAGAAAGCGGAGCGACCTGGGACGCACGTGTTTGTTATGCGCAGGTGTTTATCGTCCGACCATCGTATGATGTTCGGGCTTGGCTCCATTATACAAACGACAGCGGAAGCGGTAGCGGATCGGAACACTACAACACTCCCCTACCGAGACCGTGACTGCGGTCGATAGTAACTTGGGAATGTAACCTTTCTTCTAATTCTTTTACTTCTTTCAGCTTCGGTTTTGGCTTCCGGTTGCGGTGATTGTGTTTTTTGATCCTCTGTGTTTTCTACATAGGCTGGTTTCAATCTGTCAATCGTCACCGTTAGCGTCTTCCCTTGTGCTTCAATGTCGAAGGTCTTCGTGCCTCTTCGAAGTACTTTGAATGGGCCTATGTAAGCTGGCTGCAGTGGTCTGCGGAGTGGACCCTGACGGAGGAAGATATGGGTGGTAGTGTTAAGGTCCCTGGGAACATAAAATGGTCTGTTAGAGTGTCTGGAAGTAGGTTGAGGCGTGAGCTTTGAGATGTGCTCACGTAATCTGATGGCGAAGTCAGGAATGGTGATGACGCCTTCTGATGATGGTGAAGATGGAGAGAAAAATTGGCCTGGTAGGCGTAATGGCTCGCCGAATACCAGTTCTGCTGTTGATGATTTAAGATCTTCCTTCCAGGCGCTGCGAATACCCAAGAGTACTAGTGGTAATACCTCTGTCCACTTCGTTGTGTCGTGGCAGGTGATCGCTGCCTTCAACTGCCGATGTAGCCATTCGACGAGACCATTAGCGGCCGGGTGATATGCCGTTGTGGTGTGGTGCGAAGCCCCAAGTACTGCAGCCATGGACTTAAATAGCTGGGACTCGAATTGTCGGCCACGGTCTGTCGTGATGTGCTCCGGGCAACCGAAACGGGCTACCCATCCAGTGATGAAGGCTGCTGCGCAGGTGTCGGCAGTCATATCAGGTAAAGGGTATGCCTCAGGCCAACGAGTATATCGGTCGACTACCGTGAGACAATACCTGTTGTTGTTGGATATCGGTAGAGGTCCGATTAAATCCATGTGGACATGCTTGAAACGTGCTGACGGTACCTTAAAAATTCCTGTAGGTGATGCGGTGTGTCTTGTGACTTTACTGCGCTGGCATTGTTGACACGTTCTCGCCCATTGTCGACAGTCTCTTCGCATGTTCGGCCATACAAACCTCTCAGCTACTGCGCGGGAAGTTGCTTTAACTCCTGGGTGGCTAAGATTGTGAATTAGATAAAAAACTTGTCGTCTGTATGCTGGTGTGATGTACGGCCTGTATTTGCCTTTTGAAGTATCGCAGTAGACATAGGTGCTGCCCATCTGTATTCGTCGAAGTCGCAGGCTAGTGCTATTCTGTAGTAGGTCCTGCAATTCGGGATCAGTCTTCTGGTCACAAGCAAGGGATTTGTAATCGAGTGGGCTTGGCATAGTGATCTCTTCAATTCGTGAGGGTGTGTCGGCGACGACATTTTCTTTGCCGGGTATGTATCTAATGTCCGTAGTAAATTGTCCTATATAGTCTAGGTACCTGAATTGGCGTGGGGAACATTTGTCACGACGTGTGCTGAAAGCGAATGTTATTGGCTTATGGTCAGTATAGACACTGAAAATCCGAGCTTCGACCAGGTATCGGAAGTGCCGTATAGCTTCGTAGATGCTCAGTAGTTCTCTATCGTAGGGACTATACTTTCTTTGTGCATTGTTGAGTTTTTTTGAAAAGAAAGATAATGGTTGCCAGTTGTCACCTTTGCGTTGTTGTAAGACTGCTCCTATTGCTACGTCTGAAGCATCAGTCTGTATGGCTAACTCTGCCGTAGAGTCTGGATGTGCCAGTAGTGTTGCCTTGGCTATGCTGGTCTTGCAGTCGGTAAAAGCTTGCTGAAGTTCCGGTGTCCAGTCAATCGGATGTGAGCTTTTGACTTTAGGACCGGCCAGTAATGAGTTGAGAGGTGCTTGAATTGACGCGGCGTTAGGTATGAAACGTCTACAGAAGTTCATCATACCTAAGAATCTCCTCAACTCCTTGGCGGTTTTCGGTACTGGGAAATCCTGGATAGCCTGGACCTTTGTATCCAGTGGACGTATCCCATCAGCAGACACCGTACATCCTAGAAATGTTACCTCAGGCTGACCGAAGACGCATTTGTTTACATTAATTAATACGCCATAGTCTGATAATCTTTTGAAAATCTGTGACAAATGCTGACGGTGCTGGGTTTCTGAGCTGGAATACACTAAAATGTCATCAATGTAATCGTAACAGAAGTCGAAGTCCTTGAGGGCTTCGTCTATGAACCTTTGGAAGGTCTGAGCTGCATTTCGAAGTCCGAAAGTCATAAACGGGAATTCGAACATGCCGAATGGAGTCGTTATCGCCGTCTTTGGTATATCCTCATGAAAGACTGGTATTTGATTGTACGCCTTAATCAAATCGAGTGTGCTAAAGATACTTTTACCTGCAAGCTGGTAGGCAAAGTCTTGAATGTGTGGTACTGGGTATCTATCTGGTATTGTACGTGCATTTAGTGCTCGATAGTCACCGCATGGTCGCCAGCCGTCATCCTTTTTTCGAGCTAGATGAAGCGGAGAAGACCATGCGCTTTCTGATCTACGGGCTGTTCCGTTCTTCAACATCTCGTTGAACTCGTTCTTGGCAATTTGTAGCCTAGCTGGGTCGAGACGGCGTGGTTGGCTGGAGACAGGTGGGCCTGGTGTCGTCTTGATGTAGTGCACTGTATTGTGCTTAGGTTCGATAGGCTTACCGGCTGGACGAGTGATGTCAGGATACTGTTGCAGCAGATCTTGGTATGGTGAGTTGCTCGATATGGTGCGTACCGAGGGTTTTTCTTTGGATGGTTCGTAACGCGCTGTACCGACAGTTAGGTAAGTGATTGCATCGACCAGGCGTTTCTTACGACAGTCGACTAACAAGTTGTAGTGGCTTAAGAAATCTACGCCTATGATAGGCTTTGTGACTTCTGCTATGATGAAACGCCATGCAAAAGCTCGACGTAAGCCTAAGTCTAGGGTAAGGTTGATGTACCCGTATGTCGAGATGATTGTTCCATTTGCTGCTACCAACTCAAACTTTGATTTTGCTTGTAGTGGAACCCGAACAGCTGACCGTGGATAGACGCATACATCAGAGCCAGTATCAACTAAATATTGTACCTTCGTCTTTTAGTCAGTTATGAACAGGCGACCTTGTGAAGTTGGGCAGACGTCAACGACCGCTACTGACTGCCCTCCTGGTTTTCCGAATAGAAACTGCATGGTGGGACGCACTTCTTTGCTTTATTCCTAAACTTATTGTGATACCAACAGTATTGTTGACCTTGTGGACGCTTGCGTGAGTTAGATCTGGATCTGCGCTGCTGATTTCTATTTCTAAATATACTGGTTTTCTTTACCTGCATGCTCAGGATTTCAACTTGTTGAGTCAGTTCAGCCAACTTGTCCTCGAGTGCCGATGTGTGTGCACTAGGTGTTACGCTCGCGACGTGTGCGGTGCTCAGAGCGATGTCGTTTACGCGATCTGCCAGGTCTGCAACGTCGTCCAGGGCACTTTTTGGCTGTGAAGCAACAATTGTTTGAACATTAGGTGGTAGCCTACTAGTCCACACCGTGCGTAAAAAATCATCAGGTACTTGAGGTCCCGCTAAACTGCGTAAATGTCGCAAAAATTGACTGGGTTTTCTATCGCCTAACTCTTCATACTGCATCAGTTGTAGGGTTTTCTTCTCGTGCGACTGTGAGATGCGTTTAATTAGTTCCGTCTTGAGTTTTTCATATTTGTTAGCGGATGGTGGGACAATAATAATATCTTTAATAATACGTACAGACTCTTGATCAAGTTGGCCAGCTACGAAATGAAATTTAGTAAGATCAGAAGTAATATTGGATAATACAAACTGACTCTCGATTTGGGCGAACCAAACCTCCGGTTCCTCGGGCCAAAATGGTGGGACTCGAACACCGACACGGCATACGTCTTGACCGTTTGGACTTGGACCACCGCCTTGACTGTTAGCGCTTGAATCGTAGCCCACTTGGTTTCTTGCGCTTGGACCACCACTTTCCGGAACGTCGTCTTCCTTCTGTATCATTTTCTTTTCTTCGTGTAGACTCGGGGTCACCAGTGTAGGTAGCAGTAGTCTCGCGGTATGTAAACGAGATATCTACGTAACCTATCTATTTGATACTTTACTGACTTACTAAAGACTAAGGAGATGAAATAAAATTAGAATTTATAGGAACGATAATTATTTAATTAAATACAATAAATTACAGATATTAAAAATGAACAATACGTAAGTTAGCTAAGGTTGGATCTATTCGGTGGAGAATGCGAAGTGCGTGGTGCTGCTATGGTCCGAGCTCCTTTATATACCCCGTCGCTCTTCAGGATGGTGTCACGTGTGGCGGGAGATCAGGTGATCCTCGTGAGCGCCGCCCCACTGTGACGTCACTCGCTTGAGTAGGGGTGCTAGACAATAGCGCGCCTGCGGCCGTGATGCGCGTGGACATGGAGGCGGGGCGTAGAACAAAAGGCGCAGGCGTTTCCATCTTATTAGAAAGCGGAGCGACCTTGGACGCACGTGTTTGTTATGCGCAGGTGTTTATCGTCCGACCATCGTATGATGTTCGGGCTTGGCTCCATTATACAAACGACAGCGGAAGCGGTAGCGGATCGGAACACTACAGTACCATAGGCTGTATTCAAAACTGCAGCTGATGCAATAGATCAAAGAGTACAACCAGCATTCAACCTTAATCCGCTTACAATAAAGTCAAAGGTATTGATTCTAGAACATAATTTAGAGAGATGCTAAAATAATATTCAACAGAGCTAACCAGCAGGTAAGCATAAAAACGGACATGAAAAAAGTAAAATATTCTGGTACTTTGTCAATCGTCGAGATATCTTAACGACCTGCTCTTAGAATTGTTGACGAGTTTTTATGGAGTCTAACTATGGCGTGAAAATAATTATGTGAAAGAGAACTCACCGGATTTCCCATTGGTAGTGTTTTGACAACTGTATAAAATTGCATAATCATTGTAATTAGTTTTCAATACAACAAAATCGTATGAAACACCATCTGTAAAAGAATTGTGATATATCGAATTAATAACAATTCAATAACACGCCATATCATTAGTTATCGTTTTCGTTAAATTCTTTTACTTAGAAGAGGAAGCTTCCGCGAAGCGATGAAAACTTTACCTATATTATAAAAGCTGTAATAAAAACTCAACGATCTATATTAAATACAAGATTAAGGACCTGTTTTATTTATTTATTTATTTAAATTTATTTTATCCGTTGCTTATAAGAGTATCTGATGTTCGCATTTATAATGTTAATAAGCAACGTCAGTTCTATTCTTACAGGTTTTAGTAAGATATTACATTTTCCATCAAGGACTTTTTTAACCGATTGCTGATAAAGTTATTCGATGTATAATGGTATTCAATCAAACTCTACTTTATCTGTCAGATATTTCATTTGCCAAACTGTAAATGCAAATGTGGCAGTTTATTAGTTTAGATGAAACAGGCCCTAAGGACCTGTTTTACACCTTACTGATGAAATCTCTCAGTAACTAATGTGTGTAATGTTTAGTTTAAAAAAGTAAAGATCATCGGTTTTTGTTCGTTAACAAACTAACAAAAATAAACTAGACTAATTGTAAGAGAGTAAATTTTTCTAGATTTTGTGAAAACAGCGAAAAGTGTAACCAGGTGTATAGATAATAAAATAACTCACCCTCATATATGGCACTATATTCTGGAGGTATAGGCACTAACGCACCATTTCTGATCGAAAATTGGCCATTTACTACTTCCCGGTGAGATAATTGGATTAAAAGGCCGGTGCGAAAAGTAAATCCGAATTTCATAGTTAACGTGGAACAATCACCTTTTTCGAAGCTGTTATTAATTCTTTCTATTTCGTACCATTGTCCAAAAAGCTAAAAACAAAGTCATACAAATTGTTTTAAGTAAAAAGCGATTTTTTCGTGAAATTTTAGAAGAAAAAAAAATACATTTACATTTAAAGCTACCAAATTTTCGACGACGTATTTCTGTGATGAAGGTAAACTTTAATTCAGTAATATTTTCATTAACAGTATAAAGGACAATGACCATTTTTCTAAGAACTGTTCGGCTGTGCCCCGGTACGTGTTTCGACATGTGCAGAAAATTTATATATTAAATTATCCTTTATCAATTGAAAGTAAATTTTTGATAATGGTCTAAAAGTGATCAAAGCCGCGGTTTATAATTAAATTTTTAAAAACGTTTTATTTGATTGTGATGTCATACTCGTACATATTGCGATGAACAATGTTCAAATCTTCCATGACTTGAACAGAAAATTAATATTTTAAAGTATTCTTTATTAGTTTAAACTAGATTTTTAATAATAGTCTAAAGGTGATCAAAGTGGAGGTTTATAATTAAATTAAAAAAAAATATGTGTATAAATAAGTTTTAGAAAAAAAAAATTAAGAATACAAAAGTCAGTTTGAGTGTTTATTTTATGTGTGTTTTTGAAGTAAAACTTTTATATCGACGTATAGGAGAAATGTTATAGATTCGAAAGTGATCACGTCATATATTAAGCGGGAGGTCCTGGGTTCAATAAACGGCAGGGTCAACTTTTTCTGTCTTCTGCTTTGGTGGGAGTCTTCGGTCATCGCTAGTTACCACCCTAGTTTCGTTTTCAATCTCCTATACAAAGTTCATCATATACAAAGTTCGATAACTACTGTGGCATTTTTATATATTTATATTTTTTATATAATTTATAAAAAGATGTGAAATTAGGATCCGTTCAATTTATCGGCTCCATCTAGCTAGCACCCCAAATAGTGAAAAAAAAAAATTTAAAAAATTGTCCAAATTGGTCACGAAATGGTCATTATAGGTCAGTTATTTTTAGTAATTGGTCAATACTTTGACAATAGTTAAAGAGGGGTAAAAATTTCAAGGACATCGAAAAATTTTTGGCACCCCAAATTAATCCTACAAATTGGTTCTAAAATTATTTCAATTCATCTCAGAATAGTCATAATTGGTCGATTGATTTTAATAATTGGTCAACGTTTTTTTATATAAAAATTAAAAAAATAATAAAAAATTAAATTAGCTTCATCTATTTAGCGGCCCAAATGATGAAATTTGACCTCTTAATAAGTAGTCCAAATTGGTCACAAAATGGTCACAATTGGTCAGTGATTTTTAGTGATTGGTCAATACTTTGAAAATAGTTACAGAGGGGTAAAAATTTCAAGGACATTGAAAAATTTTTGGCACCCCAAATTATTCCTACAATTTGGTTCTAAAATTATTTCAATACATCTCAAAATAGTCATAATTGGTCAATAAAATTTAATAATTGGTCAACGTTATTTAACTAATTATTAATAAATAATAAAAAATAATACAACTTTCATAAATCGCGGGGTAAATAGGAATAAAACTGGAAGTTTCACTATTTTATGTCTATTTTATCTATTATTTTTAGGTTTAACCGAAGGGCAATTAAAATCGACGTAAATGCAAATTTTAAAGCGTTTATTAGATTTTCAGAAACGTTTTGGTTAAAGAGATACGATTATTTAAAGTTGGAATGACATTGAAACTATTTATTTATTTATTGGGAGAAAAAGAGGGCAAACTCAAAATCTAGGTAGAATTAAAGGGCAGATTAATGTTTATAGTTTAGTATTTTTAATTAACAAATTATTAATAAATAATACAAAATAACAAAACTTTCATAAATAGCGGGGTGAATAGGAACTAAACTTAAAGAAACTACTAGCTTCATCTATTTAGCGGCCCAAATGATGAAATTTGACCACTTAATAAGTGGTCCAAATTGGTCACGAAACGGTCACAATTGGTCAGTGATTTTTAGTAATTGGTCAATACTTTGACAATAATTACAGAGGGGTAAAAATTTCAAGGACATTGAAAAAATTTTGGCACCCCAAATTAATCCTACAATTTGGTTCTAAAATTCTTATAATACATCTCAAAATAGTCATAATTGGTCAATTAATTTTAATAATTGGTCAACGTTTTTTAACTAATTATTAATAAATAATAAAAAATAATGCAACTTTCATAAATCGCGGGGTGATTAGGAACAAAACTGGAAGTTTCACTATTTTATGTCTATTTTATCTCTTATTTTTAGGTTTAACCGAAGGGCAATTAAAATCGACGTAAATGCAAATTTTTAAGCGTTTATTAGATTTTCAGAAACGTTTTGGCTAAAGAGATACGGTTATTTAAAGTTGGAATGACATTTAAATTATTTATTTATTGTGAGAAAAAGAGGGCAAACTCAAAATCATAGGTAGAATTAAAGGGCAGATCAATGTCTATAGCTTAGTATTTTTAATTAACAAATTATTAATAAATAATACAAAATAACAAAACTTTCATAAATAACGGGGTTGATAGGAACAAAACTGGAAGAAACTACTAGCTTCATCTATTTAGCGGCCCAAATTACGGATCTTTCGATTTTTTTTTTTTTTTTTACAAATTACAAATTATAATTTCGTGAAATATAATAGGGTTTTTCTATATTTTACTTTATTGACAATTGTAATTAAGAAACAGCTCAGTAGGTATAATTTAACATTTAATTAAAAAAAAAAACTAAAAGTATGTAATCATCGCAATGATATTTGTAAAATAAGTGCATACTTAGAAAAAATATAATTACATTATTGATAAATGTTTCTTCTATATAGTACTTAAATATTTTGGATTTTATAATTATTTATTTCTCAACATATTAAAATTGATTTTTATTTTTATTTTATAAGGGAAATCCACAAATTAATGACTCTGCATCTATGATAATTAGATGTCGCGCTCTTTGTATAACTCCGCGCGTTTCTTTTTGGTGCGCAATGGCAGAAACTTGTAATTCATGTAAAAAAGTATCAATATTTTTATCGATATAATATATCGTATCGTTATATCGACACTTTGCGATATTATATTGTATGACTAGCTTTTAGCCCGCGACTTCGTCCGCGTATAAGACGAAAATGGTTCTAATAGGATTTTAATAGGTTTTTTACGTTAATAATTTTGTTGTAACATATACATTATTATGTTAAAATGTTTGAATACTTATAAAATATAACAATCTGTATTATAGAGTAGGGATTTAAAGTTCAAAAAAAAACATTAAAAAAAATTCCTTCGGGGTGCTAAAATCAGTCTACTCTGGAACAATGACTGACCCGTTGGCGCAGTTTGCAGTGACCCTGTTTTCTGCTAGAAAGGGTTGTGGGTTCGATTCTCGCCCCGAGTCTGGGTGTAATATATATTTATATATATGTATATATATATATATATATATATATATATCTATTTAAAAAAATGTATGTTGTATCGTTCTTATAATTACACCACAAGTCAATACGATTTAGCCTCTTAGATTTGAATAAACCCGCAAGTAATTATTTTTTAAATTTTGATTGACTCGGCACAGTTGGTAGTGACCCTGCTTACTGCTCCAGGATCGTGGGTTCGATTCACGCCTCGAGTCTGGGTGTAATATGTATTTATTCCTTTATGTATTACTAGCAAACCCGGCGAACTCCGTTTCGCCACCAACTTATTTTCGTGAGGGATACTCACACCACGTACTGCCGCCATGCAAAACCATATTGGTTTGTATTACATGCTATGTATTAGAGATGACGCTGTATGTGAAAAATGATTTTCCCTGTTTTCCTGCTTTTCTGTTAAAAATTTTCCTGAATTTAGTTTTCTATAAAGCTCACGTAGCCCGAGACCTTTCCAACGAATGCAAAACCGTGGAAATCGGTTCGTACGTTCTGGAATTATAGCGTCAGGAAGGAAAATCCGACTTATTTTTATATTATAGATTATAAAATTTATAATTATTAAATCATTTGATGAGAGTCAATGATGACCCTTCTTCTATATGGAGAAGAGGCCTTTGCCAAGCAATGTGTTGTTTAGAAGTTGATTCAATGCACTTCAGTTCATTATGAGAGTATAAGATTATATTATTATGATTTTCCCTGTTTTCCTGCTTTTCTGTTGAAAATTTTCCTGAATTTAGTTTGCTATAAAGCTCACGGAGCCCGAGACCTTTCCAACGAATGTAAAACCGTGGAAATCGGTTCGTGCGTTCTGGAATTATAGCGTCAGGAAGGAAAACCCGACTTATTTTTATATTATAGATTTATATGTATATTTATAAAAATGTTTATATCAGTCGGCTGTTACCTAAAACGCAGGCATTAAGTTGCCTACCTATAATCCTCCCACTCGCCACTAGGGCAATAGAACGCTCACGGTGCCCGCGAGCGCTCTATAGGCGAAGGTGGCCCGCATAAGTGGGCCGACCATCGGGGCGTCACGGTTGCATGCGCGAGCGATCCCGTGGCGCCCCATTACGACGATGAGGGCATCGCTGGGTTTTAGTGCGGTATTCTGGCACGTTCTGCGTGCCAGCGAGTCCCACATACCCGCCGCCTCTCCGCGGCGGGATGCGTAAATGCATTTCCCAGCGATAAAAAAAAAAAGTTGTTTATTTTATTTGATTTCATTAAGTTGCCTACCGTAGGAACAGACAATCGTGTGTGTATGTCAAACTTATATTTATATTTAATAATTGTCAAAGACAGCTTTTATCTCCTCCTTTTTAATTTTAGTGTAAGATAATGTTAAATGGGTACATGATTTATAATGTTTTCTGATCTTGTTCCAACATTAGTCCGTGGTGCCAATCCGTACTAACTGGGGTGTTAATGCCGTATAATTCAAAAATGTTTCCAAGTTCACTTCGGTGTCTTATATATCTGTATCATTGGGAACTACAGATGTCTTGCTGAGTTATTCAGTTTAAAACCCTTGACTTAAAATAACACCAACATTGAAGTAAAAAATAATATATAAAACACTATTTTACAATAAAGCGATCACACGATATACATATTTACAACTTAATTTTGTTACATTTAATATAAAGTCTTGGCTGTTCCACCAGGAGCACCCAAAAAAAGATATCACCTACACCTGCGTCAACACTGGAAAATATTATATAATAGACGGATTCAGTTGTCAAACATGTGTCAAAATAAAATGTAATTTAAAAAAAAGCACTAAGGAGTATTTATATCAAAATAACTTTCTACCCCCTTTTAACCCCGTTAGGGGATGAATTTCGATAAAATACGAAACATGTCTTCGATCAATTCTGTTAAAGAATATTTATGCAAAATTTGAAGTAGATTGGACCAAGGAATCAGGTTGTCCCATACAAAGTTTGCCTCCCTGTTTCATCCCCTTAGAGGTAGAATTTCTTTAAATCCGTTCTTAGCTGACCTCTACTCGGCAAAGGGAATATTCGTACCAAATTTCAAATTTTTAGGTCTCATAGTTCCAGAGATATCGTGATGAGTGACTATATCTATAGAAAGTCTCCTATATATACATATATATAGAAAATATATATCGATAAATTTTGCAATCCGATATATCGGATTAATGTTTCGATAATTATCCAATAAATATATCGATACTTTTCGATAATTCAGATGAATATATTAATATTTTTAATGTCTCGGAAGTGAACAGGAAAAAAAAGGCATCCCGACCCCGTATCGATATTTAGATCTCTCGGCTATGTGTATTCCTAAAAAAAAGTCATCACCTCTACGTATCCAATTTATATCGATTCTAAATTCAGCGTACTTCTAAAAATAAACAAGGTCGTCGCATCTACGTATATCGATATAAATCGGATATAATACTATGCTACTCGATTTATATCGACTGAAATACTATACTACTCGATATATATCGATACGAATACTAGATAACTATCAGATGAATACTACTCGATGTTTAAATCGAATGAATATGTATAACTGACCCACTGAAAATTTACAAATATATCGATATTTATATCGATAATTATCGAATGCATATATGAAGTATAATATAATACTATCGAATGATGTATATATATTACATCATTCGATAGTAATCATTCGATATTTACGAATTTTCGATATATATCGCACGCACCTAACTATGAGTGACACGTGAGGGCAGACGTCCTTGATGATTGTGTTAGAGATCTTCATCGGATTTTTTTTAACCAAAATAATATTAATTATTATGAGTTAAAAAATTTAAATATTAAAATTAAGCAACTAAAAAACTACTAACCACTAAAAAGTAGTCCAAAAAAATAGAAATCCAGAAAACCAAACCAGTCCCACTAACAAAATATGAAAACTACTAAGTTGGTAACACTGCTATAATATTAAGGGGAGTCCCCTCCTCTTATTATTATAGCAGTGTTACCAGCCATGGCTGTGTCCCCCAGCCATGGCGCGTCATTACTGGGACCTAGGGTTGCCAAACATACTTTATAATAACGTATCCTACTTTATTTTTGGTAATTATACTTTATACTTTTGCAAACAAATAAAGTATGAGAAAATACTTTATTTCCAATCTTAACCGTGAAGCATAAAACAAAACACTCATTATGGTTACTTAGTATTTAGCTGTTCATCATCAAACACATCAATCACATGAATCAAAAATAGGATTAAAAAAAATTGACAAATCATCACCCGAAATACTTAATACAGTTATGTTACCAGTAAATTTTCACTTTTTATTGATATGAGCTTAAATTATACGACAAAATTGTTTGATTTTAGCGAAGATAACTTCTTCAAAATGGCACTTCGTTACATATCTTTGCAAAATTAGGTTAAATGTGAAGATTTTGAAATGGTAATTACTAAGGCCAAATTAAATATTAATATGGATGAAGAAATAAATTAAATAAATTAAGCTTAAATAATAATTATTTAAAACAAGTATGCTTAATTAAAAAAAATCAAAAAAACCCGTCTGCGTAAAATACTCTTATTATAAACTAAAAAGAAAAAAACAATTTACTAGCTTTCATTTGATATCTATATTGCTACAGTAAGAAAAAAAAATCAACTCCCCCCCCCCTCATTCCGCCATTTGCGGGCGCCATTTTGAAAATTTATATAGCCTATGTCACTACTACAATTTAGACAAATCCAACGACACCTCATATGTCAAAAACCGTCCAGCCGTTTGGGCTGTAGGGCGTGCCAAAGAAATGGACATACATACATACATACATAAATACATACATACATACATACATACATACATACATACATACATACATACATACATACATACATACAAACATACATACACTCGAAAAACATAACCCTCCTTCTGTCGCAGTCGGGTAAAAAAAATAATTTTGATTATTAAAAAAGTTTAAATTTTGATTGTTAAAAAAGCTTTGAAACATTTAAAAATAGCAAAAAATTATTAGCATGTGCTAAAAGCACACAAAAATACGTTTTTATGGTAATAAAAACATAAAATTTGAAAAATACTTTTTTTTTCTTCGAAATACTTCTTTTTTATTATTGAAACGATTTTGTACGTTTATATTTTGTCAAAAAAAGTTGGCAACCCTCGCACTGACTAATAGTTAGGAATGTGCGATATACCAATATATCTTTATTTCATAATTATCGAGTAGTATCTATATATTTCATCCGATTATATATCGAGTAGTATCGATATAGTTCATTCGATATTTATCGAGTAGTATAGTATTCTTTCCGATATGTATATCGATAAGTTGAAGCGATGACCATTTTCTTTCGTGTGTACTTCCGACACATCAAAACTATCGATATACTTCGGTTAAACCTAAAAATAATAAATAAAATAGACATAAAATAGTGAAACTTCCAGTTTTATTCCTATTCACTCCGCGATTTATGTAAGTAGTATTATTTATTATTATTTATTAATAATTAGTTAAATAACGTTGACCAATTATTAAAATTTATTGACCAATTATGACTATTTTGAGATGTATTGAAATAATTTTAGAACCAAATTGTAGGAATAGTTTGGGGTGCCAAAAATTTTTCAATGTCCTTGAAATTTTTACCCCTCTGTAACCATTTTCAAAGTATTGACCAATCACTAAAAATCACTGACCAATTGTGACCATTTCGTGACCAATTTGGACTACTTATTAAGTGGTAAAATTTCATCATTTGGGCCGCTAAATAGATGAAGCTAATTTAATTTTTTATTATTTTTTTTAATTTTTATATAAAAAAACGTTGACCAATTATTAAAATCAATCGACCAATTATGACTATTTTGAGATGAATTGAAATAATTTTAGAACCAATTTGTAGGATTAATTTGGGGTGCCAAAAATTTTTCGATGTCCTTGAAATTTTTACCCCTCTGTAACTATTGTCAAAGTATTGACCAATTCCAAAAAATTACTGACCTATAATGACCATTTCGTGACCAATTTGGACAATTTTTAAGAGGTCGAATTTCACTATTTGGGGTGCTAACTAGATGGAGCCCAATTTATCATTACACGTAAAAAACAAAACAAAAAAAGCTATCTTGTAGTAGATAAAAAACAAAAATAAACTTCCTAAAAATGAGGTACTTTCTAACTCACCTGTGTGGCAGTACTGATCGTATTGACGCAATCGGGACGACAAATAAGAGTTTTTTTTTAAATTTAATTTTAAACCGCGGCTTTGATATCCTTTAGACTATTATTAAAAATCTAGTTTTAATTTATAAATGATACTTTAATATATCAATTTTCTGTACATGTGGGGCAAATTTGGGCATAGTCCTTTGATTTTTATACAGGTGAATTCATAATTATATCGACCCTATCAGGCGAGTTTTATTATTGTTGCTTCATAAATTTTTTCTATAATGCTAACTTAATACAGAGTGATGCATAAAATGTAGACAAAATTACCGGTCCATCTTAATTATACCGTTTCAAGTTCAGACTTCCACTACCGAGTATTTTAAAATTAAATGTTCCTCTCCACCGCGGAGTGATAACTATTGCCTGCACTGAGTCAATCTGTAAGAGTCCCACTGCTGAGCAAAGGTCGATTCTTCATATAGGAGAAGAGTTGGAGCTTAATCCACGACGCTCTTCTCTGCGGGTTGGTGGATTATTAATATAGATTAATATCAGGTCTGTGTAGGAATCGAACTAGCGACCGCTGGCGTTGAGGTGCCTACTCGTACCACTGCACCAGAACGGTCGATGACTATTAATTTTATAATAAAATGGAGTTCGCACCATACTCCTTATTAAAAGATTTCTACTCAACAGTGGCTAATTGATGCTTCAGTTTAGAAAATTCATTACTTCGTTCGCTCGAAAACGTTGCTAACTAACGTATATATATATATATATATATATATATATATATATATATATATATATATATATATATATATACATTAAGGTGCTTCAGTTTAGAAAATTCATTTCTTTGTTCGCTCGATGTTAAAATGTATTTTGATCGTTGTTAAAATGTATTTTTTTTTTTATGTTAGTGGATAGGCAAACTGGCA
Organism: Euphydryas editha; assembly: GCA_036937285.1. Classification (NCBI taxonomy): domain Eukaryota; kingdom Metazoa; phylum Arthropoda; class Insecta; order Lepidoptera; family Nymphalidae; genus Euphydryas; species Euphydryas editha. Next base: position 19,676,010 of record JAUPFZ010000008.1, on the reverse strand, counting down.
GACGTGCCACCTGATGGTAAGTGGTCGACGTCGCCCATGAACATAAACTAGTTTACCTGGAACTAGCCCAGCCAACTCATTTATGTGTTGCCTATCCTGAGACATATGATGTTAAGTCTCGGTGCCAGTAATTACACTGCCTGTCTTGCCCTTCTTTCCGAAACACAGCAAAGCTGTTTCACGGAAGAAATAAGCAAGATGGTGGTACCCATGCAGCCGGGAGCGCGGCACAGCGCATCCCTCCCACCGGTGATGTATATTGACGCCCCCGGGGAATAAAGTCGCGAAGTGCTATTACCACTGTTTTAATGTTTTTGCATTTTCGGCATCTATAGGTATAATACATCTTCTGATTTTTTTTGATTTTTTTTCAAAAAATCCATGAAGTTATAACAATTTATATTTTTATTCTCCGGAAATCATATCACAATTATAACCCATAATAATATCGTAATCATATAATATGGAACGAACATCTATCTTAATAAGCTGGTAAGCCTACATACCATTTTACTAATTTAATAAACATAGTCGTTATAGAGCTATACTAAAAAAGTTGGTGATAACTTTTACAAGAACAAAATTGTATTAGTTTATTACACTTCCATTTTATTCGTGTAAAAGAGTATCGTAATGCATGCAAATAGTTTTCATTACATTACAAGTTCACGGGAATAAAATGGTTATGTGCCGTTACTTAGTATACACTTAAATATAAAAATCAGTATTACACATTTTTGGCAATGACTTTAAAAGAGTACTTGATATTTAATTTATTTTTATAACTACATGTTACGTTAAAAATGCTGAAAATAATGATGTATAATACAATATTATAGCCCGTTTAGGACACGCGATATAACAGAAAAACGGATTTTTGCTCTTCCTGTAAAATTTACTTTTCTCTATTACGACTTTGTTCCCCGGGGGCGTCGATGTATTGTATATTTATAATAGTCAATTGTATTTTTACCTTTTTAAAATTATAAAACGTTTCAAGATCCAATATATTATCTATATCCGTACTACAACTCCCTGAAAGTTGAATTTGGCCATGGGCGACGGAGATGAGGAGAATAAGACCGACCAATCGGTACATTGTTCAGAGGTAAGACACGAAGGTTTTGAAGTAAAGCTGTAATTTAATTGTCTTGTTAAAGTATCTGCTGCATCTTAAGCTGGAATATCAATGTTAGTTTATATTAAAGTGCAGGGTATGCTGACGTTTATGATAAACCCTAATTAATGGTGAACTACATTTTCACATGCTTATATTTTGAACCAGTTATAAAAGGATAATTTTTTATTATTCTTAGACTTCTTCTTAACAGCCAACAATACTCTGTTTCCAACATGTCGGTTAGTCTGTTATAGGCTCAAGGCTGTTTAGAATCATCGCAAAATCGAAATTTTTAGAAAATATGTACATCTATGGTCTCACGATACTGACACATAAAAGTTAAAATGAAATGAGTCAGTATTTGTTTTGTTATAAATAATTAAAAAAAAAATCGTTTAATGTTGCACGTATAAAGTAAATTATTAGGCGTTGATTGTTCGTTTTAAATGTACTATATTGCGTGGTTGGTAACTTTTTTATTGTCAATTTGAAAAATGGCATTCTTTGCCATTTTTCATTTGCCAAGTTCTCCTTGAACTTTTAAATTTTTATGTCATTGATGTATCTCAGCTCAAAGAGATATTTTCGATACAGCACTTTACTGATGTAATTTTAAACCATTTATTTAATTAAGCTATTACTGATGTAAAGTGCCATATTATTTTACATTAAATTAGTTTAAAAAAATGCAATATTTTTCTTCAGCTGTCCAATATTACACGGTTTTTTCCTTTTAATTTGACAATTATATTATAAACGTTATGTACCATACACGTCAATATCACAAAAATCCTTCTCAAACTATTGGAACTAAGTTGATTTAATTTTTATTTACACTATGTTCTTTATTTAAAAGAGTTAAACATTATTTATCGTGTAGTGAAATGCATTTTGTAATGCTGATAACATTTTATATAAGCCGTGATTATTTTAAGCTGATCATATCAAACTATTTTCTATACTGCCATGTAATATTACAATGATGGAAGTGAAAGCGAATGTACCTAATGGAATTTTAGAAGTTTTAGTCAGAAGCGCTGGACTAACTCATAAACAATAATAATTAAACGAGTGCAGCGCTGTAAGCTTAAATAATTATATTAATTAAAAAGAATTGAGTATCGTTCGGCATATTGACTGATTTCGTTTAATCACTAGTTGTTAACATGAAATAGCAGAAGGAATGTTAAGAAAGAAATCTATTAATTTTTCATTACGAAGCGAATGATAATTACTACCGTGAGATACTGTTTATTTGTATATAATATACGCTAGAAAACAGCGCATTGCAGACACTGCTTGGTTTTGAAAAACTAATAACATTGAATAACACAGTTAAAACTTTTGTAACCGTAGTACTTATATGCTTTTCTACCAAATTAGTTTTTTTTATTCGACTACTCAGACAATTTCTAAATTATAGCGTATTTATTTCTTTGTACATATAAGCTTAGATCCATAGTATGTGTTAGTGTCCAAAATCATTCTGCATTATTGCGCAACTATATTTTGTTTATTTATTTAGATACACCAGGGTGCGTCATCATGAACATTACATAGATTTTCTTACATAATAAAATGCGTATGTAAAAGATTACCTATTAAGGTGAACATCGTACGTAATATTAAAGAAGAAATTAATTATATTAAATACGCTACTACAGATTAAAAAAAAATAAAATTTGGACTTACGACTGAACTTACCAAAATAATCACCAATGAGTATAAAAAGGAAATAGGTACTATAGAAACGTGCAGACTGTTTGCTAAGCGCGCAAATTACACAATTTTATGATTTGAAATATATGAAGAAATCGGTAGAGGTTCGGTGCGGCCCTGATACGTCTGGCGTTACCGTCTCGTGTCTATATTAATGAGCATTTGACGCCAAACAATCACCTGTTATATAACAAGCCGAAAGAGGAAGGAAAATGATATGACAGGCACTACACGTGGACTACGGATACATAATTTTTACATTACGATCTCTTATACATCCATTACGATCTCTTATAACGGTGAATAATTTCAAAACTAAACTAAAAAAACACTTGTTGGATCTTCAAATTTACTGCGAATTATTTATTATTGCTTCATGAAATGATATGTTTTAAAATATGTATGAAAAAAAAAAGTGTTATTCTCTTATATTTACGCGAATTTTACTCTCATTTTCTCTATACCGGATTTTATCGCGTTTATTCAAAACTTTACAGTTAACAATATTTTAAATTATTTCATGACGTTTCGGACCCTTTACAGCGTCTATGATCTCGGGGGACTGAGGTGGTGGGTGTCCGAATAATGAATTAATTGTTACATACCCCGCTTTTTATACAATTTTAAAAATAAAAAAAGGTTAAAAGTAATAATTTAAAATGTCGTTAACTGTAAAGTTTTGAATAAACGCGATAAAATCTGGTATAGACTTTAAATAAAATGAATAAAAGTGTTGGTTACAGGAACAATATAATATAACGTAACAAATAAACGTAACAAATAAACGTAAATATAATGTAACTTAAAGTAACGCAGCGCATCTACTACGTAGTATGGTTAATCTGCCATTGCGCGGCCCCGGCCTTGAATTGCGTTTAAATCAGTTCTTTAAAATCAAAATTAAAGGCTGTTTGTATGGCTGCTAAATCCAAATATATTAAAGACTAGCGGCCCGCCCTGGCTTCGCACGGGTATTTAACTAAAATTTCAAAAATTATAAATTTATATTTTTTATACCCACACCTGCGTCGATACTGGAAAATATTTTATAATAGATTGATTGATTCTCAAACTGCAAAAAGCACTAAGTATTGATATCAACTTCGAAGCAAATAACTTTCAATCCTCTTTTAACACCGTTAGGGGATGAATTTTGATAAAATACGAATTACGTCTTCAATCAATTCTGTTAAAGTATATTTATGCAAAATTTGAAGTAGATTGGACCAAGGAATCACGTTATCCCATACAAACTTTTCCCCCCTTTTTCACCGTCTTAGGGGTAGAATTTCGTAAAATTCGTTCTTAGCTGATCTCTACTCGGCAAAAGGAATATTTATATCAAATTTCAAGTCTCTAGGTCTTAAAATTCTAGAATTCGGCCTTTGGCCGAAGTTTTGGACAGCACGATTCAAAAAATTATATTTTTTATACTGCGCCACCTATCTTCTTACGATTCGTTAGACGAGCTGTCAATAGATGGCGTTGCATAAGGTACCTATTTCTATTTTCTTAAATATTTATTTTTAAATTTAATTACAATGAAACAATAACTAAATGTTACTGTGAGTTATGTATAATTTTTATGTATAAAGGTTATTTACATTGGTTTTGTAATTTTTACTTGATACGCGTTTAAGAAAAAAATGTTACAATAGATGGCGCTGATTCAAAATTAAATCGCGCTGGTAAAATTTATTCTTGATTATATATAGGGTAAATATTTGAAAATGCGCATATGGCTTAGTTACGGAGATTAAGAAAAAAAGGTGAGGAAAATGATTCTTTATATGATTTTTGTAATCTCAGGTACTTTCTTTTTAAAATAGTATCTAAGGGAGTGCCTTAAAATATTTACTTTTTGTATGATAGGCAATTCAAAATTCATACGAACGGTAGTGATAAATATGAATAATTGGTAATTAGGTCACTCACAATGTAATGAATAGTTTCAATTAGTAATTATGAAAAAAAAATTAGAGATGATAACTAAGATATAAAAGCTGCTTTACCAATTAGAGATGGTGGCATCGGCGTGAGAAAAATTTCTATTGTCGCTCTTCCTGCTTTTTTTGCTTCTGTGCATAGTATCAAAGGCCTATGTTCCGAAAATTTAAAATTAGGTTCAGTCCAAATTACAAATGCTACAGACGCAGTAGAAAACTGGAGGTTGATGTGTCCTAATGACGATAGCCCCAAGGAAGTTACAAAACAAAAACTTTCACAATACTCGTGAAAATTTGACGCAAAATCTTACTAGTGACAAAATCCGTGTAATGCAAAAAATGCACCAACCCTCCTGTCACTAGTGGAGGATATGAGACGTGGAGTTAATTCTTTTAGAATTATTTTTGCACTGCTACTCCAAGGTCGAAGTGTTTCGACTGTAAACGGCACAAAAACACAACATGGGATAAGTTACAAATATTTGTGCCATTTAGTCATTTCAACTTTCTCCGCAGCGGCTTCCACTCTTAAAGCTGTCTCCCTGACGTAAGACGGAGCTAACGCAGGTTGTGTCCCATAAAAGCACCCGTTCCCTTTCCCAGGGAATCAGTGTTAAACCATCAGGTCTCTTGCCATTATCGGGACCAATTCCAGTAGGCTCAATAAGAGCAGGAACGTCGATGGTGGCAAGAGCCCTTTTAATGGTTTCATTCAGGGAACCTTGGCGGGAAAACATACCTGAACTCTTGTTGCATGAAAGGTCGTGTAGTCCGAAACGTGGCTAAAAACCACAAGTTAAGTGAAAAAGAAGTACTTCCCCGGCGCGCCGCCCAATTCGGCTGCAAAAGGCTTGCATTAGGCCGCTGTTTCTATAATAAAATAGACCAAGACTTCAAAATAGACCAAAAATGTTGTCACAAGAATAAAATTTTTACTAAAACACTTTGAGGATGAGATAATCACAATTGGCGCCAAAAAGACTGATCTTTGACACTAGCCTTCGCTCGGTGTTCGAGCTCTAACTGGTACCCACGCGCCTATGTACTATTGGGTTGGAATATTCCAGTTTTTACAAGAAAAATCATTACGGAATGTTCCCAAATGGTAATTAGCAAGTTGTCCATGGACATTTTTTAACTGATCTTAGTTAAGTTATGTTTAAGTTATGTTCTTTGCGTGTTACAGCATGGTTTTATGTGTTCATTAACAACTTAAGTTTATGAATATCTTACCAAAAGTATAATCTTCAAGAAGAATTTAACAATTTTAGGATAATTATTGATTGAAAATGGAGAATTGGACACGAATGGGAATTAGATTTTGGCTCTTTGATTTGTAATATCTCTAAACTCAATTTATACATAAGATTTTTAGTTATCGGTCCATATTTGAGATAGTTTTTGACGTGATAACGTCTAGTAAATTGATGAAAGGGTGCCCGTTTGAAGAAGATGACGTCATCATTGTCAAGAAATAATTCACAAAAGTAAAAATATAAACTCCGCATTCGTTCTTTAATAACCGCCGCCCGATTTGCATATTTTCAAATATTTGCCCTATAGTATATTATAAAACGGACTCGTTAACAGATTTATTATATGTATAGATATAATTATTAATTCTGATAATAAAATTAAGTGCACATGGAACATAATTAATAGTATCTGTGGGAAACCTAATAAACAAATTCTAAAAAAAAGGCACTTCTCAAACATATACATGATGCTTGGGAGAGGTCACAAAATGCTATTGGTGTATTTTGTGACTTATCGAAGGCATTTGATTGCGTGGACCACGGAATTTTATTAAATAAACTAGAATATTACGGTGTTAATGGTAAAGCTCTTGATCTCATTGCTTCATATCCATCTAATAGAATTCAACACATATCAATAAACGGAACGAAGTCTTTTGGATCTGTGCTAAAAATGGGCGTTCCACAAGTATCGATTCTAGGTCCTTTTCTTTTTTTAATATATATATAAATGATCTGCCATTTTATGTAAAGGATATTTGTGATATAGTGCTATTTGCAGATGACACATCGCTTATATTTAAAGTTGATAGGAAAAAAAGTAAATTATGATGACACATTTTCACCACCGCGATACCCAGCTGTTCCGCAGAGACAGCGTCGGTCAGGCCTGAGCACCTGCACCTCCTCAGCCAGGGACTCCCTTAGGCGAGCTGAAAGGGCATCCGCCTTCTCACCGCTCGTGGAGCCGGGAATCTCAATTAGGCGCACCCTGGTCGCCGACTGCCGGATCCGTAGCGGACCGATTCCCAGCTCCTTCAGGTCGACGCTCATCTTAGTCATAGTAGAGCTGCGGTAGCCATAAGTATGTACCCATTTGAAACAATACTTGCCATCAAGCGGTTTTCACAAAAGCAAACATTATTGCTTTCTAGAGATAAAGCATCTGAAGTCCATCCCATACCGAACCGGGAACCTTATTCAGCTCGAATCCCAGGGCTTAAGAGTTGAGATTCTTTTACATTACTGTTGAGTTGTTTCCGAAAAAAGAAAAAAAAACAATAATATGAACTCAGGTCGGAATTTTTATTTCCTTTTTTTCCATAAAAAATAATAGATCGTACAGCGGGAATATTTTGTTGTATTGCAAGAAGATTTATATTTTAATATTATAAGAAATATTTGTTTTAAACGTAGCACTTTTAGGGGCTAAAATATTATGACTAATTTATATATATATATATATATATATATATATATATATATATATATATAGGAGACTTTCTATAGATATAGTCACTCACCACGATATCTCTGAAACTATGAGACCTAAAAACTTGAAATTTTGTAGAAATATTCCCTTTGCCGATTAGAGGTCAGCTAAGAACGGATTTTAAGAAATTCTACCTCTAAGGGGATGGAACAGGGAGGCAAAGTTTGTATGGGCCAACGTGATTCCTTGGTCCAATCTAATTCAAATTTGGCATAAATATTATTTAACAGAATTGATTGAAGACGTGTTTCGTATTTTATCGAAATTCATCCCCTAAGCGGGTTAAAAGGGGGTAGAAAGTTATTTTGATATCAATACTCCTTAGTGCTTTTTTTTTTAATTACATTTTATTTTGACACATGATTGACGATTCAATCCGTCTATTATATTATAATATTTTCCAGTATTGACGCAGGTGTAGGTGATATCTTTTTTTGGGTGCTCCTGGTAGAATAGCCAAGACTTTATATTAAACGTAACAAAATTGAGTTGTAAATATATCGTGTGGTCGCTTTATAGTAAAATAGTGTTTTATATAATATTTTTTTACTTCAATGTTGGTGTTGTTTTAAGTCAAGGGTTTTAAACTAAATGACTCATCAGCAAGGCATCTGTACTCACAATGATACAGATATAGAAGACACCCAAGTGAATTTGGAAACATTTTTGAATTATACGGCACTAACTCTCCAATTAGTACAGATTGGCACCATGACTAATGTTGGAACAAGATTAGAAAAAATTATAAATCATGTACCCATTTAACTTAATCTTACACTAAAACTAAGAAGGAGGAGATAAAAGCTGTCTTGGACTATTATGAAATATAAATATATGTTTGACATGCACACACGATCGTCTCTTCCTAAGGTAGACAACTTAATGCCTGTGTTTAAGGTGACAGCCGACTGATATACATTTTTTTATAAATATACATATAATTAGTACATATGGAAATAAATACATATTACACCCAGACTCGAGGCGGGAATCGAACCCACGATCCTGGAGCATAAAGCAATGTCACTACCAACTGTGCCGAGTCAATCAAAATTGAAAAAAATATTACTTGCAGGTTTATTCAAACCTAAGAGACGAAATCGTATTGACTTGTGGTGTAAATATACCAACGATACAATGAATGAACCATTGTTGACTGTTCTGGTGTAGTGGTACGAGTAGTCGCTTTAACGCCTCGGCTCAATCCGGTGGTCGCGGGTTTGATTCCCGCTCGCGGCAGATATTTGTATTTGTGCCAATATTTGTTTCAGGTCTGGGTGTATGTCCTTGTGGATTTCCCCACCGTGCCCCGGAGAGCACGTAAAGACGTCGGTCCCGTTTGTTATCATGGATACCTTATAATAATCGTTACTTATGGTAGGATATTATCCGCCAAATCGCAATGGAGCAGCGTGGTGGATTAAGCTTCAACCCTTCTTCTATATGGAAAAAAGGCTTTTGCTCAGCAGTGAGCTGTTTACAGGCTGATACAATACAGTACAGTACAGAAGCATTTTACCCTGCAGTGACGATACTGAGCCTTACCATAAATATTAGAGTCCATCTAAGGGGTGATTTTACTGCCGGACTATTCTCAGACCTGTTGCTTAAAATAGGAAATGGTGATTTCCGGGAACTGGATAATGTATGAGTGTATATGAGTATGTATTTACCAGAAACAAAGCTTAAGGTCAAACTCCTAATGTAGCGGGAGTATACTTGAGCGAAAGCTGCTTCTCTTTCTCACAGCCAGTTATATGTGGCATGTTCCAGAGTAGCCTGGTGATTCTAGCACCTCGAAGGAAAAACAAAAAATATTGTTTATAAAGAAATACTACGGAAGGTGCAGTATTTCGATTTCGTTGTAAAAAGATAATAATCCCATGTAACTTTTTTTAGATCAAAGGCCGAGCTTCGTGTTCATAAAATATAACAAGTTTTATTGTTATTTTAATGTTTATTTAAACATTAAATCCCTAATCTATAATACCGTTATATTTTATAAGTATTCAAATATTTTAACATAATAATTTATATGTTATAACAAAATAATAATAAATATTATAACCATTTTCGACTTCTACGCGAAGTCGCGGGCTAAAATATTATGTTTGAAAATTCAGTCCGTCTATTATGAAATATTTTCGAATATCGACGCAGGTGTAGGTGATAAAAAATATAAATTTATATTTAATTTTTTTGAAATTTTAGTTAAATACCCGTGCGAAGCCGGGGTGGGCCGCTAGTATCTTATATTTTTAAACGAGCAATTCTTGTATATATATATATAATCTGAATCTCGGAAACGGTTTCAATGATTTTCATGAAATTTAGTATGCAGGGGGTTTCGAGGGCGATAAATTGATCTAGCTAGGATTGATTTTTAGATAATGTCGTTTTATCCCTTTTTTCGCAATTAAAAATATCATTATAATACGAAGGTAAATTTCGCTGTGATTGATAAGTTTATAATAGCTCGGATGAGAATCGAGCGGATTCGACATTAGAAAACCCGGGTTCGATTCCAGGTGTCTACAGACCAATTTTTTTCCTTTTTTTTTCTTTTGAATTAAGAGCTCTTTTTACTTTTTATTTGTTATTTAAATAACCAATTCCTATTATTTTACTATTATGTCGATAAGATCGAAAATATTATTTATGTTTCATCAGTCTGTAATGTATCTAAATATAATTTAACCGAGCACAGCTCGGTCATCTAGGTACTATAATTTAACCGAGCAAAGCTTGGTCATCCAGGAACTATTATTTCAATGACTAAATAATTGTCATTTCTCAGAATAAACTTTTGCATGTCTTCTTTTATTTTCATGTAGTGTAGAAGAGTGAGATCTTCTAACCTTGAGATAAAACTTACTAAGAATATTAAATAGGTACTACCGGTGTAAATTAATTGATTAGTGAAAAAAAAACACAAAAAAAAGTTTAATAACTTAAACAATTATAAGTAAGGACTTTTGAAAACTGATATTAAGGGACTGAAATATAGAATAATAATTTATGAAAGTTCTGTTATTTTTTAATTATTATTGAATATTATATTAAAATACGTCATTACGTATTTTGGTAAATTTAAATATCAGTGCAACCAAAGCGTATAGAAGTAACTAGTTTCTCTTAGTAAATATGTATTATAATTAAATCTATTGATAACGTAGATACAAATTAATATGGAATATATTCGTATTAATAAATATGTTTACTATGATTAAGCTCATTAGTTTATGCGGTTGATTACATGTATTATCACCATTTTTCCTTAATAAATAACTATGTTGTTGTTCTGCGCTTTAACTGTGAATATTTACCACGTTTAACCACATTAGTTTGTGTGGTAAGATTACCATAATTATATTTATCCCATTTTTCCTTCATCAAAATGTATGTTGTCGTGTTATCCTGCGGTTAACATTGGGTGTTAGAGTGATGTAAGATGAACCATGCTAAGACAAGTTAAAAAAGACTGAGGCGCTTAGTAAATAATTGACAATAGATATAAGAGCATGACAATAATTCTGGTATTGTGTACGAGTAGTTGTCCTAACGTCGGCGCTTGCAAGTTCGATTCCCGCTTGGGGCAGATATTGTAATTTATGTAAATATCTGTTTCTGGTCTGGGTGTACGTCCTTCTAGGTCTCCCCACCGTACCTCGGATAGCACGTAGAGCCGTCTGTCTCGGTTGTTATCATAGACACCTGATAGCAATAGTTTCTGATATTTAGGGAAATTATCCGCCAACCCGCAGTGGAGCAGCGTAGACCGTAGTGGATAAAGCTCCAATCCCTCTCCTACATGGATAAAAGGCCTTTCTCCAGCAGCGGGACATTTACAGGCTGATTCATATATAATATTAATGAAGTCTAGTTAAGAATTAAAGAGTGCGGCGTGGCTCATGTTATTTTGATGTTCCAGTCATTTAACAAAGACGGTTCCCGCGTTTTCCTTTGCAATAATGGAACTTAACTCCGAACATTTGCTCGCTATGATATTTTATGATTTTACATTAGGTTTAACTGAAAAACTTAAACTTCAACTATTATAGTTAGCATTAAAGGAATCTGCCCCATCTCGAACAACCGTGCTTAGACGGTTCAGTGAATATAAAAGAGGTAAAACAAGCCTCTAAGATGACCATGGAAGTGGTCACACACAAACGGCAGTAACTGCGGAAAATGTGTGGACTACTGAAACGATGGAATCGGACGTCGTGAAGATTTTTTGCGTTACTTTGGGGAGCATTAACATTATTTTACATCAGCATATCGGAGCGAGGAAAGACATGTCAGATAGATGAGACAGTCCTTTTCATGTCTCTTCATAAAAATATGTGATAATAAAAAATTTGCAATCTGAGCAAAATGTTTTCTTATTACTTGTTTTACGTAATACAACTTTTTACGTTAGCTTATAATACTGTTACTACAGTCAGTCGTTAATCTATTTTTTGTATTCCAATGAATCATTAAAACCGATTTCGGATTCCAGATTTTTTTTTTGCGTTTCTAGGTCTAAGACCAAAGTCCTGGCACAATTATTCTATTTTGCGTAACTAACGCCGAGTTGCACGAAACAAATTTTAAATTTAAGTGTTTATTAAACTAATTTAATCACAAGAATCGTGATTATCTGTTGCACGAAACCTACATCTGATTAAGTTAACAAAAAAATTTAGTTTAATTAAAGACCTATCTAACGGATGATTAATTCCAACAGCTTTAAATTACTCATGAGATCAACTAATTTTAAGATTAATTGCAACTTAACTAACGGAAAGTTAGCGACGGTTTCGTGAAACTCGCCGTAAAACTGTTGTATATGATGAAATCTCATTGTAATCACTTTTATTTAAAACAAAATTTCCACATTCGATTAAATGAAATATGTTTTAAAAGCAGTGTGATGTTAATTAATAAATTTTAATGTTCGTTAAATATTCACAAACACGGTCAGTTTGAAGCGAATGTTTGATTTCTAAAATGAACAGATTTACGCGTTCCATTATAATAGCCAAATATATACTGACCGGGGTATATGAATATTCAGCGTAGAGTAATTACGTTTAACTTACACACATAAATCGTAAAACCATGTCGGGACTGCGTGCCCTTATTATTAATTTAACTTTGTTCACTTACAAAGAAAAACGAAAAATCGGCCAAGTGCACGCAAAAATCGCAAACGAAGGATACCGTACTATTATACAATATTATATATGTCAACGCAATAATAAATTTTACTTTAAAAATACTTTAATTTTAACTTTAAGTTCAAATTTAACTTTAAAATAAGACTGGATGAGTTTAAATTAATTTAGATTCGATTTTTGTAGTCAGACTGCTATATTTCAATTTAAAAAGTCGTGATATAACTTGTGGTTAATATAATAGCAAACCATAATTGAAGGTTTATTTAAACTTAGGTTAAAAAACAAGTTACCTATTGTTAATTTCATTTCCTGATTAATAAGCAATTTGCTCTAGTTTAAAAAATCTTAGGCTGATAAACATAATGAATGTAAGAATGAATGTAATATAAGAAATTAATATAAGTAGTATCAAGACAATTTTAAAGCTGCGCCATCTATGAGATTTCAAAAACATCAAGTCGAATTACATGTGTAAAACTTTTTTGGATATAAATAATTTAAATTTGATCATGTTGGCAAGGTTAATAGTTGTTTTTAAAAGTCATAGATGGAGTTGTGCGTTTTAATAAAAATTGTATCGTTAATTCTTTTCAAAGATGAGCAAGACAATTTAAAAAATGTGTTTATATAAGTTTTAAGCTGCTTCATCTATGTCTTATAAAATTCATCGAGTTTTTCTGTATGTAATAACAAACAGAACTCAAAAAGAACTGCGTAGATGTATAACAAAATTTAAACTCGAAAACGGCACGCTATTGCTGTAAGCAATTTGAGCTAAATAACGAAGAAAGAGAAAAATTAAGCATGCCATATACAGGGTGACTGGCGAGATACTATCGGTGTTTAAGGAGAGTGCTCGGTGCATGGTTCTCATTCGAATTATGTAAAAATATAACATAAATATTGATAAGCTTCTAAGTAAAGTTGCCCAACAGTTATCTAATTATTTACGCGTCGTCTGGACACCCTAGTTTCCACGCGGTAGTTAATTACGTCCAAACACCGCCAAGTGTTAAGAGGGTTGGCGGTTAATTCCCTAACATAAGTAACGATCGTTATCTTGTCTATGATAACAACAGTGATCGACGGCTGTACGTGCTCTCCGAGGCACGGTAGGGATCCACAAGGACATACACCCAGACCGGAAAAAAATATTTGTACAAATATCTGTCCCAAGCGGGAATCGAACCCGCGACCACCAGCGCGTGGCGTTGCAGTTGAGGCAACTACTCGCACCACTACACCAGAACGTCGCGTGTCGTGTTTTCATTTAATGATATTAACGAATTATTTACAACGATTTTCAATCATTAAACTACCTATTTACCTACATAACTACACTAACACACACACAGTCACTTTTAACAGTTTCTAAAGCAATGGTGATTCTGCATTTGTGTATTGATAAGCCATACCTAATTACTAATGACAGATTACACTAACACGGGAAGCGGGGAGCCGGGAAGACACACGCAAAAAACACACAAACAAAAAACCCAACTGCGTAAAATACTCTTATTATAAACAAAAAAGAATAAAACAATTTACTAGCTTTCATTTGAAACCCATATTGCTACAGTAAGAAAAAAATCAACCCCCCCCCTTCATTCCGCCATTTGCGGGCGCCATTTTGAAAATTTATATAGCCTATGTCACTACTACAATTTAAACAAATCCAACGACACCTCATATGTCAAAAACCGTCCAGCCGTTAGGGCTGTAGGGCGTGCCAAAGAAATGGACATACATACATACATATTACATACATACATTCGAAAAACATAACCCTCCTTCTGTCGCAGTCGGGTAAAAAACAATCAGTGTTAGCATAATGAATACGAGCAGCTCCTCAGAGTCTGATTTGGAAGCAATGGATTTTATTTTTAATATATCCCTACCCAGAAACTTAAGGCGTAGGAAAAATTACGGATGAAGAATTTCAATTGAGATATCGCTTTAATTTAATAAGAACACACAGATAAAGTGGACAATGATGTCGTTCATAAATAAGGACTTGTCATATTTTTTTAACTAAAACAGTGCTAAGCCACTTATTTATTCTCGAAAAAAATATTCTAGTAAATAAAACTAGTATTCAAGATGAATTAAAGTAATAAAATCAATTTTAGACACGATCTCTTAAACAGAGCCATCTAGCTGTAAATAAAAGTACAAGTTTGTAATGTACGACGTAAATGACAAGTAAACCAAGAAAATAAACTTGTATTTAAAATTATATTAAATTTCTAAATATGATTCTGTTAAATAGGAATTAATTATTTTATAAACATTGAACATTCTATTTCTCTGACAATAAATAAGTAAAATGTATGTTAATAACTCGTGTACGAATATAAAAACCTTATATTTTTACATAATAAATGAAACGATGATCATTTGAGAATCAACGTTGGTCGTATTATTTTATCTCTCATACGTCGCACATCTCATGGCGACCCTGTCAGGATAAGAAAACATCTCAAAGTTCCTAACTGTCAATAGAGGTCACTAGTATTGACTCACTACAATATCGAACTAGAGTTTTCTATAATGTTCATAGATGTCGCTAATTAATGTAATTTTTAACAACTTTGTTCATTCAATTTCTCTATCTAATCGATTATTTTTGGTATAATCTGTGCCAACCATCTATGTATCGTTCTTTGTTCGTTTCTTAACTAAGTAACAGCTAGTCAATGTTTATAAGTAAACAAAAGTTAATCATTGATTTGTAGATTATGAGAGGATTAACGAGATTTTTATAAGTAAGACCGTGAATAGCTCGTTACGTATTATATTTTTTTTAACTCAAACAGTGTTAGGCCACTTATTTATTCTCGAAAAAAATATTGTAGTAAATAAAAGCAAAAAGTAATAGCAAGAATAAGCCATCTAGCGACCAGTAGCCAAAACAATTGATTGATTATAATATTAGCAGACAGTGTAATGGTTTTTTCACTAGGTGTCGCTAGATAAAGATCAGATTTGATAGAATAATTTTTTTAATATGTTGAAAAATTATAAAGTTACTTTTGAAAATATTAAAAAAAAACACAAGAAAAATAAACTTTGTGAATTGTTGAACAGCCAACTGTTGTTTATTAAATAAAAGCAAGGAACTACGGTCCTTGCGGACCAGTAGTTTTGCTACTTGCCGATAGAGGCATACTAATCACCGAACTTTCTAGACAAAATAAATAATTTAATTTAAATATTACTTACGAGTTGAAAGATATGTTTATTCCATTTGATTTTGATGTGATGAGCAACAGATTTATTGACTAGGTAAATGATGTAAACTTGGAACAAAAATAAAATAATATTAACTGTTCACCTATCTTGGTATTCCCGGCGTATTTAAAAATGGAATCATACTCGTAGTCTTGGATTAGTGCTTAATATTACGCTAACAGTAGGTACTCTGCGATTGGGGAACATCTCCCGGTACAAATTGATAGTAGTTAGTACCCGGTAAGCTATCATTACATTAACACGAACCATATTCAAGTACTCTTCATTTGTGTACTGATAAGCCATACCTAATTAAGGGTCACACTCACACACGACAGATTAGGTATACTCGGAATATCGAACGCTAGGCGCACGCGCGGGAAAACACAAAACAGACGTCCAAACCATACGTTGGCGCTAGCCTACTGACCTAGTGACCTAGTAACGTGATTCGTCGATCGAATAAGCGATTAGCCGCGGGGCGGGGGTGCGGGTACTGGCAGCATAGTACAACACCGCGTCGCACGCGCCACCGGCATGACTGGAAAAGTGACAACGCGTCTTTTATTTGAATTGAAATTTATGAAAATTTGGTCCAAAATTAAGTTCCTATTTTTTTTACATAATTCGAATGAGGATCATGTGCCGGGTATTCTCCTTGAATATTGATGGTAATTCACCAGTCACCCTGTATATCATAAAATAATATTGTTATTTGTTTTAAATTTTAAGTTTGCTTTAATTAATTAACTAATAGATTAATTTGGTGTATCATTTTTCAATGAGTGAACCTGGGTGTGGAGATGGCGACGTCAGCTTGTCTGACGTCACGATTTCTAAAAATCCAGACAGTCTCGGTGCTCCGTTATATAAACTCTTTTGCAAAAAAAAACGGGCACTTAAGCAAAGAACTATTTTATAGTTACTATTAGTTTGTTTGACAATTTTAGGTATTGTTATCCTCAGAATTTTATAAATTAATTAGGAAGGAATAGTTTTCATCAGTTTTATCATAACATTTTAATTAAATTATTAAGAAATAATGTTTAAGCTCAAAACACTATGATTGTACCTGCTCGCTAAATAAAAATGAAACGCGTTAATTTCTTTGTTTTTCTTGAATACATTAAAAGCAGATAAAAGTTTAGTATTGAGTGTGACCCCCTCTTGCTGAAATCACAGCTTGCATTCGTCTGGGCATGCTAGTGAGTATATCTTTTATGGTTTCTTGGGGAATACGTTCCCACTCCGCGGTAATCACATTCTTTAGCTCTCTGATGGTCTGCGGAGCCGGCTGCACTGATCTCACTCGTCGCTTCAGAACGTCCCAGACATGCTCTATGGGATTGAGGTCCGGACTTCTAGCTGGCCAGTCCAAACGACGAATTCCGACTTCTAGCATATACGCATCCACACCGCCAGACCGGTGGGCGCGAGCGTTGTCGTCCATAAAAATTGAGTTTTCGCCAAGAGCGGTTAAAGCGGGTTGTGCATAAGGAATTAGAACTTCCGTTATGTATCAGTGTCCAGTCAGTGTACCGTTTTCGATGAAGACTAACTCCGTACGATCCATATAATTTATTCCTGCCCAAAACATAACAGAGCCCCCTCCATAAGGTGTGATTTCTTCAAAACATGCCTCTGCAAAGCGTTCTTCTCGTCTACGTAGCACTCGCCGACGTCGGTCTTCACCATGCAGAGATATCCTGGCTTCATCGGAGAACAATACCCTATCCCAGACTTCATGAGTCCATGACACACAATTTCGAGCGAAGCTAAGCCTGGCAACTCGATGTCCACGGAGTAATTTAGGGCCGCGTGCCGGGCGATGACTGTGTACATTAGCAGCGAGAAGCCTCCTCCTGACCGTCCATAGACTAATTTGCACATTTCTTACTTCTTCGAGGGTGTTCTGGAGGTCCACATAAGAAGATTTGCGATTTCTCAACGCTTGACTAACTAGAAAACGATCATCCCGTGGTTCGGTACATGTCTTTCTGCCAGAACCAGGCCTTCTCTTGACGGAACCGGTGTCTTGATAGCGCTGCCAGGTCCTTTGAACTGTCGACCGACTCACATTTAGCCTCTGAGCCACGAAGCATTGACTGCAACCTTCTTCAAGCAGCGCAATAATTTTGCTCGCTTTTATCACTCTATCTACCATTTTCGAGATTGCTAAACAGCAATAACAATACTTTTAAATGTCAAGGACACCAGATAATTTAATAAAAATTGACAAAAAGTTAATTAGAGTCGATATTAACTATAGGGAATTCGCGCCACAAAATGTAGTTAAAAGTTATTTTCTTTGAAAACCAGGCTCAGTCAAAAATTTGAATTTGGAATGTACTCTTATAAACATTATGGCACTTTTATAACTGGCCAGTAACATGTTCAAATGATTAAAACCTTTTTGGTATTTTATTTTTTTCAGCCAGGAAGAAAATCGAAACCGCCCGTTTTTTTTGCAAATGAGTGTATATATATATATCGAGGGGTAACGGGCTATTTGGTTTAAGCGACATTTTGGGTGATATTGAGTTATATACATATTTGGAATCAGCGAATTTTTCTCCGTCGAATGATGCCGGTTCCATTAAAATCGGAGCACTTTTTTGGCGTTTCAAACAATACTATTTTCGTGTCGTTTCCAAAGTGGCAGTGTATTAACCGACGTGGATTTTGCATTTTTATTACAATCTTATACTTGAACCATACCATCATATTAATAACCGAGACATAAACCAGTCACCTTATCTCTCATAAATAGGCGAATAAGAGTTAAAGCGTTTTTCCTGTTTCTAAATTTTATTAAGAAGTAACTTGAATCATTTTGACTTCCCTCTAATCACACGGTGTGATGTCGCTTAAACAATTTGTCCGTCACCCAAATATGACATGGGTCGTCGCTTAAACTCTTTTAGCTGCATCTATTTTCCAAGCTGGGTGCTACTTAAACCAAATACTCGTTTTCGTTCAGATATTTTGTTTAGTCGTAAAACCATTTTAGTCTACTGAATGAATAGGTAATAAATAATTATAGTTGATGTTCCTACATTGAGACTGATTTTACTTAATTATCATACAAAATACTAATAATGTAACTGATTTTGCTGATTAAGACTGAAAAGTAAATACATAATTATAATTGATGTTCCTATTGAGAC
The DNA here is from genome assembly GCA_036937285.1 of Euphydryas editha. Taxonomy (NCBI): domain Eukaryota; kingdom Metazoa; phylum Arthropoda; class Insecta; order Lepidoptera; family Nymphalidae; genus Euphydryas; species Euphydryas editha. The sequence continues at coordinate 19,656,914 of JAUPFZ010000008.1, read as the reverse complement.
TGTTCTATAATAATAATTACTCTAAATAAATACTTTTGTTGTATTTATTTATTCATTTATTCAATGTAAGATCCTGAGATTTTTACCCGACTGCGACAGGAGGGTTATTGGTGATTTCAATATATCCTGGTTCTTTTATCAGCCATTGATTGTCTTAGATGCAAAAAAACCATAAACATTAAACGTTACAATTTCAATGTTATATGTCACTTAAGTAAATTAGCCTGTCAGTCATTTTAGTCTAAATTGGTAGTTAAGATAAATAGCTTGCTTCTACTAATTTTGGGTTTCGTTACTTCATACTTTTTGGCTTACTCCGTAAATAGAATGCGTCGTCGCTTAAATTTTTTCCCCTGTAGCCAGTTGTAGTTATGAAGTCACTTAAATCATTTTTCCTGTCTCTAAAAAAGGACACATTGTATTAAGCGACAATTATCTTTGTAATTAAAGGTACACTTTATTTGGTATTAGCATCAACAACTAGAAATTTTTAATTAAATTTCAATGCAGTTTACCCCGTTTAAATAGCTGTAGAAGTTTTTTTGTTATGAATTTTATTTCGAAATTTTAAACTTTAAAAGGCTCTCCTGTAAAGTTGCAAAAATGTCGCTTAAACCAAATAGCCCGTTACCCCTCGATATATATATATATATATATATATATATATATATATATATATATATATATATATATATATATATATATATATATATATGTATATATTTTAAGATCGAACTAAAAAGAAAACTGCACGATTGACTTTTGAAAAATTTATTGGTTGTTTAACGTAATAATAATGTAACAAATGAAAATTTCAAAAGTTTACTTTTCAAATTTTCATTTGTTATTTAAAGTAATTATAAGATAAAGTAATTATAATTGAAATAAATTTTGTGATTATGATCGCAAACTCGATGCGAGATTTTGTTACATAGGCTACGGAATGAATGATATCATTTTGAATTTTATTCGATAAATAACTAGGCCTCGGTTTGCCGCTATCTTGTTGTTGCATATGTTTTTCTAATACAAGGTCGTAAAAATATGCAACACCAAAAATACAATTTATTGGAATGAGAGTATTGCTGATGAGCTGATCTATTAAACTTTTTTTTTGTGAGACTTACTTGTTTGCGAAATACACAAATCCGGTGAGGTTTTGCCGAAGCTATGAGATTTTTCTTCTCCGTGAAAGATAAAGATCTTACCTTTTCCTCGCCTATTAAAACTTTCACACACTTTAAATTGTTACAAGGAACAATAAAATCACTATCTGAACTCATTTTAAAATTAAAATCACGAAAGTTAGAACACTTACAATCACTAAACAAAATGTATATTATTATAAATATGACACTTGTACTGTGAAATTTGAAAAGTAAAACCAACTTTGTGGCGCTAGTTGTGATTAACTTCGTATATTTAATAAGTCGGATTTTTTACAATTCGTTCCCGTCCCGGCTAAGGACCTATTTTTTATTACTAGACCTCTCTGTGGCAATGGGGAGACTGTATTTACATTTTACTTTTGTATACATTTGTTCGATTTTTCATCAAAAACTCTTTCATACTACTGTTCTCTTATATTTACGGGAATTTTACTCATTTGATTAAAAGTCTATATCGGATTTTATCGCGTTTATTTAAAACTTTACAGTTTAACAATATTTTAAATTATTTCCGGACGTTTCGGACCCTTTACAGCGTCCATGATCTCGGGGGACTGAGGTGGTGGGTGTCCGAATAATGAATTAATTGTTACATACCCCGCTTTTTATACAATTTTAAATTATTACTATTAACCGTTCCTATTCATGCAGAATGAGATTATTGTGTCTGGAAGTCGTGCTGTGTTCTTATTTTCCTTGGGTTCAATTAATTTTAGTACTGGCTCCCAAGCTGGTGGTACGTTCCAACCATCCTCTCTATTGAAATTAGGATGTTTTTTTATTTCAATAGCCTCGCGAATCATCCTTGGTAGGAATCAGTGTTCTTTAGCGAGAATTTGTGGCTTATCAAATCTGATATAGTGGTTGGTACCTTATTGAGTATGTTGATACACACCAGACTATATAATTATTATTATTTAGACAGCAATGCATGTGTGGCTACTTTTGCGAATGATACGAGATCGATGGTTTATGTTATTTAGTTGTATTTAGCAAAAACGGCGATTTTGTTATTCCGACCTTAGGTCTGGATACGAAGACAAATAATTTGGGGCTTAAATAAGGTATTAATACATTTATCGAAAGCTTATATGTATATAGCTATATAAGTGTGAGTAATGTGAACAGACGTCACTAACACTAATGCAATTTTAATATACACTCGTTTAAAAAATTAAATTACGCGACGAAAGGGTTAAAAGCAACTATATAAACTTTTAAAAAATGTTCAGGCGAAATAATATATTCGTACTACATATTAATAAATACAGTTTTTATTATTCGTAACGCGTACGCATTAATGATACGCGTGACTAAACACTTATGTATATTTTATTTCTATAACGTCTGGAGTAACAGAAACTAATAATACGATTATAATATGAATTCCTATTTCATTTAAAATATGTGTCATCAAAAATTAACACTTAAATGCTTGGAACTGCATGGAACTTATAAAGATTTATTACAAATTCGGGAAATGAACAAGTGTTTAATTTCAATTCCTTAATGAACATTCAATAATTTGCTATCGTCAACAACATTTTAACTTAATTTTAAAAAGTATTAAATAGACCAATTATAATTCTGTTCAAAATGATAAACGACAATGAAGCGTGGGTTTCATAATGTTGAATTACATGCAGGATAAAGGACTTTATAATAATTTAAAAAATTTGTTGACTTTTAAAAGAGTAACTCTTGAATCTCGTGCCGGTTTTTATAAGTACAATCGACATTCTAAATACGATGGTACCTTCACTTTAATTGAATGAATCAGCCTGTAAAAGTCGTACTGCTGGGCAAAGGCCTGTTCTCCATATAGGAGAAGGTTTGGAACTTAATTCGCCACGCTGCTCCAATGCGGGTTGGCGGATAATTTCCCTACTATGACTTCCGATCGCTATTATGTGCTTATGCTAACAATCGGGACCGACGGCTACACGTCCGCTCCAAGGCACGGTGGCGAGACCCACAAAGACATACACCCAAACCAGAAATAAATATTTGTATAAATACGAATATCTGCCCCGAGCGGGAATCGAACCCGCGACCGCGAGCGTTGAGGTGACTATTCATCAGTGCTTTTGACTTACTAAAATAAAATATTTTTTTGACTTTTTCTTATAACTATGACAATTCTAGTAGCCAAGAAATATTTGAAACCAGTTAAGTTGACTATATTATGTGACAAACGAGAAGAACTTCTACTGGATACTCACAGCCTATTAAAATTATATTTTATCGAGCATCGCCCTAAAATTTCCACAGGAAACCCTTAGTCGGTAGAACGCAAGTTGGGTCGAAATTTATAGCTGTGATAAGAAATATGGTATTTCTTATGAAAGGTGCGCCATAATGTCGCTGAAGTCAGCAAGTCCCTTGTATGAATCACAATATTCTCTAGAATTATTTCAAAGTTTATTTATGATGTTATAAAATAAAAATTATTTTAATGTCAAAAGTTTATTTGAAAACTGATATAATTCAGAGCTTTTTATGTATGTGTTAATGAAAATCAAAATAAAATCTGTATATAGATTTTAATCATTATTATATTATTTTAAGATCTTCTTCTTGCGAAAAGATTAGTAGATAATATATTTAGCATTGCCTTTGCGTACTGTTTTTTGAGTTTTATTTTTTATTTTGTTTTTGTAACATTTATTGTTATTGCTCAGCCTCTTTTGATCGTAGCGTGATGTTATATAGCCTATAGCCTTCTTCGGTAAATATCTATCCAACACAAAAATAATTTTTCAATTCAAACCAGTAGTTTCTGAGATTAGCGCATTCAAACAAACAAACAAACAAACTCTTCAGCTTTATAATATTAGTATAGATGGAAAACAAGGAATTGCTCAGCGGCTAGGTTAGCACCCCCAGTGTTTGGCTTACTAATTAATAAGTAGTATATACAAATAGCTTATTGACTAGGCTTATGAGTCTAAGGATTAGTAACAATTATAACTTTATAATATAAGTAATTACAACAAAGTATAGTAAAATGGTTAGTGACTTAGAGGTAATAGTTACGATGTGCGTACGTAACACGGTGACCGGCAGAAAAGAATAGTCTTAACTTCTTTCTTGCTGAGGTGTCGTAAAAGGCGACTAAGATCATATTGGTGCGAACAAAATATAGGTGTACCAACCATGATAGTGATGGGCAGTAGCATCATCATATCCTGCCACAATACACTGCGCTCGCCAATCCGCCTGCCAAGCGTGGCTAGTATTAGCAAGATCCCCTGGCGATCATGTGTGAGGCCTTTTCTTTTTTTTTATAGCAGGGGAATCAATTTACGGATGATATCCAGGACGCCCGGGTCGGCAGTCCTAGACCTATGTCGGACTCGGCACTTTGGAAGTGCAATACCGTACTAAACCCCTGCGGGAGCCTTCAGCCGCTTTAATTGGAGGGTCCCGGATCTGCAGGCAACAGGAGTCCTCCAGCGACAGACTGACCTCGGCGAAAAGGCCAGACTTCTCCTTCATGGGGACTGTCCGGCTAACCTCTGAACAGTCCCGACGACGCCGTATCTAGCAGGACCGGGTTCCCATCCCGGCCCGACACGGGCACAAGGGCGTTACTGGAGGCGCATTAAGTAGCGCCTCCTACGCACCCCCATTCGTCACCCGCGGATGGAGGCCACGTCGGCGGCCTCCTCTCTCATCCGCTCGTCGGCCTCCTTCTTTGACATTACTGTCTCGCAGAAGGAGACCATCGCCTTCAAAGATTCGTCGTCGCCGAGCATCGCGGTGATGATGCTCGGGAGCGACAAGGGGAGTCGGGACGTCGGTCGTCGGGGGAGGAGCCCGACGACCGACGTCAGACCTTGACGCAGCACCGCCCATCTCGGGTACACATCGAGGGTGTGCTGGGCAGTGTCCACCGCTGCTCCACAATCGTGACATTCAGTCGTCGGCTCCCTTTGGGCCGTCCGACACATGCAGTCACCAAAGCAACCGTGCCCGGTGAGAACCTGCGTCAGACGGAAGGTGAGGGGCTTGCGTTTTCGACGCATCCACCGCTCAAGGACCGGGCGAATGACAGCCGTTACGCGTGTGCCATACGGCTGTCCCACCAGGTCCTCCCCCCACCTCCACATTAGCGCTTCCTGCCCTATCCGACGCACACGTAGGATCCCGTCCAACGTGGGGTTCTCACCAAGAGCCCTCCTACCCGAGACGTATGAGTAGGTCTCGGCAAGAATCTCCGCCACGATCATGTGTGAGGCCTATGTTAGTAATGGACATCAGTTTTTTATAACAATTTACTACAAAGTTTAAAGAAAAGAATAATATTAGCAATTAAAAAAAAAACCTTATGTCAATATGTCAATTATCTTTAAAATGGCGGCCTGACGGAATATTTTCTGTTTTCTCTGCTCGCTTGAAGACCCAGAGGCAGACCCAATACAAGGTGGAAAGACGTTGTATCGAGGGACATACCGATCACCTGATGACGATGTCGAAGACAGAGCGAAGTGGAAGAAAAAAGAAACCTGACCACCATCGTATGGGATATAATTCTAGTAAGAGATAGTAATAAGTTGTGATAAAGGTGATCCACAAAGTACCGTAAACGCAATTAATTCAGCGATTTAATATAATACAATAAATACAATAACATTTTATATTTTATTTAAGTTAAAAATCCATAGAAAGGGAATAATTGAAATGGAATAAAGATTGTAATAAATAATTTATTATCGAATTAAAACATAACTTTAATTTATTTAGCAATTTTTTAACAACTACAAAATTAAGATATATAATAATTATGGTATTGATATATTTGACTGAAAAAAAAAAAACATTTATAAATTTTTTATACATTTATTTTGAAAAAAAAAAAAATTATTGTAGAAATTTTGCAATCGTGTTAGTCTCAGTTCAAATTATATCTAAAACAATGCAAAATTTTCTTTCGGAAATATTTAAGCAAAAAGTTTCATAATTATGTGATATTTTTTTACCACCATAAAATATATGATATACATATTTTATATCAAAATATAATACAAAATGTTTAGCATTTTACGCCAAACAACCAGCAGTTATTTTACAAAACGAGAGAGGAAGGAAAACGATATGGCTCGCGCTACACGTAGACTACGGATATATTATCGGGAATAAGATATTTATAAAATTATTCGCGGAGTTTAAATTGGGTTATTAATTAAAACAAAAACCTTGAAAATAATAATAATTTAATAAATAATTTATAAATTGATCAATAATAATTTACCTGTATTTATTTTTATAAACATATTTTATATCAAAATATAGTATAATAAAATGTTGTAATACTTAATTCGACTATAAATAGCTTAAAATTATTTTCTAATTAATAAAATAAAAATATATATTGATATTAATTATTATTATTGTAATGTTACTCTCAAAGGTCCTTATGAGGGACCAAAGATCAAATTTTGTCAAACTTTTCTTGTGTAGTTGTTGTGTCAGTATTTTTCATTGCTTTCGTTTAACACACATTGCCTGAGATCTCGTTGACAAATATCGCTGTTCAACTTAAGCTTATCATTTGATAATAATCATAATTTCATATTATTTCATATTTTTACTAAAAGCCAACCAATTATGATTATTATTATTATATATTCTTTACTATACACCACACAGAAAATAAAATAGTACAAAAAATTATGAGAGATGCAAAAATGCACAAAAAGGCGGCCTTATCGCTCAATAGCATTGATAATCTCGTAATTTCAGTTAAATTTTCCACTGAAAATTTTGCAAGATTTTTTAACCAGTAGTGTTAACCCAATCTTGTGAAATCTCGAACTTTACGAATATTCTCAAGATCGCTCATTTGTTGTTCAGACTATTCTTTTGTGGAATGCTCTACCCGTACATATTCGTAAGGCTCAGAGTATTATAACATTTAAAAAGCTTGTAAAATATTATTATCATCTCTAAATACGACATAATTGTATTAATATATGTTTATTTATCAGTACTTACAGTATGTATTTTATTATTTATGTATGTATTTATATAGATATATATGTATTAGTCTAGGGTTTACCTACTGTAGTTTTTTATTGTTTATTTATTATACACCACCTACATATTTCTTTCTCTCAAATTCTAACCCTAAGGTTGCCTAAAAGAAATCGCTATTGAGCGATAAGGCTGCCTTTTTGTGCATTTTTGCATCTCTCATAATTTTTTAGTACTATGTTATTTTCTGTGTGGTGTACTGTGTATAATAATCATTGATTGGCTTTTAATAAAAAAAATATAAAATTAATAATAAATATCTGTACCAACTATTGAAATTTAAGAGAGTAATAAAACAGGCTTATGATAAGACATAATCGCAATTACAAGTAAAAAAAAAATAATAAGAAATTTAATCTTGGATATTGACCAGCAGAATCATGATATTTCGTTTTAGATTATATTCCTTCAATATTTGAAGAATATATAATAATATAAATAAAGTTTGATAAACTGTTCGATCGTTTATTACTTTGATCATTAGACAATTTAACTTACACCTCTTTAGACATAAATACAGCAAATAGTATCAATATTATCGAAGATATACGCAAGTTTGTCGCATTGTTACGTATTGTGCAGGCTTCCTTGGAATGTGACGGGGTGAACCACGTAGCGTTTACTAAGTCTGCATTATTCTTTACAACTGTATCAAAATTGGTAAGCGATGTATTAGATGCTGTTGGAGTTCGGCTTAGCTTCCAAGCCATAACTGTGGAAAAAATACTGAATGAGACAATATTCTTAAATAGGTTATACTTTTTTGTCCTAAGCACAGGCGGTCACGGGTTCCATTCACGCTCGGTCCAGATATTTGTATTTGTACGAATATTTTATTCTGGTCTGGGTGAATTTCCTTGTATGCCGCCCCATAGTGCCTCGGAGAGCACGTAAAGCTGTCAATCTTGGTTGTCATCATAAAAACTGACAGCGATCGCTACTAAAATTGCAGTGGATCAGCGTGTTGTATTAAGCTTAGCAGGTAAGCATTAAAACGGACATGAGAAAAGCAAGAATTCTAATATTCTGGTTGAATATCAATCATCGAGATAGCTTGACGACTCTACCCTTGAAATTGTTGACGGACTTTTTATTTTATTTTATAAGTAACAAAAATATCCACGGGCTTATATTTGCCCGTGCATTTTTTAATTAAATGTATGAGATTGTTTATATAGTTTCATGCGTACTATTTTAGACTTAGCTAGACTTAGGATCTCTATGACGCGAGTCCGTATACTGACGATTATTTATTTATTATTATTATTATTTTAATAATTGAAATTTAATAATTTTTAATAGTTGGCGGGTTATTATAGAGTCTAACTATAGTGTGAAAATAATTTCGTGAAAGCTAACTCACCAGATTTGCCTTTGTCATTATTTTGACAACTGTATAAAATTGCGAATTCATTGAAATTTGTTTTCAATATAGCAACATCGAATGAGACACCATCTGTAAAAGAATTAGAAAACGTGGAAGTAATAATATATTATGGTGATGTTAGAAAAATGAAACGTGAATTAAAAGCGATGGCCAAAGGAAATATGTCATTGAGTAAACTACACGTTTTACGTAATGTTTTAATATATATACTCGTATATCAGCCAATGCAAAGTGGGATCACGCAATATCATTCATTGTCGTTTTCGTAAAATTATTTTACTTAATAGAAGAGGAAGCTTCTGCGTAGCGGTGAACATTTTAACTTTATTACGAAGCCCCTGTTTTATCGGTTGCTGATAAAGTTATCTAAAGTTTGCATTTATAATGTTAATAAGCAATATCAGTTCTATTCTTACAGGTATTTGTAAAATAATTTATTGTCCATTAAGGACGTACATGTTTCACCGATTGCTGATAAACTTATCTGACGTATAACGGTATTCAACCAAACTCTTCTTTATCTGCCAGATATTTCTATTGCCAACCTATAAATGCAAAAGTGGTAGTTTATAAGCTTTGATGAAACAGGCCCTAAGGACCTGTTTTGCCTTTTGCTGATGAAATATGTCAGTTGGTCTTTTGTGTGTGATAAACTTTATATGAAACCGGTAAAAAAAGTCTTAAAAACTAGTTTTATCTAGATAAAGCTTTTACCTAAGTATAGATAATGTTTAGTAAAAAAAAAAGTAAAGGTTACCGTCAATTTCATCGGTTTTTGTTCGTCAACAATCAAACAAAAATAAACTAGACTAATTGTAAGAGTTAGAGTAGAAATCTAGATTTTGTGAAAATTGTGAAAAGTGACGAGATGTCGCTTATAAGTAACCAGGGTGTATATATAAATAAATAACTCACCCGGATATATGACACTAAATTGAAAATTTTCATCCGGCAATATTGTACCATTTCGTATCGAAAATTGTCCATTTACTACTTCCTGATTAGACGCATAGACAACAACGTCTCCGTGAGAATTCAATACATATGTTAACGTTAACGTGGAACAATGACCATTTTCAAAGCTGTTTCCAATTCTTTCTATTTCATACCATTGGCCTGAGAACTGAAAAAAAATTCTCGTACAATTCGTTATGATAAAAAGCAAAATATCGCTTAAAACTGTATTGAATTTCTTAATTAGTTCTTGATTAGTGAAATTTTAGAAATAAAACTGTTATATACTGTTCTCTTATATTTACGCGAATTTTATTCATTTAATTAAAAGTCTAAAAACGGATTTTATCGCGTTTATTTAAAGTTACTGTTTAACAATTTAATTTCATTTAAATTAAATAATTTAATAAATTAAAAAGCGGGGTATGTAACAATTGATTCATTATTCGGACACCCACCACCTCAGTCCCCCGAGATCATGGACGCTGTAAAGGGTCCGAAACGTCGGAAAATAATTTAAATGAAATAAAATTGTTAAACAGTAACTTTAAATAAACGCGATAAAATCCGTTTTTAGACTTTTAATTAAATAAATAAAACTGTTATGATTATTTAAATTTAACTACTTTTCGAAATCGAAAACTTACATATAACTCATATTTCTGTAACGCACTCTACGTCTGTAGGTAAACTTTAATACATTAATATTTTCATTTACAGCATCATTTAAATTTTTCTGCAGGTAAATTCATGTATCGACCCAAGCAGGTGAGTTTTATTTTATATTGCTTCATAACGTTTTCTACATATTATGCTATTTTAGTACAGAGTTTCGGATTTCTACTACTGAGCATTTTAGGATTAACTGCGTCTATCCACCTTGGAATGATAAAAATTGGCTGCGCTGAATCAGTCTGTAAGCGCTCCATTGCTTAGCAAAAGCCTGTTCTCTATATAGGAGAAGAGTTTGAACTTAACCTACTACGCTGTTCCACTGCGGGTTGGTGGATTATTTCCTTAACATTATTACCTAGTTATTAGGTGTCTATGATAAAAAACGGGTCAAACGGCTTTACGTGCTCTCCGAGGCACGGTGAAGAGACCCACAAGAACTTACCACTATTTGTGACCCAGACAGGAAACCAATATTTGTACAAATACAAATATCAGCCTGGAATGGAAATCGAAGTCGCGACCGCCGGCGTGAGGCGCCTACACGCACCACTACACCAGAACGGTCGTATCTATTAATTTTCTAATAATATTGAGTCCGTATCACACTTTGTATTAGAAGATTTTCACCCAACAGTGGATAATAGATAGGCTCTTGTAGTAGTATGGACGACACAGTCAAACCATATTATCAACACAAAAACTTTGATATATTTTTAGTTTCATTATTAACTTTCCCTTGTAATATTTACAGACATATGTATATATATATATATATATATATATATATATATAAAAAAGGAAATAAATAATATTCAATTTTATATTTACCTCAGTTAAAGTAATATTTTTTTCATAATCTATATCCGTACTACAATTCCCTGCAAGTTGAATTTGGCCATGGGCGGCAGAGATTAGGAGAATAAGACCGATCAATCGGTACATTGTGCAAAGGTAAGACACGAAGGTTTTGAAGAAAAGCTGTAATGGAACTGTCACGTTAAAACATTTGCTGTATCTTAAGTAGCATTATCAATGTTAGTTTATATTAAAGTAGAGTGCATACTGACGCATACGCATACGCATAGTGCATACTGAGTTATTAAACGACGAGACTACATTTTCACTTGTTTATACTTTGAACCAGTTGTAACTGGTGTTGTGCGTATGTGCGTATGTGCGTATGTGCGTATGTGCGTATGTGCGTATGTCCGTATGTGCGTATGTGCGTATGTGCGTATGTGCGTATGTGCGTATGTGCGTATGTGCGTATGTGCGTATGTGCGTATGTGCGTATGTGCGTATGTGCGTATGTGCGTATGTGCGTATGTGCGTATGTGCGTATGTGCGTATGTGCGTATGTGCGTATGTGCGTATGTGCGTATGTGCGTATGTGCGTATTATTACGATCGTATAAAAAGTAAACTGTTTTTATTATAAGTTTCACTTCTTACGAGTGTACGCTAGTACACGCACAATTTTTTTTATTCTTAAACAGACATCGATACTCTCGTCAAATCTGACCGTTTATCTGTCATAGGCTCAAGGCGATATACTTGGAATCTCAGTACATAGATATACGCTTTATTTTTTTTTACAAAATATGTACATATATATGATCGTGATACTGACAAATAAAAGTTAAAATGAAATGAATGATGTACCTGTTTTCAAATAAATAAATAAATAAAATTACCCTTCTTCTACCCATCTTCTTTATGGAGAAAAGGCCTTTGTCAGCAGTGGATTGTTTACAAGCTGCTTTAGTCCAGTTCAAAACAAACAGCGTTGATTGTTAATTTTACAGATTATTTTATTAGTTGGTTAACTCGTTATTGTTATAAATTGATTTTTAATTTTAATGCAACTGACATATTCCGTCTTAAAGATATATTTTCGTTAATGCACTTTATTACTAATGTAGAGATCATATTGTATAATATTAATTAAGTTTTTAAAACATTTTTTTTTTAATGTAGTTACGCCATTTTGTTTGTCGGCTGTCTAATTTTACATGGTCTTTTTGCGCTTAATTTGATAACTTTATTATCAAAATTCATCAAATGCGTTAAGATCACAAAGATGCTTTCAAAACTAATAAGTTTTTGATAATAAATTAATTCCTTTGATTTATTTATTTATTTAATATTTATTTACAATGTGTTCTTTACTTAAGAGAGGTAAACGTTATTTATCGTGTAGTGAAGTGCACTTATATAAAATGCATTTTGTAATGCTGATAACGTTTTATATCAACCGGGATTTTTTAAGCTATCAGAAAATTTTCTATACTTGCAATTAATTTTAACATGATAGAAATTGTAAAATTTTAAATCTAAAGTCAGACTTATTTCAACATTTTCATTTAGAAGCGTTGTATTAGGTCATAAACAATAAATAACACATAAACGAGTGCAGTCCTATGAGCTCAAAATGTATTAATAAAAAATAAAAAAAAAATAAAAAAAACTAATCGTTTCGGTGAATGATTTCGTTCAATCTCTAGTTTTTAACATGATATAGCTAATGGAATGTTAAGAAAAATAAAAGCTATTAATATTTATTATGAACCAAATAATAATTTCTTCTACATAAAGAAGATGCCTTTGCCCAAAAGTGGGTTGTTTACAGGCTGATTAAGTTCAATTCAAATAATAAGTACTACTGTGAGATACTGTTTTTGTATATAATGTATACTAGAAACACAACAGCGCATTGCAGACACTGCTTGGTTTTCAAATGCTAATAACATTGAATTAGTTAAAACTCTTGTAACCGCAGCTTATACCCTTTTCTACCGAATGAGTTATTTTTATTTAACTGCTTAGACAATTGCTAAATTATTTATTTATTGATTAATATTTTATTGCACAACATATTATTGAATGGCACAAAAGGCGGGTTTAATGCTAAAAGCATTCTCTACCAGTTAACTTGCCAACTTTAAGACGTACAAGAGCAGATGTTTGTAGAAGTGCAGAATCGGAAAATAAACAAATTCATTTTCAAGAAAGGCAAAAGAAGATAATAAAATTAGTAGCAATGAGTATATTAAATATACGAGCAATTAATATATATATATATATATATATATATTCTTTATTGCACTTAAAAAAAATCACAATACAAAGTTACAATGGAAGTTAGCAAGGGCGAACTTATCTCTAAAAGAGATTTCTATCAGTCTACCCGTGGTGGTGAGAGATGATGTTAACGCGGGGCACAGTAGTGCAAAAGAAAAGGAAAGAGGCAAAACAGCTAAAATATATTCTATAGTATATACATTCAACATACATATATGTGATAAAATATAAATATACACCCATACATATATACATAAATACATACATTCATACATACATACATACATACATACAAACATACATACACATAGACATACATACCAACAAACATATACAGACATATATCACAAATTCAAATTGTACGTTTCAAAGATTAGGAGTAACTTTGGTAAGAAGATGATTCTTCAACCTGTCCTTGAAAGTGCACAATTTTTTTTTTTTTTTTTTTTTTTTTGTCGCAGGTGAATCCATTTACGGATGATATCCAGGATGCCCGGGTCGGCAGTCCTAGACCTATGTCGGACTCGGCACTTTGGGAGTGCAATACCGTACTAAACCCCTGCGGGAGCCTTCAGCCGCTTTAATTGGAGGGTCCCGGATCTGCAGGCAACAGGATCCCTCCAGCGACAGGCTGGCCTCGGCGAAAAGGCCAGACTTCTCCTCCATGGGGACTGTCCGGCTCACCTCTGAACAGTCCCGACGACGCCGTATCTAGCAGGACCGGGTTCCCATCCCGGCCCGACACGGGCACAGGGGCGTTACTGGAGGCGCATTAAGTAGCGCCTCCTACGCACCCCCATTCGTCGCCCGCGGATGGAGGCCACGTCGGCGGCCTCCTCTCTCACCCGCTCGTCGGCCTCCTTCTGGGACATTACTGTCTCGCAGAAGGAGACCATCGCCTTCCAGGACTCGTCGTCGCCGAGCATCGCGATGATAATGCTCGGAAGCGACAAGTCCCCTCCAAGGACCGACGTCAGACTTTGACGCAGCGCCGCCCATCTCGGGCACACCTCGAGGGTGTGCTGGGCGGAGTCCACCGCCGCGCCACAATCGTGACATTCAGTCGTCGGCTCTCTCTGGGCCGTCCGGCACAGGTAGTCACCAAAGCAACCGTGCCCGGTGAGAACCTGCGTCAGACGGAAGGTGAGGGGCTTGCGTTTTCGACGCATCCACCGCTCAAGGACCGGGCGAATGGCAGCCGTTACGCGTGTGCCGTACGGCTGCCCCGCCAGGTCCTCCCCCCACCTCCGCATAAGCGCTTCCTGCCCTATCCGACGCACCCGCAGGATCCCGTCCAACGTAGGGTTCTCACCAAGAGCCCTCCTACCCGAGACGTATGAGTAGGTCTCGGCAAGAACCTCCGCCACGAGCTCCCACGGGGGGTCGCCGGCTAGAGCAGTAGCTGCAGCCCACGATACCGTACGGTACCCCCGAATCACCCTCACCGCGATTGTTCGCTGCGCAGCACGAAGCGCCGCCTTATTTTTCGCGGTGAGGCGATCCGCCCAAACCGGGGCACCGTACGTCGCCATACTCCGGCAGACTCCGGAGTACAGCTGCCTGCAGGCGGCGCTGGGTCCTCCGAGGTTCGGAAGGAGTCTGCCCAGCGCACTCGCCGCCTTCACGACCTTCGGTCCCACCATCGCGAAATGTGGGCCGAAGGTCCACCCTCCGTCCAGGATGAGCCCGAGATATTTCATTTGCGGGCTCATCCTGACTCTCCCCTCTCCGATCTGAAGGGTAGCTCCCGGTGGAGGTCCCTTGCGGCCGGTCCCGCGGAAGAGCAGGGCTTCGGTCTTGTCAATCCTGACACGAAGCCCTAAACTCTCTATGCGGCTGATCACGAGGTCGAGTCCGACCTCGGCCAGCCGCGCCGCCTCCTTGTAATTTCGTCCCCGGGAATAAACGAGGGTGTCATCCGCATAGCAGATGACACCCATCCCGTGGAGAAGACGGCCTCGCAGGACCCAGTCGTACCCGATGTCCCACAGGATCGGACCCAGAATCGATCCCTGCGGGACACCGCAGCCGACTCGCCGCCACTCCACGGACCCCGACCGGTTCTCGAGGCCTACCCTCCGATCAGAGAGGTACGCCTCCAACAGCCTCCTTAGATACGGGGGCACTCCGAAGTATTTTAGTGCCTCCCGTATCACCACGTGCGGAAGACTGTTGAAGGCGTTCGCGATGTCTAACGACACCGCGACCACCACCTCCCTCCCATGTTCCGCCTCACCCAATGAAAGTGCACAATGACGTACACATATACATATTAATTAAATACTTTAATATGTATATGTGTATGTATATATATATATATATACATACACATATACATATTAAAGCATGTTTCTATGTACATACGAGCTAAGATATGTAGTATGTGTTAGTGTCCTAAAGCATTCTGCACTATAGCGCAATTATATTTTATTTATTTATTTATTTATTTATATCTACCAGGGTGCGACACAATGAACATTACATACATTTTCTTAATAATAAAATAAAATAATACCCATTAAGGAATACCGTGCGTAATTTTAAAGGAGAAATTAGTTATATTACAACATTATTAGTTAAAAAAGTACATAGATAGCTTTGACATTATTGTATCACGAAACTTAACTAAAGAATCACCAAATGAGTCCAAAGTGGCAATGCAATAGAAGCATGCAGATTATTTGCTAAGCGTGTAAATTAAACAATTTGTTTATTAATAATTTTATTCGATTTAAGACAAGGTAATAAAATAAATAATTGCAGGAGAAATGACTAAACTTTAAATTTAAAAATAGGACGGATTATTGGATAAAGCTCACAAAACGTCATTAACCTTATCCAAAAGGCGACTAGGATGCCTCGCAGAAGCTGAATTGACAATTTGGACGTCGTAAATGCAGTCACTGACGACTGCTGGAATTTTATTATCCAATAAATTATTCTATTAATCAAATTTTTATGAAGAAAGTCAGTCACAAAGATTTTTCTCAAACGTTGTGATGTGAATTGTGTTTTATTCTAAAATAGGTGAGCAACTTCTTTGAGGTTTCAAGGACCAATTTGTTAGACTAAATAAAATATGGAGTTCAAGCGCAGCATATTTTAATAATGTAAAAAATTGTTTATAAATAGAATTCGCGTGTCGTTGGTTGACTCGTTCCGAATTATTGATTAAGTTGCCGTCTCTTGAGGTACAACACACTCCGCTCAAATAACCCTTGCCCCTCGAATCACTCGAGGACGCTTAATGTTCGAAGTCCCATCAGCGTGTCAATTTTCTACCATAAAACATGGAACTCTTATTAGGGACAACGATAGGTGGTATGATCGTTCTCGAACAATAATAGTAGCAAAGGCAACACGTATAAGAAATCGCATACGTCTGAAATCGAATGCCCTTATGAGATCCAATCAAAGTGTAAATATAATTTGTTTGTTGCTTAATTTTTTACCTGTTAACCTTGTAACATTACATAACTTGGGAACGCTGATATCGTTAAGTAACATAATAGCTAATAAAAAATTCAAATGTGTGATGTTAATCCGACAACATCGATTCAATTGGGAAACTGTAATTAAAAGTTTAATACAGCACTTTGATTCGTCACTGATTGTATTGAATTATATATCATTGTTTCAACCCATTTGGATAACCGCAGCTTTGGTGTGTTGGTTCGAGAAGTCACTTTAACACCACCAAGTTCACGTCAACGGCGTCGGTTTTATTCTCGCTTTGGGGTGATGTTTCTATTTGTACAAATATTCGTTTCAGGGTGTATGTCCTTGTGGGTTTCCCGATCGTGCCTCCGAGAGCACATAAAGCCATCGGTCCTGGTTGTTATCATAAATACCTGATAGCGATCGTTACATATGGTAAGGAAACTATATGACAACCCGCAGTGGAGAAGCGCGGTGGATTCAATTCCAAATCTTCATCTATATCGAGAGGACGTCGTTGTCAAGCAGTCGAACGTTTACGGGACCTTTCGGTTCATCATTATTTCACCTATGTTTTTGTTTAGAATAATATTTATATAGTGAGAATAGGATTTTTTTAAGTTAAAATTTGACTTAATAGAATTAACTTAAAAAACACTTTATCTTTAAATATTGATAATAATTCTCGTCAGCTCGTTCAGTATTTAGTATGTATGTATTTATGTATATGTGTTACATCGTTTATTATCTTCTTTTGTCTTTTTTAATATGGATTCGTTCAGTTTCCGATTTTGCTCACCTCTTGTACGTCATAAGGTTGGCTGGCAGATAATGTTTATAGTATTAAGCCCACGTTATATACAGCTCAATAATGTTTAGTGGAATAACGTATAAATAAATAAATAAATAAATATTATTCATACCATGTACGTTAAAATTTTCAGCTAGAATGACTTTCTGGCTCAACATGCTTGTTTTTAGTGATTTGTTTCTATTCTTTGATACATTGTCTATAGCGCTTCATTGGGACTGAGTATGGTACAGATGTCTATGTTTTTGTGTGTGTGTGTGTGTGTGTGTGTGGGTGTGTATTTATGTTAAGATATTCATTTGCATATATATTCTATTTATTTGCTTATGTATATATTGCTTATTTTTGTTTTTATGTTTATTATTTATCTTCTGTTTTTGGATTTTACACCAGCAAACGCTAGCCAGCAGCCTCTATTGCACGCCAAAAAGTTGTCTGGTAGAGAATGCTGTTAATATTAAGTCCGCCATTTGTGCAATATGATTATGTGTCACGTAATAAATAATTAAAAAATATATAAGATTTCTTATACAAAAATTCGTAAAATTTTTACATGCAGTAGAGTTGGGATGAAACCGTTTTAAATCATCATTCGTATTTGTGCACTAAATTTTGAATTTGAATAACGACGGAACGTAATTACACCTCAATATACTGCTTACATATAATAGCGCTATTAACAAAGTCTGTCGCTTGGAAATTCACAGAGATTAACACATATATTTATATGTATATAATATTATATATAATATTATAACATTATTTCTCTTTAAGCTTGGTGTATGTGTTTGCGTGCGTGCATGCATGCATGCGGTTAACACATAGGCTTCCATATATGCACAGAATTACTTTGTTAAATTGTACATTAAGTATAATGTATGAGTTTTATGTTATTATATAATATTTTAGTTATTTCCATAGTATCATGTCTTATGGCTTGTTACTATGGGGTAACATTTCAAATGTTGAGGATGTTTTTACCCGACTGCGACAGAAGGAGGTTTATGTTTTTCGAGTGTATGTATGTATGTATGTTTGTATGTATGTATGTATGTATGTCCATTTCTTTGGCACGCCCTACAGCCCAAACGGCTGGACGGTTTTTGACATATGAGGTGTCGTTGGATTTGTCTAAATTGTAGTAGTGACATAGGCTATATAAATTTTCAAAATGGCGCCCGCAAATGGCGGAATGAGGGGGGGAGTTGAATATTTTTTCTTACTGTAGCAATATGGGTATCAAATGAAAGCTAGTAAATTGTTTTATTCTTTTTAGTTTATAATAAGAGTATTTTACGCAGTCGGGTTTTTTTTGATTTTTTTTTAATTAAGCATACTTGTTATTCTGGAAAAGAGCACTATTCGCGATATTTTCGATCTCGAAGCTGGTCTCCCTTCGGGATGTTTTTAACTATATATCATTATCCTCACATCAACCATTGGATATTCACTGCTGCACGTAGGCCTCCCCCATCGACCTCCAGAGCGATCGGTTTGAAGCAGCTTCCATCTCTCTTCAAGTCGTCTGAATATATATACATACAATTGCGTCACAATATATTTATAATAATATTATGTATATTCACAAAAATATCGAATACTTTTGTAAAAACGATCAAAAACCTGGTATAAACACGAGAAGCAACGATAAAATTGTAATGTCAATAGTTAAGTTAGTTAATTGTAATGTTAATATTAATAGTTTCCTTTATGGGCGGAGGTTTACGCATATATAATAAAATCAAATCACAAAGGATTTTACAATTGCCAATTAATAAATAAATAAACATCTTACACTCAACGGCCCTCAGTAGGATGTTTATCCTGTAGCGGGGTCCGGAAACACACAACACACAAGTAAAAACGCCCAGGCCACGACAAATGCCCGTATGACCTATACAGATATTTGTCATGTGCGGGGATCGAACCCGCGACCGTTAGAGTATAAGCCAGTTGCAATTAATGTAAAATTTATGTTAAAAAACCAAAATATATAACTCTGTACAAGATTATGTAAATGATTACATGTATCGGCTGTTCTTCTGGGTTATTCCATTGAAGACATTTTGAAAAAAAAAATGAAGGATATTCTATAGTCGGTAATCGATACTAGAATGAAGTCAAAACTGTAATATTTTTCATTTTTATCTTTTTGTCTTTCTGTCTGTGTCAACTACTCTATATAGATTATATTGCTCAATATAATTATATTACGGTCTACATTTAGATCTACAGAATATAGTCTCGTAATTTTTAAATCTGCATTTAAATTTCATCTTTAGGAGTCTGTGGATAGGCTTCGACAATAAAATTGCAAGTTTATCAATTGTCTTATGAAAAATATATACTTGAAATTACCAAATATAGTTCAGAAACTACTGAATGAATTTTTCAGCTCGAATCCCTAGAGAGAGCGGATTAAAATCAAAGTTATATCGGAAATTAAGTCACTGATACATCTTGAACAGTATAAAAATTCAAATCGATCGAATCATTTTCGAATTTTTGCAACTTTAATTTCTTGTAGATTTTTTTTTTTATTTTAAATATATGTCTACAATATGAATCATTAACATATTAATCTTGAGATATAACTGTTGGTGTGTGTGTGACACATTTCCGTGTAGTGGCTCGGTATCATAAGTATTTACATTCGAGTGTTTTATTATTTATTCTTTGAATAAATAAAAATATTCATTCGCAAGGAATCCTGTTAACACACTCACATATACTGTCTAACAAAATAATACCAGAATATTATCGGTCTAATATAATACACCTTGAATTTAATTTCACTTTTCTAAAATTCGTCTAAAATATAAAATATTTAAACAGAATCGATGAAATTAAGTACAAAATATTACGAGTTACATTACGTACACACAAACACATACATACAACAACACTCACCCATCATCATCATCATCATCATTATCACATAACTTTCATTTTCGAACTTCACTAACACTATTAGGACGGTAAGATATTTTCACGGGGAGTTTATCGGTAACCACGAGACTTGTACCAGTTCTGAAATATTGGGAACTCAGTATGAGTAACAACAAACACGTTAAAAATCCCGTTTTACATATTAACTAGTGGTCGCCCAGTAGTCGAAATTGACCTAGTCTAATATCTTTAAACGAGCAATTCTTGTATATATATATATATATATATATATATATATATATATATATATATATATATATATATATATATATATATATATATATATATAACCTAAATCTCGGAAACGGCTCCAACTACTGTCATGAAATTTAGTATGCAGGGGGTTTCGGGGACGATAAATCGATCTAGCTAGGATTTATTTTTACAAAATGTCATTTTATCCCTTTTTTTACGCAATTAAAAATATCATTAGTATATGAAATTTCGCTTTAATTGATAAGCTTATAATAGCTCGGATCGAAATCAGTTGGATTCGAAATCAGAAAACCCGAGTTCTAATCCAGGTGTATATAGACCAATTTTTTTCAAGTTTCTTCTTTTGTGAGAAAAACTATTATTGAGAGCTCTTTTTATTTTTTATTTTAATAACCAGTTCCTATTATTTTACTATTATGTCGGTAAGATCGAAAATATTATTTATGTTTCATCAGTCTGTAACGTATCTAAATATAATTTAACCGAGCGCAGCTCGGTCATCCAGGTACTCTATAATTAAGAACATTGTCAACATGATAAAAATATGATTGCGAATAACATGGTGAGCGTATGCAGCAGTCATAAAAAATTCGATAAAAAATTCGTTGCAAATGAAAATGGAAACGTCCCACTGCTGGGCAAAGGACTCTTCTCTATGTGGGATAAGGGTTGGCGCTTAATCCACTACGCTGCCCTACTGCGGGTTGGTGGTTAATTTCCCTACCATAAGTCACAATCGTTATTAGGTGTCTTTGTCTTTTTATAACAATCGAGACCGACGGCTTTATGTGATCTCATGGCTGAGGTTAATGAACTACAAACGTCATACAGTCACTCTCCTCTCGCCCAACATTGTTCCTCTCCTAGTAACCTTATTCCTTTTCAGCCAGAATTACATTAACTGATTCTGTGGTACAAATGTTTCTAAGAAGTAATTATTTACATTGAACATTATGTTATGATATTCTTCTTTTTTATGCTTTTTCTCAAAAAAAAAATTGGATTTTGGGTTCGATTCTCGCCCCGAGTCTGGGTGTAATATGTATTTATTTATATATGTATTATTTATATGTATTATATTATTATTATATTTATTTAAAAAAATATGTATAACAGTCAACTATTACGTAAAACACAGGCATTAATTTGCCTACCTTAGGAACAGATTACCGTGTGTGTATGTAAAACATATTATTATTTAAAAAAAAAATGAAGGGCTTACTTAAAAACTTAACTTTTAATTTATTAAATTTAACTTTAACTTACCCTTTAAATTTTCATCTGTATTTTAGTTTAGTTATTGTCGTTATAGTACAGTACTACACTCTCTGTGAAATTCCCTAGTGTCTACCTATAACAATAACAAAGTTTAGGAACGATAACAAAGATTAAGATTATTATAATATTTCGAATTACATTACAATTTATAATATTACCTACTGTTCTCTAATGACTTTATTCGAAATACAAAATTCAAATTACAAAAACTTTTGATAGAATGAAGCGATTTTTGGTGAAATAAATACTATTTATTACTTCAGGATAATTATGTTTTATGATTTTCATACCGATTTTTCAAGCTACACATAGTACTTTAGCAGTGATTCATGTTCAAACAATCAGAAAGACAGACAGACAGACATATCTAAAAATTGTGGAAATGTATTTAACTAGTGTTTGTAGAACCTGTAAAAATTTTAGTAAAAATTAAAATAAAAAAAAAATAAAAAAAAAAACAGATACCAAATACGAGTATACCTACAATTTATACATACATTTTTTTTTTAAGAATCTAGTAACAACCGTATTTATTAGAAAGAAAATTGATAAATTTAATATGTTCTTATAAGTGGATGTAATATTAAACGCCTCAGTGATTAGAAGACTCGCATCAAGGGATCTGGTAGTAGCTTTTCAACTTGAAGCCTATAGAACAATATCCTCATGCAACTATAGTCTTGATTATATCTTTAAGAATGGACTACAACAAAACAAGCTTATGATTCGCCCTATCACAGACGTCCCACCGCTGGGCATAGATCTCTTGACTATCCATAGTCTACCCAAGTGTTAATTGTATCGGTTGTCACAAAACTAAAAAACTAAAATACAAATATTTTACCATTACTTTATTTAAATGAACCACAGTCGGTGAAATAAGTTTAACTTAAAAAAATTAAAAAATATCCTTCATCCGGCACACAAAAGCCAATTTCCATCTAGAGTATGCCTCTTGGCGAGCCGTGTCTGGGTATATTCCATAGGTTTTTGTTCTCATGTCAAATCACCCAGTTTGGCGTACTCCTTCTGAAACGGCGTGTCACGATTCTTTTCTTCACGTATGTAGGTTAAAACGTCACAGAGTACATTGGATGCAGACGGTTTTTGAAATAGACGAATAGTTGATATTACTGGGTACCTTTTAAGTTTGATACCTACTGAATATGCTCCATTAATCTATGTAAAGGAAAATAAATGTTTGTTTGTAAGTTTAGGTCGTAACGAGTAAATAGGTTTTGGTATTTCTACGTTTATGTAATTGCTTTTTCTTTTTTTTTTTTTGACGTGATAACGTCTTATAAATCGATGAAAGCCGGCTGTACGCACGAAAAAGCATGTCTCACCGTCACGTTCCGTGAGCGAGAGCGCGGAACAAGCGATAGAGTGACGCATCTATCTCTCTTCCACTCCATCGGCAGATGCAAATAAATGTAAATGTATCGAAAAAATTGTAATTTTCAATTAACTCCTTCTTTATATTATACATTATAATGACAATTCAGTGACAATAATTCAATTCAATATATAAAAGTATGCAATGTTTCAATAATGTATTCTTATGACGTTATCATGAAAAATTATCGTTCGTAAACCGACCTTACAGAAAACTATTTTTTTAATGCAAAGCAAAAAAATCAAATAATTTTCACTTTCAAGAACTTAGTTACGTAAAGTGACACACGCAGGTGATTTTTTTTACCCGCACGTGTAGTAGGTACTTTTATTCAAATTAAAGCACGCAGGTAAGTAGTAGGTACATGTAGTATTGTAGTATTCCATATAATACATTCCTAACGAGTGCATTTCGTAGTAAAATAAAAATAAAATACAGTTTTTAAGTCAATAACAATAATAAAGGTATCCAATGGTAATATAATATATGTATATATCAATTTTGAAAATTTAATTTTATACGTAAAACCTTCTTCAAGAAATTAATTTGGCAATGTGATCATGACGAAATTCGGTATCCACTTTTCGCTTTCTTATATAGAGCGTGCTAAGCAGAGTACTCAAAAAAATCAATATTTCGAAAAATATTGCGAGTCGCCAAAAATCCTTTTAAGGGGACTCTTAATCAAATGGAATGTCTGTGCCAAATTTTATGACAAAATTAGGTATCCACTTTTCGGAAGTTTATTCAAAATTAAAAAACGAAAAAGACACAACCGTCCACGTCGTCTGCCGTCGGTCGTTGGTGGGGACCAAGGCAGCGGCTCGAAAAATAACTGATCATAAATTGTGAATAGGTATATAAGTATTTAGAATTTCGTTGGTCGTCTTTAATGTTCTTTGTTTTTAAGTAATTAAAATATTATTTTCTACATTTTAGTCCAACTTTGTACATGTAGGTAAAATATTGAAGTTGGTTTTTTTTTCTAAAACTTAATTTTATTACAGAATGTTGAGTTCATAAAATTGTGTTTTCCATTACATGTAATTGCTATTGTTAAGCCTTTAAGGACTTTTAATATGATGTGGGCTTCTCTTTCTTTTCTCGAATTACATACAATTTAACAATTTTTGGGCATAAATCATACTAACTTGGTTAAACTAGCGATAAGTCACACGTTCTCACCTCATTAATTTGGGTCCAACACTAATTTGCTTGCCTTCCCATCCCTCTAAAATAATTACCCTCTGTCGGCTCCCGCCTAACGCGGGGAGATTTACAACCTCTCTCGCGTTGTATTCTGAAACTAGAGTTAGGCTATTGTTAAAAACTTGCCCACAATTTGGTTAACGAGTTGACGTTCTATCTACGTAAATGTATAGTTATCTATCACAACAATAATATCAATTATATTACAGTTTTTTTTTTTTCATTAAGATTTTTTTTTAGAATTATGATAATTTGATAATAATATTTATGTACATCACTAAACTATGAACAAAACTTGAAATAAACAAAGAAAGATGTACAAAGTTGGAATAATTTATAAAATTGTATGATACACCTATTTCGTGATGAAAAAATAAAATAATTTAAACAATTTTTTTCTTTTTTTTTCTTTTACTAAAATAGAGAATGACGACTGTTCTGGTGTAATGGTGCGAGTAGTCGCCTCAATGCCGCGCGCCAACAGTTGCGGGTTCGATTCCCCCACCCCCTATCCCCTCATGGTAGGGAAATTATCCGTCAACCCGCAGTGGAGCAGCATGGTGGATTAAGCTACAATACTTCTCCTGTATGGAGAAGATACCTTTAGAGGTTGATTCAGTTCAATTAAAATTCTTTGATATAAATCCTATATATACAAGAGTTTCATCTACGTTTCGATTTTTGATATATCGAATACTTTTAATTTAATAATATTTATTTTAAAAAAAAAGTGATAAAAATATATATTTAAATAATGTTTTCTTCAAATACGCCCCTGATGCAACTACCAACATATCTGTATAGATTAAAAGGGACTTCCAGAGGAATAGGGGACCCCGAGCTAGAAGTAGGTGCTCCATGTCAAAACACGAATTCCAGTAAAATGATATTTACAACCCAAATATATCTACAAAAAAATTATTTACGTAACGCTTTTGTTTGTTTTATAAAACATGTTACAAAATTAATATCTATGCATCTTCAATACAAGGTAATAAAAAGCCGAAGGATGTTAGGGGCACATATATGTATACATATAAGCCGTGCGGTGACCGGCACAGAAGAATAGTTCCGATCTCCTTTTTGCTGAGATGTCTTAAGCAGCCATTAATACCATAGTGGTGTCAACAATTATTGGTATACCAATCAGGATGGTATTGGGCAGCAGCGTTACCATACCCTGCTAAAACACACTACGTTCGCCAGATCGCGTGTCCAGCAGTGGCGAGTATTGACAAACCCTTCCAAAGATGACGGGGGAGGTCTACGTTTAGCAGTAGATATCCAACAGTTGATGTGGTGGCGGATTTTTCCGTTCTACCCTCTAAGCTGATGTTAATGTTTCTAAGCCTCAAAGGCTTAAAAACATTAATATCAGCAGGCTGGATCAATCAATCAATCAATACAATCAATATACACATGTATAAATACGAAATACTACTATGAAATCTGGTACAAGCTCAATATCACTAACATTTCCTTGATAACAATAGCGAAAATAAATAATAAAAATACACCACATTTCTACCTACGTTATCAACAAATTGCTTTACTGTTTTTAATAAAAGAAACTAGTAAACTTTAATTTACCAAAAATGTAATTATTAGTTTATGCCTATCTAGTTTCAAAATTAACAGAACTTTTACAAATTATTATTCTATATTCCAGTCCTTTAATAGTAGTTTTCAAAAATCGTTGCTTATATGAAACGATTTAATTTTGTTTAGTGCTCAAAAAGTTTATTTTGAGAAATGACAATTACGAGTATTCAGTAATTGAAATAAAATATTAAGTAGTCATAACATTTTAGGCCTTAAAACATTCCCAGGACTAAAGTGATACGTCTAAAACAAAATAAAAATCTTCTTGAAATAAAATAAAAATATTCCCTCTGTATGAACGATTATTTTTTTATGGAAAAAAAGAAAATAAACATTCCGACCTGAGCTCACATTGCCTTTTGTTTTTCGGAAACAATTCAACAGTAATGTAAAAGAATCCCAACTCTAAAGCCCCGGGATTCGAGCTGAATAATGTTCCCGGTTCGGTATGGGTTTCACTTCAGATGCATTCAGATGAAAAGATGGTAATTTTTTTCAGCCTCTAGAAGACATAAGAACTGTTTTTTGGAGACCACGAAATAAATATAATAATAAATAAACTCTCTGTAAAACAAATAAACTCTACAGCTTAGGTATAATATTAGTATAAATTAAAGCACTAAGAAAACGGTACTTTGCTAATTAGGAATTGATTATTTACTCGTATTAATTGGTTATGATATTTTTAATACAAAAAGTTTGAGTAGCTAAGAAAAACTTTTGTTGCTGTAACATTTGACGAAAATTTTGAAAAAGATGACGGTTTCTTCAACTAAAGCTGCTGCCTGCTTATTATACATATTCCACTGTTTTTGAATTATATGTTTTACAATCATTACGAATTCACTTATATCAGCTACATGAGTTGAAAAAAAAATACTAAATTGGCTTGAAATTCAATAGTTGCTCCTACAAAGACAAAAAATTAAATTAAAGTTGGTACAATTACATATTAAATTAATAAAAAATCAAAGCACGCTGAAAAAAATCTATCAATTCTTGTTTAAACATGATTGTGTTTCTTTTACAACATAGTTGACATGTAAAATTAGTTTGCTGAAGTCTATATTATTTTTTAACGTATAATTCTGTATAAGTATATATACAATAATATATTGTATTGACAATGAAATCTTTGTTTTGAAGTTGTATACAAGCTCTCGTTATCAACGGGTCTAAACGTTGCATTGACGTTGTGAACATGGTTTTGGGATCATGCCAGCGGGACTGTTATGTCGGAAACCAAGGCGATATATCAAGGCATTATAAGCTGAAGTTTTAATATTACGTGGAATATTTTCGAAAATATTCATAATTTATATTATTGACGTAACTGACGATAAAACTCTGACATAAAACACTCAGTTTTTTTTTTAAGTTCTTTATTTAATGTTCTAAATCACAGTAAAAAAAAAATTAACATGGTTGGAATACTATGTAAATTATTACCAAACGAATCAATGAATACATAAAAGTAAATAATTATGTATTTATAGAAAGTAAAATTGTTGATTTAATTATTATTTTTGGCTTCTAAACTGATTTTAGATTGACACCTATTCACTATTCAGCTCATTTTTAAAAATAAGTTTTGTTACGAACAAATGATATATTTTAAAAAATACATTACCTATTTTTAAAAGAATCGAATAAATTATAAAAATTATAAAAATCAGAATTATATAGTTATATTTTACGTAGGACGTTATTAATTATCAGTAGGTACACCGTACAGGCTATTAAATTATCGAAAATTTAAATTATTTCTTATTATTAATATTATTTTTTTTTTATTTATAAATAAATAAATATTAACCAACAATCACACCACGTTAACCTAGCCCCGTGCTAAGTTCGTAAGAACTTGTGTTACAGGTACTAGGAACGGAAATAAATTTAAGATATAAATACATATATACATAAATACACATCCATGACCCAGTGCAGACATTTATATTCGTCATACATAATATTATCTGCACCTGGCGGGATTCGAACCCGCGACCGCTGCGTAAAGTGTCCAGTTGCCTGACCACTCGACCAGCCGGCCATCAAATGTTATTTATTATTTCATATGTTAATAGATGTCACGAATAATACAAGGAAACTGTCGACAATCTCTTGCACGAGATACCGATGTTTGCCTTTTAACTTTATTCCTGTTTTGACGAGGTAGCTTTCATACGGATTGATTATATCCACTTAAACACCATAAATGTTTACAAAGGATAAATGTTAATATAACCCATAAAGATATTTGTTGATCGGGGCGTTTGATTTGTGTTCAGTGGTATAACTAACGGAGGGCTAGACGGTGCCTTGCACCGGGGCCCCCAAGGTCTGGGGGCCCTCAGAACCTGACCAACAAACTTTAAATTGAACTATTGAAATTTACTTGCGTGTAGAACCTGGACGGGCCCTGCTGTGCATGATAAAGAGCAGATGGTAAAGTTGCTTTGCACCTTTAAAATATTTAACTATAGTATCTATATTTTGGCTTGTATTGATAAAACTTAAACAGTTTATTTGGGGCCCTAGTTTGTTTTTTGCACCAGGGCCTTTGGTTACCTAGCTACGCTATTGTTTGTGTTGTGTTTGTCAACCCTACAGATGACATCATATGGGGCCGTTGCGTGTGAGGCTTTCATTTATTAACATATTTTTTAATTTATATGCACTCTATTCTGACCCTTACCCTATATAATTAATACAATTATCAAAATCAAACTACTGTTTAAAATAGTTGTGTTGTCATACATAAAGCATAAGTATATGAGTCAAATTGATGAGAAGATGAAATATTTTATCGATTAATTATCGATTATTTAGTTTTAATGAGTGCTTAAAGAAAAGGACTTAACTATTTTTTTTATTATTAACGCCATTGATTGTTTGCTTAGTATTGGGGTATATTTGAATAAATATTGTTTTCTGGTCTGGATGCTGATCAGTCTAAATATTCTGTGCATCGGAGTCCTTATAAAGCCGTCGATCGATTGCAGTCATAACATTTTTTGTTGAATTTTTGATGGATTAATCTCCAACCTTTCTCCTGCATGTGAAGAGGATTTTTCGCCTCAGGAGGATATTTACAGTCTCATTCAGTCTGTCATTCATGTCAATCAGTTTCAGTTTCTATTATATAATTATATATATATATATATATATATATATATATATATATATATATATATATATATATATATATATATATATATAATGATAATATATTAAAAACTTATATAACTACACATTACACTCACATACCAAGTACATTTGTTATCATGATAAGCGATTTAATCTTGACCTAGTTTACTAACTTACTATAATCTAAATTGTAATTTAAAATGTAATCTAATTGTAACATAGAATTAAAATTAAATTAAACTCAGTATTATCATTCAGTCATGTTCAGTTATAAATATTGCCTTTATTTTCTAAAATTATCACTTTTATAATGTACGGGACATTTTATATGCGTGCAAGTGGCAGGTAGTACAGTAATGACTGAAGTATTTGACGTGTATTTATTCAACTAAAATAACATATGAAAGTAAAGCGAATTGGATTTAATATAAATAGCGATTCATGATATGGTTTATCAAAGCAAAGTCTGCAAAAATTCATAATTCTGACGCAATATTTGAAAATCGTAAGAAATTTTCTTCGAAACTTCATAATTTAAGTTTTAAAAAACAAAAACCGCTTTCAGGATTATAACTAAATTAACATTTTTTTTTGTTGAGTTTTTCTTAAAAGGCGATAAATTGTCGATAAAATTTTTCTGGGACCATCTCTGAAGTATGAGCTACTAATTAAAAAAAGAATCATCAAAATCGATTCATAAATTGACGGAATAATCGCGTAACAAATTTACTCAAAATTTTGGACTTATATCGACCAATGTGACCTCAAATTCGGATTCATCGCATCGAAATACCTATAAAACTGGGTAAGTCTGGTAAAAGGTACAGAAGCACTATTTTTTATTTTAATAAAATGACGGAATAATCGCGTAACAAATAAACAAACAAAAACAAAAAACAGTCGCGTCGATAACCTCCTCCTTTTTTGAAGTCCGTTAAAATATTTGAAAAGTGATTTGAACATATTATTATCTCTCAGATATAGGTAGTACATATCATAGTACTCTATAGTCTCTATACGTAGGACAGACAGAAGTTAGATTTCTTATTTATAAGCGCCTGAATTAAATTATATAGCAATAATGTCTGAAATCGATTACACGTCTAGATTAAAACGTCTCAAAGCGAACGTTTGATACACCAGCACCAAATAAAATTTAGTGAACACATGAGTAATAAGGCTTAAGTACATATATCTGAGATAATTTTCATGGAACTTGTCTTTAGCTTAGGGTACTTGATATGTATCTCTACTTCATAATCTCGTATCCTTCATATTCTATTAGATATTACGATCGTTTCATAATGATCTATCAGAAATCGGTGGTTTATTAATGATTTATGTTGAATATTGCTTCAATCATTACCAGAATTATCTGAATTTGCTTAACAGTTTACCAGCTCCCATCATCGAATTTTTATCGTTCCATCTTTTGATATCTTAAAATAAAATGTCGTCACACTTTCCTAACTTTGAAAACTTTATCAGATCTTATGAATCGGCGAATCACAAACATTTCAAAGTCGTTTAGTTGTCGTATGTGGTTAACCAATAGCTTTCTAATATTTAGTTGATATTTAGGAGTTTAGCAAATTAGTGTTTCAATTGTCACATAACTATTTATTTAACTATTTAAATAGCGTACCAGAGAGATAAATAAGTTTAAAACAAAGCTCATTTAATAAACAACGACTACGGGAACACGAAATAAATGACAGTTTGGACATTGGCATAACAGCTCTTAGAAGACTAGAGTCACCGGTATGATCTGATATATGTATTTAATTTTTGCCTTAAATGTTCGTCCGCTTGCTAAAAAAAGTAAAAAAGGGAATGGGTAACAAAAGTCATCTTTGAATCTTTATTGATACAGAAAATTATTTCAATATGTGTTTTAGGTTTTACAAAGATCGTTAATTTGTCACGTACAGTATTTTCGAGAACAAAATAAACTGTGGTGGTGAAAAACAGCCGTAAAAATGGTAGTTCATGTTAGGATTCAGAACAAACGATTGCCTTAAATAATTATGTCTTCTATAATCGTACCTCAGCTCAGATGTCGTCATAATGCAGGAGGACACTATATACACCGCGTCTAAATTGTGACATGTAAGAGTCTTTGAAATTCAGGAACATCGTCTTCATTGGAGATAAAGTATGTGTGGTGTGTGGATTTCCTTCTCTTTAAGAGGATTGATATGTTGCCGACCTATCTTATCTTAGAGAGTAATTTGGATATATTTTAAAATTGAATCGATCTTGAAGTAGTGGTTTAAGAAATAACTGATACTTATATTATTTTCATTTACAAATTAGCAACTATTTAAAGAATTATATATCACGGTTAACATTATTTAGACGCTAAACCATGTTGTATACGCAGTCCAGTTAATACGTTTACGATTTGTACAATCTGTATAGAACCTGCTTACGTATGTATAAATATGTACATAAGGTACGACAATGCTTATATTCATGTATAAACCAAACTGAATAAGCCTGTAAGCGTTCCACTGCTGGGCTAAGACTTCTTCTTAATATTTAAGAAGAGTTGGATCCTAATCTACCACTGAAGGTTGGCAGATTATTTTCCTACCATGAGTAACGATGCTATCAGGTGTCTGTGATAATAGCCAGGAGTAGCGGTTTTACGTGCTCTCAAACGCACGGCGGGAGACCCATACACACACCCTGATAAAAAAAAATTATAAATACAAATACCTGCTCCGAGCAGGAATTGAATCCGCGACCGGTTGTCAGTTAATTGCTGTTATTTTACGCTTATCCGCTTCTGCGAATCCAGATAGAGCAATCCGTTAATGTCTTGGCCGTTGTTGAAAAATTCTCATTAGAGACAAACAATTAAGCCAAGCAAATAAAACTCTTATCCTATAAATATCATAAAACTGTGTCAATTCAAACACGTGCCAGCAAAAAGCCGGTTAAAACCGACTCAGAGCAGCTAAAACCGTATCTTACTGGTGAGCAAGTGCTGGTTTATCGGCTTAAGGGATTCGTCGAATGATTCAAGAGCCACTGAAAATAGTAATATACGGTAATAACAACGAAATAGGGCAACAGGATAAACATAAAGTAGGTAACATTTTTCTTATTAAACTTAAGGTTGTTTCAAGGTGCCTCTTTTATGATAAAGAAGAAAATTGAGATTTTAGGAATAGCTTACAATTTTTATTTAGATAAAATTATCCATACATATACTCGGAATCGTTTAATGGTAGGTGTATCGTATGGCGGCGAGATAGGGATTACGACTTCAGTAAACAAAGTCGCGGTGGCGGTGTGTTAATTGCCGTAAAGAAGAATTTTCATGCTACCTCGCAGTTTCAACATAATTCTACCGCGGAAGACATGTGGTTATCATTACCAATTAAATGTAATAATAGTAGTAAGTCTTTTAATCTAAATTTATGGGTTGTTTATCTGTGTCAACGGAAAATTGGGCTGACTTTTTGAGATCAACCACAAAATCATTTGAGTATGGTCGGTAGATCTATATTGAGTCGACCTAATGATATTATTTTGATCGTCGGAGATTAAAATTTGAGTGGTAGGTATAACTTGGGTATGTAACAATGACGGTTCATTTACGGCGAGTAATGTGACTAGGTATGAACGTGTATTTTAATTGATGAACTTTGTACTTTTGACTTAAGTCAGTTTAATGGTGTTTTGAACAGTCACGGCAAAATTTTCGACGTAGTATTATCTAACACCACCGTAGACGTTACTGAATGTTTTGATCTATTAGTTCATCTCGATCCTCATCACAAAGCTCTTATTATTCGTTTAAAATCCCATTATAATGTATTCTTAAAGCCAAAAACAAGATTCAAATGCATTTTTCACAAGGGGAATTACGAATTAATAAGCCGTCAAATAGATACTATTAATTGGCATGGAGAATTTTTGAACAGAGATATTGAATCCGCTGTCGGTATTTTTACTCACTCATACATAAATAGATTCAAATATAATCTCTAAAACTTGTAGCGAAAATAAATATCCTGTTTGGTATTCGCCGTCCTTAATAAAATGTATAAATGAAAAGTTTAAATATTATAAAAAGTTTAAAAACTATGGTAATCATTCAGACTTCCTCACTTATAAGCTACTTAAAAAAAAGAGTTAATTACCTTGAATCCTGAGTTGTCCTTGAGTGCTATCTTAATTATATATGATGAGCCGAAAAATCAACTAAAGACAACTCTAGATATTTTTGGACCTTTGTAAAATCACGATATATATCATATAACATGCTGAATACCATGAAATGCGTATAATCTAAGTGTTCACATGTATCATTCTGTCGTCAATCAACAGACATTTCATCAGATTATCGACTAAGGTGTCAAAGTTTGCAGAGACTTATGAAAGTGCGTGATCTTGGGGTGATTTACGATTCAAGGCTTCTCTTTGATGAACATATCGATGAAATTATTAAGAAAGCCTCAAAAGCACTGGGATTCATCATGCGAACCTCAGAAAATTTTGAAGATATCAAAACTATTAAGATTTTGTACTGCACGTTTGTTAAAAAAAGTACAAAAACAGCAAGCGGAACGCGAGTGGAACGCGAGCGAACGAAGTTAAAGCGTATAGTGAAGCATTGACGACCGTTGGTGTAGTGGTGCGAGTAGTCCTCAACGTCTCGCTTCAATGCTGGTGGTCGCGTGTTCGATTCTCGCTCGGAGCAGTATTTCTTTGTGGGTTTCCTCCCACCGTCCAAAACCGTCGGTCCTAGTTAGTAATGGTAGGGAAATTATCCGCCAACCCGAAGTGGAGCAGCGTGGTGGATTAAACTCCAACCCTTCTTCTATATGGAGAAGAGACCTTCGCTCAGCAGTGGTTGGTTTTTTTTATTTTTATTTTATAAGTAACAAAAATATCCACGGGCTTATATTTGCCTGTGCCTTATTTATTTAATCAGATCACAATCACAATCTCATACAGATTGTTTATAATATTGTATATATATATATATATATAATTTGTTTTTGTCTTACATCTGTCTATCTAAATGCGTTTCTTATTTTTAGTGGTCAGCAGTGGGTGGTTTTGAGGTTGATACAGTACAACACTATGATTTATATAAAAAACGGTGCGATGGTGCCAAAATAACTGAAAAACACCATAAGATTAAAAATATAGAAATAAAAAAAAAAAAGTTAAATACTCTTTGCAATGATAACCTGCGAACAGTCACCTCAACACCGACGATTGCGAGTTCGATTCCCGCTCGGGGCAGATATTTTGTAATTGTACAAAATAATATTTGTTTCGAGTCTGACTGACTGAGACGTCGGTCCCGGTTGTTATCACAGACATCTGACAGCGATCATTACTCATGGAAGGAAAAAATATCCGCCAACCCGCAGTGCAGCAGCGTGTTAGATTAGCCTAAAACCCTTCTCCAATATTGAAAGGAGGCCTTCTCCCAGTAGTGGAACGTTTACAGGCGGATTAAGTTCAGTTCAAACCCTCAGTAGGATAAGAACCCTGAGTCGGGGTCTCGAAACACACAACACCTGCCTAAATTATTGCCTATATAATGATTTTGTCGTATCTAATAAAGCTGTCAGATACAATTGATATCTAGCCATTGAAGTATCCATATTTGGTCGTATCATGGTTTCCTGTCATAGGATTGAGTCCAAGGTCTTCGCTTAACTTTAGAATACTTACAAGTGTTACTTTATTTGTTGAAGACAAACAAACACATTTTTTACAGATTTCAATTTATTTCAGTGATTACTGATTACATATTAATATAATAACATATAATAGCTTAAACCTATTGATTCTAAAAAAATCATTTCCAATATCATCTTACCTAGTTATTAATTTTTTTAATGATTAATCCGTTAAAAATTATCGATTAAGTTAATTATTAGCTTAAATCAAACATGAATATTAAATAGAAAATCTATGTCAAATGTACGAATAGAAACGTAGCAAACGATGTATTTAATACTCATGCGAAAGTAAGGACTTGTGTCCGATAATAATATTTAAAAAAATCTTTGGTTTGAATCAATGTTAACAAAAAAACTTAGTAAATAAAATAATCTATAGATTAAAAACGATTTAGTCAACAAAAAAATAAATAGATACCTCATAATTGGTCCGAACGAAAGAAGATTTTATCTCAGGAAGTATGTGAACGTGCAAAACTTTGTCATCGCGTCGTATAGTACGGGTTCCCTTAATTTATCATCTAGAACATTTTAAATAAACTCGTTACATTTTTAATTTATTATAACTACGGCTAATTCTCTGAATTGCAAATTTTATCGTATAAGTTAACAAACAACGTTTGATTGATTTTTTTTTGCATTTATTTATCACTAAAACTACGAATTACAATCTAATTTTTCCTATTTTAAAAACTATTCTTGACTAAGAGAGGACAGTTGTAATGAAAATTATAAATGTAGATAGAGATGAGAGATATGATTCAAATAGGTTGAAAAGAGATGAAGCGTTAGAGGTTGATGATGAAGAAGGAAGGAATGATATGGAAGGATTTAATGCACTGATTATAGGATTCGAGATATTTACTGATTATAGAAGTTGATTCATGATTTTAACTTTATTGTCGGTATTAGCAAAATTTATTTGGACAAACGACAATGAGAAGCTTCTAAACAAACGGGAAGTACTCACAGCCAGAATGATTTCTCATAGTTCATGTCTAGATATGGTAAGGAGGAAGATTTTTTTTTAATAAGATTTATATTAAGTTTTAGGTTTAATTTTAATCTATAAATAACTACAGTGCTTTAGTTTAAATTTTCTATTTAATTATAATTAGGATTAGACGTAATCCCTTTTTTAATGGAATGATAGATTAATAGCACTACTTGAGATAATTTCTGTTAAAATACATTTTAATTAAATGCCACATCTTCGTGAATTTGAAGACGTTGGTTTTAATTAAATATGAATTTTAACGTTACAAATCCAATAATCTTAGCTAATTTAGAAGAAGTTTATTTTGGTAACTACGATAGTTCGCATTAGTGAATAACTTTTATGTCAAAGGTAAAGTTGATTTCATTTTAAATTTTGAATTATTACTAAGCTATTCAAGTGCTAGATTTAAATTTGTAGTCAATAGATTTATTTATCTAAATTTTAAATGACATGATGTGGATAAACGAAAATTATAGATACGTATGTAAATTAAGTAGTTATAACACTAAAGGAGATCCAAAAAAAGGATTTAATAAATAATTTACTTGTATTATAAGTTTTAATGAAGAGCGTAGAAGATAAGACGCTAAGATTTACTTTATAGAAGCATTACAAGATAATGGCACCGCGGAATGTACCTGTTTTTATAAAAAAATTATCCTAAGTCAACTTATCGTTAATTTTCGAACAAGATTATGTTGTTTTTAATCCACGACAGTTACCTTAATATTAATTTTCACTGCACTACGTTTAACATTTCCTTTTTACTCGTCTCCTACGATTCCTTTATTGCCAATAGGTATCTAATTTTAATTCCTGATAGTTAACCTTATTTCTGTGATCCAGCAAATAGATGTTAAGTTGTGATGTGCGATTATACCCTATATTTTAATTACATTTATTTATTATTATAGAATAATTTAAATATAAAGATTCACGAGCTCAATGAATCTTCACATTTAACTATCGTATTTTATCAACTAATCGCGATGTCAAAATTTTTGTTCTAGATCGAGGAATGGATTTTTTTTTATAAGTTTAAAACTAACCAAAACTGAAGAAACTAATTCTTCATTAAGGGATCAGTTCTGATCGGAATCCAGAGCGGATCCACGCAAATATCTAAGAGGAAGTTGCTTTTCTTTGCGTGGAAGTACTCGGATTCCTCGTTTTCTTTTTCTTCATTCGGACCATTCACGAGATTTTCTTTAAATTATAATCACATTTAACATGAAAGTAAAATACGTCGGAATGAACATACGCTTTTAAGTTTAAATTTACATTTTTTTTTATTTTAACTTTCCACCATTTACTTTTCATTTTTTATCCTCTACCGATAGATTCGACCGAACGTTACTTTACTAGAAATACAAAATTTAACGTATTTACAACCATTTTCTTTTAATCTTTTAACAAAACATTCATAAGTACATACTTGCTTCGCGCACAGTCTAAATGTACACTCTTTACAATATTACCTTTACGAGGACTAGATTTTATTGGGGAACAAAAACCGTGTATTGAGAACTTCGGATAATAATGCTATAGTTTTGGCGCGGCGTACTTCGTACGTCCGGTGGACTCGTTACTACGATAACTATATTTGATTCTTCATATTGTCTGGCAGTTGCATAAACTCGATTTCATTCGAAAACCTTCCACAACTCTTTACAATTTTATTTTATCTCTTTTATCAATATTATCCCAATACCAGCAATAAGTCGATGTTTGGACCAGACCAGCTAATTTGTCGTGCCAAAACGGTATGTCTTTTAGAATTTTTGGTGATATATTTTTACTTATATTACGCGATTACATGATGATGCATTTTCCTTTTTCAGCCCAAGGATTATTTTTCTTGTCAGGGGCGTGTATCAGAGGATCATTTTTTTCGTTCTCCTCCACGTATTCTCTCATCCTGTAAAAAATAAAAGAAATAATTTAATTAATTAAGAACTTAATTTTTTTTATTTAATACATTTATCGAAATTCGTGCTTTGTGTGTTAATGTAGCTTATATATATTATATATACATGCTTAAACTAAACTCTGATTTGGTTGTTTTATTCCAATTATTCATCTATGAATAAAAATGTAAAATATAAATGAATATGAATTCCATCATTTCTCTTATATTTTATTTATTTATTAGGGTTTTTATAATAAATATCTTTTTATTTTTGATATATTTTATTTATTTATTAATGATCGTTCAATTAGTATCTTATTAGTACATAACCTTAAAAGTTAAATATAGTATAAGTCAATAAAAATTTCAGAAAACTTCACGTAAATAAACGCTGACTCTAACACTTTTGAATCGATTATATTGAGTGATAAATCACGCACTAAAAGTCTTATAATGGCGTCAAAGATCTGCGCGAACTTTTAGATATTTATGGCATCGTATGAATTTTAATGCCGAGACTCGTCAACGTCGTTTTCCTTACCTATTCTCGTTTGAATTTATTAATTTCTTGTATCATATATAAGGTTAATATACCTAATACTATAAACTATCAACATTTGTGAAATAATGGATTTTTATTGTAAATAGTTAAGAATTCGTGTAACAAATAATAAGCTCTATAATTATGTTATCTAGTCGTGTTATTCAGTGGCGAGTGTCTGTAGCTTCGCTTTTACAAACTACCTTACGATTGGTTTCTATAAACTACATCTGTATATAGTCTTTCGCTTACTATAGATAAAATTGAAATTAATTCGTATTAATATTATATCAAAAGTAATCTGTAGTAAATAATATCTCAGATACTTGTAGATATTTTATAGAAAATTTATTTTCATATAT
This sequence comes from Euphydryas editha, assembly GCA_036937285.1. NCBI lineage: Eukaryota > Metazoa > Arthropoda > Insecta > Lepidoptera > Nymphalidae > Euphydryas > Euphydryas editha. Next base: position 19,618,041 of record JAUPFZ010000008.1, on the reverse strand, counting down.
GATACGTATTTGACTGTACCTCTTGTCACACACACATACACACACTCAAGCACTCACGCCCACGTAGTTACTGTATCTATCAATACATGCTTAACGTAACATACGTCCCACTCAAGGTGGTATGAACTATATATAAAAATTTGATGAAAATTAATTTTTTAAAATAGAATCCATAACGATAGATCTTTATATATTTAAAACTAGCTGCTGCCCGCGACGTCGTCTGCGTGAAAGCTATACAGCACCAAAAATTACCTACGATTATACCTTTTAAAATAACATTCATTTACCCGTTTCTTCTTTACATTTCATATCTACAGAAAGTGCAGTAACAGAGGGAGACTGTCTTTTGTAAAACTGACCTTCAAAAAGTGCTTATTTTTAGTCTGATTTGAATAAATAACTTTATGGTGATTCTGCTAATTAAGTCATAAGTTGTGACTGAAGCAGATGGAGAAAATAATGAATAAGGAATACAGAATAGGGAAACTTCTCGATAAACAACATTAGTAGTTTGGTCAAATGTAAAGAGAGTCAGTACAGGTGACGCGGGAGCAAGCGACGTACAGCTGCCCGTGTGAAAAGCAGCTCGTCCTGAGGTCGACACCAGCTAACCTCAGTGTCTGCCCCTGCGACTTATTGATGGTCATCGCGAAGCAATCACTCACGGGGAACTGTACGCGCTTGAACTGGAACAGGAAGTTATGAGGTATAAGGGGAATGCGTGGTATAAATACTGCCTCGCCGAAGCCACAACCCGTAAGAATTTCCGCCTCAATGGTGTGTCTGTGGAGCGAGATGATTTTAAGGCGGGTCCCGTTACACAACTTCGGAGGAAATAGGTTCCGAAGAAGCATAAGCATTTCTTATCTTTATATATACATATATATGGCATGCTTAATTTTACTCTTTCTTCGTTATTTAGCTCAAATTGCTTACAGCAATAGCGTGCTGTTTTCGATTTTAAAATTTGTTATACATCTATGCAGTTCTTTTTGAGTTCTGTTTGTTATTACATACAGAAAAACTCGATGAATTTTATTAGACATAGATGAAGCAGCTTAAAACTTATATAAACACATTTTTTTTAAATTGTTCTGAAACGAATTAACGATACAATTTTTATTAAAATGCACAACTCAATCTATGACTTTTAAAAACAACTATTAACCTCGCCAACATGATCAAATTTAAATTATTTATATCCAAAAAGGGTTTACACGTGTAATTCGACTTGATGTTTTTGAAATCTCATAGATGCGCTGCTCTAAAATTGTCTTGATACTACTTATATTACATTCATTCTTACATTCATTATGTTTATCAGCCTAAGCTACTTATATTTCGTGATTTTTATAATGTGAAGATAGCTGATAGCATGGTTATTAACATAATAACAACATTCAAATATGCGTCGTTAGATTACACGTTGTTACAGAATGCGTTAAAGAAATAAAGGTTCACTGCTCGTTCCCCGTAGGTGATAGCGTGATAATATGTAGCCTATGTTTTGATCCGACTTCTTAATAATATTCGTGCCAAATTTGAAGTAAATCCATGCAGTACTTTTTGAGTTTATCCCGGACATACATACAGACAAACAGACAAACAGACATACAGACAAAAATTCTAAAAACTATATTTTTGGCTTCGGTATCGTTTGTAGATCACACCCCAAGTATTCTTAAAAAAAAAAATTCAATGTACAGTTTTGACTTTCCTACCATTTTATTTTATGTATAGATTGGTATATGACTACCCAACAAACAAAAACGTCATATAAGACAAGGCTTGTACGACTTTAAGTTGTATTGCAGTCTTACAATAGTAAAGAGATGACTACTAGGTCCTATAGACGTCTTCCATTTAACTTCTTAGTCGTGCGACTATATGTCATAATAAACTGGTCATAGCAACGTCAGCAAGACTAAACTACACGACGTTATATTACAGTTTTAACTATAACGTTAGTACGATAATGCAATAGTCATACTAACGTTACAGTCCAATAAACGGTTTCAACTAACCAAATTAGGTGATAGAAAAACCTGTATGTGACATTTATATAACGAAGCAGTTGTACACACGTTTTGAAAATGACGTTTGTAAAACAATCCCCCATTTTGTCTTACAACAGTTAATTTGAGACACTTGAATGACTTGGTTGTTCATTTTGACTTAAATATGATCTCTATATAACAAGATGTCGATTAAAGGTCATGTCCTGACTTTAACCAGCCTTGTTGTCGCATTTGAGACAAGTTTTTACTTTTAAGCGACTTGGCCGCCATACTAACGAAAAGTTACACTCTTAACACCATTGTTTAATTCGAAAAATATAGGTAGGGTATTTGAATAATATGAATAATAATTAAAATGTTTTGTAATCTGCACTGCGCTTTTACTACAATCAGCTTATGCCTGAAATAAATTTAGGTAAAGATTATTGAAATTACTACTTATATTGCTAAATTAAAAATTATTTTTAGTTTTTTGAGGAACCCTAACAGCAATGGCGTAAAGGTTATTTCCAAGACCATACAAGGTCTTGAAATAACCTTAATATGACTTAGTGTCTTTACAACGTCACATAGAGATAAGTGTACGACAAAAGCAATATGTCTTGCATTTTTAGAAACAAACACTATTGTTATTCATAATAATATAATGTTTCAAACACAAAACTATGAAGGGGCATGAAAATATGAATAGTATTTACATAGGTATATTATCATAAAACTTAAATTCCCAGTCGAACTAAACGGAATTAGAAACAGTCACAGTTAGCAAGATATGAAAATTAAATAACACTCGACACCTTTTATTTCCTTGTAATTATTTATTTTGCACCTTCAAAGCCACGAACACGCAAGACTATATCAAGAAATATAAATCAGTCATATAGGTGTTGTTACTTGATTCTAATAAACCGTTTTAGTCATACAAATCACCTGTATGACCACTATGTGACGAACTAGTCGTTGTAAAGTTATAATGAAACTACTGTGCGATGAAAATGGTAATTTCTTAACGTTTTTACGACTTTTAAATGACTTCAACGAAGTCATCTTATGACTATTGTATGACGATAATACAACAACGTACGTCGTATAAATGGGGCCCTTTTCGCGTTTAGCAAACGTTATTAAAACGTTAGTGTGACTTAGCTGTGGTAATAAGATAACGTTTACTAAACTATTGTACGACGATAATTTGTTAGTTGGGTACTTATACTATGTATAAATTGTTCATTTATTTAGTTTTAAGCCAATTAAACTATTTATTCAATCTATAAATTTTTTTAAATGTTAGTTGGATAGGCAAACTGGCTGTCGTTCCACCTGATGGTAAGTGGTTGACGTCGCCCATGAACATAAACTAGTTTACCTGGAACTAGCCCAGCCAACTCATTTATGTGTTGCCTATCCTGAGACATATGATGTTAAGTCTCGGTGCCAGTAATTACACTGCCGGTCTTGCCCTTCTTTCCGAAACACAGCAAAGCTGTCTCACGGAAGAAACAAACATAAATATAACAAAATTGTAATTGTGTTGGCGTAATTTACACAAATTTTAAACTTATTTATAGACAAGTTAACGTTTAAAGTCAATCAATGTAATCAAGCGAAAAAAAAAACATATTTTTTAAAAATTTTACGTTTTTGAGACAAATCGTACAGAAGATTATTTCAATAACCATCAAGTGTCTTTCTTATTTTAATTATACAGCTGAAGTTTAAAAAAAAGTTCTGAATTACCCACAGTTGGGCTGAAATCTCTTTTATGAAGAACAAGGTTGGCGCTGCTTCACTGCAGTTAGAAAAATATTTCACAGATTTTTTTTCCAAAATAATTTGGTTTTTTAACGATGTTTCCCTTCAAAGATAAACATAAGACGAATTTCAGACTTTAGCACTTGAAATGCTAACAGTGCCATCATAGATTTAAGCTCGCGACTGTCTGGTATCGATTCAGGTTCACCAGGAAAAATGTTGAGCGATTTCAGATAAAAAAGATGTTATTCTATATAATCCAAATAATGTTATAACCCCATGTATTTTGGAGTAACCACCTACTTTCATAGCTCTGAAGTAATTACAAAAAATTTCAACTAAACTAACAACTACAGAAACTAAACTTAAATGAAATTGCAAGGAAAATCAAGTATTTTATAAAAGGTATTTTTAGAAGGTTAATTTAAAATATCCTGATTAATATTATTAATTATGTATATTAAAAAGCGTTTGTTTCTTTGTTTATTTGAAAACTCATGTTGGCTATATCACACATCAGGCTTTAAAAAAAAAAAAAACAAAGAAATATTTGCGTAATCTGATAAGCGGGTTAATCGTGGTCTAGGCTCAAAATATAACCTTAAACGATTATTCCTAAGGGACGTGAATGGACGTGAGTGTGAACATTAGCACCATTTTCGTTGTCAAGTCCCTGTAAGTAAATACAAGGATACTTATAAGGCTTGTTTTCGTGAAAGACTATTAAGACTTTTTGGACGTAAATATAGTGTAATGCGAACTATGAGTGCAATTTCTTTAGAACAATATTTCAAAGAGGAATAGCGTGAAAAGGCAAAGAAAATGTCTGCTATTATTTTCTTGTGTGGTTGGCGAGTGAAAAATTGTTTCTAGAAAAACCTACTTCAACAATCCACTGTTTTTTTTTTTCTTAATGGTAGAATTTCATCAAAAAGTTTATAATGGACTCTTTTGATATTTAGGACTATTGATTAAATAAAAAAAAATATGTATAAAATAGATATATTGATTGAAAATAATGCTGAATATATTGCGTAACACTATAAATAAATATATATTTTATCGTATCAATTTCACAAGTTCCACTTTGAAGTTGGTAAAAATATCAAGTCTATATATTCGTGATATCTTTTATAATAAATAAATAATAAATATTTTTAGCATACACACACGGTCGTCTGTTCCTAAGGTAGGCAACTTAATGCTTGTGTTTTAGGTAACAGTTGACTGATACACATTTTTTTTCAATAAATATACATATAAATAATACATATATAAATAAATACATGATACACCCAGACTCGGGGCGGGAATCGAACCCACATGTCTGGAGCAGAAAACAGGGCCACTGCCAACTGCGCCACGGGCCAGTCAATCTTAAATGTCAATTTTAAATGAACGGATATGGATTGATTAGCAATAATCAACAGCCAGAATATATCTATATAAAAAGATAAATGATATTAAAACATTTTCTTCTTACATAGTTAATTTATTTTTGAAGGTTTGTCTTCTAATTGGGATTTAATTTAGGTAATACTCAAAAAAAAAAAAAAAAAAAACTATGAATAACTTCAACTGCGAGTGCTATTGAGCGAGTTATACTGTACTGTAAGTACTGTAACAGCTTGTAACTGTTCCACTGCTGGGTAAAGACCCCTTCTACTATGAAGGAGATGAAGGAGAAGATGAGTTGAAGGTTAATCCGTCATGCTGCTCAAATGCTGTTTCTCGATTTATTGATACTATTGGTCGCCCATTGGTAGAAATTCGACCTAATCTATAATTGACAGCATTTTCAATATCATAAAAATATGACTGAGTATAACATGGTGAGCGACATATGCAGCAGTCATTGGACCTGATCTGTCATAAAAAAATCGATAAAAAAATTGTTGCGAGATCTGTATTTAAGTACCGTGTTGAATACAGACTTTGACAATAAACAAAATTTGTGTATATATGTCACACACGGTCATCTACATTGAACATATGTGTGTGTGTCGTAGTGTGTGTAGTGTTTTTTTTTAAAATAATTTCATGTGTTTTTTGAGCATTATTATAAAAAATATTAGCATTCTGCAATTCTTTTCTATATAAACTTTAACTGTGCCAAATTTCATACTTTTCCGTTCGCCTAATTTTCCTAAAAAGGGTAGATAATTTTTGTTTCACGTATAATTTTAATATTTATAACGCATAAAATTTAATTTATATTTCAACTTACAGCTTGCTTATCAAAACTTACTGGTCTCATAATTTACCAGTTAAATGATGCCAAAATTCCTTTACTTTAGGCCGTAAAACATCCATCATTCATAAATGCCAATAATATTATGTGTCCATCAAAACGACAACTATCTAGGTACACGTAGAACAGCTTTAATGTAACATCGAAATAGTAAACCGATATTCCTTTTTTATTTCAGTACAAAACAAGTATGACAAAATTGGATTAACAAAAGTAATTTTCCAAATGGTTTGGTAATGGTACGCGCATAAATTCGAAGACATTTTATACAGTGAATAACTTATGAAAGAATAGAAAGATATATATTTTTAAGACGTCCCCGTAATGCAGGTTTTTAAGAAGATTGAATGTTTTCTGAGACAAATGACTTTTTACAAGTCTGTGAAGTTGAAAGGCCTATTTTTGCAAGTCCCCTCGTCATTTCTTGTTTTCAGTATGAATCAGTATTTCAGCATGCTTCTGTTTTCAGTTTTATATATATATTTTTTAAATTTAAAATATGTTTTATTTATTCTTGTATATTATTAATATTGCATTTAGAATTTACTAAGTGTGTACATAAAATATAAGGTATAATTTTAAGGTATTTAAAGAAAAATTACAGCTAAAACTCAATTTAATAAAGAAGTCATGTTTATGAATTTTATAATAAAATAAGTATATTATATAAAAGTGAGAAAAGAAATTTTTTTTGAATATTTTCACCTTACATTTTTTTTTTACAGTAATTGTTAAAGATAAATTGATATTTTTATAAAAGTGGCGAAGTATAAAATAATTTATTTTTATATAAGAATTTATATTTATTAATATATTTATATTAAGCAATAAAATATGCTAAGCTAAGACATTTTTAAAGTAAGACAACTTTTACAAATAAAATCTGTTCGAATCGAACGTATAATATAAATCTTATTAAAAATATTCTATCCGTTCTATATTAGGTAGGTAGAATTGAACTTGATAGAATAAACTAGGCGTTCTTGTGGTTTTACTTGTACTCACATCCATAGCTACTATTAGTAGCTAATAATGAAAAGTTATTGAGAACACTATAGTATAGAGCTGTGAAAGTAACGAAATAAAGCGTACCCGTATGTATTCGTTACTCTAACAATGAGTACTCGTTACTATCGTATCGTTATGTTACTCATTACTTCTGATACCTCATAACATGCAATGCTATGTAAAGTATCGAATCAAGTCGTATTGCGTACGGGTACAGTATGATGTCGCGGCGTCGTAATTAATAGAAAATCATACATATATCACACACTGAGCAGCGTAAGTTATATTTTTTCACTTAACCGTATTTTGAACCAGACACGTGTTTAAGTTATTCTAAATTTAGTTTGATTTAATAGGTAAAGTACGGAACTACAAGTGAACTGTTAACGGAATCTACTATAGTAATGGATTGTATAGTGATTAAAAAATTTTAGTTTTAAAATAAGCATATATATTTATATCTATATTGCGGCTGGAACTGGGGCGATTGATAAATGTTCATTTTATTTCTTAGATTAAGTTTATACAAGTAAAATGACTTATATTTGATGAAAACCATTAACTGAGATGAATAAAATTTGAAATCGATTAAGATATGGCGCTGTTAAGAAAATATTACAGAGAAAAAGAAAGCGAGAGTGGGAGAGAGATAGGAATCAGAAAGAGATAGATAAATCGACGCTGTAGGCCCTAAAACATCGCAATATGACTTATAAAATAGAAGCAATAACCACGAGTATCAAACAATCTCACAAACTTTCTATAAATTATCAGCTTAGACAAAACTGCGACGGAAATCCAATGTAGATATAACAAATCTTTGATCTACTTTAAAAGTTTAAAGTATACATCAGAAGATGCAAAATAAAGCTAGTGTTATTGTTATAGAACTATTTATAAAGATCAGATGCTGTGACCCGTGAGTCGTCATCCATTTGTTTGTTTAAGGCCAGCTGTGTAAGCGTCGATGATTCGCTTATACAAACGTATTTGCCTTAATAATTATTGAATGATATTATTGTTATGTATCGAGGAAAATAACACAAAATTATTGTTAGTAATTGTAGATAATATTTATTCGAGCTTTACAACCAAATTTTCTGTGTCCTGTCAAACGTCAATCTTTCTTTTTCTTATATGTTACAGATTTATTACCGACCTAACAATTATAAGTATACTTCCGGAATATAAGTATATATTTTTAATATATTTCACATATACGGTCGTCTGTTCCTAAGGGAGGCAATTTTATGTCTGTGTTTTAGGCAACAGCCGACTGATATACATATATTTATTTTTATAAATTCAATAATAATTATTATTATTAGCCCCAACCCTGGAGCATAAAGCATCAACACTTCGTTTACATATTTGTAGAACAAATTTATGATGTGAACAACTTTGGAATCACAAATTCGTTCAATTAAATAAAAACGTTTAAAATAATACAATATTGTAATTAATAGCAAGCTATCACTGACCTCGGAATCCAGATTTAACTAAAACATACAGTTGAGAAATTCAACAGTTTTTTTAAATCATTTCAAGGATTAGAAATTTTATTAGCTGTCCTTAATTTTTTTTTCTTCATACATAGGTTCTACGTCTTGTACTGGTCAATGATATATATAGGTATAGTTGTTGCTCCACTCTTATTTATTATTTACTAGCTGTGCCCCGCGGTTTCACCCGCGCTAATTTGAGGGAAAAATGTGCTTAAATATTTTTAAACAATTACTCTAAGAGTAGCTACCCGCCTCGTTGGTCGAGCAAAGGGTTTCAGGTTGGATTCCTGGGGTTTTCAACGTATTATTGAGCTTTATTTTACGAAAATTGTCAGTAAAAGAGTGATGTTATATTTACTTTAAAAGTGGAACTATACTTAAAAAATGACTCGAGAAGAGAAATAATAAAGGACGATACGGAAGCTCTCAAAAAAGATATTTTTTTCCCGTTTTTGTAACATTTCTTATTATTGCTCAGCTCCTATTGGTCGTAGCGTTATGTTATATAGCCTATAGCCTTCCTCGGTAAATGGGCTATTCGACACAAAAAGAAATTTTCAATTCGAACCAGTAGTTCCTGTGATAAGTGCGTTTAAACAAACAAACTCTTCAGCTTTATTATATTAGTATAGGTTAGTATAAATTTATTAATATTTTATTGCACAACGCAATATAAAATTTTACAAAAGGCGGGCTTAATGCTAAAAGCATTCTCTATCAGTCAACCTTAGGACGTACAAGAGTTCTTATATGTCGTATTGTGATATTTAACAACCTTAATATTTTTTAGTAAACACAATTTCTAATACAAAAAGATAATTTTCCAAACCTACTATAATTAATAAATAAATTAACGCCCACATTCAACAGCCCACATGAGGATGTAAATTATGAGTCGGGGATCCGAAAACAACCGCAATACACACCGTTCTGGTATAGTGTGCGAAGTTACCTCAACTCTAAGGTAGCAGGTTAGATTTCCGCTCGGGTCAAATATTTGTATGTGTACAAATATTTATCTGGTATGGATGTAGGTCCTTGTGGGTCTCTTCAACGTGCCTCGGAGAGTACGTAAAGTCGTTGGTCCCGGTTTCTGTCTTAGATATCTTATAGTGATAATTACTCGTGTTACGGAATGCATCCGCCAATCCGCAGTAGAGAAGCGTGGTGGATTAAGCTCCAACCTTTCTTCTATATGGAGAAGAGGCTTTCACTCAGTAGTGGGTGGTTTACAGGCTGATACAATACAGTACAGTACTCTTAAAATTGTCAATGCATTAATGAATAAATATAAATTTTGTCACACGTCCTACATCAAAACCTTAATGAATTAAACGACCTGTCAATCGTAGTTCTTGCTCTGTGTAATCTATCAAAGTTGAGCGATGAAAAACATAAGATATAACGTGACGCAATGTGACGTCAAATAAGCGACAATAACAAAGTATATTTAATGGAAAAAGACAACTTTTTTGCTTCGTGTTGTTGTGTCGCTAACCCGGGACGACGAGTAAGCTCGAGAAGTCCCAGTAAAGAACCTTTACAAACATCAAAGTGTTAGTATTGTCGGTAATAAATTACTTGTCTAATCACATCGTTACTAAACCATCTTCGGGAGTCTTGGAAAACTTAATTACGGAGCCGTTCGAAACGAGTAATAAGTTTGAAACACGAGTTGTAGCCCCGAAGCCGATTTGTTGAATAATTTGGTTATTAATAATAAAAAAGATAATAATTAAAAAAATACCCAATCTCAAATTAGATAATGGACTTTAAATAGAAATCGATATGAAACTATAATTGTGATAGATATAACATTTAACAAAATAACGCATTAATATTTGCATTTAAAATTTTAATTTAATTCATTCATTCATCAATTTTATTTTACATACATAATAGGTACACACGCACAAAAAAATCAGTTAATAGTCATCTTATTTTGTAAAGTTAGTAAAAAATGCTACTATGAAATTATTTTCAGGTAATACCGAAAAGATAAAAATATTAAAGCCGAAGCAATACTGATAGTTCTATTTTCCCCTTCACCTAACCGTAAACTTAAGTCGAGGTGTTCGCGACAGCTAAAGTAGAAAGCCACGCCACTGCGCCCGCAGAATAAAATCAAATTGAACCCGGTGTGTCTCGACTTAAGCCGAGGAGTTGATTTTAAGTAACAAGATTGGATTTAGAAAATTTAATAACGGTTACATTAAAGAGCTTAATTTATGTGTTGCACGTATAAGACTTTTTGTACGATCTTTTTGTAAAAACTATAGATTCAGAATAAATGTAGGTGATTTTTTTTAAATTAAAGTAATATTAACTTAATAAATGATAACATGTTAAAATTCCATAGATAAACGTATTTGAGAAAAACCCGTCTGTGGTTAAGCGCTAAAAATTATTATCCTAAAATTTATTTAAAAAATCAGATAACCATAAGAATATAGAAGTAAGCGTATATACAAATTAAATTATTATTTTTTAATTCGGCCGATATCAGTATTCGATAAAAAATTAACAGTATAACTGATAGTTAATTTGACTATAAGTCAATGGTTTGAGATAAGTATTTTTATTTTTAAAAAAAAAACAGTACAAAAACATTTATTAAGCTTGATTACATGTATATATCTCTGTATTAACAATAAATAGATTGACTGCAATAATTTACGAAGCAGTAAAAGTTTTATCTTGTAGTGAAGTATTACAGTGTACCACATAAGTAATAATACATCTATACTAATATTATAAAGCTGAAGAGTTTGTTTGTTTGTTTGAACGCGCTAATCTCAGGAACTACTAGTTCGAATTGAAAAATTATTTTGTATTGGATAGCTCATTTACCGAGGAAGGCTCATTACCGAGGCTATATTACATCACGCTACAACCAATAGGGGCTGAGCAATAATAAGAAATGTAACAAACACGGGAAAAAATAATATTTTTTCAGAGCTTCCGTTGCGTCCTTTATTATTTCTCTTCTCGAGAAATTTTTTAACTATAGTTCCACTTTTAAAGTAAATATAAAATCACTATCTTACTGAGAATTTTCGAAAAATAAAAAGACTTAATAATACGTTAAACGACTCAGGAATCAAACCTAAGACCCCTTGCTCGGCAGTAACGCTTGCGACCACTCGACCAACGAGGCGGGTACCTACAGAGTAATTGTTTAAATATATTTAAGTACGTTTTTCCCTCAAATTAACGCGGGTGAAACAGCGGGGCACAGCTAGTAAGTAATAATTATATCAAGACAATGTATGAAGTAGAAATTAATAAATGGTCACTTAAATCACAAAACGAAGTGTATTTTACGCTTATTCCACTACAAGGAAGTGGATATTGAAATTACAGTTCACTACAAGTACAAGTACAACGGATATTGTGATAACAGTCAACTACGAGTACAAGAACTTATTGACATATTTGTAATCTCTAAAGCTATGTGCTGTCCTGCTCAGTGAGACGAAATTACTCCTTTGTGAACATCTCCGCATATATCCTTTGATTATCGATTACATTCTGGTGGGTATGATTAAATTGTACCTTTAAAGGTACTAAGACTCCAACTTAAATAATTAAAGATCATTAAAATCATCTTAATGTGTAAATCCACGCACACTTACCACGCATACATTGCTTTGTGTCAGTGATGGTGCAATTGTCGTCCTAACAACTCACAGTACAGTAGTTAGCTGTCATAAATACTTGTTACTGCTGACTAATGTCTACTATCCAACCATGCTTTTAAGGAAAAAGCGTCTTAACGCAAAACTGTATCAGCCTTAAATCGAAGCGAGGCCTTGAGCGAAGGCCTCTTTTCAACGTAGAAGAATGATTGAAGGTTAATCCACCACGCTGCTCTACTGCGGGTTGGCGGATAATTTCATTAAAATGCCACAAAGACATACACCCAGAGCGGAAACAAATATTTGTACAAATACAATTATCTGTCCCGAGCGGGAATCGAACCCGCAACCTCCCCAGCGCGCGGCATTGAGGCAACTACTCGCACCACCAGAACGGTCGTTAACGCAAAAATGTGTAATGAATTTTGATTACCTTGCTATCAACGGTAAAGAAAAAAAAAATGAAGATATTAGCATATCTCAAGATACATGTGTGTCGGCCAATGAAGAAGTGAGCCAGTTTTCCCCAATCCTTATCTTTGATAGAAGAATAGTACTGGAAAAAACTGCCTCAATCAATAGTCATCCTACACTGTAAAATTTAAAAACTGTCAACCATACACTACAGCACATTTTCTCAATTACATTTATAACGAGTAAGATAAAAGCTCATAAAAAAGTCATTAGACTCCTAAATGTGTTTTCAATTACTTTATAAAACGTCAACAGTGATTCAATAACAAAAAAAAAAAAAAATTATATACAAACACATTATTTATACATTAAATACAATTGAACATAAAGTTATCCTCTAAATACGTAAGTTTGATAAATATAAAAGAAAGAAAAAACATTAGAAGTTTCTGTTTCAACATCAGTGAAAGTATCTCGTGGGAACGACTTTGTGTAGCGAAATGAAACGTATACTAAGCAAATATTAAAGGCGGCCATACGCGTTAAGACAGACCGACCATTGCATCAGCTATTCTTAGATACAGATACAGCCTTGAGGGGTTCAAGTATTATTATTGCAAATGTTTCGCAACGGTAGATCAGTGGTGTTGGTGACAACCGTTCTGGTGTAGTGATGCGAGTAGTTGCCTCAACGTCGCACGCCGGTGGTCACGGGTTCGATACCCGCTCGGGACAGATATTTGTATTTGTACAAATATTTGTTTCGAGTCTGGGTTCTTGTGGGTGCAGTCAGATCGTGTGTCATTATTATTGATTAGCACCGTGCCTCGGAGACGGTGCCACGTAAATCCGTCGGTCCCGTTTGTTATTATAGACACCTGATAACGATCTTTACCCATGACGGGGAAATTTTGCGCCTACCCGCATTGGAGTCGCGTGGTGAATTAAGTTCCAACCCTCGTTCTACATGAAGAAAAGGCCTTGGTTCAGCAGTGGGTGGTTTACGGGCTGATACAGTATGGTACAGATCAGTGGTCAATCACTGAAATTATAGTAGTTGACAATCTTGATACACGACAAGACATTTTCAACGATGAAGTTATTTTTTTTTTCATTATGGTATCATTATGATATGAACCCAGTAGCGAATGTCCTGACATATTTAGTGGAACTTCAAAATAGTATCCTTCTCTTTGACCCTAAGAAAACTATTTCTGAGAGTGTCGTATTTCTAAGTAGGAACTGAAATGTGAACCCTTTTACAGGTCGTGTAAATCTTTCTAGCTCATTACTTATTAAGTGAGCTGAATCAACTAGAAAATAAACTAAGGTCCTTGAACTTATTACATACGAACATAGGTAGTAAAAAGTTCTGCGTAATACTAACTTTAGTAGAATGAATGGCTATAATAAAGTGATGTAGTTGTAAGAGCGTGTGAACATGCCTCACTTAACTTTGACCTTGTGCTTAGACACAATTAAATTTTACAATCATATTTATGTACTGTAACCATTTTAATATGAAAGAGTTGATTGTGTTTTCGGAATCATAATGCTTTATAACGACAATTTATTATAAAACAAAACGTTATAAAACAAACGTAGTATAAAATAAAAGTTTTAACAAAGTATAAAAATATTAATTTTTAAAATTCTAGAATAACATGTTTTTTTTTCCTTTTTAATTTGTAAACAAAAAAGAGCATTTGATCTCCACTGCTGAACGTAAGCCTTTCCCATCGACCTCCAGAGCGACCGGTTCGAAGCAGACTACATCCAACAGCCTCCGGTGACTCTCCTTAATTCGCCTATGCATCTCGCGGACAATACGGAGCGCTTACCGGTACGATATCTCTACCAGAGAACCGTCCTGACCACTACCACTTCAGCTTGCAAATACGTTGGGCTATGACGGCAACCTTCGTTCGTCTGCGGATCTCATCATTTCTAATTCGATTTCGCAGATAAACACCAAGCATAGCCTTCTCCATTGCTCATCTGCAGGGCGACTTGGAGCTTGTTTAAAAGGCATATAGTCAGAGACAACGTCTCAGATCCATATGTCATCACTGATAACACACATTGGTCAAAGACTTTCGACATCAGGCACTGAGGTCTAACGGATGAAAAGACGTTTTTTAACTTCCCGAACGCTGCCCGTCCTAGCTGGATTCGATGACTAACCTCTCTTGAAGTTAGTATCAAGTTGGACCTTTTGTCCTAGGTAGATGTACCTGTCAACAACTTCGAGAGTAGAATTTCCAACTGATATCGGGGTGGGCACATATTATATGATGTCATGTTTAGACAAAGTCATTGCTGGCCCTGAATAAGGAAATGCAGTGGCGGCCTTACCCATTGCGAGGCTCCGGGCGGCAGGTTTTTGCGAGGCCTTTTTTCCTTCGTAAAAAGTATGTGATACGAAAGTAGGTCTGGTTGTTTGGTTTAGGTATTTGTCATGTTTGACGAGAAATGCTAAAGTTATACAAATAAATAAATTTTGAATTAAAAATATTTCATATTGAAAGATTTACAAAATTAACCAATACAGAGATGATAAATTTTAAAATGGATGTTTGTGGCTTTTCCTAAGACTAAAATGTTTAATTAAAGCACAATAATCTAACGAATGAGCTACGTCATTTTCGATTGAAAGAATAGCAAGGGCTGAAAGCCGATGTTGTGTCATCGAATTCCTCAAATATGCTTTAATAATTTTAAGGCTCGAAAAACTACTTTCAGCAGACACAACTGTAACAGGTGTGTGGCACAGTGGCAATAATTCTCAGGACGATTTCGATGGTGAGGTCAACTTTAGTTTTTTTTTTCTATTATGTATTTCAGCACTAGGATAATGTCGTCGTTTCCTTCATACACACTTGCAAGTCGCTGCATTGTTTCAAAAGTTCACTATCACTAATTTCCTTTTTTTTTAATTATACATGAAACAAAATGTGCTCTCATGATGTTTAAGTGCCTCAAACCAAGGATAGCAGCTTGCGCGCACATTGTCGATAATGACATAAAAATAGTTGAATTTGAAAATCTCTTCCGCATACAATTCAAGAGCTTCACCTTCCCCTTCATACTCAGAATGCCTTTTTTTACGTCGTCTTCTGATTTCTTTGAACTGTCTATCAATATCATTTTCATCGACTATTTCTCTCGCACTCTCACAAGGGATGACTGAAAACCATTTTTTTGATAATTATCGGGCTAATTTTGTGAATGTGTCTAGGTGTTAGTGGTGACCAACTGACAATCTGTTTTATTTTATGCTAAATCCTTTAAAGCATCACATATATTGCTTAGTTGATATTTTACGGCCTTCACCGATGCTACCTTGCACTCCCATCTAATTTCAGAAAATGGTTTTATCGATAACGATTTTACATGAGCATTTAAAATAGCCCTCTAACTTGAGTCGGCAAAAAGACACTCTGTTGCCAACAAACAGAACCTTTGTATCAAACCAAAAAAAAGTAGTTGCTCGGACACAAGACGATGCTATATCTCCTAGAATGAGATTCCAGCTACGACTCCCACAAGGTAAAAAATAAGTAAGTGGATTAATTTCATGAATACATTTTCGGACACCACTTTTTTCACCATGCATATTGGCACCGTTATCATATCCTTGGTCTCTGCAGTTTTGCAATGATATATTGTTATAATTCTGTGATTATATAATTACTTAAACTCTCAGCTGTAGTTTTTTTGACGGCTAAGAAACCAGTAAAATAGTCTTCAAAATGCAGCGTCGAAGAATTTAACTAATCTATTTAGATATATAGTAGTACTAAGATCACCATCCTCTGAAATCCACAATAACATGTACAGTGTGTCATTATTATTGATTAGCATTATTGGATTTACTAGTGCCAAGATAGCACAGATGACTTCACCAATGTCACGTAAAATGGAGACGACACAAAGATTGATCGGTGCATTTGAGGTTACAAGCTCAATAGAACTTCGAAGACCGTAAAAATAGTACTCGTAGGTATTTTTTGATATACAAAATGACTTGTAATAACATTTCTTGTAATGAGAAGAAAACAACAATTTGTGATATAAAAGGAAAAAAATGTATATAGCCTGACCGTTTTCATTTCTTTAACTACGAGTATACGAGGCTATTATGAATAATAATTTTGACTGGTCCGTTAGTGCAGTTGGCAGTAATTCTGCAGTACTTCAGGGTTGTTAATTTGATACCCGCCTCAAGTAGTAAGGATGTAGTATATCTTTATTTATATTATTATATATGTATGTTTATTTATCCAAAAAAGAAAATGTATACCAATCGGTGGTTACCTAAAACACAGGTACTAAGTTGCTTACCATTGGAGTAGATGACCCTGTGTATGTTAAAATTATTTATTTATCTCAATATAGTGTGTATAATGCAGGGTTCGAAAATATCCGATATTTATTATAAATATCAAAATATCGGATATTTATGATATATATCCGATATATATCAAAATTTTTGATATATATCGGATATTTATATATTTGTATGAAAGCCATATTATTAATTTATTGTTATTATTATTATTTATGTATACTATTTGCATACGTGTTACATAAACTTAATTAATTATTTAAAAAAAAATGAATCGAATAGGGTATTCTACTATGTTTGAAAAAGTACTTCAAAATGTTGATTTTCCTAATAAAAAGCCACAAAAAAATATATTTCGGCAAAATAAACACGCTTTCTTGCAATAAAATCAAATTAAATTTAAAACCATTTTTATTCCCGCGAAAACGCTGTCAGCTATTTTGGTGACGTAATATGTGTAAAAGCCGTGTTCCGATATACACTAAGAGCACTCTGAGGTGTGACGTCAATTCAGTATACTGCGAAGCCGTTCCTTTTTAGTTTGCTATACTGTGCTATACTGGTTACTGATAAAACGGAACGTAGTCCAATATACTATCGTCCTCATTTTTCGACATTGTTTTCAAATAAAAATATTTATCATGTACCTATACGTTTTCTGTTCAATAAGAAAAAATATTAAGTAAATATTATTGACATTTTTGAATTACAATATTAATTAACAATAACATCAATCATTCTCACTTCTATTTTTTGATCACGTGATCAAAATACTGAGAGCACCTTACCTGGAAAGCGCCAGTGCTGACAGTACAGAAATGGCAGCTATTTATGACGTCATATATTTATCTATGGTATTGCGGCAGTGTACTGGTACCCCATAAAGGACGAATTTTTCACCAGTAAGAGCACTGAGCAGTGCTCAGTTACACATCGGAAACGTCTCTATGACGTCACACCATGGCGGCTCGTGTTTTAGATCACGTGATATACTGATTAAAAATTACGACTTTTAATTGCAATATAATAGAACAATCATGTGCTTTTATGACTCAAAATCAGAAAATTTAAGTATATTATACATACATTTTAATTTTTATCAAATTTCATAATTTATTTTTCACTACCGAAAGTACCCTATTGAATTATTATGACATATACAATGATAGTGTGATATTCAAGATTTTCCAATCTGAGTTATTTTGTTAAGGATAGGAAGATGATAGGAAAAGTAGGACATCAAGGGGAGTGTTTCAAGTGGTACTCTCTACCAAACCATTGACAAATCATAAAACAGTAGGGGTGTGCGATAATTATCGATAATTCGCAAATACTCGATAATTTTCCATTCGATAATTATCGATAATTTTTCATTCGATAAATGTCGCCAACTATCGATAACTTTTCCTCCAATAATTATCGATAACTATTCATTCGATAATTATCGATAACTATCGATAAAAGATTCGATAATTATCGATAGTAAAATTATCGATATTTTTTCCGATGAACATCCCTACAAAACTGTCTCTTTTACTCGAACGCGGTCCGATGGAGTGTAAGACAGAACGCTAAATCAAATCGTGCCTCTCTATCGCTTGTTCTGCGCTCTCACTCGCTCGCGGAACGTGACAAAATGGCGTCATCTTGGAAAAAAATACCCGATAGATTTCATCAATTTACTAGACGTTATCACGTCAAAAACTAAAATGCTTTTAATGTTTTATTTATTTAGGTACTTAAAATCTGACAAATGAAACCAAAACATAAAAACTTTTTCTAGATCAGGCAAAATCAACTAAAAAACATAAAATCTAATATATAAAAAAATCAACTTAAAAACAGCCTTTTTACAAATTCTAATCAGTCAATACCTACACTTAGGTAACAAAACAGGTTTTTAATTTTGATTTTGATTTCGATTTTGATTTTGGTCTTGATTTTGATTTTAATTTTGGTTTTGGTTTTAATTTTGATTGAATTGTAATTTAAACTTAATAGGTATTGATTGGATTTAGATTTCAATTGTGACTTTTATTAAATTTTAGTAATTCTAGTTTTTGACAGAATTTTAGTATTGATTTTGAATTCTTAATTTTAATTTGTAATTTTCAATGAATTTTGGTATTAATTTTAAGTATGATGATTTTTAATTTTTAGTTGATTGAATTTTGTCGTTGATTTAATTTCGATTTAAATTTGCTATTATTAACGGTTATAAGAAAACTTTGTAACTAACACTATATGGGCTAGTCCTGTATTAAAGGTTATTATTATAAAACAATGAACATTACTAATAATAACTCTAGAATATAATCAAATAAGTCTTTTAGTTATCAAATCAGTTATCAGACATTCGTAATACACTGTTAATTTTCAATATAAAATAATAAAATAGTTCCGTATTAGGGAGTTTGTTTTAACTCTACTCCAACGCCTTCTACATTTGGGAAGTAGAAAATTAAAAATACAGTAACAAACGCCAAATATTACTTAATAATATAAAAAATTTAAACCAATTTTGTATTGATATATATCATAAAAAATCATTTGATATATATCGGATATATATCTGTATATCATGATATATATCCTCGAACCCTGGTATAATGTATCACATTACCCACACAACAAAGCCAATATACATATTAAGTAATTCTTGTTCACTTGTATATTTAATTGCGTTTTCTGTAACATATGTATTCTTCAGTACTGAGGCCAAAGGATGTAAATATTAAGATTTAGTTCATAAATCCTCATCTTTGCGGATTAGCGGTTGTATGTCTAAGAATTCCTTTCGAGATGTACGTTTTCTTATAATATTTACCTTCATCTTATAGATCGAGATGAATTCTAAACGCCGAATATGTGCTTAAAAATCAAGACGAGCTTTTCGGATCCAAGATGAATTATAAACAGGAATTATGTACTCAAAAACCGAAAGATGTTTGCTCGGTTTCGCTGAGCCTTGCGTATAACCTCGTTTGCGTAATATATATATTTCTGACGGTGTAAAGGAAATATGACTTGTCGTGCTCCATTTTAGGGTATTTTATGACATTTAAAACAATGTATTTTATTGAAAAATAAAACAAATATATGTATGAAATTACTGATATCAATTGACTCTCTAATACACAGTTTACGCTAAGAGGCCAATTTTAACGTATAACAAGGTATGGGCGTGAATGTTAAAAAAAAATTATGATAAAAAATATCTGTATTAATGAGTAACTCTGTCTAACAAATCTGTTATCAAAATGTCAGATTATCTGGAAATCATTAGATTAAAAATGATTACCATTATGTATAGTTAATATAATTTAATCTTTACATCAATAATTGTTTTAAAGTTTTCATTTTTTTTTAAATTACAAAACAAAAATTTTAATTAGCGCGTCTTATTTGGTAATCGATTTAATTAAGCTTGTATGTGTCACGTTAGTTAAAAGCAAATTATATTAGTTGTAGTTGAAATGCCAGATGCAACCATTCTGGTGTAGAGGTGCGAGTAGTTACCTCAACACTGTCGGCGCCGCGGGTTCGATTCTTGCTCGGGGCAGATATTTGCATTTGTGTTAATAGTTGTTTCTGGTCTAGGTTTATGTCCTTATGGATCTCCCCACCGTGGCTCGGAATGCACGTAAAATCGTCGGTCCCAATAGCTTTCACAGATACCTGATAATAGTCGTTATTTATGGCAGGGAATTTATCCGCTGACCCGAATTGGAGCAACGTGGTAGATTAAGCTCCATCACTTCTTTTATTTAAAGAAGAGGCTTTTGACCAGTTGGACATTTACAGGCTGAGTCAGTTCAGTTGAAGTGCAAATATGTGCATGCAGGTAATAATAGAGGAAATCCACTAGATTTTACATTTACAAAAATATAAAAAAATTGCATGACTGTCAGTTTTTGCAAATGATTAACATTTACGAGCTTTTTCTTGGTGTAGAAAAAAAGCTTGTATAGGATTGAATTAGCTGAAACGTGTGTAATATTGAACTAACTAAAAGGATTCTGACCGTCTGTGTATGACATATTTCTGACCTTAAAGGGTCAGTCCCTTTAACTCTGAAGTCGTAATATATGAGACAAGGGTTTTAAAGGGAAAAGGGCTTGGGAAAGATGTGAATACAAATATCTGATACAAAGATGTGAAGACAACAAGTGTTGAAATAATAAGAATTATTTATCTGGGTTTTTATCCATTATATATATATATATATATATATATATATATATATATATATATATATATATATGTGTGTGTGTGTGTGTGTGTGTGTGTGTGTGTGTGTGTGTGTGTGTGTGTGTGTGTGTGTGTGGGTGTGTGGGTGTGTGTGTGCGTGTGTATCTACGTTTTTAATTCTAGAGTTCTGCAGATAAATTTATATTTATTTATATTATGTTTACACTTACAACTTCGATATTGTGTGTGTGTCATGGCGTGGTATTTTATAGATTATCTATAATAGGAATATATAAGGACTATATTATATATAATGACCCTTCATATATGGAGAAGAGGCCTTTGCCCAGCAGTGGGAATACGTTTACGGGCTGATTCATTCATTTTTTGATAAATACAATAAAGATAGACAACAGAAAGGCATTAAGAAATTGAGAAATATACTTAGGCCTAAAATCGTAAATCTCATGAACGTGTCATCAGCTGAGAGGAACAAAAGGGTAAGGTATTATAATAGGATATTAGACAAAATCTTTAAGCCGTGTGATCTCTTTTCTAATTTCCACTATTTTTATAGTTGTTGCAATAATTTAATAACTGTTAAATAATTTTTATCTAGTTCAAAAATCTAATTATCACGTTGTTTTAGAACATTGATAAGCTTTTATTTGTTTGTCTAATTATTGCCAGTGTTTACTGTAATAGCAAAATATTATTTATAGCCTTTGCATGTTATTGTATGACAGCTACGAATAGATACATACATATAAACAGGAAAAAGTTTTGTTAATATAATTTGATAATTACGTTACAATTTCATAATACAAAAAATCGGCTAAATTATCCTTAATATAATTCTCATAAAAAATATTTATTTATAAGTTAAATACGTATTATGTTAAATAATAAATGCTATGAAAACATTTTAATACCTACATAGCTTACATTCCGTCTTAATTCCTTTTTATAAAACTAATTAAATTTTTAAATAAAAAAGAAGCGAGAATTGTGTGATTATTGCTGTGAAACAGCAATTCGGTGAAATAAGATATTAAATTATTAATACCATTGTCGTCACTAAATTTATTTAATCTATTGAACAATTAGCGCGTGATCATCAATTAATATCTTAATTGATAACTAATACATGCGCTTACTTAGTTCGTTATAACAGAGAATTAGACTGATTACTTCTGAGACTGACATGTTCAAACAAACACTTTATAATACAAATATAAATAAATAAATAATAATAAATAAATATTAACTAAAAATCACACCACGTTAATCTAGCCCTGTGCTAAGTTCGTAAGAACTTGTGTTACAGATACTAGGAACGGAAATAAATTTAAGAAATTTATATGGGTAAATAAATATATACACGTCCATGACCCGGTGTAGAAATCTATATTCGTCATACAAATTATCAGCACTTGGCGGGATTCGAACTCGCGACCGCTGCGTAAAGTATCCAATTGCCTGACCACTCGACCAGTCGGCCGTCTATACTTTATTTCCGATTTAAAGACAGTTAAACGTGACAGATAGACAAAGTTACTTTTACATTTAAATTTATATTAATATAATAACAATTGTTTTGCCAACTTTACTGAACAGTCTTTGGGAACATTAATTAATAAAATAATGTCAAGTTCTGTTTTTATGTCACTGGTTCGGAAATGAGATTCCACAACTGGGATGAGAATCATTTGTTATTTTGAGGAAAAAAAAATATTAATAATTCGTCATTTATATTCTATTTACATATTAGATAAGGTATTTTAATTTAAGTTTCATCCGAATCAGGAAAATAAAGTTTTAAATCATTTGGGATTCGTTTAGTTTTGATATTCATTTTTTTATCTAAATAAAAGTTGTTTTTCTCAATAAGTATGAATGCTTAGACGGGGAATAAGCATATAGAAAAAAAAAACTATTTTTAATATTATGTTCTTTCGATCTGTCTAATTTTTGGGTTGATAAAGTTCTAAAAGTTTATCTAATAAGTAACAAAGTATGAAATACATTTTATAACAAAATTACTAACATATATAATGGAATAGTAGGATTTAATGAGTCCATTGTGAAAATTATAGAACGATGGAAGCTCTGCTGGGTTTTAGTGGGCAATCTGACACGTCGTTAGCCTTACCAGCTACGTTCTCATATCCGCGTGGTTCTTATCGGACGGGATGCGTAAAATAGTTTTTCAGCATAAAATGCACATTTGCAAAGTTCTGGACGGTTAATATTTAAGTGGCTATCGTTTTGGCAATATTAGGGAACAATATCAAAATTCAGAAACAAAATGTTTCAGTATAAAATAAAAAAAAGGATTTGACACCAGACAGTTGCGCTTGGAAAATTCTGGGATATGTTTATCTGCCAACTTATAGTAAATAGTGTGTCGGATTGAGCTGTGACCCATATTCGTGGTAGAACAAGGCTATGAACCAAAGTACATTTACAGGTGAGTAGGTACAGCTCAATAATAATCTCAAGATTATTAAGTACAATTAGAAATTTGTTCGATTAGTTAAAGTAATTATGAAAAGCGTATACAAAATTTAGGGAACCGAATTTAGCGTTTATTCTTACCTAACTAATTAGTCAAGCGATTAATCTAATTATAATGAGATTGAACACAAGCCATTATGCCTTCGACAAACTGGACGCGTATTTAACTTCACGTTAGAACGACAAGGTGTTACCCAGATGTGAATTTTACAGCGTTTTACAATAGAATAAATGGAAAATTTTGGAACAGAGTCAGAACTAAGTACGTTTTCGTGCGTATACGAATATAAAACGCAAGTCAGTTTGACTGAGGCTTTAGAAGAATATGTTTCGATAATTTGAGGATAACATTGAGCTTGAATGTGCATTTGTGTGAGGATGTATGGAGTCATTAATTCACAATAAAACTATTGAATTATTTGCAAAGAAGTTAGCTATTAAAATAGATAAAGATTAGAATTCTCAAAATTCCCATGGAATCAGAACTTACACAAGTAAAACTACATGAAACGAGCAAATAATAAACTCTTTTATCAAGATTTTTAAATTGTTTCGTCAGTAAATTAACAATAAATATAAAATTCACTTTTGACTAAAACTGACCTCATGTTTTGTTTCAGTCAATATTAAAAAGTGTTATGGCTTTGATACTATTAATATATAAAAGATTAATATTTAGAAAACAAAGAAAAAACATACAGACGTACTGTTCAAATACAAAACTACTAACATGAATTTCTTTTAAAAAAAAAACATTAAAAAAAAGAATTTTTTTAAACTTTCCTTGTCACCAACACTATGATTCATATGAAACATGGAAAATTTACCTTGTTACTTATTTCGAGTTTCCGATATTTCAGCACCATCGCAAGTGCCATGATCATGGATATATCCGTATGAATAATCAACAAAAAATATGGTAACTAACCCGTTTTATAAATAAATAAATAAATAAATTAGTAATAAATATGATTAACATACACACACGGTCGTATGTCCCTAAGATCAGCAACGTAATGCCTGTGTTTTAGGTAACAGCCAACTGATATGCTTTTTTTGTAATATATATATATATATATATATATACACATACAAATAACACATATATAAATAAATATAAATCACACTCATACTCGGGGCGGGAATCGAACCCACAACCCTGGAGCAGAAAGCAGGGTCACTGCCATCTCCGCCGACGAGTCAGTCATATAAATCATACTTATAAGAAGTTGGTTCAGATCTAACATAAAGTGAAAATATATTATATTTGGATAAAGATCGCCACTTAAGTAAAAAAATACTTTACGCTGTATCCTTTTATGGTATAATAAAAAAAAAACCCAATTTGTAAAAATATCAGTGAAAGTTTTGTTATAATGGCTGTGAAAAAAAGAGTAGACGATCTTATAATGTAGCAGATAAAGCTCGTGATTTTGTTTCCGTTCTCGTTTCTTTCTCATATTCTGTTTCATCTCTTTCATACGACTCATAACCGAAGAGCTTTCATAAATAATTTTTAAAATCAGACTTTCAGTCGGACATCAAGATTCAACCATGCCCTGTTTTCATAATGGTATCATAATGATTAACCAATATTGTACCCTTGAAACTAAAATTATACAGCAAAATATTTCGTATAATAGTGGTCACTGATCTAAGATTGGGATACTATTGAAATACCAGAATCGTCATTTAATTCGATAGATTTCCACGTGTCATAGATAAACTTATCAAAGTTATTGCAATAAAGATAGAGAAATAACATTGTGTAAAATCAAACATATTGAGATCACGTGAGCGAAACCGCGTGATAGATTTATAGATGGATTCTTATAATAGATTTGACTTCTAATAATAGATTTACAGATTTATTTCTAGTTTTGATAGTGACGATACACTTTCGAGTTGTTCTAAATCTTTTTTTCAATATTATTTGCAAAGTTATAGGTATTAAAATGCGAAATGAAAATTGCGGCTTTATACTTTAAGAAGAGACAAACTCACATTGATCTTTCGATGTTTACAGTTTCTTGAGTCGTAGCGTGATATTTTACAGCCTAATATATATTTTATTTATATTTTAGCATTAAAAAAATGCGAATTATAAAGAATTAATTTATCATCAAAAAACCAATAAGAATATAATTTATTATAGTCGTTAATGTCAATCACACTAACAAACATAAAATGATTTATTCTATGACGTTTATTTATTTATATACATAAAGAAGCAACAAAAGTAAGTAAATTTAGATTGTGTAGAATAAAATAATAATTATAACAATGATCTTACGACAAATATCAATATTTACTTTTTATTTTTAATAGATATTTTCATTGTTTTGTTTATGATTTACGTTTTTCGAGTATCACAAAAAATGGACAAGTATTTTTAGAATCAAACAAAGGAACATTTTTCATACGTTAAAAGATCAGTTATAACAGAGTCACATTTACGGATTATGATACATTCGATACTTTCTTGAAACATAGGACAAGCATTACTCGCTGAGTATTTTCAAAATATATGAATCGTATGTTCTACATTTCAACATAAAATTTGACAACATAACATTTTACATGAATGTAAAATATGTAATACTATAATTACAATAAAATTTAGGAGAACTGTAAAAAAGAAATACCTCATCAAATCATTCATAATGACCCTTTAAACAGCGATACCAATAGTGAGAGACGTCTCACGCTATTATATGCCATACGTTATGCTTAAAAAGCTCCGATATCGCCTGTACACACTTCCAACCACTCCCGGCCGAACGGCCTAATTATTTTGCACTTCACTATGATGACTTCACTACGCCGATTCGATTTAAAAAAAAAAAATGTATGTATCTACTCACGCTGCGATGCTTTTCGATAGCGGCCAACGTTCCATGGAGGCCTGGTACTTCATGTTCTCAATCTGCTTTTTCAGTGCCTCCTTGTCCATGGCTGCGAGAATACTGGGATCCATCGCGCAGAATCTGTGGTATAAAACACCCACACACAGGTTAGTTACGTATGTACGTATTGCTGCTGTCTAAACGGCATCGTGTACACTCGAATACTAAACACGTTCGTTAAAACAATTGACTAATTTAGCGTTTACGTTATCACTTCCTGGTCACATATTTAATGTTATTATATAGCGTTTGAACGAACATTACAACGTGGGAAAATCGAAGTGTGTTATGTAGATTTTTTATTTGTTATATATAAGGGTTTTGTCGTCGAGTGTACACAAGCTATCTCGGTTGCTGTAAGGGGAGAATTTGAGGGTGTGTGCGTAAGTACGATGCGCGCGCATAATGTTATAGTTTCTATGACAACCCTACCACACACACAGCGATATCTTGCGCAAATTTAGTTAATGCGTGCAAAATTATAAAATGAACCTAATGTTTTTAGTAATACAGTTTATTTTAAATAGTTTTGTGCGTGTAAAATTAATGAATTAGAGGTAATGCTTGGTAGTCGACTGTGTTTTGTATCGCATTATTCTTCATCTCGCGCGGAAGTATGAGGACCATCTGTCAAATTCGACAAAGCTTTTGTAGTGCTACGGGGTTAGAATAAGAGAGATTTTTGTTTGGCATAAAAACTAAAAACGTATTCGTTCAAGTAATTGGAATACGTATCCAATGTACCAGACGTGATACGCATTAAATAAAATCGTCACTTTTATACCATTTTCTTTTAAACGAAATACTTAAAAAGATAAAAGTCTTTTTGGTAAGAAATTATGCTTCTGAAAGAATATCTCCTCCTCGATTAACTCATTCATCATCGTCGAGAAGAGGCTGGAAATTAAAGACAAATTATATGGCTTATAGTACTAATGACATTTTTCATAACGGAAACAAAATATAAAGCATAATATAATTTACTTTTATGTTTGATATTTATGAATAAATATAGTCTTGTTTTAAAGATTTTTTAAAGTATTTGATAAGAAATAAGTAAAAAAATTTGACTAATTCCACGTTAAACATTAGGATAATTTAAGTTAGGGATGAAATATATTATAATACTAGCTATCTCCGCGGTGTTGCCCGCACATCAGTTTTACTTTAGTATGTAGGTCATTGTATAAGTGATTTACAGGAATAATTAACTAAGATTCAGAAAGCCCAACAGCACCATCATCTCAACATTCTTCATCTAACAGAAATCGCAATCCAACCTTTTGATATATATATATATATATATATATATATATATATATATATATATATATATATATATATATATATATATATATATATATATATATTTTTCTTTTTACGTTCACTGAGTTTTGAATATTAATATGAATTTTTAATTGTTCTTAATTAAATGCTATGCAAGTTTATTTTATACGAACTTATTGGTATTTCTCGGATCGTATTTCAATGTATCAACTATATTCTCTTCTCTAAATCTGTCATTCAAAATTCTAATTACAATAACTTTTGATAGAGTGAAGCAATTATTATGATAAAAAAGTGTTATCTCAATATATTCTTTTTAATTTCCATGCTGCGTATTTAACCTAAACTCAGTAGGTACTTTGGCTGTGATGCTTGTTCAAACAAACAAACGGACAATTTTGCAAATAGAATTCGTCTAATTAAATATTTGAAATATGTGGACATATTTTTAACTAAAATGTATAAATATCAGACATAATGCATTTTAATAATATAATAAAAAGAAAATTGTCTCTATATAGTCGAAAACTTAAAAAAACCAGAAACAACTTTTAAAATTCTTCCACCATTAGAAGCCACATTATTTAGAAGTAAAATAGGCTATAAAACATCACACCATGACTCATAATAGTGGAATGTTCACCATAAATTATAATGTAGTTAAAATCGCTGAGGATATCTAGTTATTAACTGTTTTAGCGCTAAGTTAATTTTCCATTTGGGCATAAATTACGAAAGGATTTTTGAAAAAAAAAAGTATCTTATTAATTAAATGTGCACAATTCTTAAATATTTTTTTGTAACAGATTGTTGCCTAAAATCAAATTGCACAATAGTCGATATTCCGATGCTCCGCAATTTATACGCATTAATAGAGAGTCGATTTATCGACGGTTCGCGCTCTAAGGGTTCTTATTCCTTTGTTTGTATATTATTTCATTCATGAATGCTATAGAGCTTAGCAGACGTGTTATAGAGACGTGGAATATTATCGAAATGAGGAACGTTGAAAGGCAAGCTAAATGAAATTAATATACCGAAATAGGGAATTAATTCCTTTGTAACCGACGCGCACAGAGCTACTCGTAGTGTTACATGTATTAAAGCAGTAAAGTTTAATTAAGCTTACTGTACTCGTATCCGCCTTACAAAGTACAGGTGACGAGTAAGTGAGATTTAAGCCATTATTGGTAGTATTGTGAGACCGTAAACGTTCCGCGCATGGGAAATGCGAAATTTTGTGGCTTTGAAAACGGACTGCAAATTTAAAACTGGGCTGGTTCAGATTAATTTGTGGGTTAAAAAATATTAAAAGTTTTAGTTAAGATAGTCGGATCTGAGAGTGGATCTGGAGTGTCTCCGGATTTTTTTTTGTTTTTTTTTGTCTACCAATTCGTACCTGCGCTGAGATGAACTGTGGTGTAAAGTACAAATAGGTACCATATTTGTACAGTTGAATATAAAAAAAAATCTGTTAGAAATTTTTCACGCGAATAGTCAGCACTCCGCGTATATATTTTGTCCAAGTCAAATGCAAGAAAAATGTTTAAATGCGTTTGACGCTCACCGGTGAAATCTCCCCTTTAGAAATTTCTAATACAAATGTACAGTCAATGATCTTATTCACTATGTTTTCTAGTACTTGATCATCATTAAGTTGGTCGGCTTAGTCGTAACAAAAAAAAAACTTTTTTTAAATCGCTAACGTCATAAGTATATTCTATATTTATTACTAACACTCCATATTTATTACTACTGATCTGAATTAAACTGAATGGAACAATCCAGTGTTTTGTACTCACGTACTTTTTTAATTATCGACTGCTGCGGTTTGCTTTCTGTCTTTTTGATGTTTTTCCTCTGCACATAAAATACATTGTCGATATAACAAACTATACAGATAAAGTGATGGGTTTGATAGTCCAAACTAAAAACAGAAGCAGACATACAAATATACTAGGAGTTATTAGGTGAAATAGATATGTCCCCATTTTATAAACTATGTAATTAAACACGCGTTAGCGAATCAGCTTCGGAGCACATTGACTTCACTATTTTGTAGTGATATTGAATTATAAACGGCGCTAAAAACTAAATTTTAGACGCAATTTCATAAAATTCATTTTAATTTTTTAACTTATGTGGCAAAAAAAAATTTGTGACACAATATAAAAATCAGTTTAGTACGAGCCGGAATTATATACGAAAGACTATATCATCATATAATGTCAACATTGTTAACACATTTTAAAAATTTAAGATCAAGATTTATTTTAAAAACTTTTCTCGTTCGTCAAGGATCATATTGATTTCTTTTTTCTATAATCATTTTTTATTTTAGAGGTCATAGCAATATATATTCTATGAAATTTTCAAGTGTCTGCCTATTATGGTACCAAGGATAGAGCCTTGCAAATGACAGATGACAGGATAACGTTGAATCTTAATAATAGAATTTTGTAAGTGTCCTTTGTATACAGAACCTTAGAAACCGAGAATATTTTATCATTTAACTTCTATTGTAGTTTTAGTTATCTGATTGGTTATTTTTGATCGTAATTGTAGCTTGCAACTAAATCCGAGCTAAAGCTAAAAAAGCTTAAAACGAACAAACTGTCTATTAAAAGGTCTCTTAAAGGAAGCTTTACAAAAATAAATGAAGTAAAGATTTATTTAAAATATATCGAGATTATGAAGTTACGACTTATTTATATCAAAATCCATAAATAACTATAGTAACCTAGAATAGGTATCTGAGTTTGTAGATATTGAGTAATGTATTGACTGTTTTTTAAAGAGTAACTGTTGACAGGGCCGGATTTAGGGGAAGGCAAGCGGGGCAACTGCCCCGGGTCCGCACATGAGAGGGGCCCCCACATCCGCAAAAGAGAAGCTTCCACAATAGAGCTAAGGCAATCGAGTTGGAGCGTTCCGGAGTCGAGACGAGTTTTTTTTTTTTTTTTAGGAGTAGGTACGAATAGGTGATGACCTTTTTTTTTACACAATTTTTTTTTCACAATTAGCCTATTTTTGTATCATAATCTAACTCCCCTTTATATTAACTATAAACAATATAACTTTATATTATATAACAATAATACAAGGTCAGTTGAAATAAACACGTTTTTTTTAAAGATGTTCGATAACAAACACATTTCCTGCCAACAAGCGTAGGTATACGTTATTGTGATTTAATTGTTTTAAAACAATTAAAGTTCGTCGAACTCCACATTAACAATAATAGTTAAATGATAATATAATTAGAATAATTCTCACGAACGTTTCGAATTTTTATTACCGAAAAGTAATTAAAATACGAAAAGTCTTTTTTTTAAATAGTTGCGTTAATTAACGCGTAACATTTAAATATGAATATCATATGAATGTGTTATTGTTTATCTCTGAGGATTATCTTAATTTCATATAATAAAGTTTATTTAATTGAATTAAATATATATAACAACCTTTATGGTGTAGTGGTGCGAATAGTCGTCTTTACGCCGACGCCGCGGGTTCGATTCCCACTCGCAGCAGATATTTTATATTTTTACAGATATTTTTGTTTCTAGTCTGTGTATACGTTCTTGTAGGTATCGTCATCGCCACTCTTAGAACACGTAGGTAAATCGAATAGATATCGGATAGCGATCATTACTCATCAAATTATCCGCCAATCCGCTGTGAAGCAGTGTGGTGGATTAAGTACCAACCCTAATGCTATATAGAGAAGAGAAATTATTAAAATATACATAAATAATATATATTTGTTTCATACACAGTCGTCCGTGTAAGTAGCGGCTTCGCTTTTAATTAGACTTTTCAAAACACTTTTAAAATATCATTTTTTAGAATAATTTTAGTTTTAAGTGCAGGTAAAACTAGTATTTGGTATAAATGTAGTTTGTAAGAAGAACCGGTAAGACTTAGTATATAACTTCCAAAAACGATTTTGATAAATCTCAATATATCATTAACGAAAACATGAATTCCTAAAGTGAAGTTAATGCATATATTCCACGCTTAATTGTCATCAGATTAATGTTAAGCGTGATCTTTATCTATTTTAATTATAGAGTATTTAACCTAGATTTTAAAAAGAAGTTTCAAGTACTTATTAAGGACTCAAGTAAAGTATTAGAGAGATACTATAAAGTCTTAAGTCTGCAAGATTTATAAGGAGTATTCATACCGTTTGTAGTTCGGTGCGATTACGGTGACGACCGTGTTTGCAGATTATTCTATACATATAATGGCGGGGGCGTAATAAAACGCTACTACTAACGCGTGATGTGACGCTATTTTATAAAGACATGTATGCTGGTGAACTTATATTAAACACGTCATTTAATAGGCATTTTTTATTGTTATGTTTTATTATAAACAATACATTAATAATGTTGTGAAAAAGCTTTAAGCCTAATTAATATAATATGACTAGGTACCTAACTGGCTAATATTACAAACCTAAATGTAGTATGCAGTAACCTTGATTTCCGCTTCTGGGTTGTGGATTCGATTCCCACCATGAGTCTAGGTATCATATATTTTTATTTATATGTATATTTATTTAACAAATGTGTATCATTCGGCTGTTACCTAACACACAGACATTAAGTTGTCTACCCTATGAACAGACGAATATGTCTGTAAACATAATTATTTGTTTATTTAATATACAAGATTTTAAAACCTGAAGTCTTATATCGATTTCTCCCAAATAACCGTAGCGTTAATAAAGTTGGCAATGATAAAATATGTTTATATAATTCTTAGATAAAATACGTATACTAGAATGAACAATTTATATGATACTTAATGAGATCTGTGCTGATGTTTTCTAATCGCGTTTTGCCAGATCGAGTTTCGTGTGTAGATTGCTTAAGTCGTCACTAATTGGACGTAATTGTATGCAACGGGCAGTGCTCGGGTGACAAATTAAATTACGTCTTCATCTCCGATCCTAGCTTTATAGAATTATATCGCCACTAAGTATTATAGAGTGATGAAA
The DNA here is from genome assembly GCA_036937285.1 of Euphydryas editha. NCBI lineage: Eukaryota > Metazoa > Arthropoda > Insecta > Lepidoptera > Nymphalidae > Euphydryas > Euphydryas editha. The sequence goes on along the minus strand of JAUPFZ010000008.1, from coordinate 19,585,195 downwards.
CAATTTAAATATTAAAAAAAAATTCGCACAATTTAATATCACGATTGATTACATTATATGACACAATGCATACGATATTGACAGTGCCATAAGAATGCTTTTATGTTTTAGTGGAATACGAGATTTTTATCTTATAGTGAGGTAAGTATCATCATGTGGGCTGAATTTATATTATGTAATTGAGTAATATATTGATGTTTTTCAACAGAATAATTTGCTAAGTTTATTGCCGATTCTTTTTAGCAGAACCTAAATTCCGTAGTAGGTACCGAGCAAATTAATTTAATAATAAATATATTAATCTGTATAATGATGATTCCGTAGTGCTTTTGAAGGCTATCTGAATCAAGAAATTTTTGATTGATTCATTAGATTAGTAAATGTGTATATACGAGTAAAATTGTTCTATTAACATAATGTGTAGATTTTTTTTATAGCATTTCACCATTTTTAAAACTCTCCTAAGCTGATTTCGAAAAAGGTGGAGGTTCTTAATTCGCTGGTATTTTTTTTTTGTTTGTTACCTAAGATCTCCATAATTAATGACTCGATAGGGAAAAATTGTTATCGTGGAAACAGGTATACCTTTTAGTCCAATCAAATTAAAAAAAAAATACCTCAGGGAGAAAAGAAAAAGACATTTATTTCTGTCTAAAAAACAGCTTTTTCGAATTATTTTTTTTTTTTTTAAATATAAAATTTTAAATAAGCAAACCTTTTAACTACAGACACATTTAGACAGGAGACATCGCATGCCGTCTAATTGTAATTCCCAAAGGCAATTATTTCATAATGTATTAAATGTTGCGTGAACTATAAACATGCCGTCCATATTGATGACATTATAGGTCATATGATAATATACTCTGTGCTATAGGGTAAAAGTAAAGTGAAATTATATTAATATATAAGATATTCCTCTAGGTTTCGCCCGTGTTGTGTCTATCCTTTTCTTATATATCGTACCGCACTGTACTCGTACATAAAGCATCCTTTGAATATCCGGTAAAGTTGTACGTATGGTATTTCAGAATAGACGTAATAAATGTAGCTTTGGTCATTTGAATTTAAATTAAAAAAAGAAAAACAAAAGCGACGACCGTTTTGGAGTAGGGGTGCGAGAAGTCACTTCAACGCTGGCGGTCGTGGGTTCGATTCCCACTCGGGGCAGCTATTTGTATTTGTAAAAATATTTGTGCCCGGTCTCGGTGTATTTTCTTGTGGACTCTCCCCACCGTATCTCGGAGAGCACATCAAGCCATCGGTCCCGGATGTTATCATAGACATTTGATAACGATCGTTACTCAAGGTAGGAAAATTATCCGCCAATCCGCAGTCTATCAGTGTGGTGGATTAAGCTACAAACATTCTCCTATATGGAAAAGAGGCTTTTGACTAGTACTGGGACGTTTATAGGCTGATTCAATTCAGTTTGGATTATAAAAAAAAAAAAAAAAAAACTTCGTCTCATAGTCATTTGCCAGTGTCATTAAAATAATTTTAGTTGGCACTATTTAAAAAGTGAAATTATTATCAACTTAAAAAGAGCACAATATCAAAAATACATCATTTAAAGGTATATCAAATCAATTAATCTTTTGTGATGTTTTATAATGATATTTGTAAAAAAAATTAAAACGTTGCGAGATCTTGCTTTTATTACTCTATGAATTGTTCTATATAGAAGCTAAGGTCTTAGACTAACAGCGGGACAACTATAGAATTTTTCTGTTCATTTCATGTTTTCCTGGTTTCTAACTCTTCACCTATTAAGGGTTTAAAAATGATCCTTTACTCTGCTTCAATGCAGATAGATAGGCTTGCAGGTTTTTAAAAAAAAAAAAAAAAAAAAAAAAAAAAATTTTTGAAGAAAGAACATTTTTTTAAATAGTTTGACCTTTGTCATTTCTGAGATGTTATAGTGGTGCTTTATTTGAACCTATGAATTTTTGTTTAAGATCTACGGGTTATCTAATATAGCGTGATCATTTATATCCAAAAACCTACCTTTATAAAACATTTAACTCGTACGAACAGAAAAAGACATTTTTATTTCAGAGTAAATATTTATTTAACAAAGTATATACTATATAGTCTAAAGCTGAATCTTTTAATGTGTAGATTTAATGCTATTATCCGCAATGTATTGATGTAGCACATTCTTGATACGAAAGGCTAGTTAGTACGGAACGGTGGGAGCTGCAATATGCTTTTTATTCTGGCATCGTTCCCACAGGGTCAGCACATTCAATTGATACAGTTACTCTTTGTAGAATCACTCTTTGCTGTTTGATATGCTACATACTATAATTTGCTGCGACTTTGCTTGTATTAATTTTGATAGTTAAAGACAACAAAATTAAAACTATTTATCTTATAATTTATTTATTTTTTATATTCCTAAACAATATTTTTTACTTAAATTTTATTTTTTACTTCGCTCAGAAATAGGTTGTTTACAGGCTGATAATGTATGTATTTCGTATAATAATTACTAGGTTTATCAAAAAGCTACAGTACCCGGTCTCGACTATAAATTCTCCTCTTTTTAATTTAGGTTGGCTGGAACAATGGCTAATTAGTCATAAGGTCGTGTAATCTTTAAGCTATCTTTTAAACCATTTTTTTTGTGTTCAATAAAGTATAAATAAATACAAACAAAAATAAAAGTTGTAAGTTAATTAAAATGTGTATGTAAGTAATAAGTAGCATATTAAAAAAATGAAACTTTTTTTTTGTTTTTTTTTTTTTTGTAGTGTTAAATCATCATTAGCCAGTATCAATAATTGTAGGTATATATACTCGTAGAAGTAACTGCTTACAAAAAATAACGCCAAAAATTACCTAGTGGAACGATAATTTAACCTCTAAATGTCAATGTTAGTTAATACGAGAGGGAAGTCTAGTAGAGCATATTAGGGCATGATAATAACAAAAAATAAAGTTCATTGTTCAAGGTCAATTTTTAAGAGCTCCCGCATCATCACGGTACATCGACGGACACGGCATTCGTCGTAAAATAAACATTACCGCGTCGTGGCGAATAAAATTATTGATGTAGGTAGGTACTTACATTTTTTCACTTTTGAATCTGCAAAAATTTATAATCTTTTACTATGATAAAAATTTAACACAAAACACCAGGCAAATGTTCGCACTGTCCGAAAAATAATTAAAAAAATTATAAATGACGCGTAAAAGGTACATTAAAAAAAATGATAAAAATATATACTAATAATTAACGTTTTGGTGTAGTGGTGCGTGTAGTCACCTTAACGCCAGCAGTCGCGTGTTCGATTCCCGCTCGAGATAGATATTTGTTTGTGTACAAATATTTGTGTCTAGTCTGGGTCTCCCCACGGTGCCTCGGAGAGCACGTAAAGCCGTCGGTCCCGGTTGTTATCACAAGCGTCTGATAGCGACCGTTAATCATGGTATTGAAACTATCCGCCAACCCGCAACACGTGGAGCAGCGTGGTGGATTAAGCTCTAACCCTTCTTCTATGTGGAAAAGAAATGTTCGCCAAGCAGTGGGTTGTCTACTAGCATAAAAAAAAAAACTAAAATTCGATGAGTAACTGAGGTTATCACACTTAAACATAAAACATGACTAATATTTGAATTGAACTGAAACAACCCGTAAACGTCCGGCTTTACGTGCTCTCCGAGGCACGGTGGAGAGACCCAAAAGGACACACATACACCAAGAGCGGAAACAAATATTTGTACAAATACAAATAACTACCACGAGTGGGACTCGGACCCGCGACGCCTGCGTTAAGACACGCTTAATATGCACCACTACTCCAGAACGGTTGTCTTAATTTATAATTACTAAATGATGTAGGTACGTTTAATTTTCAAAAGAATCATTTGCTGGTTCTTCTCAGCAAAATCAAAGTTAAGAATCATGTGGTAGTTACACATTAACTCATCATCATCTCCCTTTATCCCACTTATGTAGGGTCGGCACAACATGTTTTCTTCTTCTATTCCTCCCTATTATTCGTCACTTCAGCGCTTACTCCTTTCTTCCTCATGTCCTCTCTCACACAATCCATCCATCGCTTTTTTGGCCTGCCGATCGCTTTTTGTCCTTCGACATTCATCCCTAACATTCTTTCACCAATATAGCGTTCATCCCTCCTCATTACATGCCCATACCACGCTAACCTACTGCTCCTCATTTTTTCCGTCACTGGTGCTACTTTCAAACTTCCCCTTATATACTCATTTCTAATCCGATCTTTCCTCGTCACTCCACACATTCATCTCAGCATGCTCATCTCGGCTGCGTGCACTCTTCTTTCATCCGTCACTTTCACGTTATATTATTTATCACGTTAGAACTACACATTAACTATAATAATATATGTTATTGTACAATTACGATTCAAAATGCTTTTAAATCCCATTAGAATAAGTAATATTGTATTGAATATATATTTTTTTTATTTTTTTTTTTTACTATATCCGAATTAAAACTGACATGAAAAACATGTAAGCCGAGAAAACGGATTTTAAAGATACGTTTATCAATGTTTTTATTTAAACGACGATTTTAATCTTCATCTTTAATAATAGAGACATAAATATGTACAATAAAAAGAGAGATAAAACGTACGAGTGTTAGACAGAGACCAAAGATATGCAAGGGTTAAAAGAATATGATGTATAGCGAGCGTCGTGTGTCTTCCAATGGTCAAGTGCAGCCACTTGACTTAATTCAATTAAATAGTCGGTTCAATGACTTCGGACTTGCTCAAATTTTTCTAATAAATATCAATTAATTAATGTGAATAAAATTAATAAAATTTCTATTTTTGTTAAATCGTAAACTGTCGAATGTCCTCGCCGATTTGTTTTGTACAAAAATGTTATAGCCACTCCACTGCCCGTGTCAACTACTAGTTGACAAGAGTTTACAAACTAACCGCAATATTAACTGTAAGCGCCCGTGTCAAGTAATCGCTATGGCTATATTGCCCATGTCATTTTTTTTCGACACGGACAATAGTACGCGAAGTGCACTTGTCAACTACAGGTTGATTAACGTATATTACTTTCTCACCGGTGGGAAATTACGTAACAAAACGTGAGAGGCCTTGGGCAGTTTTGTGCAGTTGGTAAACTAAAAGGCCATTGCCCGGACACTCAAGCGGATAGAGATAGTAACCTTGATACAAAAAATAATAACGTTATAGCTTTTTATTAAGTTTATAACAATTTTGGAGATAGTTCAATGGGTAGATTGATGACGCTGGTTATGGTAGCGCAGTGATTTATGCTATGGTTTTTCATAGAGATGGTTAAAAAAGATCTAGACCATAGTAACGTTCGCGTGGACAGAACACAAACACTAATAGATTCTGTACATTAGCGAATTAAGCCTGAGCTTGTACTGTTGTTATTGTAGAGTTTTTAAGTGGTAAAATGTTATTGTAAGTACAACAGCATAAATACCGGCGTGTTTATAAAGAAGTTTAGAATCATGTGTAACTGCCAAGTCGCATTGAAACAGTTGTATGATATAAACTATTTCCTTTCTCGATTATAGTTCTCTGTTATAGTATATGATGACACAGTACCTATAATACAATCGCTAAATCATTTTATCTGAATCGAATTTAAATTTGAGTATAATTTGAACAAGTTAGGTGTAACTTCACATATTATGCAGTCGCACTAAGTGACCCAAAATATTAAATGAATCATACATCTCAGGATATCTTATAACTACACATACATAATTATATACACACATGGCTAAATCACGACATCCGTTTGTCACAGCTTAGATGCAGCCTAATTATAAAAAAAAGGAAATAATAAAAAAAAGGTTGGTGTCGTGCGACACCAGATAAGAACGAAGTTCCTTATTACATAAATATTAATTTTAAGTTCTAGTGGAGGAAAAAAGAAATTAATTATTGTGGTATAAATTTTTTATTATGATTTTTTATCGATATAAATCAAAAACTACTTTACAAAATTATTTTAAAATTTTTAATTTTATTCACAATGATTCATAAAAATAATAATATACAAAGAAACAGATATTTACATGAATAATAATATACACATACAACCACAAGACTAAAACACGTGTTTACCATATACCTACATACATATTAGCAAACAAAAACACGTGTTGATTTTATGTCTTAAATACATTTTAATCTTAGTATTTATTGTTTTTTAAATAATTACAATTAAGAATAAATAGTGAGTGTATGTAAAAGGATGCGTGTACTTAGAATAAAAAACATGGAAATGCATTGCGTACTAAACAATAAATTTACATAGTACACTCAACTACAAGTCTGTTAGTAATACAACAGGTATTTTTAGTTTAGCAGTATTCTAATCATGTAGTTCAAAATTATCATTAAGTTCAGAGGGATTATTGCTGCTAGATTTATATCAGAATAAATACTATATAAAATACTAAATTGGTAACTTTTATAAAAATCAATTGTTAAATTAAATAGTAATTAATTGGTTTTTAAATAATTAAAATTAAGAATAAAGAATAAAATGAAGTGAATATTTATTTTTAGTTTCGAATATTTCTTTTGTAGAATTGGTTCACAGATTGAATAGGTTCACAGAATACATCTACTTACCAAGTTTCAACAGTATAATATCTCTTATAGTATCGGAAAAAAGTGGCTGTGTCATACGGACGGACAGACAGACAGACAGACATGACGAATCCAAAAGGGTTCCGTTTTCTTGCCATTTGGCTACGGAACCCTAAAAAAACAAGAACTTTTATATGATGTTACTTGCCGCTACGGAACTCTTCATGGGCGAGTCCGACTCGCACTTGGCCGCTTTTCCTTTTTTGCTAAAACTGGGCATATTTTGATGTGTGCGGGCAGTTATTTTTAATGAATTTACGAACAGATAAAATAAATAGAAAATAGTGTTAATATTTTGTGTTATTAAATAATCTGTACCGGACACAAATATGGGTCCGTTTCGTGCAAACAGTTATAAAAAGGACAATGAACGCTCTGTCGGTATGTGACGGAGCTTCACCTCTTTATAAGTTGTGATATCTGTTTTTGGATACAGTCTCAAATGACTCCTAAAGCATTTTATGGTGTTTGTGCCCGTATGGAGTAATGCGTTTTACATTTAACCTTGTTTTAATGATACAAGTACGTATAAAGTAGCGATGATGCTATTATTTTAATGTTATGAATAAAATTACTGTAAATAATCGTCTGTTTTTTACCGAATTAAAAGACAGCATGTGGAGGGGTTTTTGTGTTTTACTGTATGTTTTATTTTGAGTACGCTGAACGTTAAATCATATCTTAGTCAATTAAAAATTATTTTTTACTTAATAAGACGACCTAATATTGCTGGTCGTAAAAATATATATACCAATAATATAATAATATATGTAATATTATACAGATGCCGGGTGATTCACTATCAATATTTTTAAGGAGAATGTTCGGTACATGATTTTCATTCGAATTATTTAAAAAAATGGGTACTTAATTTTTGACCAAATTTTCATTAATTTCAATTCAAATAAATGAAGCGTTGACACTTTTCCAGTCATGTCGGCGGCACGTGCATAGGTGTTATACTGTGCCGCCTATTCACACCTAAAAATTGCCAAAGTTCACATAATTTACCTAGTTAACTTTGTTGCTTAAACGAGTAAAATATCTTAGTATTTTTGCCTATCCTAAGCCAAGATTCAAGTACTAAGGGGGACTGGATCATGCTTGTTTATCCTGCTACCCTGTTAACACGTGGCGTCGTTTGGACGTAGGTAAACTACCTGTTTTGTGTCGAAAGTGCAGCTAGCTGCTAGGGTGTCCAGACGACGCGTAAATAATTAGATAATAATTGTTGAATAACTTTACTTAAAAGTTTATTAATATTTACCTTTTTTTTACATAATTCGAATGAGAATCATGTACCAAGTATTCTCCTTAAATATTGATAGTAACTCACTATTCACTCTCTACGTGTGCTGTCAAAATATTTCAAGTATAAAGATTTGTGATTCACTTTTGTGTCGTAGTCGTCAAATTCATATTTATATGTATAAAATTGAAATAAAAAAGAAAATCGTATCGGACCAGTAATTTCTGAAATAAAATTCAAATAATAATGGTAATTACATAAAACTTGTACAAGATAAAATATAACTCTTACTTTTAAAATAGCTTTCTTGTAAAAGTACCCGGATGCCAGCTGCTCCTGTGGCTGAATGAAAAATCTGAAACAATTTTATGTAATTAATTCTATTTCCTGTTCCGACATTGTTTACGAGAACTCAAGTTTTTAGCTCTGAAGTTTCTGCTTTAACTAACTTTAAATTATTTTCTTTTAAACAAATAAACTTCTAAATATCATTTTTATTTCAGAATACGTATTGTTTGTAATAAGCCTTGAAATATTATACACTCGTATACCGTGGTTTTACCCGCTTTGATTTTCGATACGTATCAAATTGTAATTTTTGAGCTTGTGAAAAGGTTGTATAATTTTTTTTAATCAATAGATTTTTTTTTCAAAGAAACAAGCAACCAAATTCTTTTGGTTTATTTTATATAGTGAATCTGTTAGTACAAGTTTCATGATATTAAATATGTATTTAGCATAAGCCGTTTTCGTTATGTTTTATGTAAATTTTTGGAGCCCATTTCATGATGTTTCGCTCTTAGTTTTATTACAGTTTATAATATTTATTTATTTATTTATGTTGTAGGACAACTCACAAAACATAAACTAATATAGATTTTACAAAATTGTTCACAATTATTTGCTGAGTGTTGATTTATTTACAAATTTCCACGGCATGGTTAAAGACAGTTTCATCTAAGAAATAATTATTATATCAAACTATTATAAAAAATTATATAAATGTAAGAAACAAAAACCAAAAAACTCCTAATAACAAATTCTTGTACCTACATGTTACAAATTACAATAAAAAAAGAAAAGAATTTTTTATTTTAATTTGTTCAACACATACATAAAAAATAACAACTCAACATCAGCTGCACATTATTAAAAAAAAAGATTACTTACAAAAAATAAAATACATACCTACACTGTCTAATGAAAAACCGTATAGAACATGATCGATATTTAAGGATAGAGTGATGAATTTAGTGTTAAGATAGAGGAGAAATAAAGCTTGCAATAATTTTGATTTTAAATTTTGGATGGTTCTCTGAAAAGATATCCACATTAATTTCTTTGTTTTTTTTTTTTAATTATTGTTATATTGTGTTTTATTATTCTGTTATTAATGTAGTAACTAACTTAGATAACTTATTAGCAGCACTTTTAATTTTAATTGTAATATTAATTGTTGACGAAAAAGCAACGTATTTAATTCAAATATACCGTAAGTTATATCAGTTAATTATATAATGTAGTTCTCAGAATCATATTAATATACAATTATTGTTGCATGGCTAGATCGCGTGACCACTGTAAGAAGCAAGCAGAGTGTGCATTGAAGCATTATATTTCATCTCGAATGTTATCTAATGAGATATTAATGATGGTTTTATTGGGTATTGTTGTCACGGAACTTTATAAGTCATATATACACACTAGCTATACCCGCGTCTTCGTTCAAGATTGTATATTTTAATTTTCATCTCCTCTCCCACGGGAATCATACTGAAGTTCGTAATAAAAGTATCCATTGTCCTATCTCGTAGTATAGACTCAAATCATGTCAAGTTTTATTCAAATTCATTCAGAAGTTTTGGTGTAATGCACGGCCAAGATAGATATGGACAGACAGATAAAAATGAAATAAAAAAACACACAGTTTTTGTTTTGGTGTCATGATATAGTAAAATATTACTATAAAAAACTACCCACAAACATATTTTTTGAAGTCGGATACAACTGGGTAACCAAATACGAAAGTCAGATTAAAAAAAAAAAAACAGTTTTGTCCTCAGTGTCAATTAAAAAAAATAATCTGAATTTTTTCAATGTACACAATCGGATATGTCACAGTGTAGAGATATGACGAAGTATTGGAGCAATGGCGAAGCAGCTGACTGGTGCTGACACATGACAAATGTTTGTGTAGGCCACATAGATGTTTGTCGTGGTGGGCGTTTGTGTTTCAAGATCCTGACACAGGACATCAGACGACATCGAGAGGTCGAGATTCAGGGACATTAAATGTGAAGCATTTATTTATTAATGTATAATATTTTTTCGGTACTAGTAGTAGACGATCGTTCTGATGTAGTGGCGCCACTAGTCGCCTCATCACTGGCGGTCGCTGGTTCGATTCGCGCTCGGGGCAGATATTTGTATTTGTGCCAATATTTGTTTCCGGTTTGAGTGTTTGTCCTTATGGGTTTCCCCACCGTGCCTCGGAGAGCACGTAAAGCCGTCATGGACACCTGGTAATGATCGTTACACATGGTAAAGATATTATCTGCCAACCCGCAGTGGAGCACCGCAGTGGATTAAGCTGGAGCTTAATAGCTTAGGGTTGGAAACTTGGAACCCTTCTTCTATATGGAGAAGAGGTCTTCGCTCATCAGTGGATTATTAACAGGTTGATACAGATTCTTTCTCAGTATCCGTCAACATAGCTTAAGCTTCAATATTTCCCTTTCATAAAATATACCTATGCCTAACAATGGTACGCTTGCAAGCTGTTATGGTACATTTTATATTATTTTTGGCGCGAAAAAAGAGTATGATAACACAAAAATAATAAATTAGAAGTCAATTCATAAACCAAACATGTTTCCACTTATAATTAATATAAGTAGAAAATATAAAGAAAATAGGGATATAATTAAATACAAAATCAAAATCCAATTAATAAGAAGTATATAACAATTTAAAATACCAAAGATTAGAGGAAGACAAATTAAAATTTTTACAATTTTGTAAGTCAGTGATGTTTTACGTTTGGGATTGTTTGAGCACCTCTCCAGCTTTCTAAATACTTTAATAAGGGTTTATTATACACTTTTCATACTTAATATATTTTTAATGGAGATAGCGAATAAATGAATAGTCAGGTCATCTGATATTAAGAGAATCAAAACCTATGAACAATTGCAGCTGCAGGAGTTACAATAAGAGAAATTACAACCACGTTACAGACTAAAGGAGAGAAAGAAGTAAGTAAGAGATAAGAATTAAAAAAGAAGGGCATCTACTCTTTTTATTATTGTTATAAAAATTTCATAAATATATAAAAATATGTTTAACATACATACACACTCTCGTCTGTTCCTAAGGTATGCAACTTAATGCCTGTGTTTTAGGTAACAGCCAACTGATACACATTTTTTTAAATAAATATATACATATAATTATATAGAAATACATTACAGACATAATATAATATATACATTACATACATACATTTACAGAAATAATATAATATAGGTATAATAAAATAATTTAAATAAAAAATATATAGTGCATATATATAAATAAATCTATTACGCCCAGACTCGTGGGACTTGAAACTACAACCCTGGAGCAGAAAGCAGTGACTGCTAACTGCGCCAACAGCAAATCAAATATTTCATTAAATAGCGAAAAACCACTAAGGCTTGAGTTGTGTGCTTACATATATTTGATCTATTATAACTAATTTATTATTATACTAAGACTATTTATAACTGAATAACAATTAATAAAAACTAGGCCTGGGTATGTAAATATGCAAAAAGTGGCTATTACTACATCCTGTTTATAAAATATATTTTTTTTTTAAATTGTTTCGTACTTTAATGTCAATTTTATTTATTTAGTTTGGTTCCTTTGGCAGAGGAAATGAGAGACTGTGTAATTGCGAACGAAAACGCAGGTGTAGCTAGTCTAGATCATATTATTAAGTTTAAGTGTATGTTTGAACGCGTTTATCTCAAAATCATTTAGATTTTTGAAAATTCATCTAAAGAAATTCATGACCCAAAGGAGATCAAACTCTTCTTCTATATGGAGAAGAGGTGGTACAGATATTTTCTCAGTATCCGTCAACATAGCTTGAGCTTCAATATTACCTTTCATAAAATATACCTATGCCATTTATACGTAAACTTAAACACGGATAAAACCAGGCGAGTCCTAAACTAACTAAATAACAAGAGTATAATGTACATATAACACAAAAAAGTAACATGTTAATAAAGAGATAGCTTCTAGGCCTCGCTAACAAGATTACAATTATTAATTCAAGGAAACCTCTTCATACTGATTCACTCAATTAGGCCATTAGCCGCTTTATATGACGGTGCACGTATACATAAACATACATACAATCTTGGTGTAATATATAATGTATTATAATTATGTTTGTTAAAATATATATATAAATCAGTCGGATGTTACCTAAATCACAGGCATTAAATTGCCTACCTTAGGAACAGACGACCTTGTGTGTTTACTACTCTTAAAAATATATATAATAAAAAAAAATAGAATAACATATTAAATAATTTAAAATCTTAGAAGTAAAATTAATAACGTGTAAAATTTTAATTGAAAATGACATAAATATGTATATATAAAAAGATATAGATAATAGTTACCTAAAGATATATAATATATAATAGCACGTGTCTAATTAATTAATAAAATTAATGAAATTCAATACTTTTTTACATAACTCAATGATAATAAACTTCAAGTAGTCAAGTATATAATGAAGTATTATGCATGAATGATTTATTAACATGCGTAAGTAAATGATATGTATATTAACTGTACTACACATAATACAATTATAACTGGCTGATGTCTGTACATGAGGGATACAAAAAAAAAAAAAAAAATTATAAGACTCTTTATGATAGCAATAAAAGAAGGGTTGGAGCATAATCCACCACGCTGCGCTACTGCGGGTTGGTGGATAATTTATCTATTATGAGTAACGATTCTTATCAGGTGTCTATGATAACAACCGGGACCGACGGCTTTATGTGTTCTCCGTGGCACGGTGGGGAGACCCACAAAGACATACACCCAGACCGGAAACAAATATTTGTTACAAATATCTGTCCCGAGCGGGAATCGAACCCGCGACCGCCGTGGCTCACGGTGTTGAGACAACTACTCGCACCACTACACCAGAAGGTGTAGTACTGTTAGTTAAGTTCAAAAAAAAATATTTGTATTGAGAAAAATGTAAAAGCTATTTACGATTCAAAAAGTTATAAAAATTAGGAAAAGTATTTGAAAATTGTGTTTGACCATTTCTATCGTCGCCTCAGGGCTTTATAGCGATGTTAATGAAGGGCGGAGTTTAATTAATTAAAAGGAATAAATTACATGGATAGAAATGGGATTCATAATTAATTAACTTCAATTAAGAAGTTAAATATAAAAATAAGTATTTTGAAGATACTTTCTAGTAGACAAAATTGAATATACCTAACTAAATAAGTAACTTTCCCATACTCATCAATCAATAGTATCAGGAAATCTTGTTTTGGGGATCAGGAAATATACATAACGACACAAACATAAACTCCCGGACCACGACAAACACAAGTATGGACCAGTGCAGTATTAAGCAAGCGCTGGGCCAGTAGCAAATTCTTTCAGAGTCCTTGATCTGCAGTGGGTTATTAAGTAGAAAGTGGTAAAAAAATAAATCAAGGCCCTGCTAGACTCTGACAAGTATAAAAATTTTCACTCAAAAAATTACACTCATGCAGAGATGAGTGGGTTTAAATATACGGGGCCTCCTTTCGCGCAGGGCCCGTAGCAATTGCTACTCTTGCTACGTGGTTAAACTAAATTAATCTAATAAACATTTATCGCGAGCGGAACTCGAACCAGCGACTCTTAGCGTCAACCCACCGTCACGCCTTGTTATTAATAAACAAGTGTGATGAACTAAACAAGTTATTTAATTCTACCACTACCTTTCTTTTGCGTTATGTAAAAAAAAAAAAACATCGAAGTGCGATTCGACTCCACATTTTCTAAACACAAATCAGTGGAATTTCACTAATTTTAAGTGGCTTTTCATTTTATTAAAGTGAGAATCGTACCACGCAGAATTATTCTAGTGACTATTCAATATTATATGAATAAGTGTCTACCCTTTTGATCATTGAACATTTGTATATGTATTAGTGATTATTTACTAGTTTATTATTGAAATTCACTGATATGTAGTAAATACAGCTTTAATAACGTAATTAATGAAAATTCCGCTGAATCATGTTAAGAAAGCACACAGTTTTCCGTACTGCTTACCTTTACTTTTGAAAAACATGCCAAAGATAAAGCCCGTGGCAGACAAATCGACAGTCTTAATAGGCGATTTGTCGACATCTTCTGGGTGTGGAATCTTAAAGTCTCGATATACACGGTAACATTTCCGACATAAATTAACCATTGTACTAATATTTCATTGTTTTTCAATAAAATTATCTACTTTCATTATATGTATTTTAATAATATAATATTAATTTATGTGACTATTAATTAACAAAAACGTAATTTAATCCTGCTAGTATTCTTGACACCGTTCCTCGCGGACATGATTTATACCAAACTGTCTGTAAATAATTAATTAAGTTTTGCATTGTAAATATGTATAATATTTGTAAAATTAACTTTAATTTTTAATGTATTGTTTTTAATTTTTTTAATATTCTTTTTTTAAATAATTTTGTTAATTTCGTTATATTATTAAATTGCTTGTTCCTGTTGCAATAGTAAAATTTAGAAACTTAATTTGTTTATGTATAATTTAAGTATGTTCTTTTACATAAAACTAAACTGTATGTTTACGATCAAAGGCGTTTTTTTTGACGCTGGGAAATGCATTTACGCATTCTGTCGCAAAAGCGGCGGATATGTAGGACTCGCTGGCTGCAGAGAGAGCCAGAATACCCGAACTAAAACCCAGCGGTGCCCTCATCGTCGTAGTGGGGCGCCACGGGATCGCTTTCGCATGCAACCGTGACGTCCCGACGGTTGGCCCGCTAAATGCGGGCCGGCTTTGCTTATATAGCGCTAGTGGGTACGATCATAGGCCTGCATTCAGCAGTGGACATCTAAGGACTTATGTGGTGGTTGATTTCTCAATTCTACTTTAAATTTTTTAAATATGTTTATATCAGCAGCCTGAATCAATCAATCAATCAAGAAAAGTCTTTATGTGTCCCAAATAAGTAAAAACAAAAAAAAAAAAAAATAATAATAAGCAAAAGCTACACATAAATATAAACAGGTGTGTAGAAAACGTCAACCTCCTTATGGATTAATGCGATGACGTATTGAAGAGGATTACATACTACTTAAATTATTTTCCGTTATTTAAACAAAGATAATCTTTTATAAAAAAATCTAATAAACTAAATTAAATTATTTTGCCTTGTTATTCTAATGATACGATTTTATAACATCTATAGCAAATATTTTGTATTATATAGGAAAAAGTACGCTTAGGTATGTAAGCATTCAAAGTGGCAGTCATAAACGCCACTGCGTGTTAATGTATTACTGTACTGTACTTTATAGGCCTGTAAACTATCCACTGCTGAGCGAAGGCCTCTTCTCCATGTAGAAGACGGGTTGGAGCTTAAACCACCACGCTGCCCCACTGCGGGTTGGCCGATAATTTCCTGATAATCGGTAACGATCGTTATCAAGTGTCTATAATAACAACCGGGACCGACGGCTTTACGTGCTTTCAGAGGCACGGTGGGGAGACCCACAAAGACATACAACCAGACCGGATACAAATATTGTATAATTTCAATAATTGTCTCAATCATTATAAATTGCCATCGAGAATGTTTTATAAAATATTATGATACATAATAAATAAATAAACTCTCCCACTCAAAGGCCCCTAATAGTGAATCCTGTGTCGGGGGTCCAGAAATACACACAGTACACAAGCACAAACGCCCAGACCACGACAAACATCTGCATGGCCTATACAAATATTTTTCATGTGCGGGGATCGAACCCGCGACCGCTAGCGCCAGTTGCTGTGACCACTGCGCGAACGCGTCGTCAATATGTCAATAAACAATGTACTTATGATTTATAAGTCAACATAAAAAGTGTTTTAGGAACACATATTTAATATTTCATAGTAGAATTTCATGTTCCAAAACTGTTACCAGTTATCAGAGACGGCATTATTTAATTATCCTTCATTAGATGTAATATCACAGATAATAAAATATACAATATGTAAAATAGACAAAATAAAAGACAATACACTAGATTTAACTTGATTTTGTTTTGGTGTGTTTTACACTAAATTAATGTAATACTAATTAAAGTTTCTATATTAAATATAATTTCAAGCAGAAAAAATCATCGTAGGTATTAGAATTAGATATTATCAAAAGAAAAAAATATGGTATTTTTCCTGATGGATTGTACTTCAAAATCTTTATAAATAAAATAAAATTACAGAAGGGATTCGGAAGAAATGAAAGGTCTTATACAGAAAACAGCTCGGTTCCCGTATTTTAATATTTTGAAAACATCAAAGACAAAGTCATTGGTAAATGAAAATCGATTTTTTTAAGAAAGCAAAGTATTACTGTTAAGTTAAAGTTTATCTTAGCGACGATTAATGAAATAATAAATTAAATTAAAAATAAGTGTCAATTAGAAATGTTGTCTAATTGTAAGTATCATCAAAAAAAATAAAAAAAGATAAAATAAATTTTGTGGTCCAAAGCGGTGACTCTACATTTCTTATCAGTCTTATCCTCCACTATTTATAGTTCATAATAATAAAAAAGTTTGTTACCTTTGCAGCACTTTGTCTTATTGAAAACTTTTTAAATAAAATAATATTTGATCCAAAAAATATACACAAGTCTACTAAAATTATCCAATTTACGGTGTATAACAAGACCGCAAAAGTAATTTAATTAAACCTAATTCCATTACCGCAAGCCTCACACATACATAAACACACACTACGATATATATTTCTTACACTATCACCGATAAGAGAAATAAAACAAAAAATACACTACGCACACATTAAAAAAAAACAACAAATTTAATTCTACTTTTTTTCAAATTTCGAACACGAATACAATTAAGAAGCGATCTGATTGCAATTAATTAAGAAAAAAAAAGTTACGAGCTAATGAAAATTGTTGTTTTTTTCTTTATTTTTTTTTTCCATTTCATTATAATTTTAAAATTTTGATACCGTGCTTTGAGGTGGCTTTAAATAAGCAACCGGCGTTCTTGAGTGCCACTCGTACTGTAATACGAACCTAGTATGGTTTCGATGTCCACGCTCCATTTGACTGGGAACGTGTTATGCATCACTGTGTAAATCTTTTTTTTTATATTTAAAAAGAGGTTTATTTCATGTCTATTTATTTAACAAAAACTTAGTTGGTGTATATTTAAATTAGTCTTATTCAGTAAATATTATTATTAATCAGACGAGACGTTTCACTCATATGAGTGTTGTAGCGTGATATGGTAGTCAAACTTTCCTCAAAGTTTCTGAGATTCATTCATTCAAACAGACAATATTTGTTTTATTTTATAGTATTTATTAATATATACAAATGTATTACATTTCTACTTAAGTAATAGTATAAAATAATTAAAATAGAAATACTATGACGTAGGAATTACTTAATTCCTAATCAATGGAAACAAGTAAAATGCATTAAATAATAATAAATTTTAAGGTTTTGTTTATTCGAAATAATATTTTTTTTAGCATCAGTCCCTTCTATGATTTGAATACAACAGGGCAGGCACATAGCTCGTAGAACTAATGGCCGATAGAGCAGAAAGGTTTTCGAGTGGAGATCATGTACCGATAAGCGCAGTGTTGTACGGCCATGCACGAAGTGAGAGAGTTGAGAAGAGTCGCTGGAAACCGTTGGATGAAAACTGCTAGGAAGCGGTCGCTCTGAAGGTTGATGGGAGAGGCCTTTCTTCAGCAGTGGACATGCAATGGCTGATATGATGATGATGATGAAAATAAAGAGTAATTGACTGATTAAAAATTTGCCCTGAAATAAAATGAAATAAAGTGAAGAAAAAATAATATGTAATATGTTTTATAATTACTAATATTATAGAGTTAATGATATAGTTCGTTTAACGATAGCGTGAACCGGTCTCGTATTAAAAATTCATTTAATGCTAAAAAGTCAGGTAAAATTAAAGGTTTTAGGCTATAATACGTGACAAAATGACTCTCTAAAGTGAAATACTATTAACGCAGGAAGTAAATTAATAATAAGTATGTATTAAGAAATTAATAAATTTATTGTAAAAAAAATGTTTTATTTTACGTAATTATGATACAAAAATTAACTAAAATATTTACAATTTGGAAATTTTAGGCAAACTTTTTATTAATATTATGTTCGCGATGAGGTACCGATATTATTATTTTATAATTTTACTTAATGTACCGATGTTTTTTTTTTTTATAATTTTAATCACTAATGTAGTTAACTACTTTAAAATTGCTACAAATATTAATTGGTAATTATAAGTCAATAAGCTATTTTCTGCGTTTACGTTTATTTGCGTGTTACGGTTATTTGAACACAATCTGTATTAATTTAAAATTTAACGTGTTAAAGTATTTTCTAAATCGCTTCAGTAGTTTTCGAGTTTATATTTCTTTCGTTTGTATCATTTAAATAAACGCAAATGTTGAATATAGTGAAGTTGAAGCTTGCTCGTTCGAACATGCAACTCTTAGGAGTTAATCAGCACATAAAAAATCATTTGATATATTAATAATTAATAATAAGAATAATAATTAATATAAATATATAATAAAATATAGAATAAAAATATTTAAATTGCGTGTACTAGCGTACACTCGTAAGAAGTGAAACTTATAATAAAAACAGTTTACTTTTTATACGATCGTAATTATATGAGTCCTGTGTTTGCGTTCGGACATATTTATATTCGAATTACCTACTCACTATAGAATACATCATACAATAACTGCAAACTTCTATATAGTGATACTTAATTTCACTCAAGAATCTTAGAGATTGCTAGCGCAGTGGCTGCCAACGCGAATTGAATTTCGTATATCGCTTGAGAGCTGCAAGTTCAAAACCCTGCGAGAGCCACATTTTGTAGCATTCAAAATTTGATATTTGATTTATTTAGTTTAACTATTTATTTATATATATAGGATTTCATCTACTACCATTCGGAATCTTCCTTGCGCATGTGTTTATTGAAAAACGACTGAAATACGCAATAATCAAGAACAAGATGGCGCGTAACGCAAGATGGCGAGTAACGAAAAAATCTTTCCAACCCCGATAAAGAAGTTTCACTTCAATAATTAATTAATAAGAATAAACAATAATACATTAATACATTGAATAAGACAATTTGTTTTTAATTAACAATTTGTACGTTTATCATTGTAACGGCAAACTCTTTATACACTTCGCCCAGCCGTGAGATGCTTATACGCTGCTACAGTTAATTGTATAATGTCGGTAATAGTCAATTCTTAGGTTAATTCCGTTCCATTCCTTGTCATCTTTTGATAGTTCAATACTCTAATAAATATTATAAAATGCACATAATTATACTGCATGACATCGTCCACAAGGGCCGTGCACACTAACGAAACACACACAAAGACAGTTCACACACGGATGCATATTGACCGCTTAATACCTATGAGTATGAGTAACATAAGGCCTTGTATACACTGTTTAATGATATGATTTTTTTTAAGGAAAAAAATAATAAAGCCTTCCTTATTTCGTTTTTTTTAATGTTTAGATTCATGAAAATATATTTAGCTATTCAAATTTAGCCCTATTAGCACGCGAAACAAATAGCTCTGCAGCTTTATCATAAAACTAAAGATAAAAGATTATTAATACGATAACATAGGTACTAGTAACGTCACACGAATTTATATTCGAGACGTTTACATGTTTCGACAAAATACAAGAGTTACATCTAGGTACAATACAAGAATTCTTGAAATAGAACTTCCTGTTCTTGTATCATTCATATCATACCTATGTATTCATATCATACCTATGTAAAATATATTATTTTGACGACCGGCTGGTCGAGTGGTCAGGCAACTGGCACTTTACGCAGCGGTCGCGGGTTCGAATCCCGCCAGGTGCAGATAATTTGTATGACGAATATAGATGTCTGCACCGGGTCATGGATGTGTATTTATGTATATATGTATTTATATAAATTTATTAAATTTATTTCCGTTCCTAGTATGTACCTGTAACACAAGTTCTTACGGACTTAGCACGGGGCTAGGTTAACGTGGTGTGATTGTTGGTTAATATTTATTTATTTTATAACAAATATATTTTTAAATAACTATACTCCTATTTTCATTTTCGCAATTTTCATTTGGATGAAAAAACCATTTAAAATTCATTTTTGACATTGTAATAAGACCATATAATTTAAAAAATATTTCGAAATTTTATAATGTTTCTAATTCTCGTTCATCATATAAGTAGTTAAGCTTTTGATAGTTTATCTCTAAACAAACTCGGCTTAAGGACGATAATATTACGTGATAACGTCATAAGAAAACATTAATGAAAAATTGGATACTTTTATTATTATCACCGAATTATCATTATTTTGTACAATACAAAGAATGTACTAATTGAAAATTACAATTTTTCCTATAAATTAACATTTATTTGCACTCGGTAATTCAAATACTTAACGAACGTTTAGACCGATCGTGCCTCTCAATAGTTTGTTCCGCGCTCTCGCTCGCTGCACGTGACAATGAGTCATGATTTTTCGCGCGTGCAGCCGGCGTTCATCGATATATAAGACGTTATCACGTCAAAAAAAATCTTTAGAGAAAACAATGGAAATGTGCTCGATGCCCTATAGTGCTGGTTGGCGCTGCAACACCGATGTATAATTTATACTGTCGTGTGTATAGAGCGCTTACAGGTGCAGAATTGTATAAATTTCCCATAATATCACCTGTTCTACTTTCGCGTAGAGGCGATAACTTGTTCGAAAAGTAAGAAAGATGTGAAAAAAAATCAGTCATATTTCCTTATTTTAAATATAGTAAAAAGGGCCCAATGAACTGAATATGCAGATAACAATTATTGCGGGTTTTTGGCAACAATAAAATTTTAAATGATAGTTTTTTTAGTATCACATCTCTCGATGACGTAAGGATCTGAAATTATCAGGATAATCTGGATTTATTAGGAGAATATCTAGGATATAGTTCCTCAATAAATAGTGTATTAGTGAGGCAAATAGGTTGCATGTGTGAATGGTGTGAACAACTGTACACCAATCAGAATGGTGATGAGAAGCAGCGTCACCATAACCTACCTCAACACACTGCGTTCACCCTGCCAAGTGTGGCGAGTATTATCAAATCTATTTTTTTGTTTGTAATAAATGTACATACAATAATACATAATATAAATAATTAGAAATAATTTAAAATATTGTTAAACTGTAAAGTTTTAAATAAACGCGATAAAATCCGATATAGACTTTTAATTAAATGAATACATATACAAATAAAAATATATTACACCCAGACTCTGGGTGGGAATCTAACACACAAACCTGGAGCAGAAAGCGGTGTTAGAGCCAACTGCGCCATCGGGACAGTCGAAATTCAAATCAGAATTACATTCCTAGCTATTATTATCTCTAAATTGTAATCATGTACATCAGGCTAACCCACGTCCTTGTAACTTTTGACGTTCTAGGACGTTTATAAGCGACTCCAAGTAAAAGAATCCATTGTTTATGAATGTAGTTTGATAGTACTTTTTAATGAGTATAGTATATTTTATTCGCGGTGAGGAAATGATTAGATCTATTTGATTAATTCTTGTAAATTCTTTGATAAAAAATTACTTTAATATCTTGAAATTATACGAAAAAAAAAATAACATAATCTAAATGTGTTTTCAATAATTTCCATTTAGTAATTTAATTATGAAAGAATTCTACCAGCAGAAACGTAAATGCTCATATTACGGAAAAGCTCCGTAAATTATTAAAATAATTATGATCTTAAAAATATTGGGTTTTCTGTCAAAGACAAGTTACCTACTTGAATACTCGTAACGTGTCTCAAAAGGGTGCATCGACTTTACGAGATTGAATTTAGGATGTTATAACATTTTTACTTTATCGCAAATCGTTTAGACGAGCTTAAGCTACCTCGTTTTGGATACGCAACATTTATATATTTAAAGGTGCAATACATATAAAATAATTAAGATAATAATAATTAAGTAATTTTAAGTTTTTTTTTTCTACCCGATTTATTGATGGTACGACTGATAAAAACTTAATAGAAATAAATGAAATAATGAATAAGATTTTCAAATAAAACAACACACAAACAACCTCGTGTTTTATTTCTATTTGTTGTATTCACTTAAGTACATAAATTTATTACACATATTCTCCTCATACTGACTTTTTATGAAATGTACGTACATATGCGAATGTTGTACACATGGAAATATTATATAATTATAACTAAGCTCAAGCTAACAAATCTTAAGAAAAAAAATTATTAAAGTAATTTTTCCTTTCGAATCAATGTTTTTAAAGCGAAGAGTTTTTCAATATCCTATATTTTATTAAAAATTATTAATTTAGAACAGGTTGTATATTAACAAAACTTTTCACAGACTCTTAATCAATACATAACGCGACACGGTTCTATGTGACGTCTCGCGTCTATTGTGTTGTACCCATGTCGTTGTTGGCAGTTGAACAATTATTGTCACTTCAATTGTGTTATAGGGATGTCAAATGAACATTTATGAAATATGTTCAATTATTGTAATTTTATAATCAACGAAACGAGTGTGGTTTCTCACTCTTGTTTACTTGGTGATATTAATTATTATTAATACTTATATTTTATCGTAGGTATTTAAGCTTTACCTTTAATATAATATAAAAATTGCAGTCTCTTTCGTTATTGAAGTGAAACTTCTACATAGGCGGGGGACTTCTATATAATCGTACAAAATTTTTACTTCAAGTTTTACGTGCAGGTTTTCAAATTGGGCAAGTAGGTACATTAACAATCTGTCCGTAAAACTTAAAGTATAAATTTTATTGCGATTCGTTTTTCCAGTTATCCGTTGCCATTAGTTTTTCCACTTGTCCGTTGCAATTCATCTTGCCACTGGTCCGTTTAAGTTTCACTTCTACTATGTGTCCCAGCACACATTTCGTTCTTTTTTTCTTTTGCTTTATTTTATTAATATTACAATTCTGATTTAATTTTTAGATAGCCTTTTTATTTATTTATTATAAACAATAAAATATAACTTTACGACAGAAGACGGACGACCGTGCTGGTGTAGTGGTGCTGACCCGCTCCGCAGGAGACGACCGGTGAGGAGGAGACGCCGCTACGCGCTCCTCCACTCTCTGCACTAGACCGGGAAGGCCACTTATAATACTCCCACTCGCCACCAGGGCAATAGAGTGCTCACGGTGCCCGCGAGTGCTCTATAGGCGAAGGCGGCCCGCGTAGGCAGGCCAACCGTCGGGGCGTCACGGTTGCATGCGCGAGCGATCCCGTGGCGCCCCATTACGATGATGAGGGCACCGCTGGGTTTTAGCGGGTATTCTGGCACGTTCAGCGTATCAGCGAGTCCCACATACTCTCCACCTCTCCGTGGCGGAATGCGTAAATGCATTTCCCAGCATTATATAAAAAAATGGTAGGGAAATTATCCGTCAGTACGCAGTGGAGCAGCATGATGGATTAAGCTCCAAACCTTCTTCTATATGGAGAAAAGGCCTTCGCTCAGCAGTGGGTTGTTTACGGGCTGATACAGTAACAGTACAGTAACAACAAAAGATCTGAATACATTTATAGTCATAGGCACGTAAAAACACGAGGCACAGTTAGTCTATAATATCATGCAAGAAGATGTTGTGACTAAGTCCACGCTATTATGGTAGCTAGTATAGGATATACATATTTATGAATATACTTCGATACTTCGTAATATTTTTCCTCATGCAAAATTGCTTCCGTTACGAAAATATGACTTAAAATTTCCTGTTAACCTGACTGCTTTTTATAAATTTTAACAATTTTTTGAGTTTTATCTATTATTTCCACCCTCACTACAACAATTAAAAACATGAGAATTTATAGTCGAGACCGGGTAGTGTAGCTATTTATTAAGCTTAGTAATTATTATAATATATTATTATATATATATATATTAGTAATTATTATACAAAATATGTACTGTATCAGTCTGCAAACAACCCATTTCTGAGCGAAGGCCTCTTCTCCATATAGAAGAAAGCTTAATCCACCACGCTGCTCCACTGTGAGTTGGCGGATAATATCCCTACCATGAGTAACGATCATTACCAGGTGTCTGTGATGACAACCGAGACGGACAGCTTTACGCGCCCTCCGATGCACGATGGGGAGAGCCACAAGAACATACACCACATTCTTTCAGACAACCCCGATGGGAAAAGGAAATATTCACATGTGGACCGGGTAGGTGGTGTAGTTATAGAATAAAATGAAACAAAATTAAAAAACTCAGTAAAAAATGAAGGAACTGAGTCAAAATATTAGGAGTTCTGTTCTCGGAATATTTACTTGGATTTTTTTTTAAGACTTCTTATGCTTTAGAAAGAAAGTCTAACAAATAAGATGTCTTACAAGTTCTTTTAAAAAGAAGCCTTAAAAGTTACTTTAAATATTTGTTCATCAAAATTTTCCATTATTTTATCTTTTCAACTATTAAATATTTTAAATTCTGTTTGTTTTTATTTCTATCATGAACGTAAATAATATGCGTGTTTATCTTAAGCATCTAATATAAAAATTTTCGTGGATCTAAATAAATTTATGCTTCGAAAATTACTTACCTACTCCAATTTACCGAAAACACATAGACAAGTTAGGAACTGAATTATCTCACTTCCATCTTATTTGGAAATAGCTTATTCAATTTCATATTTACGACCTAATACTACTTAAGAGGCATCAAGGATTCTTGTAAGAAAATTAAATTTTGAAATTAAGATAAAGTGTAAGTAATCTTTTGATAAGTCTTTTTTATGGAAATATTGAAATTAATAAAACGTGGGTTTTTTTATTATGAAATTCTTAAGATATTTAAGTTTATAGTTCATATAATTATTTAGTATACATTGCAAATGGCTCGGTCAATTGTTCTGAGCTGCTGCAACGTATCGGTCTGAGGGTACCTTCTTCACTTAGGAGACCTCGTTCGCAGGTTCCTCATATGCAGTGCTAGAACAAGTTATAGCCAGAATCTTTGTGTTGAGAGAGAGCAGGCTTATCAACGAGACCGGGAATGAATTAGATATCAATCCATTTAACAGTAATGGCGTCATCTAAAACAGCTTATGGCCCATCAGTTCTTCAAGAATAATAAGTAGGTACCTACTTGATTTGAAGAAACATTTTTTTGCTATTTTTCATATTCTTCTTGTACTTTGTTAGCTATCAGTATACGTATCATATATCTAAGTTTATGCGTAAACCTATTTGTATTTTTAAATTTATGTTATTTAGCCATTTGATTTGACGATTGACATGATGATTTGACTGACCCGTTGGCGCAGTTTGCAGTGACCCTGTTTTCTGCTTCAAAGGTTGTGGGTTCGATTCCCGCCCCGAGTCTGGGTGTAATATATGTGTATTTATATATGTATTATTTATATGTATATTTATTTAAAAAAAATATGTATATATATCAGTCGGCTGTTACCTAAAACACAGGCATTAAGTTGCCTACCTTAGGAACAGACAACCGTGTGTGTGTGTTAAACATATTTATTTATTTATTGATCTACAATCAATCTATTCAGCTGTAAGGTTCACTGAAAAAAATAAATGAAAAAACAAATATAATAATTTATGTTACGTTTTTAATATTATATTACTATTTAAACCAACGTAATTACTAGTTCACATTGATTATAAAATATTACGCAAAACTATATTTAAACCGTACAGTGTGTGTTAAGGTTGTATTGATACAGGAAACGCATATGTGTGGGGGAGTCCCCAAGTGTTTATAGTTACGTCCTCGTTCGTCTCCCCTGGACCCTGTCCTGACCCCGGTAACGCAGGTGGCAGGCAGGTGACCAAACGCTATAAGCTAGACTTGGGTTTTAGATTGTTTTGTCTGTGTGACTAATTGTGTTGGAATGATTACGCGGAGTAAAAGTGCAGCTGCCAAAGGCCCTTCTCAGGGCCAACCCAACGGCCCTTCTCAGGGCCAACCCAACGGCCCTTCTCAGGGCCAACCCAACGGCCCTTCTCAGGGCCAACCCAACGGTCCTTCTCAGGGCCAACCCGAAGGCCCTTCTCAGGGCCACCCCAACGGCCCTTCTCAGGGCCAACCCAAAGGCCCTTCTCAGGGCCAACCCAAAGGCCCTTCTCAGGGCCACCCCAACGGCCCTTCTCAGGGCCAACCCAAAGGCCCTTTTCAGGGCCAACCGGATGGAGTAATGGAGGTTCTGGAGGACATCTCCATTACCTCATTGTCTGAAACAGACCTCGGGAGGAAACGTCTGTACTCCGGGGGGTCGGAAGACACCGCCACGGAGACGGAGGCAGGTGTGGCCGCAAAGTCCATACCGCGCTCAGCGGCCAAGCGGGGGAAAGCGCATACGCTGACCAGCGCCAGGGCTGCTCTGCGGGAGCGCGTGGAGCGTGACCGCGAGGAGGGATTCGAGGCAGCCCTTCAAAGGAGGGCCTTCTGCAAGCAGAAGGAGGTGGGAGATCCGACGGAGGAGGTCCCCATCGTGTTAGATGACGTGGACAGGCGGGGGGCCGAGGAGCTGATGGTGGCGTCGGAGGCAAATATCAATTTGATCCTCGGCCTAACCGGCAAATCTGTAAGCCTCAGGGGAGGGTACGCCGCCAAAATTAGGAGGGCCGCCGGGTCCATCAGGGAGGTGCTGGAGTCCCTGGTGGCCCGCAACGAGTCGGATGAGGTCCGCCGACTGAGGGCCGACAACAATCGGCTCTCGCGGGAGCTGGAGTTGGTCCGACAGGAGGTCCGCTCCTACAGGAGGGAGTTCGAGGACAGCCGTAAAAAGGCGGCTGAATCCTCGAACATGAAGGAAAATGCCGACTTTATGCGCGATCTCGCGCATATGGTCGGCAACATTGTGGACGGCCACCTTTCGAAGCTCCAGCGCTCGGCGGCCCCTTCTCTCCGCCCTCCTCTCGCCGGAGACAACGCACCGC
Organism: Euphydryas editha; assembly: GCA_036937285.1. Classification (NCBI taxonomy): domain Eukaryota; kingdom Metazoa; phylum Arthropoda; class Insecta; order Lepidoptera; family Nymphalidae; genus Euphydryas; species Euphydryas editha. Next base: position 19,557,936 of record JAUPFZ010000008.1, on the reverse strand, counting down.
TGGCGCGGGCCACAAGGGCCGCGCTGGAGGAAAAGGGCAGGGGTTCGGCGGCCCCTAGTGAAGTGGTGACGCAGACGGGCCGGGAGGAGTACCCCGCCCTTCCCCAAGCATCGAGAAAAGGGAAGGGGAAGGGAAAGGGAAAGGGGAAGGAGGTGGAGTGGACCGCATTTGGCCCCTCCACCGCGAAGGAAGCGGCCCCACAACTGGCCGAATCACGTGCGGAGCCGGCGGCTAGCTGGACTGAGGTCGTCAGCCGCAAGTCAGCCGCGAAGAAGAAGAAGACGACCTCAGCGCCGCCGGCGAAGACCGCGGCGCCAAAGAAACCAGCTGCTCCAGCGCAGCCGGAGAAGAAGGGGGCCACAAAGCCCAAACTAGCGCTCCCCCGCTCCTCGGCCGTAATAATAAAGTTACGGCCGGAGGCAGCGGCTAGGGGGGCAACCTACGGGTCGGCGCTCCTTAAGGCCGAGACGAGCGTCGACCTTAAGGAGCTGGGAATCGGCCCGCTCCGGATCCGCCAGTCGGCGACCGGGGCGCGCCTGATCGAGATTCCCGGCCCCACGAGTGGCGAAAAGGCGGACGCCCTAGCCGCTCGCCTGAGGGAGACCCTGGCGGAGGAGGTGGAGGTGCTCAGGCCTGAAAAGAAGGCCGAATTGAGAATCTCAGGCCTGAGCGACGCGGTCTCTGCGGAACGGCTCACCATAGCGGTGGCAAAGGAGGGGGGATGTTCCGCAGGGCAGGTCCTCGTGCGGAACATCCGCACGGGGCAAATGGGGCCAGGGTCGGCCCACATTGAGCTCCCGGCGGCGGCTGCGAAAAAGCTGCTGCAGGCCGGGAGCATAGAAGTGGGGTGGACCAAAGCGACGGTCCACCTCCTGCAGGCGCGTCCCAGGCATTGCTTCCGATGCCTGGGACTAGGGCACGTCGCCGGCGCGTGCCCAGATGGTACTGACCGCAGCACTCTGTGTTATCGCTGCGGTCAGGCAGGCCACAAAGCAGCCGGATGTTCGGCCGCCGCTCATTGCGCGGTGTGCGCGGACGCCGGTAGGCCGGCAGGCCACGTGATGGGGGGCATGGCATGCAAGCCCCCATCAACCCGCGGGAAGTTCCCCCCGCAATTGTCCCAAGGGGGGAACCGAGTGGAGGCAGCAGACGCTGAGATGGCCGAGTGATGTCTGGGCATCTCAGCGTCCTCCAGGCGAACGTCAACCACTGCGCCGGGGCCCAGGACCTTCTCCTGCAGTCCATGGCGGAGTGGAGTATTGACGTCGCGATCGTCGCCGAGCCATACGCCGTGCCTCCTAGCCCACACTGGGCGGGGGACACCGAGGACTCGGTGGCGATCGTGGTGAGGCCTGGAGCCGGCCCCCCTCTCGTCGTCAAGGCGAGGGGCCGCGGGTACGTGGCGGCGGTTCGGGGAGAGGTGGCTTTCGTCGGAGTCTACTTCTCCCCGAACCGTGACCTGGCGGCCCTGGAACGGTTTCTCGACGTTCTGGGGCCGCTGGTGGGGCAGCTAGCCCCCCTCCAGGTGTTCGTGGCCGGCGACCTCAACGCCAAGTCCACGGCTTGGGGTAATCCGGCTACGAACCCAAAAGGGAGGGAGGTGGAGGAGTGGGCGCTAGCTGCCGGACTGTCCCTACTCAATGTGGGGGCAGTCCAGACGTGCGTGCGTTGGTCGGGAGGTTCCGTGGTGGACGTCACCTTCGCCACGCCGGCCATCGCGCGCAGAGTGGAGGGGTGGAGGGTGGAGACGGGAGTGGAGACTCTCTCGGACCATCGGTACATAAGGTTCGAGGTGTCTCCAGCTCCCGTCCGTCCGGCGTCGTCGTCAACGTCGTCCAGGGGGCGAAGCCAGTTTCCGCGTTGGGCACTGTCCAAGCTCGACCGGGAACTGGCAGAGGAGGCCGCTATCGTCGGCCGCTGGAGCCTCCCGCCGCTATCGGAGTTTGGGTTGGATGAGGCGGCTAGTCGGCTCTGCGACGCATTTTCTGCTGTCTGCAGAGCGGCCATGCCGCCCGCGAAGCGTCCACCCCCGCGGCGGGCACTATACTGGTGGTCGGCTGAGATAGCCGGTCTCCGGGCCGCCTGCAACGGGGCCAGGAGGGAATATACCCGGAGCAGGCGGAGACGCCCGCAGGACGTTGACAGGGACGATAGGCTGCGCAGGATCTACGTGGAGAAGACGAAGATCCTGCAGCAGGCCATATGCCGAGCCAAGGAGGAGGCCTGGCTGGAGCTAGTGGGGGGCCTAGAAAGGGACCCCTGGGGCCGACCGTATATGTGGGCGCGGAACAAGCTTCGCGCCCAGTCGGCCCCAATCAGCGATACGCTCCAGCCGGACCAACTAGGGAGGATCGTCGGGGAACTCTTCCCCGACGAACCTGAGGACTTCGTTCCCCCCAGAATGGCTCGGCAGACGCCGGACACGGAGGAGGGTGTTCCGTCACCCGTCACGGAGGCTGAAATGGAGGCGGTTATTACCCGCCTCCAAAGTAAGAAGAGGGCGCCGGGTCCAGACGGGGTGCACGGGAGAGTTCTTGCAATCGCTCTCGGGCACCTCGGCGACAGCCTCCGGGAGCTGTTTGACCGCTGCCTGCGGTCTGGCCAGTTCCCGGAGGCCTGGAAGGAAGGTCGGCTCTGCCTACTACCTAAGGCAGGGCGGACCCCGGACTCGGTTTCGGCGGTGCGACCGGTGGTGCTGCTGAACGAAGCCGGGAAAGCCTTGGAGAAGATAGTGGCCTCCCGGCTCGTTCAGCACCTGGAGGAGGGCTCGGGACCCGGACTTTCAGAATCCCAGTTCGGGTTCCGAGCACGTCGATCGACCGTCGACGCCCTCAAACGCCTGCGGGCGGTGACGGGTGAGGCGGAACACGGAAGGGAAGTGGTGGTCGCGGTGTCATTGGACATCGCGAACGCCTTCAACAGTCTGCCGCACGCGGTGATACGGGAGGCACTAAAATACTTCGGAGTGCCCCCGTATCTAAGGAGGCTGTTGGAGGCGTACCTCTCCGATCGAAGGGTAGGCCTCGAGAACCGGTCGGGGTCCGTGGAGTGGTGGCGAGTCGGCTGCGGTGTCCCGCAGGGATCCGTTCTGGGTCCGATCCTGTGGGACATCGGGTACGACTGGGTCCTGCGAGGCCGCCTCCTCCCCGGGATGGGTGTCATCTGTTACGCGGATGACACCCTCGTTTATTCCCGAGGACGAAACTACAAGGAGGCGGCGCGGCTGGCCGAGGTCGGACTCGACCTCGTGATCAGCCGCATAGAGAGTTTAGGGCTTCGTGTCAGGATTGACAAGACCGAAGCCCTGCTCTTCCGCGGGACCGGCCGCAAGGGACCTCCACCGGGGGCTACCCTTCAGGTCGGAGAGGGGAGAGTCAGGATGAGCCCGCAAATGAAGTATCTCGGGCTCATCCTGGACGGAGGGTGGACCTTCGGCCCACATTTCGCGATGGTGGGACCGAAGGTCGTGAAGGCGGCGAGTGCGCTGGGCAGACTCCTTCCGAACCTCGGAGGACCCAGCGCCGCCTGCAGGCAGCTGTACTCCGGAGTCTGCCGGAGTATGGCGACGTACGGTGCCCCGGTTTGGGCGGATCGCCTCACCGCGAAAAATAAGGCGGCGCTGCGCGCTGCGCAGCGAACAATCGCGGTGAGGGTGATTCGGGGGTACCGTACGGTATCGTGGGCCGCAGCTACTGCTCTAGCCGGCGACCCCCCGTGGGAGCTCGTGGCGGAGGTTCTTGCCGAGACCTACTCATACGTCTCGGGTAGGAGGGCTCTTGGTGAGAACCCCACGTTGGACGGGATCCTACGTGTGCGTCGGATAGGGCAGGAAGCGCTAATGCGGAGGTGGGGGGAGGACCTGGCGGTGCAGCCATATGGCACACGCGTAACGGCTGCCATTCGCCCGGTCCTTGAGCGGTGGATGCGTCGAAAACGCAAGCCCCTCACCTTCCGTCTGACACAGATTCTCACCGGGCACGGTTGCTTTGGTGACTACCTGTGTCGGACGGCCCAAAGGGAGCCGACAACTGAGTGTCATGATTGTGGCGCAGCGGTGGACTCTGCCCAGCACACCCTCGAGGTGTGCCCGAGATGGGCGGTGCTGCGTCAAGGTCTGACGTCGGTCGTCGGAGGGGACTTGTCGCTCCCGAGCGTCATCACCGCGATGCTCGGCGACGACGAGTCCTGGAAGGCGATGGTCTCCTTCTGCGAGACAGTAATGTCCCAGAAGGAGGCCGACGAGCGGATGAGAGAGGAGGCCGCCGACGTGGCCTCCATCCGCGGGCGACGAATGGGGGTGCGTAGGAGGCGCTACTTAATGCGCCTCCTGTAACGCCCTTGTGCCCGTGTCGGGCCGGGATGGGAACCCGGTCCTGCTAGACACGGCGTCGTCGGGACTGTTCAGAGGTTAGCCGGACAGTCCCCATGGAGGAGAAGTCTGGCCTTTTCGCCGAGGCCAGCCTGTCGCTGGAGGGATCCTGTTGCCTGCAGATCCGGGACCCTCCAATTAAAGCGGCTGAAGGCTCCCGCAGGGGTTTAGTACGGTATTGCACTCCCAAAGTGCCGAGTCCGACATAGGTCTAGGACTGCCGACCCGGGCGTCCTGGATATCATCCGTAAATGGATTCCCCTGCGTAAAAAAAAAAAAAAAAAAAAAAAAAAAAAAAAAAAAAAAAAAAAAAAAAAAAAAAAAAAAAAGGAAACGCATATGTGTGTAAGAAAAATTACAGTGAAGTATAAGCGTACACTAAAAATAATGTTAAATATGTTACTTTGTTATGTCGTCATAATTAATTCAACAACTTATGCTCATCATAATGTCGACTTTTATTTTCATTGAGTGTACTCGCACAACAAAGCGTTAAAACACATGTGACTCGGATGACGACCGCCGCGTGACGCGTCACTGTCACACAAATCAAATCTGCATAGTTACAAATACAGGCACACAACGACACTTATATTATTTCTCGAACTATCTATATCTATACAATGTTCCATAAATTAGCAACATTTTAGGGATGATCTGTTTTTTAAGTGAAAGTGTAGTCAGAAATAATGAAAATTTTTAATTACTACGTTGAATTCCGACTGATATTTTAAATCGAAATTTTTTACTTGAAAAAAAAAAAAATATTTGTTATTATTATTTACGTAACTGGACGATATTAGACGCGTTCAGTTATGATATTCATAATATTCCTTGCTCAACTCCAGTTAGTCATAGCGCAACGTTTTAAAGCCTATAAACTTTTTCAATAAAGAGACTGTATACTGATACTAATACAAAAACAAACTTCTCAAGTCGGACAGGCAACATCTGTGATTACGAGATCGAACAAAAAAAACTTGATTGTCTGTAAAGTCGGCTTACGGACGATAATTTTACGTGATAACGTCATAAGAAAGCATTGATGAAAAATTCGATACTTTTATTAATTTAATTGGATTATTATCATTGAATTATCATCATTTTGTATAATACAAAGAAGGTGTTAATTATTTATTTTTTTTTCGATAAATTGACATTAATATGTACTCGTTAATTTAAATTTTTTTCTCTTCGACTCGGAAATTTTAATCACCTCGTTCTTAATTGTAAACAAAAATATGATAAGGTGACCATATCAGCATACTTTGGGAAAACTTTTGAAATATATCTTCGATTTCGTTGTGTCAGTGCGTTCTAATGATAAATTCTATAATCTTTTTCCTTAAATGGAAAAAAAAAAATAGTTTACCGAAAAGCCAAACTTATACAGTCTGTTGCAGATTTAATTTCTATACCAAACATTGAAGTAAAATCAAACAACGCGATGTGTCAAAATTTTAAAATTCCTCCCAGCATCTCGAATAGTGATAAAATTGCTCCCTAACGGCCGTTGTAGGTAATCGCACACGCTTGTGCTTTCTTCACTCTGGGGAACAACTTCCAATTTACTTGCAAGATGAATGCTTCCCATTCATTCGAGTCGGTTCAGACTGGTAGGTGTTTTTTCTAACGTGTTTCAAGTCTCGAGTCAGCTATTTGTTGCTTTGTCACATTAAAGGATACAGTACGGTTTTATACATATAATATTTCCCTGTTTTGTTTTGTATTATCAATATTTATTTATTTAAGACTGACTTCATGGTTCAAGGATATAATATTATAATTTAAATAAAAACAGTGACAGCATATTTAGCTTGGTATCCAGCTAGAGAAGTTATTACAAAAACAAAAAGAAATAATACAAATAGATTAATATAGATTATGCCCTTGAGGATATCCGGAATGGCCACCTGCATGCAACTTTATTGAAATATAGATAAATAATTATTAAATACCACGTAGAACATACTCATTTTTTAATTTAAAATATATTTTTATTTTGTTTGTTCCAGTTAAATTCAATAGACATTAATTTATAGACATTTAAAAGAGCTATCATTTGAAGCAAACAATTCTGCTTTTTAATAAAAACTCTTTTAATTAAACCCACAGCCCTACTAGAAATAAGTTCAAGTTACTTATAGTCCTGTCGTATTTCTGTGCGACGTCATAATGCCTTTTACATCTATTTATGAACCGGCATACTTATCCTACACCTTTATATATATGTATGTATATGTATATGGTATTTGGGTAATGAATTTAAAAGATTGAATACATTTTTAATAAGCTAAAACTTAACTAAGTGATACTCGGATTAATCAGCTTTGTTTATTATATTAACAATATATTTTATATGAATAAAAATATATATAAAAGATTTTAATTAAAAATACACCTTGCTTACAATATTTATTTATAACCAAAACACATATATACTTTAACACGTAGTGCTTATAAATTTCATATTTCTTACAACTTGATGAAGATATCTCATTTTTTTAGATAAGGGCCAAGTCTCTAAGAAATATAACTTAGAAAGATTTATTGAAATATATCCAACATTTTTTTCCGTGACGAGCGCAAAATGCTAGACCGCTGTCATTTTATTTATTATACGGATAAAACTACAATATCATTAGTTAGTCATAATGATAGGACGTAAGTTCATATTTGCTGCTTACGGTGCTGGATTCTTAAATACTATTTTTTTTTAAATTCCATTTCTTGTAATAAATGGAATTGAAATCGAAATATGTTTAGACAGAAACATTATTCATAATAAAAGAGGAGGTTTTCGCTCAGCAGTGATACTTCTAAATACAGGCTGTTAATAAACTGAATAAAAAATGAATAAAGAAAAGAAATATTTTGAGCATATGTACGTATATTACACAAATTTTAATAAATATAATGTTATTAGATAATGTCACAATTTCGCGAGTGACATTGTGGCTGTGCGTTAGTACCTACTTACATTTATGTATTTTTATCAAATTTTCTGAGAGATTTTTTTGCTATTCACTTGACTAATTAAACTCTTTTGCAAAAAAACGGGCACTTAAGCAAAGAACTATTTTATAGTTACTATTAGTTTGTTTGACAATTTTAGGTATTGTTATCGTCAGAATTTTATAAATTAATTAGGAAGGAATAGTTTTCATCAGTTTTATCATAACATTTTAATTAAATTATTAAGAAATAATGTTTAAGCTCAAAACACTATGATTGTACCTGGTCGCTAAATAAAAATGAAACGCGTTAATTTCTTTGTTTTTCTTGAATACATTAAAAGCAGATAAAAGTTTAGTATTGAGTGTGACCCCCTCTTGCTGAAATCACAGCTTGCATTCGTCTGGGCATGCTAGTGAGTATATCTTTTATGGTTTCTTGGGGAATACGTTCCCACTCCGCGGTAATCACATTCTTTAGCTCTCTGATGGTCTGCGGAGCCGGCTGCACTGATCTCACTCGTCGCTTCAGAACGTCCCAGACATGCTCTATGGGATTGAGGTCCGGACTTCTAGCTGGCCAGTCCAAACGACGAATTCCGACTTCTAGCATATACGCATGATATACAGCGTACAGCGTTGTCGTCCATAAAAATTGAGTTTTCGCCAAGAGCGGTTAAAGCGGGTTGTGCATAAGGAATTAGAACTTCCGTTATGTATCGGCGTCCAGTCAGTGTACCGTTTTCGATGAAGACTAACTCCGTACGATCCATAGAATTTATTCCTGCCCAAAACATAACAGAGCCCCCTCCATAAGGTGTGATTTCTTCAAAACATGCCTCTGCAAAGCGTTCTCCTCGTCTACGTAGCACTCGCCGACGTCGGTCTTCACCATGCAGAGATATCCTGGCTTCATCGGAGAACAATACCCTATCCCAGTCTTCATGTGTCCATGACACACAATTTCGAGCGAAGCTAAGCCTGGCAACTCGATGTCCACGGAGTAATTTAGGGCCGCGTGCCGGGCGATGACTGTGTATATTAGCAGCGAGAAGCCTCCTCCTGACCGTCCATAGACTAATTTGCACATTTCTTACTTCTTCAACGCTTGACTAACTAGAAAACGATCATCCCGTGGTTCGGTACATGTCTTTCTGCCAGAACCAGGCCTTCTCTTGACGGAACCGGTCTCTTGATAGCGCTGCCAGGTCCTTTGAACTGTCGACCGACTCACATTTAGCCTCTGAGCCACGAAGCATTGACTGCAACCTTCTTCAAGCAGCGCAATAATTTTGCTCGCTTTTATCACTTTATCTACCATTTTCGAGATTGCTAAACAGCAATAACAATACTTTTAAATGTCAAGGACACCAGATAATTTAATAAAAATTGACAAAAAGTTAATTAGAGTCGATATTAACTATAGGGAATTCGCGCCACAAAATGTAGTTAAAAGTTATTTTCTTTGAAAACCAGGCTCAGTCAAAAATTTGAATTTGGAATGTACTCTTATAAACATTATGGCACTTTTATAACAGGCCAGTAACATGTTCAAATCATTAAAACCTTTTTGGTATTTTTATTTTTTCAGCCAGGAAGAAAATCGAAACCGCCCGTTTTTTTTGCAAATGAGTGTATTTACTAACACATTCCAAACAATATTAAAAAATATATAGTGGAGACTTTCAGGTGGATAATTTTTATACCAAGAGTAATGGGACGACAGCTTTACATGCTCTCCGAGGCACAATAAGATACTTCAGATCAGATTTTTTTTTTAAATATAAAGAAAATTTCTACTCCGAGGCGGAATTGAACCCGTGACCGTTGGCGTTAATTGGAACCTTAGCACAACTACATCAGATGGTTCTCAATAGATTTAAGTAACGAGAATATTTTTTTTTAAATTTAAACAAAAAACAAAATTTTAACTTTAGTGGCCAAGGAACCCTAAAGCGTCCCTAAACTTAGAAATTTTTACAAGTTGCTCAGAAACATTCTCGTAAGCAGAACGTTAAACTAAACAAGTTTTTGCCAGCTTAACCATATTATCTTTTGTTTTCCTCTTTATTTTAAGAAATAGCACACATACCGCTTTATGTTTGCAGTTTAAGGATGTAAAAATACTAACAAACCTGTTTATTGTAGTTATTTTTTAAGTACATATAACTGTTTCTATTTTTCAAATATACGTGTGACTATTTTAATAGAGTTAATTTTTCATTATCATAAGACATTATTGGACTTACACGTTGGTGCATTTGGCAGTGAGTCTGCTTTCTACTCTAGGGTTTTGAATGCGATTCCCGCCCCAAATCTGGGTGTATATTTATTTATAAATGTATTATTTATATGTATATTTATTCCAAAGAAAGAATGCCGATCAGTCAGCTGTTACGTAAAACACAGGCATTAAGATACTTACCCTAGAAACAGTTGACCGTGTGTGTATTTTAAACATATTATTATTTATTTATATTATAATCAAACACGCTGTTACGCTATGGATTTTTCTATATAATTATGTCTGGCATTTTTGCTTTAGAGACATGAAGCTTTGCCCGTAATATTTTAATTCACCATGAATGACGAAACAATTTTCTAGGGCTTAAAACTTTTCATTCGGGGAAGTCACTTGAACAAATATGAACTTCAACTAGCGTTGTTTTGTTTGTAGTTTTCATACTAAAAATGTGAATTTGGAAAAACCGTCGCCTGCCATTAGAACTACTGAATCTTTTTTACAAATGAAAAAAAATACGCTACTATTGCGAAGGAATTCCTGGCATTGCAGCTATCAAACAATTCCGAGTTTCAAACACTTTAGCATCAGTGAATCTATGGCTACAATCATATCAGTAATTAAATTATTTAACCCAATATATTCATCATTATCATCAGCCGTTGGATGTCCACTGTTGAACTTAGGCCTCCCCCATCGACCTCCAGAGCGACCGGTTCAAAGCGGCCTCCATCCGGCTTCCGACGACTTTCCTCAAGTCGTCTGTCCATCTCGTGAACGGCCATCCGACGCTCCGCTTGCCGGTACGTGGTCTCCACTCGAGAACCTTTCTGCTCTATCGGCTGTCAGTTGTCGAGCTATGTACCCTGCCCACTGCCACTTCAGTTTGCAAATCCGTTGGGTTATGTCGGCTAATATATTCACATGACTGCAAATTGTGTTTCTCACTCGCAAATTGAGATTCTGTTGGCGAATTTCTAAAAATCCAGAGTATAGAAATATAATTAAAATAATGTTTTTTAATATTATTTATTTAACAGCAACAAGATAAAGACTGACAGATCTACAGATATGAACATTCACTAAAGTGTATTTAAAGCTAAGTATTATCTCAATTATGAGTGTTACACTCATTTCATTAAATCAAACACATTAAAAAAAGTTAAATAGGCATAATAAAAGGAATAAATAATCTATAACATTCTGATTACAATTTAATTAATATATCAATATGTCAACACCAATTTGCATATGTTTGTGGTATTATAGGTGTTTGTGGTTTGTGTTATGCATGTTTTTAGACCCCCAACACAGGTATTTATACTACAGGGCTTTTGAATGTCAGCATTTATTTATTAAATCGTTTTTAAAAACATTCTAAGTAAACAGAATTTCTTACGTAAAACAAATTCAAATAGATATTAGTATTGTACTATGTACTGTATCAGCCTGTAAAAAACCCACTTCTAAGCGTAGGCCTCTTCTCCATAATATAGAAAAAGGGTTGGAGCTTAATCCACCACGTTGCTCCATTGCGGGTTGGCGGATAATTTGCCTACCATGAGTAATGATCGTTATCAGGTGTCTATGATAATAACCGGGACCAACGGCTCTCCTCTCCAAGGCACGGTGAGGAGATCCACAAGGACATATACCCAGACCGGAAACAAAATATTTGTACAAAATACAAATATCTGTCCCGATCAAGAATCGAACCAGCGACCGCCGACGTGCGGTTTGAGGCGACTACTCGTACCACTACACCAGAACGGTCGTCAAGGTATTAGTAGGTTCAATAAACTCTTTAGCTTTCTAAGCTTCAGCAGATAATTTCTAATAGAATCAATGAACAAAATATACAATGTTCTGCGAATCTAAACGTAGTGTGATCACTGCCACTTTGCACGATCTCGGAGATGTGTTTTATCTTCTAAGTGGATTTATACTCCAGTAAAATCATTAAACTAGACAACTAAACTCCGCTGAATGTAGAGCTTATAAATAATATACTTACGGCGAGTTGCACGAAACCGTCGCTAACTTTCCGTTAGTTAAGTTGCAATTAATCTTAAAATTAGTTGATATTATGATTAATTTGAAGCTGTTAGAATTAATCATCCGTTAGATAGGTCTTTAATTAAACTAATTTTTTTTGTTAACTTAATCAGATGTAGGTTTCGTCCAACAGATAATTACGATTTTTGTGATTAAATTAGTTTAATAAACACTTAAATTTAAAATTTGTTTCGTGCAACTCGGCGTTAGTGCCATAGAATTTCTAAGTCTTTTGTTAAAGAACCTTTTAAACTAGAGATCTATAGTTAGAATATTTTAAAGTTTATAATATTTAAGTATTTTTATTATTTACTTGTGTTGTAAAGTTAATTGGATTGAATGTTTTTAGTTTAGCGCGTTATTCGTTAAAAAATACTCCATGTAACGATAATTAAGATTTTCAGTAATTAATATTAAGGGTTTTAAATATCATATATTCATCATATGTTTTTATCTTAAGACGCATTATTTTGAATAAGACCTCCATAATAACACAGAAAGAATTATCAAAATTTTTGAAGATTCGTTAATATGTTATACTTGCTATAAAGCCTCGCGGTTCCACCCACGGTTAATATGTGTTCGTTATCCTCCTATTTCACTGAAATGATTTATAGAATAAAAACTCCACTTCTAGATTGTTTATCAAGATGAAACACAGATTTCAAATTAAACCTCTAGGATTAAGCTGTGAAAACTGCATTCAGCGTTAGCGTGGTGATCCTGTGGACTATTACGTAACTTGCGCGATTGCGAGAAATCGCTGTGGTGTCGAATTTCAATACTAGCTGAGCATCAATTAGTATTGAAATTCAACATCACAGTGACTTCTTGCGATCGCGGAAGTTACCTAATAGTCTCACTGGCTGCCTGTTGTTGTGGGCATGAACCCGCTCATAACAATGTTCGTATTGGCCATTTTTGTCGTCATTTGGGTTTTACTTAATAGAAAAACAATTGAACACCCATAGTAAAGTTCCGTGGCCGATTATGCTATGACCCTTCTTCTGTACTGAAGTAGAGGGTTTTGTGCAGCAGTGAAAAATTAGTAGGCGGTTTCAGTTTAGTTAATTTTGGTCTATACTTGTAAATTAAAGCACTTTGTTCTTAGAGAAAAAATTGGTGTCTGTAGCCTTAATTAGAGATAGTTATTGATAGTTTATAGAAAATTGCCAAGAGTAAGTGCTTCTAAATAAGTTGGAATAGTCCATATCAAGAATCTTAATCATCGAAGATTAAAACGAATAGATGGTCCAACGCCTTTGAGTCAATACGCCTAGCGCGCAGCGGCTACTGAATGAGCATATGCAATAACTCCGATATTGCCTCCGTTCTCTGCAAAGATTAATAAAATAGATGCATTAGTGTATTTTTACTGTTAGTAGTAATTAGTTAAATGTTACTTTTTGTATAAAAAAATATATCAACAGCCTTTGCGATGTTTTTCTAGCTAGATCTATGTTATAATTCTGAAATTATTTATCTGAATAAAGCTTTGATTATATGAAAAAAAAAATTAAGATAAATTACAGCACATGAAATTCAAACTAATAAATTAGTCATAATGGCTGCACACTCAAAAGAAAGACTCGTATGGAAGGTAAAAGGGAAGCGTTTACTAAAGAGTATTCTCATGAATTACGTAAAGGCTAAATCCTGATTAAACTGAATCGTAATTAATAATTCCGTCCTAATTAAAAACTAATATTTTCCAGAAAAAACATAGATTATAAAACGAGGCTAGGCTTTAAAAAATATAAAACGTGACTCATGATCTGTAGCCAAACAAGACATAAATAGCAACGAGGATAAACCCAAGAGAAACAACTATTTGAACAAATAACACCAAGTAAAATATTCCCATAATGGTATGGTATTGAAAGATGTCACATCTGCTACTTCCTTGGTCTATCATAATCTCTGGTCGAAAATCTGTACGGATCACAAGTATTATTGGATTTCTGTCTGTATGATATTCCTTTATGAATCACAGATTTCACTTCTTATTTGCCGTGTCTGGCTTTTTATTCATGGGATATGAAAATTTAAAAAATAGATCTAAGTTTGAATTAATGACTGAATTAGCCCGTAAACGTCCCAGTGCTAGGCGAAGGCCTCTTCTCCATATAGGAGAAGGGTTGGAGCATAATACGCTACGCTGCTCTATTACGGGTTGGCAGATAATTTTCCCTATCATGAGTAACGATCGCTATCAGGTGTTTAATATAACAACCGGCACCGACGGCTTTAAGTGCTCTCCGAAGTACGGTGTGAAGACACACAAGGACATACACCCAGACCGGAAACAAACATTTTTACAAATATAAATATCTGTCTCGAACAGAAATCGACCTCGCGACCGCCGGCGTTGAGGCAAGTACTCGCACTACTACACCAGAACTATCGTCTATCCATCTAAGACATCTAAGTTTATTAGCGTCAAAATAAAAAGAACGGTGACGAAGTGAAAACGTATTTACACATGATATTCAAGACTACATTTTAAATTTAAATCAAAAATTTATTTCATCTAATTAGGCGTTGAAAACGCTTTTCAATCATCATGTTAAAAAAATATTATAGTTAATGAGAAACTATCACCATATTCAATATGTAGATTCTTAAACTAGATAGATAGACTTTTAATTAAATTAGAATAGAATAGAATAGAATAGAATTTATTAAGGAATGCTTACACTGTTACACATAAAATTAAGTAGTCAAATACACAGATAGCTAGGTAAACTATAGGTAATAACAAAAAGAAATACTTAAAATTACAAATGCTTAAATCTAGTTTAAAAATATATATATATAATGGACAATGTAAGTAGGTATAAATAAGCGCCTAAGAATGCACAACAGTGTAATAAAATTCCTCAAAAGGTAACCACTCAGTTGTGTGATTGTGTCATCCGGAGAAGCCACAATCCTGATTTTATGTGGTCCCTAATTAAATGTACATTCTTCTGCTGATCATCGGCAATAAACTCAACAGTTATTCATTATAAAATTAAATCCAGCCTACAATGTCCAAAAATTATTATTGTATGGATTAGCCATTAATTTTCAACTATTATTTTTTAATGTATGGCCTAATAATAACATAAAGCTACGTATTGTGACACACAGGCAAACGAACGAATGGACGGAGGAAGTTATAGTGGAATGTTAGTAAAAGGGTTTCCGTTATCACCTTCGCTGATCGTTCTACTAGACGAATATTGAGGATTTTCGGACGAAAGAAAAATAATGCGTTCATTGTTCTTTGTCACAGTCATCATCATCATCATATCAGCTATTGGATATCCACTACTGAATGTATGCCTCTCCTATCAACCCCCAAAGCAACCGCCTTTGCTCTATATTGCTAATTATTTAGGGGGTTCGCCGGTACTCGCGGCGTTTTGTTTGCGGATTGGCGAGCGTAGTGTTTTGCGGCAGGGTATGGTAACGCTGCTGCCTGTGTGCCCGAGATGGGTGGCACTGCGTCAAGGTCTGACGTCGGTCCTCGGAGGGGACTTGTCACTCCCGAGCATTATCATCGCGATGCTCTGCGACGACGAGTCCTGGAAGGCGATGGTCTCCTTCTGCGAGACAGTAATGTCTCAGAAGGAGGCCGACGAGCGGGTGAGAGAGGAGGCCGCTGACGTGGCCTCCATCCGCGGGCGACGAATGGGGGTGCGTAGGAGGCGTTACTTAATGCACCTCCAGTAACGCCCCTGTGCCGGTGTCGGGCCGGGATAGGAACCCGGTCCTGCTAGACACGGCGTCGTCGGGACTGGTCAGAGGTGAGCCGGACAGTCCCCATGGAGGAGAAGTCTGGCCTTTTCGCCGAGGCCAGCCTGCCGCTGGAGGGATCCTGTTGCCTGCAGATCCGGGACCCTCCAATTAAAGCGGCTGAAGGCTCCCGCAGGGGTTTAGTACTGTATTTCACTCCCAAAGTGCCGAGGCCGACATAGGTCTAGTACTGCCGACCCGGGCATCCTGGATATCATCCGTAAATGGATTCCCCTGTGACAAAAAAAAAAAAAAGGTGATACATAATGATTGGACATTTAAATATTTCTGTATATATTATAAAACAACAATAAATTTATGGGAGGTAAAGTGTCTTTATATAAAGTTCATTAGTAAAGTAGTTCTAATTTTCTGGTGGGTGATGATTAAATTTTTTTTTAACCTGAGATTTTATTTTAACGTGAGCAAAGCTGTTATGATTAGAATGAAAGTTATGGCTAAATTTAACGTTTCTTTTTCCTTTTTACCAATTTCAACAAGTCATATAAATTGCTTTACGAATAAAAATTTCTTCTGTAATGTTCTAATTTTTTGTCTTAAATGTTTTAGTTTATAATAGGAATATAATTTACAGTAATTATATAAAATTACAGATAGTTTACAATCTGTTAAAAAAAACACACACACACAAATAATAACGAATGTTTGCTAACATTATTTATTATAAATGTAGTTTATTATGTTATAAAAAAAAAAATAAAAAAAACTGTAAGCTAACAAGATGGTGATGAAAGCAAAAATATCTTAAATCTTTATTTATAATAAAATTTTATTAGAGCTAGACTGAAATATCAACAAAAAGTAGCAGATTATTTGAAAGCCGTGTTGAAATTGGCAAACTTGGTATATTTAATGTAAAGAAAGAAAGTAATTTTTTAGGGTTCCGTACCCAAAGCTTAAAACGGGACCCTATTACTAAGACTCCGCTGTCCGTCCATCCGTATATCACAAGGCTGTATCTCATGAACCGTGATAGACAGTTGAAATTTTTTGTTATTTCTGTTGCAACTATAACAACAAATACTAAAAAAAAAAAAAATTTGGGGGGAATACAACAAACGTGATTTTTTTTGCTCGTTTTTGATCAATATTGATAACGGCAACAGATAGACGCTTGAAATAGTCACAGAGTATTTAGTTATATATTCACATTAAAAATAATAATTAAATTAAAATAAAATTAATATTTAAGGAAGGTTATCTCATAAAACAAACGTGTTTTTTTTTTGCCGTTTTTATAGGTAAAGGTACGAAACCCTTCGTGCGCGTATCCGACTCGCACTTGGTCGGTTTTTTCTAACGTAGTCTATACCTTTGAACGGGGTCGACGCAATTAGGAGCTCTAGCCTCGGGACACACATTTGAATCGCTTCGAATGACATCTCAGAAATGAGCTGAGGTACGACAAATGTACGAATATTTACCGTTTTGTGGCTATTTTTTATATTTCGAATTTGATTTTTGTGTAATTAGATATATTTTATTTAAATTAAAGATGGAATATTTTGGTAAAATTTTTATGAGTATAAGATATACAAAGGCTGTTATCAATTTTTTTACTTAATCTAATCGCTTTGTTGTCAAAAAAAGACATTAAAGTGTTATATTATTATGTTTAAAACGGGTACATACCACGATATAACACAAGTGATTTTGTGTCAATATTTCGACCCAGTTGCATGGATCGTGGTCACGACAGGACTGCGGTGTCGCGAGGTGTGTAGCTGGAACTGTCATGGGTAGTAGCGAACTACCCTCTTTCTCGTTCTCTTCACAGGAACGTCGCGAAAATTTCGGCAAAATACACTCACAACGTCACTTTTCTCTTTTGCTTTCATGCGGCTCTGTTCTGGTTTGCATAATTCTACCACTGGATTCCACATCGGTAGTTTCGGTCACTCAGTATACCGGAAGCAGACACACACGGATAGATATCTACACGGCTCATCGCATCACCATCCACGTCACCTGGCGTCGGTAGCTACCACTCTCATCAACCGCGCTCATGACCTGTGTGATGACCTTCACATACAAGGCGAGCTGGAACATGTACGCGAGGTGTTAAAATGGAATGGTCACAAACCTGTTAAGAACAAAACTTGTAAGCAGAGGACTCGTCCTTCGGAAGCACAAAGACAGATGGCCTACCTACCGTTTGTTAAGGGGGTGACTGACAGAATAGGCACATTGTTGAAGAAACAATACAATATCAAGACCGTATTCACTCCTTTACAAAAGATTGCCCAGATGATGCGTTCTCCGAAGGATCGCCTGCCATTCCAGTGTCCAGGAGTGTATAAAATCGACTGCAGCTGTGGCAGCTCATATATAGGTCAAACCAAGAGACCCATATCTACCCGTGTGTCTGAACACATAAAAGCGGTAAAAAACAACGACCCACAGAAGTCTGCGATCGCGGAGCATATTCTACAGCCGGGAACAAATCACTGGATTGAACTCCATAACCCCCGAGTTCTTTCCACAGACCGCCACTACATACCTAGACTAGTGCGCGAAGCGATTGAAATTCGCAAACACCGGAATTTCAATCGTGATGATGGCTTTAAGCTAGCCAGTATGTGGAATCCAGTGGTAGAATTATGCAAACCAGAACAGAGCCGCATGAAAGCAAAAGAGAAAAGTGACGTTGTGAGTGTATTTTGCCGAAATTTTCGCGACGTTCCTGTGAAGAGAACGAGAAAGGTGAAGGGTAGTTCGCTACTACCCATGACAGTTCCAGCTACACACCTCGCGACACCGCAGTCCTGTCGTGACCACGATCCATGCAACTGGGTCGAAATATTGACACAAAATCACTTGTGTTATATCGTGGTATGTACCCGTTTTAAACATAATAATATATCTTCAAACCACGAAATAAGTCTTAAATCATTAGACATTAAAGTGTACTTTGAAAGTTGTAGTTTCGTTTTTTTTTCGTAGATTTAAAAAAATTTGCCTTATTTTTATATGGTATTAATTTTGATATCTTACAGTCTATTTAATTTTACGAGAATCAGACAAAGATATTCCAATTTAATGTTTTCTAGGTTATGTTTTGTCTACAAAATATATATTCAAATTTAAAATAAAAATTGGAAGAGTGTTTCTGACTGACATGAAAGACTGTAATATAGTTTGTAACAACGTACGTTATAGCTTATAAGATCGTGATTGCGATTCGGAATAAAGAGTAAAATCAATATTTTATATCTTTCAAAATGTTTAGAAATAATATGGTTTAACACAATATCGACCGTTTTTGAATAACGGTGCGACAAGACCTACTCGTATATAATATGACAACGGTCGCAGGTTAGATTACCACTCGGAACGTATTTTAACCGACTTCAAAAAAAAAAGAAGTTCTCAATTCGACTGTATTTTTATGTGTGCTACCTCATAACTTTTAAATAGGTGTACCGATTTCGATGATTCTTTTTATATTCGAAATCTGGTGCTTGTCATGTGGTTTCGTTTAAATTTGAGCGAGATCTGACGAGTAGTTCTTGTGCTATCACTAATAATGTGTATTTAATTGACTTCGACTACGTTGGTGATGTTCTCTTTTTTTTGAGTCGGTTAAATACAGTGTCATCAAGACTTCTATTATGTATATATAGGTACAAATATTTGTTTTTGGTCTAAGTGTTTGTCTTTAAGGATCTAAGTTGACAAAAGTGACAAAACACATAATAAATTTTTAATTACATATAAAATTAATAATAGTGTAAATAACTAATAGTTAATATATTAATGTATCTAAAATAAATGCTTATGACAAATAAATTTTAATTTTAGAAACTTCAAATTACGAATGTATGTGTTATTTTATATACTTGTATATATATAAATAATTTATACTTTTTCTAATAAATAAGTAATTTATTTCTTTTGTTGTTACCGCCAGCAATTTTTTTTAACTGTTTGTCCTAAATGTTGACTGGGATTATTTCCCACTAAGCATTAAGTCTGACCATTGTTCCAACTGTATTTTTTTAACATTATTGATTAATGAAATTTAAAAAGAAAAACTTAATATTGTATTGTTTTTAAAAATATCACTTCATTTCGTTTTACTTCATAAAAAGGTCGTAATATCACCCGGGATTGTATTGAAATGAATTACTCACTGCATTTGTCAATCCTGTATTCGTCATGAATATGGACATGCTCACCATTATAATTATGAATGCGCTTATTGTATGTTACGTTCCACGAACAAATAAAATTAGATCTTTGTATTCCAATATGGGAAATTTAATGTTTATTTAATTATTATTTTACTGTAGTTTTTTTTTTTTTTTTTTTATACCACGACGGTGGCAATCAAGCATACGGCCCGCCTGATGGTAAGCGGTTACCGTAGCCTATGGACGCCTGCAACACCAGGGGCATCACATGCGCGTTGCCGACCCTTTAAAAACCTATTTGCTCCTCTCTTGAAGGACCCCATACTGTAGTCCTGTGGGAAAACCTCGGCAGGGAGTTCATTCCACAGCCGAATGGTCCGTGGGAGGAAATTCCTCTGATACCGAACTGTACGGGACCATTTGGGCTGCAATGTGTGAGCATGAATTCCCTGTCGATGGCGAGCGGTGCGATGATAAAAAGTGGCCGTTGGCACCATTTCGAACAATTCTTCGGAACACAACCCATTATACAAACGATAGAGCACGCATAGGGATGCAACATCTCTTCTAAGACTTAAGGGCTCGATATCGCTCGTCAGTATTGGATCGTCGACAATTCTCACAGCTCTCCTTTGAACCGAGTCAAGAGGGCCAAGCTGGTATGCCGGTGCTCCCGCCCAGAGATGAGAGCAGTACTCCATATGGGGGCGGACTTGCGATTTATACAGAAGCAGTCTTTGCCCCGGCGTGAAGTACCGCTTCGCTCTGTTAAGCACACCGAGTTTTTTAGATGCCATCTTGACCTTGTCCTCCAGGTGACATCGGAACTGGACGTCGCTGGATATGTCGACACCAAGGATACCAATACTGTTAGAGATGGTAAGGGTTGTGTCCTGGAATTGAGGGGCCACAGTGAATGGGGTTTTCTTAGCGGTGAACGCACAAACTTGTGTCTTGGAGGGGTTGAATTGGACTAAATTGTCTCGACCCCAATCGGAGACTTTGGAAAGACTACTCTCGATTTGAGACACAAGTTGTTCGCGACTTTCTACCACAGCGGAACGAGGGATGTTTGCACGGCCTGTGTAGAACGCGTCTCCAGTGCTATCGTCCGCATAGCAATGAATGCCATCAATAGACAGTAAGTCATTGATATGCAGGAGAAACAGCGTTGGAGACAGCACAGAACCTTGCGGGACGCCAGCGTTTAAGTCTAGTTTTGCGGAGCAGCAGCCATCTACAACGGCTCGTATGCACGGACCAGACAAAAAACTGGCAACCCATTTGCACAAACCCTCGGGTAGTCCGTACGATGGCAACTTCGAGAGAAGACCCCGGTGCCAGACCCGATCGAACGCCTTCGCCATATCTAGGCTAACTGCTAATGCCTCACCTTGACTCTCGATGGCTGAAGCCCATCGGTGTGTCAGATACACTAGAAGGTCACCAGTCGAGCGACCGTGGCGAAAGCCGTATTGCCGGTCGCTGATCAAATCGTGTTCCTCTAGGTCCCTGAGGAGCTTGGTGTTAATAACACGCTCCATAACCTTGGAGAGAAGGGAGGTAATAGCGATAGGCCTGTAATTAGATGGATCTGATCTATCGCCCTTTTTGGGTACCGGGTGCACATGGGCGGTCTTCCATGAAGACGGTACTTGCCTAGTGTGGTAGGAAAGTGCGAAAAGTCGCGTTAATACAGGGCATAACTCTGGAGCACACTGTTTCAGCACCATCGCTGGAATGCCGTCGGGCCCACTCGACTTATGAACATCGAGAGTAAGCAGCTCCCGCCGGACATCTCTTTGTGAGAAGTTTATTTCCGGCATGGAGTATCCACACCGCGGGATGGTCGGCGGTACGGCGCTCTCATCGACATTCAAAGTCGAGTTTGAGGCAAAGAGTGTACCTAGAAGATCGGCTTTCTCCTTGGCGCTATGGGCCAGGTTGCCGTCGGCATTTTGCAATGGTGGTAAGGACGACAGACAAAAGTTTCCCTCGGCAGCTTTGGCGAGCGACCAGAAGGCTCGACTCCCGGAAGGGTAGTTGGCAAGCCTTTCGCCAATTCTCCCGATGAACTCGAATTTAGCTCTGGCAATTGCTCTTTTACAGGACCTTGAGACAGCATTTAGCTTGCGTTTCACGTCAGATACGTTTGGATCGCTGTTACTCCGAGCCGTGGTCCAAGCCCTGAACGTGGCTTGCTTAATGCGTTTCGCTTCCTTACAAGGCCGATTAAACCACGGTCGTTTCCTTGTCCCGGCAGCAACTAGCGAGTTCGGAATGAAATATTCCATACCCGCCAGTATCGTCTCAGAGACAGCAGCTGCGCAGGTGTCGGGATCTTCTGATGTGAAGCAAAGCTGCCTCCACGGGTACGATGCATAGTATTCTCGCAATCCATCCCAATCTGCTGACTTGTACTGCCATATGCGCCGCAAACTAGTTGGCCGAGGTGGATCTGTGCGCGTGCGTGGTGCAAGAGTCCGGATGAGGCAGTGGTCGGACGAGCCGAGTGGTGCATCCACTGAGATGGAATATCCATCCGGACGTTGAGTCAGCAGAAGGTCCAGTATAGAGCTCGTATGGTCCTCAATATCTGGTATTCTTGTAGGATAATGTACCAGTTGTGAGTAACCATAGGCCAGAGCAAATTCGTGAGCACACCTCCCCGCGTAGTCAGTGGACCGAGAACTAAGCCATTCAGTGTGGTGGGCATTGAAGTCTCCTAAAATCACCAACTCCGTAGAGGGGTATAGCTCAAGAACTTTGTCCGTCGTCAATTGCAGGTGCTCGAAGAGCCGCTTTGTTTCCCTGTCACCGCTATGAGACCTGTATAGGCATGCGTAAACACGGGTGTGGCCACCGTAGTCCACGCGCACCCACAATATCGACAGGTCCCTGTCCTCTAAATGAAGGAGACGGCGACAGCAGATATCCTCCCGAACGAACATACATACACCGGCACGTCTCAGGAATTTATGTTCGAGTTTGTAGCCGGGATAGTGTAGGTATGAAGTGTCGGCCGGGCAAGATATCTGCGTCTCCGTTAGAAATAGTAAGGTCGGCTGCGCAGTCTCCAGATGTTGATGGACTGCGCTAAGGTTAGCATGGAGCCCCCTGATATTGCAGAAGTCCACTTGTGTGGAGAGCCGCTGTGTATACCTCACTTTTCTTTTTGTTTTTCATTTTGTGGGGGAGGGTTATAGGTTTTTTGTGAAGATTTGTTGTGTTGATAGCTAATGAGGCAAATTTGCAACGCAGACCTGCCACGGGTTAGCATAGGTAGTGCGAATTGTCGGCGCAGCGAACGAGAGGGCCCCCAGTCCCCCCCCACTGCAACAGCCGGGTTCACCCCGGTCTCCTTCTCCGGCACGACTGCTACAGCAGGGATTTTTCGCGGGTTGGCAGTTCAGCCTCCCAGGGCGGAGATTAAGTGATCCCTGGGTTCGGGAACTCTACTGACCCGCGGGCGGCCAGCGACCTGTAACAACCTGCAAATGCATATTCTCCGAAGAAAAGAATTTACCGGTGGGAGGAATGCGCTGTGCCGCGCTCCCGGCTGCATGGATCTTGCTTGTTTCTCCCGTGAAACAGCTTTGCTGTGTTTCGTAGAGAAGGGCAAGACAGGCAGTGTAATTACTGGCACCGAGACTTTAACACCTTATGTCTCTGGATAGGCAACACATAAATTGAGTTACCTGGGCTAGTTTCAGGTAAACTAGTTTATGTTCGTGGGCGACGTCGACCACTTACCATTAGGGGGAACGACTACTAGTTTGCCTATCCAACTATACTCTCTATATCCAACTATTGGTGGATGTGTCGGAATGTTTTGTGAAAGATGCAAGTCCACTATGTATTTATTTTTCCCCACTGTCGAGAACGAGATATCTTTGAGAGTTAAATTTAGTACTTGATTACTTCGTGGTATCAGCACTGATTTAAAACACTAAAGTCTGGTATCGGTTTATCTGTTTCGTCTACTGGCCTATTATTTGCTCCACAGACCTATTATTTAATAAGTTATGATGGTTAATGAGAAACTACATTTTATTCAGAAAGTAAATAGAATAAGAGACCGCAATAAATTAATACTTATTACCCGACTGCGACAGAAGGAGGGTTATGTTTTTCGAGTGTATGTATGTATGTATGTATGTATGTAAGTATGTATGTATGTATGTATGTATGTCCATTTCTTTGGCACGCCCTACAGCCCAAACGGCTGGACGGTTTTTGACATATGAGGTGTCGTTGGATTTGTCTAAATTGTAGTAGTGACATAGGCTATATAAATTTTCAAAATGGCGCCCGCAAATGGCGGAATGAGGGGGGGGAGTTGAATTTTTTTTCTTACTGTAGCAATATGGGTATCAAATGAAAGCTAGTAAATTGTTTTATTCTTTTTAGTTTATAATAAAAGTATTTTACGCAGTCGGGTTTTTTGATTTTTTTTAATTAAGCATACTTGTTATAGACTACGGTCATACCTATATATTATTTACCCTTTAGGACTAGCTTTGAGCTTTCACATAATATATAACGTATGTTAATTATTATAGATGCTATAATAGAGACTCATAGCACCGGATTGTCTGAACGGGACCCTATACACATTATTTCAATATCAATAAATTCACTATGTTCTCCTTTGGCTTCACTAACGCCTAGGGAGCTCTACCTCGTTTCAAACCTATAATATAAACTGTTAACAAGTTTTGCTTGCATATATGCAATGTTTGAATATGCAAACGAACTGTTAGGCAATTAACACACAATCACGATTTTGATCACCAACTAGTTATTGTTTAGTTCAAAACTAATATAGAAATGGATACTGCATACAAGGATATTGGATGGAATTTGTATTATTAATTAATGTATTCGTAAAGCTGTCTTTCTATCGGAGATATGCTACGATGCTGAAATAAAAATGAATGGAACACACTCTTATCTCTAAACTTAGAACTGATGAAAAGGGTTTTAATTTTAAATTTTTTAATGTACTTGTTGAAGACACGAGCTTTTAATATAAGTTTGGGATGCACTAGTGGAGCAGCTGTTGATAGTATAGGGCATATCATTTATAGATGTGCCCCATACTTCTACTGAAATTGAGGTTCTATAAGTATTGTGTCACAAATATACATCTGTTCAAATGGGTCAGATACCTTGAAAAGCTACTCCATACTTCAATAGGCGTAATTACGCTACGAATATTAAAACTTACAAAGTTTATTTTCATAGTATATCTTATTCTTATAATAACATTTATGTATCTTTATTGAAAATCGACAAATAATTTTCAAGTTAGTTTTAAAATTGCTTATCGCTTAGGTACGAGTATATCGCATATCTCTGTGGAAAATGCTTGATAATCCCAACTATCCCAGCATGAATGCATCGCTATGATGTTATTACAAAAATATAAGATAGTCAAATTAAGGACATTATATAATATATAGTAATAGTTGTAATATTAACTTAAAATATATCGTAATTGTTGTTAAGTTTATTATATAAATCGAATAATTATATTTCATAAAAATGGTAAAATGTTTTTTTTTAATTTTGTTGTATATGTATATATATATATATATATATATATATATATATATATATATATATATATATATATATATATATATATATATGTATATATATATATATATATATATATATATATATATATATATATATATATATATATATATATATATATATATATATATATATATATATATACTAGCGGCCCGCCCCGGCTTCGCACGGGTATTTAACTAAAATTTCAGAAAATATAAATTTATATTCTTTATCACCTACACCTGCGTCGATACTGGAAAATATTTCATAATAGACGGATTGAGTTGTCAAACATAATATTTTAGCCCGCGACTTTGTCCGCGTAGAAGTCGAAAATGGTTATAATAGGATTTTTATTTGTTTTTTTTTTACGTTATTAATTCTGTTATAACATATAAATTATTATGTTACAATATTTGAATACTTATAAAATATAACAATCTTTATAATAGAGCAGGGATTTAAATTTTAAATAAACATTAAAATAAAAATAAAAATTGTTATATTTTATGATCAAGAAGCTCTGCCTTTGATCTAGAGAAAGTTACACGGGGGTATTATCTTTTTACAACGAAATCTAAATACTACACCTTCCGTAGTATTTCTTTATAAACATTTTTTTTTTGTTCAGGCTGCTAGAGCTAGGCTATTCTGGAATATGCCACATACAACTGACTGTGAGAGAAACAGCTTTTGCTTAAATATACTCCCGCTACAATAAGAGTTTGACCTTAAGCTTTGTTTATGGTAAATACATACTCATATACACTCATACATTATATTATTATATGGTTCCCGGAAATCAACATTTCCTATTTTAAGCAACAGGTCTGAGAACTGTCCGGCAGTAACATCCCCTCTTAGATAGACTCTCATATTTATGATAAGGCTCAGTTTCGTCACTGCAGACCACAAATGCTCCTATACTGTAGTGTATTGTATCAGCCTGTAAATAAACCACTGCTGAGCGAAGGCCTTTTTTCCATATAGAAGAATGGTTGGAGTTTAATCCACCACGCTGCTCTACTGCGGGTTAGAGGATAATATCCCTACCGTAAGTAACAATTATTATAAGGCATCTATGATAACAAACGGGACCGAGGGCTTTAAACCCACTATACACCTAGATATACACCCAGACCTGAAACAAATATTGGCACAAATACAAATATTTGCCCCGAGCGGGAATCGAACCCACGACCACCGCCATTGAGGCGAGGCGTTAAGGCGACTACTCGCACAACTACACCAGAACGGTCATCAATGCTTCGTTCGTGGAATCGTAGGTACACCACAAGTCAATACGATTTTGTCTCTTAGATTTGAATAAACTCTCAAGTAATTATTTTTTAAATTTTAATTGACTCGTCACAGTTGGTAGTGACCCTGCTTTTTGCTCCAGGATCGTGGATTTGATTTCCGCCTCAAGTCTGGGTGTAATATGTATTTATTTCTATATGTATTATTTATATGTATATTTATAAAAAATGTATATCGGTCGGCTGTTACCAAAAACACAGGCATTAAGTTGCCTACCTTAGGAAGAGACGATCGTGTGTGTGTGTGTCAAACATATATTTATATTTAATAATAGTCCAAGACAGCTTTTATCTCCTCCTTCTTAGTTTTAGTGTAAGATAAAGTTAAATGGGTACATGATTTATAATGTTTTCTGATCTTGTTCCAACATTATTCCGTGGTGCCAATCTGTAATTGGGGTGTTAATGCCGTATAATTCAAAAATGTTTCCAACTTCACTTCGGTGTCTTCTATATCTGTATCATTGTGAACTACAGATGCCTTGCTTGCTCCTTGATAAGTCATTTAGTTTAAAACCCTTGACTCAACACAACACCAACATTGAAGTAAAAAATATTATATAAGACACTATTATTCAATAAAGCAATCACACGGTATATTTACAACTCAATTTAGTAACGTTTAATATAAAGTCTTGCCTGTTCCAGCAGGAGCACCCAAAGAGGTAGAATTTCGTAAAATCCGTTCTTAGCTGACCTCTACTTAGCAAAAGGAATATCCGTACCAAATTTCAAGTTTTTAGGTAGATATATATATATATATATATATATATATACACCATTTTCGACGGGTCCAAGACTTACTCGAAACTGATATTGC
This sequence comes from Euphydryas editha, assembly GCA_036937285.1. NCBI lineage: Eukaryota > Metazoa > Arthropoda > Insecta > Lepidoptera > Nymphalidae > Euphydryas > Euphydryas editha. Next base: position 19,530,660 of record JAUPFZ010000008.1, on the reverse strand, counting down.
CACAAGATCAGTATTTTGTTCGTGGATTAATCGAAGTGTGAGACAGGACCGTAATTTCTTACAAAAGATACTGTGGACTGACGAAGCAAATTTCACAAGAGCTGGCATTACCAATCACAGAAACGACCATCTCTGGTGCTCCGAAAACCCAAGAGCCGTGCGCCCAAGTTCGTTTCAACACGAATTTTCGGTGAATGTGTGGGCAGGCATAATTAATGATCGTTTGATAGGGCCATTGGAATTGCCTCCTACATTAAACGGCGCTAGATTTTTGGAGTTCCTGGATACGCAGATATCTGAGAGCCTCATGGAGCTGCCATTACCATATCGACAGTAGATGTGGTTCCAGCTTGATGGGGCACCTGCGCACTTTTCCCGAGCAGTGAGGGAATATTTAAATGAACACCATTCACCGTGGATCGGTCGCGGCGGTGTAGTAGCGTGGCCAGCTCGCTCGCCCGATTTGACACCCTTAGATTATTTTTTGTGGGGTTATATGAAGCAAAGGATATATGCCACAACTCCAAATACAAAGGAAGAACTCGTCGCTAAAATTTTGTCAGTCGCCGAAGAAATAAGATTAAATACAGACATGGTCAGACGCTCGACTGCCCAGGTGGCACAGAGAGCTTTGTGCTGTCTACAGGCTGGAGGTGGACACTTTGAGCAACTGCTTTAGGTATTAGTTATCTTAATATTGTAAAAGTATTTAATTTAAATAAATAAGATTTTAAGTGTTTTAATGTTTTCCTATTTTGGGTTCCGACAAAGGCCTTTAGTGCTTGCTTATACGCTATGTTTAAATGACAATAACTCTTAAAGTAATAGACATACAGTTGTAAATTTAATGTTTTATTGTAGCTTAGCTCAAAAGCTATCGATTTAGTAAAAACATTAAATGGGTTATGTGTAGTGATTTTGTAGTAATTTGCAATAATTTGTCAATTTACGTATTTTTTTACTTTTTTTTTAAATGTAATATTTTTTTTTCTAAAGTTTGTAGATTGTAAACACATTCTTTTATAATGTAAATGACAAACAGTATTATTACCCGTCGAATAAGCCTATTTTTATCGCAGTGAAACCCAAACTTTTACTGATATGATGTTTTTTGTACACACGTAGAGAAAGGCCCTCGCCAGATAAGCCGGGAAAAAATGCCCCCAAAGCAATCGGGCTAATTTTTTTTTCTGAAATACCTTATACTGTGGACAACATCTCAGCCCAGTTTCAACTCTGAAATATCACGCGTTTTTGAGTAAAAAAAAAAAGTTTTTTTTTTTAAATCCATTTTTCTCCGAATCTATTTGACAATATTTAAAAAAATGTTTATGGGTTTTAAGATATCACTAACTAGTATTCCTAGAAAAAATCGCTCGATAATCGGGTAAGTTGGTCATAGGTAAAAATGCAATTATATTTTTAAAAAAAATTTTTTTAAGCCAAAAACGTATGGTACACCTTAGTTTTTTTTTTTCACGAATTACTCTAATATTGATCTACAACATATATTTTTTTAAGATTTTTAAAAATATTAGACGATAGTTAAAAAAAATTAAATATAAAAAAAAATTTTTGCCTTAAATTCCTTAAGTAGGTACAGTCATGTAATTTTTTTATACATTATCTCTTCGTCTCAGTTTACAAAATATATTTTTTTCATACTTTAAAAAAATATTAGATGATTGCAAGGATCATTAAACTTGTTTTTTAATCAATTTTTTCAACTTGTTTGTACTTAATTTTTTTCTTCTAGAGTCATTATTTATTGCTCTGCTCTTGAATAATTATTTTATACATATATTTAACAATATTAAATCTTTTAAACAACAATAATAAATAAACAATCAATTAATTATCATCATCACTATCTTCATGGATTACAAAAGTAATACTTTCTATGTTGAACGACTCAATTTTTATGCAGGTCTAGGAATTTTTGAAAGGTATCGGCCATATGATAAATGATAAATAATTGCTAAAATAATAAAAATAAAAATAATAATAATAATAAAGTTCGTAATTACAATATTATATAACAATTTGTGGATAGAGGAGAGGATAAGGAATTTAAGGCAAATTTTTTTTTTTATATTTAATTTTTTTTAACTATCGTCTAATATTTTTAAAAATCTTAAAAAAATATATGTTGTAGATCAATATTAGAGTAATTCGTGAAAAAAAAAACTAAGGTGTACCATACGTTTTTGGCTTAAAAAAAATTTTTTTTAAAATATAATTGCATTTTTACCTATGACCAACTTATCCGATTATCGAGCGAATTTTTCTAGGAATACTAGTTAGTGATATCTTAAAACCCATAAACATTTTTTTAAATATTGTCAAGTAGATTCGGAGAAAAATGGATTTCAAAAAAAAAAAACTTTTTTTTTTAACTCAAAAACGCGTGATATTTCAGAGTTGAAACTGGGCTGAGATGTTGTCCACAGTATAAGGTATTTCAGAAAAAAAAATTAGCCCGATTGCTTTGGGGGCATTTTTTCCCGGCTTATCTGGCAAGGGCCTTTCATTAAAAAAATCAAAATGGCTGCCATTTAGCGTGGAGGTGGGTTGGACCCAAGTTTATGCTGTATTTGTACATTAAAATAGTTGTTTTATAAGTATCTAGAATATCGCTAGTACGTAACCGGACACACTGTATATATATATATATATATATATATATATATATATATATATATATATATATATATATATATATATATATTGTATATATGTGTCAATTTTGTTGCATACAATTTTTAATTTCAATGTAAAATTAATTTAGTTAATTTTAGTTGTGTTTTAAATATTGTCTTCATTGTCTTTTATCCTAATTCGCATTGAATTACTTTCTGTTTCCTTTAATCTATAGAAGTATATGAGTTTTAATTTAAACGATATTTTAATACACACCAAATGTTACATGTTCAAATGAACAGATGATTCAGTTTACAGTGTATAAAATTAAATGAATTAAAATAGCTACTATATTTTTGTACCAACTAAAAAACTTAAAAAATTTCTTCGTCATTGCTTGTTTGTCACATGCTTTGATAAAAATTCATTTGCATTTATATTGGTTATTCTAACAGGCGATAGGTCATTAAACTTTTTATACTGAATGTTATCAGATGAAAGGCAAGTGAAATATTACCATAAGGGGAATGGAAGGGAGTTTATTGCTTGTGCAAAACTTAGCGGTGACGTATCACGCAAAAATGTATTTAAATTACAATTAATGCGTTGATTGTATGCGTCAACATTTGTTACTAAGGGCTGGTAGCTCACACGATATATTGAGAATGAGACAAGTTTTGTACATAAATTATAATTGGATTTAAAGTAAACATACTAGTTGTAGCCCCCGATTTCGTTCACGTGGAAATCTATCCCAAGAGCACCACAATTTTTTTCTGGAATAATAAGTAACCTTGTGCTATTGCAACGTATAACTTATTTTGATCCTAAATTTATTCCAGATCCGTTTAGATGTTCTGATGTGACATCATCATCACAAACATCCATCATTAAATCATCATAGTTGTTTTGTATGTGTAGTTACTAAGCGTTACAAGTAAAGGCTTGTTTGTTATCTTTAAAAAAAACCGACTTCAAAACAAAAAAATTGTATAACAAAAATGCACTAAAAAGTAAAAAAATAATTACGTATTCTTTTGTCTATAATCAAATTATTAAGATAATATAATGTACAATTATTGTTGTTTTGGAGTCGGTGTCAGCCAAGGAAATACGATAATATACGAGTACCTAGCAATAATAAACACACATAAAAAAAATACCGTCAAATTGAGAACCTCCTCCTTTTTTTGAAGTCGGTTAAAAAGTGCCGTGCGGTGACCGGAAGAGAAGAATAGTCCTAACCTTTTTTTGCCGAGGTGTAAAAGTCGACTAAGGCCATAGTGGTGGATAACAACTGTACGCAAACTAGGATAGTGATAACCAGCAGCGTCACCATATCTTGCCACAATAAATTCGCTCGCCTACTCATCTGGCCAAGCGTGGCGAGTATTGACAAAACCTTCCATGATGTGGAAGGCTTGCGTTCAGCAATGGACATCCAATGGCTTATGTGATCATCTTAAATACGTGTTTATGTTGTTCTTTATTTTTGTTTACAACCCAGTTATATCGCATAGCTTCCTACATACTGCTAACCTAAGGATGCATGGCCGGCAGTTCACACGGCGTCAGCGATTCCATGGCCGGCAGTTGCACACGGCGTTAGCGATTCGTCAGCCGGTCGTCTTACACTTTTATTCCCAAGTTTCTCGTATTGTGTGACACTAATTTTCTTTAGCGTCATTCTATTTGTAACATCGCGTTGCATTAGACATATTAATTATAAATTAGAAATAGTTTTATTTTAAATAAATTATTTTAAGTAATTTTGGTTTTTTTTGGGGTCCTCCGGCTGTATCCTTCGTAACTACCCGCGTGTTGTGTATGTGGTATTCATATTTATCTTTTTTTCTTAAATATTAAAAGTAAATTGTTTTCTCCTTTTTTTTTTGAGCAATAAATTAATAAATTCCTAAACCGTAAACCATAAATACCCAATAATATGGTTAATCCATGGTTTCTTCTATTTTAACATAGTATACTCGTTGGATTACCATTACAGAATACGTTATTCAGATGAAAATCGTTTTATTCCAGTAAATGAAATGCAAGTCAATCTCTTTGAAAGATTCAGATGAACAAAAAAGTTCGCAAGTCGCTATTCAAAAACCATGTGGGTTGTGCCAAAGGGACCTTTGATGGATCACGTGAATTAAAACTTCAGAAAAGTACTCGTAAACTTTAGATATGTACTGTTCGACAGTTGAAAAATGGCTTCTTGAAAAGTATCGTCAGCTAAACTATGTGTGCGGTATTTGTAAAGAAACTAAACTCATTTATCAACACTCACAAAATATAATCTTAAACAAACACTTGGAATGAGAACAAAAAAAAATTTTTACTTAAAACACAAACAATTTCATTCTTCTCTTTATTCACTTTTACTTCTTCTTTCCTTCTTGTTTCTTCTTTGTAGCGGACAGCGTTCTATTTAACGCTTCACGAGCTATTGCGTCATCGCGCTCTTCAAAAACTTCATTTAGTTTTGGGTTCCATTGTGCATCTGAAAAGAATCAGTCATATACCTCATATATTAAAATTTGTACATTACAAATGCTTTACCGTAAAATCAAAGACCAATCGCATTAACAATTGTATGATAAAAGTAAAGGACATATTTGCTAAGAGGGAATAACATATTTGTTTGTAACATATTGTGTGTAAAAATCCTCTTTATCAAGTAAATCTATAAATAACAATACGAGTATTAAATTGCTGGTTGATTGGTGATTAAATAAAAAAAATTACACTGTCATGAACAACTTAGATCCGAATATTTAAAACATATAACTTTTTAAATTTTTTTTTAGGGGGCAAACGAGCAATCGGTGCCTTTTGGTGACTACCGATGCCCATGAACTGAATGACATCGATGAAGAATGAATCGCAAAAGAGGATGCAGATGCGTTACCCTCTTTTTCCCCATATCCCCACAATAGGCCACCGGATACTCACAAACCGCACAAAACGCGACAGCATAGCTGTCATCTTACACCGGTATCATGTAAGCGAGAGGTACGATCGTACGGGCCCAATACGGCTGCAAATCAGCATGGCACTACTTCTTACGTATACGTATTGATATTGTCAGTGCGATTCGGATGGAACATTATTGGTTTTGCTTATATTTGCAAATTAAGGCATGCATTCCTAACAACAATAAATGAAAAAGTTAAGGCTAGAGCGGCGACAGATGCAAAGCGTGCCTTCAGCTTATCACCAGTTGAACTGTCACGTTTTCCCTCTCGTGAACTGTGACTCGAGTACTTCGTGAGAGCATACGTTAAGTTGGAGTCGGAGTATCTTAAATACAACAAGAGAAATTCTAAAGATAGCTATCATTGAAAACGAATCGTGATATCAATTTAAAATGCATTAAAAAATCTAAAACGTTTATCTCTTATTTAAGAAAAGAAAATTATCACATTGAATTTTGGCTTTCATATTAGTTTTTATGATAAATTATTTGTCTATTAATACATAGCATGATTAAATTTATTTAATAATGACGATTGCCGCATTAATATCTTTCTATTTGAGAACAGCTTTATTAATTTAGTTGTTTTTGTTGTTTATTGTTATTATTTTTGGAGTTTACTCCTTAAGAATCGATTTTCATATATAAGGCGCCCGGTATGAGAAAAATATGAGAGGTAAAATCGACTTATGAATGACCTCGTTACTTTTTCGGTGCGCGTGCACCTATGGTGCGGTGCGAAAGTAATGTTGCTCTATTTAATATTGAAAAATAATATTTAAAAAATAAATGATAATTGTCAGATAATAATAATTACATAATTTATCAACATTCCTAATGAAATATTTGTGCACATCTGAAATTGACTATTGTGAAAAGTTTAATGTAAAATATTTCGCCGATTAGTTATAATAAATGTATATAAAATGAATAAATATATATTTATATATGTATATTATTTTCATTAATTTACCATTTATGGTATTACCCATATGGTATTAATCTTATTTTCAGTTGGATAAACTCATTTTGCGTATGTTTAGACAATCGTACTTAAGGAGTAAACTCCAGTCGTGCGTCGGAGCTGACACAATTTTTTTTGTGGTACCTGTAATAGAAGTCCAACAAAATAAAATACGTCAAAAATTTACATGTTACTTTTATAATATGAAAATTTAATTTAAAAAATACCCTTGCTCAGTTTTTGCTAAGCACGTTTATAATTTTCTTCATTTCTAAATTTACTACAAAAAAAAGCCGAGACGGCTACTAAAAAGTAATGACCTATAATTACGTCTGATTTATTCAAAAACCGAATAACTTTTAATATTCTTACAACTCCAGAACATAACCAAAAATTAAATTCTACCTAATGTTTTTCTATCTTTGATTCCTTTATATTTCTGTTTCTCGGTTTTTTTTCTTGATTATTATTATTATCCCACCAACACCACCAAATAATTACCAACAAATAATTTCTCTAGAAGTTGACATCTGTTCTTCTGTCGCCCGAGGACGTGTTCTTCGTTGTACAGTTGTAGTTCTCGCATACGATCTATGGCCTCATCGATTTGATCATGGCGTTTCTTAATGTTATCTTCTATCATTTCAGGAGTTGCTACTATTCTGTAAAATTTTCAAGAAGATGATATATAAAAGGACTATAAAAATTTGCTAATTAATGTCGATAAAATAATTACGATAATATTTAAAGCCCTTCTCTGCTTGGGATTCTGGGATTTATATAGGACATATAAAATAAATATATTAAGCTTTATTAGATTATTTCTGTTCACTTTTTTTATCATACATAAGTTCTCTCAAAAATAAAAATACGTTGATTTCAAAGGAAGAAATTTTTCACCTAGCAAAAAATTATCTGCATCTCACAAATTACTAAAACTGATACCAACTACTTTGTCAAAGTAAGTAAAAAAGTAAATCTTATGCATAAATGGTTCCGTGAAAATTATAAGTAATTTAGATCAAAACTCTCAAAACACAGATTTTGGCTGGTAAAATTTTTGAGGACACACTATAATTTTTTTTGCTTTATTGTATCTTTCACACTATAATTTTTTTGCTTTATTTTATCTTTTGATGTTACGACGGTGGAAACAGTCATATGATGAACGTCCGGTAAGCTGACCCGTCAACGACCGTTCTGGTGTAGTGGTGCGAGTAGTCGCCTCAAAGCTCGCTCCGATGGTCGTGGGTTCGATTTCTACTCGGGACAGAGATGTATGTCCTTGTGGGTCTCCACCAGTCTCCACAGTGCCTTGGAGAGCACGTAAAGCTGTTAGTCCCGGTTGTTATCAAACACACCTGATAACGATCGTGACTAGTGGTAGGCAAATTATCCGACAACCCGCTATGGAGCAGCATGGTGGATTAAGCTCCAACCCTTCTTCTATATGGAGAAGAGGCCTTCGCTCAGCAGTAGATTGTTAGGCTGATACAGTTACAGTACAGTTAAGCAGAGCCGTAGCAACAGGGCTCTGTTAGCACCCATTAGAAACGGATCACGCAAAACTAAAACGAGATAATATTTGTAATATTTTATTACCCGACTGCGACAGAAGGAGGGTTATGTTTTTCGAGTGTATATTTGTATGTATGCATGTCAATTTCTTTGGCACGCCCTACAGCCCAAACGGCTGGACGGTTATTGATATATGAGGTGTCGTTGGATTCGTCTAAATTGTAGAAGTGACATAGGCTATATAATTTTCAAAATGGCGTCCGCAAATAGCGGAATGAGAGGGGGGGTTTAATATATATTTTTTTACTGTAGCAATATGGGTATCAAATGAAAGCTAGTAAATTGTTTTATTCTTTTTAGTTTATAATAAGAGTATTTTACGCAGTCGGGTTTTTGATTTTTTTTAATTAAGCATACTTGTTTTCTATAAATATTTCACAGTCACCTTTTATTTTCATCAATCTCCTTTGTACAAAAAGGTACAAAATACAAGGGTATGAATTTGTCCTTCAGCTGTTCAGGCATCGTTAGATACTTAGCCTCCTCTTCACTTTCGACTGACATTTCTAGGACTTAAGAAAAAATATTTTTATAATAAATAGTTAATATAAAACATATATTTAATTTTGAGAAAAAAAAAGAATGTAGTTTGTTGATGGATGGGATATATCCACTTTTTAAATATTATAACGTTAAAAAAGGGTCTAGCCGACTATATCTAAAGACGCCGGTGCAATTTCCCTATAGTAAGTCGGCTAGACCCTTTTAGTACGGAAAAAGTTTCTGCAGTTTTTTAACATTATATTATTTAGTGTTGTGATTTAAAAATTTAAAAAGTTTCAGTAGTAGCTCAAAATTACTTTGTAGAGATAATAACTACCGGTTGTTTAAGGATAATATACTTTTAATTTAAACAACTTCTCTGCTATTATATACGATATGAGTGCATGTAAAAATAAACAAATATTCTATAAAAAAACTTTTCAAAATTAAAATTTTAAATTGATACTAGAAAATTTTTAGATATATCCTTATTCTAGAAATGTTACGAAATTTTTGGTATGATATTATTTTGACTCACGTTCACTTTCGGTAGCCGGAGTGGGTCCTTGTTGCAACGCGGAAGGCTGCTCCTCTAAAAATACAATTATGTGAAGAAATAGGTTAGAATAAACTTGAATGTAATAGCATACTATATTATAATATTACCACAAATGAGATTAAAACAAGACATTTTATTATTTTCAGGTACCTTAAAAATATAAGAAGACATCACATTATCAATATTAATTATTTTTTTCAACATTAAAAAACGCAATCAATTTAAAAACCTTAAAAAATAACTGTAAGGCTGTTACAGGTTTTCTTTCTCAGTATAAATAATAGATATATTATTAAAAAAAAGAAGATAGTAACAACAAAATAAATAACATACACATATAAGTATAGTAAATGAGATTATATACAATATAGGAGTCATACTCTTATCTTCTCCTAAAACTTCTTCGAGATAAATCTCCTAGAACAAAGAGTAAATTATTTTATAGCATTGTAATTTATTTCTTTAACTAAAATCCATAATTAAATAACCAACCTCTCGACTTGCTTGGGAACTTTCTGAAGGTGGTGGGGGTAAGGCTTCTAGAAATTCCATTCTAAATTCTTTTCTGAAAATGACAATATATTTTACTAGAGGTATAAAACAGTTTATCTTTTTTATTGTAATTAACATTTCTAAAACATAACGTGCCTTTTTTAATTTTGAATACCACTCGTATATTGTAATAAGACATTTACCTAATCTGTGCACCTCTTAAATTTCTGCCAGGTTCATCGGCATCCCAAGCTTTCCTAGCCGCTGCAAACTGAAGATCCCTTTCATCGTCTCGTATCGCATTAACTCCTACAGCTAGAGCACATTCTAGTTCCACGTATGCATCTCCTAGTTGAGGTTGATTGATCGCTATGGAAAATGTTTTCTCCTTGTCTTTGTCTTTCGCGGAACCACCCTGTTGTTATGTATTTGTTTTCAAAATATCAGTTAATAGTATTCAAATGATCAAATATTGTGGTTGGATTATTATCAGTTGTGAGAAATCTATATCACACTCATTTGATTAACGAGAGATAATAAGAGAACAGTATATCACACTATTACTTTTCTTAACAAGACCTCTTCTCCAAATGAATTGATGATTGATCAGTCAGTTACTTACAATGTTTCATTTACCGTCGAGCACAACTTTAATGAACATAAAGAAAGAAGAAGGAAGAGAAGGAAGGAATAAGAAAAAAATGAATTTCAATTTCAATTTCAAAAGTTATTATGAACTTAAAAATATAGCAATGGGAGCAAATAAAAATTGTTTAATAATCAAAATTTATTTATTTATTTATTTATTTAAGACACAATTATAACATCCTAACAGTATAAATCCAATACGATGTTATAAGTAGATAAAGGTAAGGAAAATAATTGTATTTTGTTCAATTAATGTACTTAGAACTGTAATTAAAGTACATTCATACATTTTTATTGATATTTTCATTTACTATAAATATTTGTGGATCTAATTTCTGGTATAAAACTGACATTAAAATGTGACGGAGTATTCATAATAAGTAAAATTACTGTACATAATAAATATATGTTATATACATATAGTAATAATTTTAGAAACAGATTATTTATTATTTGAAATATAAATTGTAATAAATATATAGGAATAAATAAGAAAGAAATATAAGACAAGAAGCAAAGAAAGCGTATTGTGAAAAATAGCTATTTTTGCAACAACCATTTAAAAAGAACTTTTTCAAGGTATAAAACAAATCTCTGTGAACACGTAACAAGAAAATTGCTATAAGTTACCTTTTCTTTTGTCGTTTGTTTCTTGGCAGGCGTCTCAACTTTGTTACACTCTAGAGAGTTTCTGATCTCATCGACTCTATTCCACTGGGCCAATGTCAGAGGCCATCCACTCGGTGCAATAACTCTGACGGAATTTCAAACTTTAATAATTGAAATTTTACTTTCTTAAAATTATTGTACACTGTATCTAAGCGCGGGTAATAAATTTTGACCACATTTTTTCTCTATTGAAATTATAGAAGAAAAAAAAATTAAAACGATTTTGTAGTATTTTAATTTTTGGAGAAATAACTATTTTCTAAATTAATGCTAAATTAGCGTTAATTATTTTTAAATAATAGCCTAAATTAAACTTATCAAAGATATTTTACATACATGTTTACATTAACAAAGCAAAATCACAAAAAAACTACTCACTCAATGAAATATTGTTTTGGCGCTAGTTGGAATTTTACATCTTTAACCTGTTGAAATAAAAAATATTGGTTGTCTGTAAAGTCGGTTTACGGACGATAATTTTACGTGATAACGTCATAAGAAAACATTCAAGAAAAGTTGCATACTTTTATGAATTGAATTGAATTATCACTGAGTTATCATTATTTAGTATAATACGAGTATAAAGAATGAGTTAATTCAATTATTTACAATTTTTTTTTTGATAAATTAACATTTATTTGAACTCGTTAATTCAAATATTTCATTACTTAAATTATACAGATTAATTACTAGTAACAATGTGCTATTTACAATTTATTTACAACTTATATACATGTGTGATATTTAGGATCCTCCAATCTGCGCTATTGTTTTTCATTCACAAGCTGAACGCTTAGGCCGATCGTGCCTCTCTATCGCTTGTTCTGCGCTCTCGCTCGCGACACGTGACACTTCTTCGTGCGTGCAGCCGACATTCATTGATTTCCAAGACGTTATCACGTCAAAAAAAATGTTGAAAACATAACTTTAAAGAGCAATTCATTCATCTAACAATCATTACCTTCGTAGCAGATCTGCTCTTGCCACCAATACCGGTTTGTTTTTGCTTCGAACCTTTCAATGAACGAGCACTTGAAAACGCTGATTCTCTTGGCGCCTGTATTAAATAACTGAACTAAATCAGACTGTAAGCGTCTTGCTGCCGAGCAAAGGCCACTTCTCTATATAGAAGAAGGGTTGGAGCTTAAGCCACTTCGCTGTTCAACTACGGGTTGGTGGATAACTTCCCTACCATGAGTAACGATCACTATCAGGTGTCTATGATAAAAACCGGGACCGACGACTTAGTGTACTCTCGTTTGGGATCCCATAAGATCCGATTTCACTCAGACCAGAAACAAATATTTGTACAAATAAGTACAAAACGCTATAACCGAGCGGGAATCGAACCCGAGACCCCGAGCGACTAAGGCGACTACTCGCACCACTGCAGCAGACATATCAAATATTTTTTTATTAAAACTTACACTATTTACATAACCATTGCAAATTTTGTGGAAATGTATTAATTCCAAAATTAAATAAAATTCTGATACATAAAAAATTTAACGATCCAATTTTTTTTAGGCCAATGACGACATCAAGGCTTCTTTAAAATCTATATAGATATATGAAATTAGTCGTGACATCTGTAAATATTCCTACCAATTATCAATCAAATTTATTTTTAATATTGCTTTTATGTATTAAATATAAAAGCACCTTATCATTTTACTAAGTTTATAGAAAATGTACTAAATATTTTGTAATATAAAAAAAAAAAAAAACTGAATTATATTATTATTTCAAGAAATATATACAACCTAGTTTATTAACATCATTACCGTTGCCAAATTCGATTGCGACATAGAACGATTTTTTCCTGTTGAATTTAAAGTTGAGAGAGTCGGTTCCAATTTGATATATGGCCAGAACAACTCTCCTGTTCCGGAACATCTTGCTAATTCGTCGATCTGACCATCTGATGATACTGTTCTAAGTATAGCTTCCATTTCTAGCTGGATGATTAAAATATCAAAGACATTTTTTCTTTAGAATTATGTTTAACTTTTTTTAATCAATATCTTAGTAAAATATTTTACGTATATAGATAGTTATACATTACATTATATTGTGACTATATTAATAAAAACAGAACTGTAATAATTGAAATTCCACTTTACTGAAGTTTTATATTTTAACGGGTATAAATAGACAATAACAATACAATGAAACTTTTGTGTTTAGAGTTTCACACTCAAAAAAAAAAAAAAACAACTATTACAAGTTTAGTTCCAATCCAATTCAAATTGAATAAAGAAATCGACACTTGAATTTTTTAAATGACATGTATAACTATGACCGTTATCACGATAAATAAAATAAATAAAAAGGTAAATTTAAAAAAATCACAACATCTAACTTTCGTTTCAAAATGGGAATAAAATATTAAAATATTTACATCAGGCGATGTTGCTGCCGCTCTGAAGCTGACAGCCTCAAGTTTTGTTACAAGTATTTGAATTCCACCGAGAATATTTCTTCTATTGGGTATGAAAATTTCGTCAATATGTAATTTACATGCTGAAGCTAAATTCAGTTCCTTGCAAAGATCAGCATCGTTATCGCATACATGAAAAACATCCGCTATAGATGAAAGAACAGTTAATTGCCAATGAATTTCTGAATTGACCCCAGCAGCTTGACTTAGAGATCCATGTCCCATTACAGTGTAGCTGAAAATATATATATATATATATATATATATATATATATATATATATATATATATATATATATATATATATATATATATATATATATATATATATATATATATATATATATATATAAAGACATAATTGTCTTTAATTATAATGTGCTTTTAATTATGAGACTGTATTAAATTATAACAACAAGAATTTTCGATAATTGTTCTTCCAGTTTAAATTAAATGAGCCGGCTAAAGGAAAACTGTCGTAAATGTGCCGTTACTTTCTTTGACTTAATATAAGATTATTCTAAAAAATTGCTTTTAACTCTTACTTTTTTGTCAATGATACTAAAGATAGTAATAATAATCTTATCAAAAACAATATATACTTATATATATTTAATAAAATGTTAATCTATATAGAATTTTATATGAAAGCTATCTTATACTCTCATTGTAATTTCAATATACATTTGGAAAAATATCATCTTAAAACTTACCCATAATCATTTGGTTCAAAGTGAAAAGTGATATGCTCATTATAAGCTTGAGGCATTTGTTCTCCTGTATCATTATTATAAACAGCTAATGTACTATGTTGCAAAGAACTATGAATATCTAAATGAACTTTGACTGGAGCATGACAATTGAAAACTCCTTGGAAATATGGAATCCATTTGCATTTTGGAGTCATTAGTGATATTCCAGTATATTGCTTAAGTCCATAAACACCACTAAGAGCAGATGCAACTGAATATGCGGTTTTAGCACCTGGGTACATTGCAAAGAATTCATTCATCAACGCTGATAAAGCTTCTAAATTTCCAAAAGCATTTTCCATTATCTAAAAGAAGAGAAGTAAAATAATTGCAATACAACAACAATGTAGGACAAAAACAATGTCTAAATACGAATAAAAGAAACACAAAGGTTAAGACTATTAAAAATTATTTACACATTTTTTATTCTACTTATTGCAAAAACAGAAGACAGTTAAGATTATTGCGTCAGCTTAACATCAAATTAAGGTTATATTTTAATTAAAAACTCTTACAGCTTTAGAAATTTCAGGTGTAATAGGGACGTGATTAGTTAAACTCTTTCGAGCCCAAGTGCCTCTCCAGTGCGCTTGTATGACTGTAGCAGCTTCATGTTTTCTTATTACTTTTTCTCTTTCAGCTTTCAATAATCCACACGGTAGTTCTTCTGTTGCTAGTTCACAAATTTGTGAAATTATTGGAGGTTCTGGTAGTGTGAGTAGTTTGTCCATAATTTCTGGTTCTATGAGAGTCTTTTCTTTTTCAATCTGTGATAAATATAATTTTTAATATTTATGATCAATTATTTTTATTAATAAAATTAGCAACTATCTAATCTTCTTTTCACATACTAGATTGACTGGCTGAAATATATGTAAATTTCTTACTGCTGAACTCTTCTCATATATAGGGGAAGGCTGAGATTTTTAATGACGACTAATTAAACTAGACTTTCTTTAAACCTCTGTAGGTTGACGGATAATCTCCTTATCTAAGAGTAATAACTGCTATCAAAATTCTATGATAAGTGATAACGACTTATTTCGACGGCTATGCATACTCTACGAGATACAGTGTGGATAGACCCACTAGTACAAACAACTAGTTTAACCAAACGAAAAAAAAAAATTGTTCAACTACAAATATCTACTCCGAGCGAAAACGTTACCCGGGACCATCAGCATTAACAAAATTTTCATCACAATTATTTCTACTTTATTATTGATAATAACCAGTTGCTCTTCTAACTGTTCTTCTATTATTTCAACTTCTTCTGTTTCAGTCAAAACACAATCACATGGATCTAACAGTTCAATGTCCCTTAAAGATTTTGGTGGTAAAGGTTTTGTCGGCATTCCAAAATCAGGGTCACAAAAGTATTTTCGCAAAACTGTACAAACTGCTCTAAACTCATTGGGAAGTAGCCTTTTAAGTAACAAAGATTGTAACGCTTGTCTGAACATCCAGTGCAATAAAGATTTATCATAATCAACAATTTCTGGATTCCATTCCAAGTCTGGTTGATATGATCTACAATTAATTAAATTTTATAGGTATTAAATTAAAATAGGAGTTGATCATATTAAAATAAAACAAATTGATATATGACGATTATATTCTTGTGCCAGGACGTTTGTATGTAGGGTGTCACTAAGATCGCCATCATTAGTTTTAAATGTGTAAAATTACCTTTTAAATTACAAAACTCACCTATAAAACTCTTTATCATTTCCAGATATATTAATTGTTGATCTGCTTACTCTTATCCAATTACAGAATGCAGAACCGAGACTAGACAGAAATCGCGCTGCCCAAGGGCACTCTTTTACAGCAGCGCATTGAATTATATCACGTCTTCCAAGCAAAAGCGAAGACTCACTGAGAAGCATGGCGTGCCAGTTCATGCACGAATGTACCCATATTCTGACGAGAATCATGCATTTTTATACTAGGAATGGCTTATAGAAGAAAAAGGTTCATTTTAAAGACAAGACGTATATTACAATATTTTAAGAGGATTTGTTGAAATCATGAAAATACATATTATATTCAAGTTTTTGTATTTTAATATACCTACATACATATTCCTACCTATATTTTAAATGTGAAATGTAAGTTTGTTTGTTACGCTTTCACGCAAAAACTATTAACCGATCATCACGAAACTTTGTACACATATTCTTTGAGAAGTAACATAGGATACTTTTTTGGTCGCGATAACAGACATCCACACGGGCGAAGCCGCGGGCAGAAGTTAGTATTTTATCATCACTCACTCCATAAAATAGGTTCTTAAAAGATTATTAAGTTTATGTGGATATAACATACATTCGATCAATAATTCATTCATTCAGTAACGTTGATGAACACTGTTGGATAACAAAAGTACAAATAAATAAATAAGTATTACATACACACACGATCCACTGTTCCTAATGTTGGCAACTTAATGCCTGTGTTTTAAATAAAAGCCAACTGATATACTTTTCTTTTTGCAATATAAAAAATATATATTACAACCAGACTTGGGGCGGTAATCGAACCCACAACCTTGGAGTAGAAAAGTGGGTGCCAACTGCGCCAACGGGCCAGTCAAAAAATCATTTTTAAACTTTATAAGCCTATTAAATACTAAGATGACCATCACTGATAATGGCACACATGCATTATAACTTATCTTACGAATATGAAAATATACTTACAAAATAATATTTTGAAACTAAAGTACTTGCAGGTACAGGAAAATAAATATTTAATAAATATTTTTAATTAATTTAATATACATTAATTTTATTCTCTACCTGCAAATATGTCTACCAGGCTGTAATTTCAGCTCAACCGATTCGTATCCTCTAGTTTCGATAAAGGCCTTTGCTTTTGGTAAATCACAATCAATGAACCATTCAAAGACTTCGAATACCAAATAAGCTGGTTCAATATAATCAATAATCGGTACTCCACAGTTTAATAACACTCTTGGGTGAAGCACATTTAATGATATTCTGAGAACATTATCATCAGGTCCATCGATTTGGAGGTAAAGAGGTGCAAATTTTGGCGCTTGTATGTCCAGGGCTTTATTTGGTACTGCTTTAGTTATTCTAATAGGTGGACTACTTGCTGCAGTTGTAAAAGAATACATTGACGGATAGTACAGAACATTGACATTTTTAATTAGTTTGTGTATCTGTAATCATAAAATTTTAATAGCCAAAGCTGTTATGATTCTACAAATATAATTATTGCTTTGATTAAAAATTCCTAAATTACCGCATTAAATAGAATCCATTCCCTTAATTCCTCCTTTGTTTGCTGCGCTACTGTGGAATTTGCTGTCGTTGATCGATTTAGATCTTTGGCTGCCTTTTTAGTCTTAAATATTAATAATAAAAGGATTTAATTTTATTGTAATATATTATTTAAATGAAATGAGTAGCCTATATCCGAAAATTCTTCATTATCAAAATCCTAACACACTGTTCAGATGAATAATTTTAGATCCAGCAAGATTCTTGAAAAAAATATATATATATAAACTCACCGGTGCGATTAGCTTGTCATGCTCTTGTCTAAATTGAAAAGTGATCTAAAAAGAAATAAACATAGCTTATAGCAAAAGTGGTTCAAGTAGTGCGAAGGTATCTTTAACGCTGTAGGTCTCAGGAGAGATTACTGCTCGAACGAATATTTGTGTTAATAAAAATATTTGTTTCTGGTCTGGTTTTGTGGGCTTGCTCAGAGTGACTCGGAGAGTACGCAAGGTTTCGGTTGTTATCGTAACCACTATCATTACCACTATTGCCTATCGTTACTCGTAGTAGGACAATTATCCTCCAACCTGCAGTGGAGTAACGTGTTTGATTTAGGTCCAAGTCTTGTCTCATTTTGCATTAAGGAATATAGCCAGCATTGTGTCATTTACAGGTTCTTCTAGTTCTGTTTAGTTTATTGTTAAAGAAACATACCGATTCTGTGCTTTGAACATCTAATAAATGAGGAGCATAGGACAGTTTCAAAAGTCCGTTTAATTTCAAGAATCTTGTTCGTGGACAATCGTAAGCATCGTACAAGCCATGCTGTCGCGCCCAGTCGAGCCAGCGATACGTCTTCCATAATGGTATATCTAAAATAGGTGTGTTTTATTTTAGTATTAAGAATAACGATTTTTTTATATTAAGAAAATACTTTGAAATAATTTGCAATGGTGACCTGACCACACTGCTTTATAGCAAATTAGTCCAAAGTCAAGTTCAAAATCTATATTTCTATAATAGTATTAAAATTAAATACGTCATCAAATTAAACTGTTAAAAATATACAATGTGAATTAATTCTACTATAACTTTATGATATGATGCCCGTCCAAAAATATTCTATCTGAACGTTGCAAAAAGACATTATTAACCTGGTTCAGGCAGTGGTTTCTTCAATGGTAAATCCCTGACCATTATCACTAGTAAATTCATTTCATGTCCAGGTGTTATCCCTGGAAGGGCGTATGGGGGCAAATCCTTTGTATCCTCAATTAGTATAGATGTCATCGATCCACGCTATACAGATAATTTGATAGCATACATTAATACTAACTTTTGTAAGGTTAATCTTTGGCAAGTTAGTGTAAGTAAGAAAGTTTTGAAATATTAAGAGAAGTTGGAATATGGAATATTAAAAGTAAAAAACGAGAAAAAATTATACCCTTAATAATTACACCTGGAAATAATGCCCCAAGTAAAGCAAAAGTATAATGCACCAGAAGGGAATAACAAAGATTATTTTTCGAAAAAAAAAGACTAATGATGATGATGAGAATTAAGACATTTTTTACTGAGACCAAATACTTACTTGACATCGTTTACAGGCAGAGCAGCCTTTTCAATGTGTACTGTCAGCTTTACTTTTTTAACAAATAAAGTTTTATCTAACACGGGGCTTAGCGTTTCGTTTTTTATTAGTTTTTTATTACTAATATCATATGGACTTGCATAGTCTAGTAATAAATAAATTTTAAATAATAATCAGAAAATACACAGAATGAACACATTCTCCCAAACCGCGAAATATTTTTGTGTGATATACTATTCAAGTATTATTATCGAGGAACGCTAGCACAAAAGCAAATTGTTATAGCCGCCGTGCTAATGCGTTGTTACATTCGTCGACGATGATGTGGCACAGGGGTCACAGCACTGGCTGTTGCACTAGTGATCGTGATACAAAGATTTTTTGTGGTCTTAGGGATTGTGTTTGGACCCCGAAACAGGAATAAATCCAACCGGAAGTAGTTGAATTTAAGGTGGTTATTTACTATTTTATTTATTAATTCTTTTATTATTTTAATTCGGATAACTATTATAGGGCACCAATCATTTATTTATCTCCGATCGTTCTTACTAAAGATAGTATTTCAGCGTACACTCCACACGAATTGATTCAGATATCTTTCTCTAAGCAACATCAGGGACAGATAAGAGTATATTAATGAAACCAGCTGTAAGTGGTTACCCTGACAACTGTCGTTTCTTTAGTGGCAGGCTTCTTAGTACTTCTTGATTTGACTGTACTCGCGAGGGTATCGTCATCGTCTTCCCATGAAAACAGCGGTACCTCTGACGTCAAAAGATCCCAAATTGCTTCAGGATCTATAAAAATAGGTTTTTTAAATAAAATATTTGAAATGTAATTAAAAGTCTACACCCGATTTTATCGCGTTTATTTAAAGTAAAAACTTTACAGTTTAACATTTTTTTTTTAAATTATTTCCCGACGTTTTGCACCCTTTACAGCGTCCATGGTCTCGAAGTCCTCGGGGGACTCGGAGACTCGGGGGATAAAATCCGATGTAGACTTTTAATTGGATGAGTAAAATTCGCGTAAATATAAGAAAAAAATATCTGAAATTTATTGTTTTTTCATTGCTGAGAGATTGTTCTAAGTTTTAGACTGTATATTTGTAAAGCTGGCTCAACCAGGGTTGTAGTCTCACTCTCAAAAAAATCTCTTATCGTTTAGTAAGTACTAAAGATACGTTCGATAAGTGAAAAGCTACAAGCTAAGCATGCTGAACTAAAAATATTACGTCAAAATTGAATCCTATTTGATATTTATCATTTAAAAGAAGCAAATTAGTAATCTACAAAATTAATTGCAGTTTTGGTTACATAATTATGTATAAAATATAAACTATTATAAAAGAATATTAAAACGGCTAGTAATTAAAGATCAAAGGGTAATCCTGATGTTATTTTATATAAATTTCTTAGATTAATTCCAGCTGTCAGATTGATTAAAGAATCTGATGTAATATTAAAATATAACGTTAATTAACCTTTGGCTTCAAAACAGGAAGAACTTGAATTAACAGATTCATAAGTTTTGTGTTTACTAAATAATGGTGTAGTGATTTAAATAATTAGTAAAGAATGAAATTCGATTGAGGGTCTTTACGCTAAAAGCCTTACAACTTTTTTATGTTTCTTGTTAATATTCTTAAAATAATTATTGCTATATAAGATTTACATTATGTTATGTTCAATAATAATTACTCTGACATGAATCTTACCCTTAATGTTATAAATCAAGTTCATAGCACCAGTCAAGGCGTGTAGTATATCAAACTCCGGCATCAATTCGTCTTCACAGTCTGTATCGTCGGAATTCATGTCAGGCGCGGCCAGTTTCAACAGCGCCTGTTCAATTTTGATTAGCAATTAAACATTCACGCGACGCGAATACTTCATGAAAACAGGCGCTCGAGTTAAATTGTATGGAAACGTTTTTATATTCACTACGAAATATTTAAATCGAAATTCTCAAAATAATTTTCATGTAAAGATCAAAAATATTTTACTGCCATTGAATTAAAAAAAATCTATTATTTATACCCAAAAATTTCGTAAAAGTTCCTCTATTAACTGTTTTTTTTTTTTTCGAAACGAAATTATATAAATTCTGAGATTCCTATCGAAAGCTTTTACAATATATCAAAGAGAATGATAAAATAGATAGATATTTCCATTACAAAAGATAAATATTATTTTATGACTGTAATAAAACTAAAACATGCTATTCCGAGTTAGCGCCTTTCATACATTTGTATATATAAAATGTTAATAAATCTTTTAGAAAAGCAACTTACGTACTAATACTGTTTTTATTATACATAACAAAAATGTTGTAATAATCTTAATTTCAGTTAATTTTTTGACTACAAATAGTCAAATAAAATCCCACTAATATTATAAATAGGAAAGCTTGTGAGTACGTAATGGTATGTATGGATGTTTGTTACTCTTTCACGCAAATACCACTGAATCGATTACGATGAAATTTGGTATATAGGTAGCTGAAGACCCAGAATAACACAAAGGCCACTTTTTATCCCGGAGTTCACGCGGGATTGATTCCTAATTGAAAATAGATACTTTTATCGCTTCTGAAAACTGAATGCGCGGTCTAGCGGCACGGCGGCACCGAAGGCGGTAGCAGGAGCGGGGGCAGGGCGGGCGGTCCGACGAGCGGCGCGTGAGGTGGGGAAAGAAGTCGCTCATAGAGTTTCCACGCGGACGAAGTCGCGGGCGGCCTCTAGTGTTTTATTCATTTTTGAAAGATTTGATAATGAAGCCAATTTTGGCAGATTCAGTACGCAAAGCTCATGAGGGAACTTGAATGAACTGAACTGAATCAACCTGTAAACGTTCTACTGCAAAGGCCTCTTCTCCATATAGGAGAAGGGTACCTACTACATACAGGTGAATCAAGCTTCTCCATATAGGAGAATTATATTTTTTCCCACCATGAGTAACGATCGCTATGAGATATCTATAATAATAAGCAGGACCGACGGCTTTACGTGCTTTCCGAAGCACGGTGGGGAGACCCACAAGAACCCATACCAGAAACAAATATTTGTACAAATACAAATATCTGCCCCGAGCAGGAACGATAACAAACTACACAAGAACGATTGTCCGGAACTTGAATATCCAGAGATATTTTGATACATTAAAATATCCACCAATTCATAGTAGAGAAGCGTCGTGGATTAAATTTTAAATCTACTCAATATGAAAATGTACAAATCATAATTTACGATCTGCAACAACCGTCCAAAACGACAAAAATCTACTTTTGTATAAAAACTCCTTTCTCGAAACTATACATCGTAGTAATATTAAGGAATGTCTTTTATTATTATAAGAATAGGTCTTAGTTCGTTACCAGTAATAAATCATGTAGCCGTTTTGTGGTATTTAGGAATTTTCGTTACGACATTAATATTGTAAGCGGCGTTAGGCCGAATCAGCACTATCAATTTTGCAATACTTTTATTTTACAAAACGACTCGAATGTTAGACATAACTTTGCTATGTAGTAGAATATAAAGTGTTATTTTTTATAGTACTCGTTTGAGGATGTGATAATCGTAAGTCGATCGTGTGAATTTGTTCTTATTTGTTCTTATTAGGTTATGTAAATAACGTAACAAGGAACAAGTAGCTCTTGTGTAATGAGTTTCGATTTCAAGATAATATTGTAGTATAAAGATTAGGAATTTGCAAACCGCTGAATGATTGCTGCAATATTTTATCACGAATCGGTCTCGTTTACTAAATGTCGACGTTTTGAAACTTATAAGATCAAATATATAAATTGTAAATAGCTTTTAATTTTATTATATATTAACTCCAGTCTTAGTTATGTAGTCCATATTTATTTTGTTTGATTATATTAAAAGTACCTGGATGACCGAGCTTTGCTCGGTTAAATTATATTTAGATACATTACATACTGATGAAACATAAATAATATTTTCGATCTTACCGACATAATAGTAAAATAATAGGAATTGGTTATTTAAATAAAAAATAAAAAGTAAAAAGAGCTCTTAATTCAAAAGAATAAAAAAAGAAAGAAAAAATTGGTCTGTAGACACCTGGATTCGAACCCAGGTTTTCTGATTTCGAATCCGCCCGATTCCCATCCGAGCTATTAGAAGCTTGTCAATGACAGCGAAATTTACCTTCGTATTCTAATGATATTTTTTAATTGCGTAAAAAAAGGGATAAAACGACATTTTCTAAAAATAAATTCTAGCTAGATCGATTTATCGCCCCCGAAACTCCCCGCATACTCAATTTCATGAAAATCGTTGGAGCCGTTTTCGAGATTCCGATTATATATATATATATACAAGAATTGCTCGTTTAAAGATATAAGATTATATTATATACTAAAACATATTCACATGAAACGACTAAAATATTATTACGGCATTGTCTAAAAATTTATTAATCATTTGAGTATTAAAATTTTCTTGATATATTTATATAATTTATTATGAATGCCGAGAAAAAGCCATACTAGTTACGATTTGTTGGTGTTATACAAGAACAAGAATATTTCACACACACTCATAAGTAGGTGAGTAGGCTTCTCTTCCTGTTACTGGCGAAAAAATTATATCATTTTAACACGTACAAAGCTTATTGTGTTTGCATTGTTTGAAGACTGGAATAATTAGTTAAGGAAAATTTGTTATATAACTCATAATTCTTAGTGAATGAAAACCTTAGAGTAATCATTTTGTAGATATTTTCGAATCCAGCTAGGATGGGCAGCGTCCGGGAAGTTAAAAAACGTCTTTTCATCCGTCATACCTCAGTGCCTAAAGTCAAAAGTCTTAGACCGATGTGTGTTACCAGTGATAACATACAGATCTGAGACGTGGTCTCTGACTATGGGCCTTCTAAACAAGCTCCAAGTCGCAAAGCATGCAATGGAGAGGGCTATGCTTGGTATTTCTCTGCTAGATCGAATTAGAAATGATGAGACCCGCAGACGAACGAAGGTTGCCGACATAACCCAACGTATTTGCAAGCAGAAGTGGCAGTGGGCAGGGCACGTTGCTCGTAGAACTGACTGACATGTACAGATGACTTAAGGAAAGTCACCAGAAGCCGTTAGATGGAGGCTCCTTTGAACCGGTCGCTCAATGGAGGTTAATGGGAGAGGTCTACGTTATATAATTAAACATATCAAAAACGACAGCAATCAACACTTATAGTCTATTCGCGTTAAGAAAATAGTGACTCATCAAAGTAAAGGCGTATTCATACTGGGGTAAAAATTAAACCATTAATATTAAAGCAAACTTTTTATGACAGTATTTTAAAATATTAAAATTAAGTAGTTACTACATCAAAAAATGATTAGAATCGTTAGAACCGTATTTTCAGAAACACCGCATCCACTAGCCTTTTTCAGTACTATACTCTCCATAGTCACGTTTTGGTCACCACACTGTTTAAAGTACTTAAAAACATTGTAAATCACTCGTCTGTCTCCGCTATGTAATATTGATCCACTATTATTTTTAAGAATATGAGATATTCATTTTTAAAATTGGCAAAGGACACGACCGTACTGTCTGAAGGGTTTCAACTGTTCAAAGTGAACACGACTTTATAATTTACTGTGATCCTATTGGTCAAGAGGCGTGGCTAAGCTGAGTCACTATTTTCTTAACGCGAACAGACTATAATTAGTCATGGAAAGATAAAATATATATTTTATTTATTTTTAAGTTATTTATTCACGCTTTATTGTACATAACAACGTACAAATAATAATAATAATAATACAGACATACTTAAGGCAATTACAAATTGTGTAGTACAAGGGACGGTTTTATGGCTAGCCATTTCTTCCAGACAACCCGAATATATCATCTTTCCTAAGCATGGGTAGATGCTTCAAATCATCTTGGCTTGTGTTGCTATGTGTGCGTCAAGCTTCTACATATACATAGCCTTGCCCTAAACGTTGTTACAAAGAAAGAAAAAAAAAAAACATTTTTTTTTCTATTGCGCGTAACATTTATTATTATTACAGTGTGTTAGTTTCATACATTAGTATAAAACCATTAAAAATATATAAAGCTTATTCGAAGTGGTCTCCTTTGGCTGCAATACAGTCCTACGTTGAGACCAGTTATCAATAGAAGCACGCACTCTTTCCATGGGAAAATTCTTCACTGCCAATCGTATTGTTTTAGGGACTCCAAATTATCGTGGCATTTAGATATTTTAGCATTTAGCAAAACTGATCATAAATATAATTAATCATAATCCAGCGGATTGAGGTCGGAACTAGATGACGGCCAGTCTTCAGCTCTGATGAACTCAGACTTGTCAGACTCACGTTGGTTTCTAACCGAGATCTTATGCATGTCAATATGTACAGACAAATTATTTGTATATATTATATATATATAGAGAGAGAGAGAGAGAAAGAGAGATAAATCTAAATATTTATTACCTTACAAATCAACAGAGGCCATAGATGAACCACGCTAGAAGTGACAGTAGCCGCTTGCTTCACCCCTGGTTTAGCGGGATTAGGGCTTAGAAGAGGGGAGAATGGCAACAGCGGGGAATCTGTAGCGTCCACTGGGACCTGGTCGCTGACCCAGACACAGCGCCACGCTCCGAGATAGAAGAGACGAACTAGATAACAACCTACAACAATAAATAAAATTAAAAAGAATAATTTATTCAAAACTTTTTCCACAAAATCATCCCCAGTTTTTAATCTATATGGTTTAATTGACACAAAATTTATGAGCACTTTCTCTGAGATATTTATAATTAAATTAGTATTTAATATTCCCTGAATAACTTTAAGGATCATATTTGTTCTTTTATTATTAGATACTAAAAAAAAGTCTGTAACAAAATTTTTATTTTTCATTTTATTTTTTAAATAACAAGCATAAAATATTTCTTGAAGAAATATTATTCTCTATAGCTTTATTAGTTCACCTTTATGTTAGAGAAAATATTAAATATTTTTAAATCTAATCATTTCCGACGAAGATTAGACGTAATAATTTTTGTATATATGTATGTATGTTTGTATATATGTAATTATATATTGCTCATGTATTTAATATAATAATTGTTACGATTTTTTTACCTTTCAAACAAAATATATTTTCTTAATTTCCAATTTTTGGCACACCTACAAACTTTCGCTCTTGTACGTCCTAAGGTTGTCTGGTAGAGAATGCTTTTCGCATTAAACCCGCCTTTTGTACAATTCAATTTTGTGTTGTGCAATAAGATATAAATAAATAAATAATATAGACTCTCATATTATATTTCTTATATTATTATAACTTAAGGGCACTCTGAAGTGGCATCAGCTGTTCCGTATTTTTATATATATTCCAAAACTAAACTCACTCAACATAAGTACAAGTTGGGTTCTTTAGTATGTATGAGTTATAAGCGTCCCTTCCCCCGTCCCCGTCCCGATCCCTGTATTGTACCTATGTATGTATGTACTATGTACCGTACTATGAAATAAAACTTAAAATATCAATATTTTTAATACTAAGTTCTCACAGTTATTTGATTTACAACTCTATAAAACAGATAAAAGTTTTTGACATGTTTTTTCTGTTTTAATATCAAATTCCATTTTATCTGTCAGATAGTTCTATTTGCAACCTGTGAAACCAGAAGTTTTAGTTTTTTTGTTAAGGTGAAACAGGTTCTAACGGCCTCCAGCTGATAAAATCTCTGACAGCCTATTATTTATTTATTTATAAATATTTATTGTACACCAAACAATACGAAAAATTACAGTGCCTTAAGAGATATTGGACATCTATTTTCCTCCAAAAAAAAAAACTTTTTTTCTTTTAAATACACAGGGCTATTTGGGTTAAATAAGATGCAATACGAAAGCGAGAGTAGTAGAGTGTAGATTTCCTATTAGTAAGATAAATGTGAGATAAATTTTATCAGCAAACGGTTATTTTGGGGCTGAATTGAATTAATATAGCTAGCCGAATTTAATTAATTAAAAAATACAGATTACATAGACTATCTAAAAGATTAACAGGAAACTTAATAAACGTCTCCATGGTACCCTGAACTTTTTATCGCCCGCCTTTTTTTAATATACGAATAATTTTTTCTTTCAGGTTCATATTTTGAGATAAAAAAAGTCAGAAGCGTTAAATAATCTATAAAAAAATATAGTCTTCGTATAATTTAAATAAATATTGTTTCATTATTAATCTATAACAAAATATAGTCGTACCTTTATAAATAATAACCGAATTTGCTTAATATAATATCAAAATATTTATTATATTCTTTGAAATTTTATAAATTCATTTTTATTTATTTTCATTCATTTCGTTTATTTATTCATTTCATTATAATTATTTTTTATTATCGTTCTTAAATTTTTAAATATTTTATTTATATATAAATTTTCATAATAATTAAATTATTTAAAAATACGAGTAGATTTAATTTGATAATAATTAATTATGTAATATTTTTACATACTTAATGACATTGAGAGACTGAATGCTTCCATGAGAACATCTGAAAGTCTCGACCGGAAGTGAATAGTGGTATTTAAACTTTTATCGTTAGAAACATCTGAGTATTGTAATGAGAAACAATACACATTTTTTTTCTGCTTTTTGAACTAGAAACGAGTTTATTTACATACCATTATTCTTCAATTGTTACAGCTAAATATTTTTATTTTACTACTAGCTACTTAAGTTTGCAGTTCACCTCAAGAACGCTAATTATGTAATGTACAGATCATAATGAAATTTTTGTATTAAGTAGATAACTAATAATAGACCACGGAGCTAAACAGTAACAGTCAACGTTTATCGAAAATTAAAAGGAGTAAAACGAAAAGCGAGATATATCACCCCCCCCCCCCCCTCCCCCATTATCTCTGGAGAGGTTTGCCAATAATCGCCACGCTGGGCAGACGCGTTGGCGAGCGTAATATCTTGTGGCAGGGTATGGTGACACTGGTGCCAATTGTCATCCTGGTTGTTGTACTGTATTTAACACCACTATGGCCTTAATTACCTTTTACGACGCCTCGACAAGAAAGAGGGCGGGACTATTCTTCTCTGCCGGTCGCCACAGAGCAAGTTGTATAGTATCAAATAACTCATTAACGAAAATTAATATCATCTATATATAATACTGACCATTCTTTGATAAAGTCGGTCGATGCTGCAGACCACCACCAGGCTTCATACCCGGCGAATATATGTGATATCGTGATCTCCAGCCTTCAGGAGCCATGTTGAAGATAAAATTCTCCCATTGGTGTTCTACCTGAAGATATACGAAATGTATTCCATTGCTGGATAAAAACCTCGTCTGCACCGAATCAGCCTGTAAACGTCCCATTACTTGGCAAAAGCCTATTCTCCATATAGAAGATGGGTTAAAGCTTTGTCGACCACGTTGTTCCATTGCGGGTTGGCAGATAA
The DNA here is from genome assembly GCA_036937285.1 of Euphydryas editha. NCBI lineage: Eukaryota > Metazoa > Arthropoda > Insecta > Lepidoptera > Nymphalidae > Euphydryas > Euphydryas editha. The sequence goes on along the minus strand of JAUPFZ010000008.1, from coordinate 19,502,132 downwards.
TTTTCTCTAACATGAGTAACGATCGTTATCAGATATCTATGATAACAACCGAGACAACCGGCTTTACGTGCACTCCGAGACACGATAGGCAGACAGACAAATATTTATACAAATATCTACTTCGAGCGGGAATCGAACCCGCGACCGCCGGCGTTGAGGTGACTACTCGCACCACTATCTACACCAGAACAGTCGTATTTGTACTTTATATTGTACTGTAGAATATTTAAATGGTTTCATTTCAGAATTCATTTCGTGTCATGAGGTTAAAGTAAACAGTGAGAAAATATGTGTCTCTGGAGAAATTCGGAGAGACGTATGTATATATGCCAATCTGCAGTGGAAGTACGTGGCAATTAGCTTCGTTTATTTTCCTTGACAAGCTGTTTTGAATGTTTCCTAATGTTATTTTGTATATTTTTGAAAAACAAAAAAGAAAAAAAACATACTGGCCTAATTTTATGTGCTTAGTTTTAGCAGTTATGGGGCAGTCAGTCAGTCAGGAGTTATTTTACTTCTACTATGGAAGCCATCAACCCTAATTAATAATAAGAAAAGTTATTTTATGAGTATCCACTTGAGTGTCCGGGCAATGACCTTTTAGTTTACCAACTGCACAAAACTGCACAAGGCCTCTTACGTTTTGTTACGTAATTTCCCACCGGTGATAATGTAATATACGTTAAACAACCTGTAGTTGATAGGTGCACTGCACGTACTAAAAAAAAAGCCTGTGTCGAAAAAAAGTTGACATGGGCAATATAGCCATGGCGACCATTACTTGACACGGGCGCTTGCGGTTATTGCGGTTAGTTTGTAAACTCTTGTCAGCAGTTGACACGGGCAGTTGAGCGGGTATAGATGTATAACTACTGCTCTAGCCGGCGACCCCCCGTGGGAGCTCGTGGCGGAGGTTCTTGCCGAGACATACTCATACGTCTCGGGTAGGAGGGCTCTTGGTGAGAACCCCACGTTGGACGGGATCCTACGTGTGCGTCGGATAGGGCAGGAAGCGCTAATGCGGAGTTGGGGGGAGGACCTGGCGGTGCAGCCATATGGCACACGCGTAACGGCTGCCATTCGCCCGGTCCTTGAGCGGTGGATGCGTCGAAAACGCAAGCCCCTCACCTTCCGTCTGACACAGGTTCTCACCGGGCACGGTTGCTTTGGTGACTACCTGTGTCAGACGGCCCAAAGGGAGCCGACGACTGAGTGTCACGATTGTGGCGCAGCGGTGGACTCTGCCCAGCACACCCTCGAGGTGTGCCCGAGATGGGCGGTGCTGCGTCAAGGTCTGACGTCGGTCGTCGGAGGGGACTTGTCGCTCCCGAGCGTCATCACCGCGATGCTCGGCGACGACGAGTCCTGGAAGGCGATGGTCTCCTTCTGCGAGACAGTAATGTCCCAGAAGGAGGCCGACGAGCGGATTAGAGAGGAGGCCGCCGACGTGGCCTCCATCCGTGGGCGACGAATGGGGGTGCGTAGGAGGCGCTACTTAATGCGCCTCCAGTAACGCCCTTGTGCCCGTGTCGGGCCGGGATGGGAACCCGGTCCTGCTAGACACGGCATCGTCGGGACTGTTCAGAGGTTAGCCGGACAGTCCCCATGGAGTAGAAGTCTGGCCTTTTCGCCGAGGCCAGCCTGTCGCTGGAGGGATCCTGTTGCCTGCAGATCCGGGACCCTCCCCCAATTAAAGCGGCTGAAGGCTCCCGCAGGGGTTTAGTACGGTATTGCACTCCCAAAGTGCCGAGTCCGACATAGGTCTAGGACTGCCGACCCGGGCGTCCTGGATATCATCCGTAAATGGATTCCCCTGCGATAAAAAAAAGGGTATAGATGTATAACGGGTTTAAATGTTTAAATCTAAAGATATCATTAACATTGGTTCTATAAGTGCCGTGCATATTTTTGATGCAGATATGATTTTTAAATTACTATAAGTAATGGGGTTTTTACTCTTTGTTACTTCGAGGTAATATAACTTTCTAATGACAAAATAATTAATCGTTAAGGAACAAACAAATATTTTATGCTTTTGATATACGCAATTTATTGTTCTAAATTGGTAGATTTTGCTATCGTAATACATTTAATGGAGTACTATCTATCGTTATACTAAATCCGTTACAAAGTCAAATTCTGTATATTGAATATATTAATTTTTTGTTGAAAGTCACTATGATGGATACTGAAGCAAAAATTTGACTCTATACTGGATTTTAACATACATACATACACGGTCGTCTGCTTCTAAGGTAGGCAAATTAATGTATGTGTTGTAGGTAACACCCGACTGATATACATTTTTTTAAATAAATATATACATAAATAATATATACATAAAAATATATATTACACCCAGACTCGCAGCGGGAATCAAACCCTCAACCCTCGGACTGAAAGCAAGGTCACTGCCAACTGCGTCGACGGACCAATCAATTTAATATGTTTGCCATAGGTGAGGGAATTAAAGTTAAAATATGTAATCGTGAAGGAAAACGCGGGTATAGCTATAGTCTGTTCGCGTTAAGAAAATAGTGACTCATCGTTGTCACTCAGCTTAGCCACGCCTCATGACCAATAAGATCACAGTAAATTATAAAGTCGTGTTCACTTTGAACAGTTGAAACCCTTCAGACAGTACGCACGTGTTCTTTGCCAATTTTAAAAATGAATACCTCACCCATTCTTAAAAATAATAGTGGATCAATATTACATAGCGGAGAAAAACGAGTGATTTACAATGTTTTTAAGTACTTTAAACAGTGTGGTGACCAAAACGTGACTATGGAGAGTATAGTAGTGAAAAAGGCTAGTGCATGCGGTGTTTCTGAAAATACGGTTCTGACGATTCTAATCATTTTTTTAATGTAATGACTACTTAATTTTAATATTTTAAAATACTGTCATAAAAACTTTGCTTTAATATTAATGGTTTAATTTTTACCCCAGTATGAATACGCCTTTACTTTGATGAGTCACTATTTTCTTAACGCGAACAGACTATAGTGTTGAATTAGTACGCCATGTCTAAAAATCTTTTAATTTCGTTCATCAGTTGTGTGACTTGACAAATAATGAATTAATGATACAATTATATATTAGATTTTATTTTTATATATGTATTTTGTATAAGTATTAGAACGTAGACATTTGTATGTAAGTTTATTATATAACTACACCACCTACCCGGTCCCCATGTTAATATTTACATTTCCCATTTGGGTTGTCTTGAAGAAACGGCTAATTAGACATAAATCCGCCTATTGTACGACACAATTTCTAATTATCTTTAATAATAAAAATAATTAATTTTAATAATTAATTTTTAAAATTATTAATAATTAATTTAATGACATAGTTCATCGTTCCAATTTTCAATACTATTGTGTCTACCGTATTGATGTCTCAATGAACACTGAGGGAGCCAGTACGGCTAATATTTGCTAATAGATATTACCAAAGGGATTAGGTAAGCACAGTATTGGTGTTGTATTGTTTGACCTCAAATTGCAAGACGCAATGAGAATAATAATGCTATATTCTCAATGTTCATTTCAAATGAATACGTATGAAATGTGGCCTAGGTTCCTAATCTATAATTTTAAAATTAAACTAAGATTTTCATAAATTAAAGACAAAACTGTGTCACTTTTCCATAAATATTTAAAAAAAAAATTAACGAATTAGATTATTTAGGTATAACATATATAAGGATTCTCAAAGTTGATTTAAAATTAAAACGTATGAAATTAGGCCTAGATTCCTAATCTTAAATTTTATAATTATACAAAGATTTTCCTAAAGCCCGGAAAGAACGATATTACGAACGATTATTCCTCAATACCGTTCGATATTTATATACATCAAACTGTATCGCTATAAATGACGTGCGCCTACTAAATAGAAATAAGAATCAATTAAAAAAAAAAAAAAAAAAAAAAAACAAGTGACTTTACGGACTTCCTTGAAAATTGAACAAAAAATAACTAAGCTTCAAAGAATCACTATCACACTACATGTTATAAAACAAAGTCCTCCGCTGCGTCTGTCTGTCTGTTCGTGATAAACTCAAAAAACTAATGCACGGAAATTCACGCGATTTTCACCAATAGATAGAGTGATTCATGAGGAAGGTTTAGATATATAATTTCCGCGGGCGCCGCTGGAACGGGCCGCTAGCTTTAAATAATATTGGTATCTTGACATAAATTACAAGCATAAAATAAATGTTTATATAAGTCAAATTAAATCAAAAACAACTTTATACAAATAGGCCCCAAGAGCACCTTCGAATCGTCATTTTACAAATTAACACTTTAAAGTGATTATTATTTTGTAATAGTAAAGCTACCACCGATTCGGAATGTAGATTCTGCAGAGAAGAATCGACAAGAAACTCCGCAGTTACTCTTTTGAAAATAATATATAAACTGTGTTTTAGTAAAAAATTAGTAATATATTGCATGAAATACAGCGCCACTAAGTCCACACATCTTTATCGACTAAGTAATCCTGCACCGAATAATACGCTTTATATATTAATTTATTTTTTAATAAAATCTTTAAATTTATTACGAGACAATTCCAAAATTGTTTAAGGGATTTCCATACCTACTTTCGTGCATTATCATAAGACAAGTTTTAAGGCACCATTTTTTAATAATTTTAAACTATCTTAACGCTACATATTAAACACTTATCATACAAAAATTCTGTTCAACATTTTTGATCTTCTTCAATCAGTTTTAGTACAGTTTAATATTTTCTGAATGTATTTGCTTGATTTGATGATGAAAATATTAAAACTGATTTATGCGTGCAAAAAAAAAAAACACACACACAAAACAACATTATTTATGTTTGAGAAAATCCCGTATATCCCCAATTTCTCGTAGATCCCATAATCAAAACTGTAGAACTTTTAGAATTTGAATATTAATTAAGGATTATTTGAAAATATTACTTTGGATCTAATTCCTTTCATTCATAGACACTTATTGGAATTCGATGGATTGCTTTTTTCTTAGTGAGAATCTCCAATTAAAAGCAAAAGACAAACTTAGTTTCATAACAAAGACTACTCCTGTGAATAGCAATATCCGTAGTTATTTTAATAAAAAAGTTAATAAAACTTTCTTTGACTTAAACATTATATATACTTTAACCGAAGACGTTCTTTTGAAGTGGTAATCAGAGAAAAAAAAAAGTTATTCCCCAAAGTGTAATATTTTTATTCGCGTTGTCAGTATTAGAGGAAGAGTCCGATATGTTTATTTTGTCATAAAATATAAAAATAATAAAGGCGTTTTAATTTCCAATTTTAATTATTAAAATTACCAGAAAACTAGATGACGTGTAACCAGATGGTGAGTGATCTGGGTATGTGTCAAACTTAACATTAGCTATGAATATTTTTCTGAGCTCGTAAGTTTAAAAGGAATGAAAATATTTGTTTTCGATCAGCGGGTTGTAAGGATGCGGGAGAGAGTTATTGTCTACCGGTTCCCTTCCTTAACATATAAAACTCTGCTTATAGTAGTGACTTTACGCCAATTTTCTGTAAGTACCTAACTATGCCGATACGCGATACGGACGTACGCCAGTTTTTGTTTATTTTCTTTTTATTCGTGTGTTTTATACGGTGTCAGTAGTTACTATTTTCTTGTTACAACTAAGTTCAACAAGCTCGTGTTAAGGGACCTATGATCTCCACTCGTAGGGTTATCTCCGCCCCTAGAACTTTCACGTCGCTAAGTTTGACCTTTTGAGGTTACGGAAGGTCACAAGGGTTACTTTCAAGTTGATATACTATTAACTGAATAAAGCACGTATATTATGCAATGCTTATACTAACAATTAAGCCGTCAACTCGTTCTAGCATGTAGCATATAGATAATACTCGTCTGCAAAACGATGACCTTAGGAGGACCTGTGCATGACTTAGCTGTATATCCATAATTGTCATTTTACCACCATTATCCTGAAAAAAAAAGTCATTTTTTTACTTTTGTCAAACGACTTCTAATTATTTGTTTATAAAACCTTAAGTAATTTAGTTGTACATATTATAAAACAAATCCCTATTTAATCTAATGTAGTTTAATTTTCACCAAATTATTGAATTTAAAAAAAAATACTAAATATAGAAACTTGTATGATTGTTAAAATTCCACACGAGAAAATCATTTCAATTTTAAAATCGACATCTGTGTCAATGTTCTACTAGATCTCGACAAGAACTAACATGTATCCTATGAATACGGAATGCGCTGTATGAACTTGTGGCAAAATAAACAGGGGGAAGCTGTCTGACGTCGCACTTTTGCTATTCTTTCGATTTTTCCTATCTTTTCCCTTTATATTCTTTCGATCTTTCGAACTTTCGCGTCTTTTGTTGTCTCACTACCTGTCGATAGGTGTGAGCTTGTTCAGATACGTCTGAACAATATATTGACTTAACTTTTTGAATTTAAATAATTCGATGTGTATTCGTACGAGTTTACGTTTTTGATATTATGTCTTACTTTTCAAAATATAGATTTATTTATAATTAGAATAAAACAAAACGTTTTGATAAGACTAAAACGTTAATATTTTCTGCGTTTATTATAATTTTTATTATAATTATTTTATTTATAATTTTTATTTATTTTATTAAACAGGATATGTTGATCAAATTGTTTTGGTATACAAATTGTTTAACACCGTTAACGAGTCAGCTTTCGATAACTGACATTTGGTCGAATTTCGCCTTTTCTTTACTATTCAGGTAACTTATTTTCTGATATTTAATTGAAAATATAAAAAAAAATTGGTAAATAAATATAATGTTATTTATTCAAATTCTTTTATATTGTAATCAAATGTAACAAAATAAACCTTTTGTTTCTTTTCAGAAAATAAAATCGAGCTAAAAAGAACAATTTTCCTAGCTATTGAAGTAATTGAAGGGGAATTGTTTATTTCCAAGGTTTTGCTATCATCTTCAAAGTTAATTAACCTCTAAATTAACTGAATTAGTAATTCAGCTAATTAAGAGGTTAAAATCTCTGTGTTCTTTGTTGAAAAGATTCTCAATATGTTTTCGATTTCACAATGAAAGAATTTTAAAATGTTGACTAAGAGTTTTAACTAACTTTAAAAGAGATTCATTATATTTACTCTCTAAATATGAATCAGTGTAATTTCACTAATTTTACTAATATTAAGTGACTATTCAGTTTTTATCAGTCTGAGAATCGTACTACGCAGAATCAGTGAGTTTTCAATGTATGAATATGTGAATATCAGAGTCCAATAATTTGAACATTGAATATGTGTGTCTATTAAGTTCACTAACTTGTTATTAAAATTCACTGATATGTAATGAATATAGCTTCACTAATATAATTAATGAAAATTTCATTATGTAATGAGTATTTATGGTTATGATCTATATTATTTAAAATGTTGTCAAAATCGTCTGAATTATAAAATTAAACTCCTAAAATGATTGCACTAGTACCTTTTTTGTTGTTTAATGCGATAAAAGCAAAAGTTCGACTTGTTGCGCTAACAGTCTCGAGTTATGACAAATGTTTTGTAGGTCAGACCATGTTATTTATGGCATGGTTCCACTATATCTGTTTCCAGAATTATACACAGGATTTCATCGTACGAGGTGTTATTAAGGTCTAAAAAACTATAAATGCCACTATATTGGCCGTGACATTATGTTAATGTTTATAGATACTGATCCCCCCATATGTATCGCTTTATTAGCTTACCATCATTATGATTCACAAAAGTTTTAGGTCTAGCCTAGCAAATTATTTAATATTTTTTTATTATTTTTATATTTGATATCTAAAGATACATTATCTAAAATTTCGTAAAAAAAAAGGGTTTTACCTCAAAGACAACCACTTCAGCATCCCAGCGTCTACTAGCAAGTTCCTCTGCCCTTATCCAACCATGTAGATATTGTCTCGCAGACTTCGGTAAAGGTTGAGTCTGGTCATCAACCCATATAATTTCAGCTGTCGATTTACCTGTTTTGTTTATAAAATGACTTGCTCGAAACGCAGCTGGACCCTAAGGAAATAAAATAATGATAATATAAGGAAGTTAACATTAGTTTTAATTATCGATATATATGTGTGAATCGGTTTTTTCGATGATCTAAGATCTTGGCACATATTGTTCGTTAATTGAGTATTTATATATTTATCATCCTTTTTTGTTATAAAATTTCTTATTTAAAATTCCTAAAAAATATGTGCGACTCTGACACATAAACAAGTACTATTTTCTAAGATTGTATTATTTGCAAGTGATGCACCTATTTATAATAATCGTTCTTCAGTTAACAGATTTTCCACTGAATTTTGATCAATTGAAAAATAAATAAATCGACGAAAATAAAAGAATACAAAACCTTTTTATCTTTTATTCTACTTGGGTGATTAAAGTGCTTGAAGCAAGCAAAGAATATTAAAACACAATGCGACAGGACAAGACTAAAATATCAAGAAGTAAGCAGAAGTAGTAATAGTATTACCGATTGCTTCGATGTAGTGGTCCAAAAGTACAATTAACGTAGATGGATATTCGTGTTTAAGCAAATATTTGCTAGTCTGACCCTTATGGGTTTCCCTACTGTGTCCGTGAGACCACGTAAAGCCGTCGGTCCCGGTTGATATCGTAAACCTTATAGCAATCATTACTCTTGGAGAAAAGCCGTTGCCCAACAACATTTAAAAGCTGTTTTAGTTTAATTAATTAATAATCGTAAAGTAGTTATAGGAAGTATCTATATAACCTACGTTTACGGGTCAATTTATATTCTATAACGATCGTAATCTGTCGTAACGCATCGCATCACTTCTTATCGTCTGACGTCACTCACCTAGAGAAACGAGTAAAATAAATCACGACGAATTGAATTCGTCGATTTCCATAAAAGATCTCACGTGTGACATATTCGAAAATATTCATACCATTCCCCAGAAATCCGGTGATATTTCGTTATCCCGGAACTCTCGGAAGGGACACTCTGTAGGGTCTACTTGATGAATTAGAACGCTCTGTCTCGTCATATCGCTCTTCTTTGACATTTTTAATTAATCTATCAGTTGATTTTAGTTTTTTTTTTTTCTTCTATAATATCACTTACGCATTGCAAAAATTATTAATGTTAATTATATTCAAATGACATTGACATAAATTATATTATTATGTTGAAATATAACCTTTTTGATAGTTTTGTTATTGCTGATTTTGTAAAATTACTTCATTACTGTAATAAATATTTGATATAATTTTTTTTTATAGTGATTACTCGTATTTCAACATAAATATTTCAATAAAATAACGGTATGATAAAGATAAACGTTGAATAATAGTATTTCGTGAAGTAGGTACATGTTGGACTATCAGACCTATGAGAATAACTTACAATTCTTTAATCTCTCCTATTCTCCATAATAATAATTATAAAATAACAAAACTATATACGATTTCACAAATCTTAAAAAGTTAAAAGTTGTACAAATTTTAACGAAACTTACCTATATACACTTATGCTTATATACTTATCAGGATATTACATATATCAGGATGTGACTGATATATGTAATATATTTAATTAAAAGTATAAATCGGATTTTATCGCGTTTATTTGCTTAAAAAAACGCGATAAATATAAGAGAACAGTATATGTAATATATTTATGTAATGTATGTGTAATGATAACATTAAGTTAATTTACATACTATTCTGACTGACTGATTATTGCATCGTTCCCGAGCGGAAAGTGCTACAGTCGGAATCGTTTAAGATTTACATTTAATTTGACCAATATCTCTTGATGTTAGTATTTTAAGAAATGACCCTTACAGCTTAATATTCTTTTTTTCAGTATTTTACATCTAAGAGGATAAATCAGAGAATTGTATTAAAATATAATATTTTTTACTAAATCAAGATGTATAATGTTTCGAAGTTTTTAAGCATTTTAATGGATGGTTAAAGATAAAAATAGAGAATGAAAGTTTTTATATAAATAAAGTCGAGGTGAACGATTTACATTATATTTATAGTTTTATTAATACCTACATATTTTTGAGTTACTACTAATTATTGATTTGTGTAGGTTTTTTACTAACCCAGACGTATTAACCTCATTATATAAAATGGCGCCAACATAATTAGATAATGACATTATAATACGTACTTAAAACTTGAAAAAATATATATTTTATTATCTGCGGAATATTGAACGATTACGAAATTCGATTAACCGATAACACATCGAAAAACTTCAAAAATTAGCCCGGTTACATTCACTTTTAACGATGTTATTACATAATTTTTACATAAACGTATTTACAACACAAATGTCAATTGCCTGTTTTATTTAGACCACCCAAGGAATTGATATACAAACTGGAGTGCTCACGTACACTCAAAAAACGTTCCTTAACCCGGGATTGCGTCTCTTTCTACCATAGATTCAAGGCAAAACTCGTAAGAAAGAGACAAAACACCAGTTGTCAACGAAATGCTCGGAACAATTTTTCACTTTACATGTTGGTAAGAAATGTCAACCTTATGACATATGTTTCAAGGTGCATATTTAAATATACAAGTTTACTAAATGAGCGTTCTAGTTATGATATAAATTCTTTAAGACCACCTCCCTATTACAATTTTCTTTAATAAGAATTCGAATGTCATGAAATCCTGATTTGGTCTGTATTTTTGTATAAGTAGTTACTAAAATTGATTGACAATTGCGGAATGTATTTTTAAGACACCTTTAAATTATACGGCCTATGTTTAGTACTCTTTATTGGATGACACCAAGGAATTTATATACAAACTGGAATGCTCATGAGCACTCAAAAAACGTTCCTGTGACAGGGATTGCATCTCTTTCTACCATGGATTCAAGGCACCTCTTGTAAGAAAGAGACAAAATACCAGTAGTCAACTAAATGCTCGGAACGATTTTTCACTTTACATGTTATAATCCAATGTCAACCTTATGTAAAATACTTCAAGGTGCATATTTGAATATACAATTGTATTAAGTGAGTGTTCCAGTTATGATATGATGACACATATTTGGACAGGAAATTTTGTCTGCCTAAGAATTTAAAAGAAAAGTGACAGTGCAATTAAGACAATTTCATATACCAGGATGGTGACGCTATCGCCAGCCCGCTTGCTAAGCATGGCGAGTATTAGCGATTATTTTTTTTTAAATTAATTTAATGTATTTTTGGAGTATTATTAAAAAAATATTAGCATTCTGCACTTTTTCTCCATATAAACCATAACTGTCCCAAATTTCATACTTCTCCGCCCGCGTAATTTTCATAAAAACGGGTACAAAGTTTTTGTTTCACGTATTAATATATAGATTATATTAATCTAATAATACATACATAATATCATAGGTTAAATCTATTTAATATTTTGTAAGTTGAAACATTCTAATGTCTATTTTCTTAGTACAAAGCCTCATGTCAGGACTCCTAGACGCTTACTAAGAAAGCTTAGAATACTATATTTAGGGTACACTAAAAGATCTTACGTCAGTCAGTTCGTAAGCTAAAATATCAACATCTTGGAAATATAACTTTAAGCTTTGTTGGTACTTCATGAGGATTACGCTATAATAAGGGTTTGACGGAGGTATTACGAGTATTTTATACATCTTGATTTGCATTAAAGGATCGGAAATAAATACAAAAGTGAATGGCAAATCCGTCTGATAGATTAATTAAAGAATTATTTTAATGTCTCTTTCTGCTATTTATTACTTTCTTATGTATGTATTTATTTGTTAATTATTAAACATATGTCTTACCGTTTTAATGTTGTAAATACTCTATGTTTAATGAGCTATTATTATTGTTACCGGAACATTTACCAAAGTAGCGCCATGCTGCTTGCAGCTGAATGGGCCAGCGTGCCCGGGGAAGTACTTCGCTCTCACTTAACACCGACATGAAATGACGGCACTGTTGTCGTGTTTTGTTCTTACCTAGCCCATCTCTTCTCTTCCCTCCACAGATCTGGTGGAACATCCCTCTCCTCCCTAAAGGCCGGCAACGCACCCGCTAATCCTCTGATGTAGCAGGTGTCTATGGATGTCGTTTTTACTTACCACGAGGTGAATCGACTGTCCGTTTAGCCCCTCTAATATTAAATAATAATAATAATAATAATAATTTACCGTGCGGATACCGTTAGAGGAGAATAGTCCCGACCTCTTTCTTGCCGAGATATAGTAAAAGCGTGGCAAGTATTGGCAACAATATATATGATAAAAATAGTTTATAAAATTGTGCGAGATAAGTTAAAAAAAAAAAAAAAAAACTCTACCGCTTTATAATATTAATAACGATAAGTCGAACAATGAATTATGTTTTAAGCTGTTTTTTTTTTCTTGTAAGTTATTTATCTAAGATGTATATTGCTGTCTATTCAATAAGTTGGTAAACGTGGAGATTAACAACACTATTATATGTAATACTATACTGTAAGCTTGTTTTCGATATCTTAGAGAGTTATATTGTAAAGAGCATTCCACCTTAATAGCAAATCACTCCATTGCAAATCAGCAGATCTCTCAGAATTTGTCCCTCATGTTATCCTAAAATATTGCACTCTAAGTACATTTTTGGCAGAAATGTTCACGTTTATATTTATCTTTATACATATAAGCATAGGTACAATAATAATTTCGAATCCTACATTGACTAGGCTTAATAAACTTTATTAGTAATAAGACACCACGTAGCCATTTCATTAATCTTAATTAAATACTGTATAAGAATAACTTGTATTTATCAGATCCAGTGAAGCGTGTCTTCCAGTCTGGGATTTTGTGTTATTCACAGTGATTTACTTTAGTCAATTCTAATAATTAATTTTTTTGAAAAAAAAAATAGTAGTTGTGTAGTATGTGTATTAGGGTATATTTTAGAGCAACATTTTTTTTTTCTCAAAGTCCCACCTGAAAATCTTGTAGTCGACAAAAAAAAAATTGAGCTATAACAAAGCCGTTTATTTTGATTTTAAGCCGTTGCTCATCAAACAGTAAGTTTTCCATACAAAAACCTATGAAAAATCATTTTTTAATTATTTCTTCTTCCGCTCACACAGTAAGATTTTTTTTCGTATTTTGCTACTCAATTCTTTAAAAAATATTCAATTACCTTCAAAAAAGTCAAGTGAGACAAATTGAATATTTTTTCACAAATCGTCATTCAACTCGAAAACTTTTAAAAAATAAAATAGCAGCAAATTGTATTTTGAGACTAAAGCATTGATGGTAGAAAAAAAGTTAGGGAACAAAGGACCATGCGCATTTTATATGGATATCTGGGCCATGAGCGAACACAAATGAAAGTTATGTACATGATTAGGTTTTTTCGTGACAAACAAGGTGTACATTCTCGTTGGAAAAACATGGAGAAAGGGTTAATGCAATTCTATAATACTATTGCACGTGTAAGAATGGGTCTCGAACAGTAGGCTGCTGTGCCCATATTATGACCCTCATCTGGTTTTTGGGATATGCAAACTTTCACCAAAACATTTACACTCCATCCACTAAGCATGACAATATATTCCCTGTTCTAGAAACAGGTATTTCAATACAATATCTATCAATTTCATTTAGTATCTATTTAGAAAACGTCAAGAAACTTCACATTTACAAGCAGATTTTATGGTACTATATAATTGTACCATAACTAAGTCAAAGAGTGGTTTTTTAGGAAAATGTCTTATAGCCGCATGCATAACTTGATAAGACCTACACTTTACTATAGGTGTCATCTTTGTTCGCTCGTGGCCCAAAATGCCCATCCTCCTTTGTAGGAAATTTTGTGATCTACTGTTTGTAAACATTTTTCTATACCAATCACAGCTTAGCTTGTGCAGCTACTCAAAGGGTCCTAATGTTTATATACTGTTTCACAATACATCTTAGAAGTGTGTTATCAACTCACGATTTTTTTTCTTGTTATAAATTTCATTTATTAGTACATACGTTAAGATCATATTCGAGCTACGTAGGATATAATACCTACTTCTTTTTTATTGCAATAATTCAAAAGGCGCTTACAAAAACAGGCTAATATATTTCGTCTTATTAAGCAAATATTTAATGACACGTGTCACGAATGCAATACAAATAAAATCAGATTTTTTCTTAAATATTTTGAGCACAAACTCAACGTTCTTTGGTCCGGTCCGCTAACTTTACAGTATTTAAAGGCAAATCCACAAACACTATCGTAAATCTGTTCACAAAACAATGATAACAAGACAATCTTATATCAACATTTATCAGTCTGTCCGTGACAACATTCTTTTTGTGTGAACGACCTCGCGCTTTTGTTTGGTTCGCGAGTATCTGTAGAAAATCTTACTTTTTGAAGAAAATGTTTTCAACTTTTTTTTCTCTTAAATGCTTCACTTTAACCACTATTTTTTTATTTAATACACAGAGAATAGACGAGTAAAATAGAACTTTTTAAATGTTTGTACATGAAATGTTTTAATTGAAATTGAAATAACAAGTGATAAATTTTTCAATGATAATTTTTATAAGTAAGACATATGGTAGCTTTATGTATTAATTTTAGAACACAATGAATTTAAAAAAATATCATACAACTTCATGTAGTAGTAGCCTTCACGTAGTCTCAGCAGTGAAATTAAAAGCATCAGCTTTTTGAAGTTTTATATAAGACGAAAAAGATGTCCAGGCAACGGACTTTTTTGCAGAATATTATCAATACAACCGTTGTAATCGCACTCAAGCTTATGAAGTTAACAAAAAAAAAAAAGGAAAACTGTATAAAAATACTTAAAAATTTATAAATTACATTACTTTTTTATTTGTTAATACAAATACCTTGTATTATACTTGTATTAATAACTTAATTCCTTGTATTATATTTATTATAAAATTACATCTTTTAATAAGTACATTCTTTATTTATGCGGCCCTCCATATTTAAGCCCACTTTTGCGCAATGTTCATATCATTTCACTACCTCAGTTGTTCATTGTATTCAAATATATACAACATGCTTGTAACTACATATGTCTGCATCGATATTTAATCATTGTACATTTTCTTGGCGGGCGTCACGAAGGCTTTCACAGTAAACCGGTACTCCGATTTACTTCCTGCCCCGTAAATGTCGATCCATATTCGCCCACTTACATGTTGGAAATTTAAAGAAATCTGTACTGATATTTTAAATGTTTACTGCTTGTATTATAAAAATAATTTTGTAATTTTGTATATTTAAAGGGTAATCCAAAACAAGAGCTCTTGTTTATTTTTATTTTTTTTGTTATTTCGGAGGTAAAATATTTTAATAAGATTATAGGTATGTTATTTTTATCACACTATGAAGATATGGCATCATCATAGCGTATACGCTGTCGTCGCCCTTTAAGGTAGCTCAGAAACTAGTCTATCCCCTAGTGAGACATGTTAAAGTGCGTAACAAATTTAGTAGAATATCGTGGTCAACACCATTGAATGCGTTACTAAAATCCAACAGTGTCAAAACTGTGAGTTGTTTATTGTCCATAGCCAATCGAAAATCATCGGTAACTTTGACTAGACCTGAAACCGTCTGAACGGAATCCAGACTGAAAACGATTTAGGAGACTTGTAAAGGAATATGTTAAATTGTTAGGAAACTAACTTCTATAGAATTTTCGAGAGGAAAGGGAGAATACATTGATCACGGGTAGCACTAGTTTTTTTAGGAATCGGGATAATCTGGGCATCTTTCCAGGTTATAGAAAACTTTCTACATATCACGGAGTACTAAAAGATGGGTAATAAAATTGAAATAATTACACTCATTTGCAAAAAAAAAACGGGCGGTTTCGATTTTCTTCCTGGCTGAAAAAAATAAAATACCAAAAAGGTTTTAATCATTTGAACATGTTACTGGCCAGTTATAAAAGTGCCATAATGTTTATAAGAGTACATTCCAAATTCAAATTTTTGACTGAGCCTGGTTTTTAAAGAAAATAAATTTTAACTACATTTTGTGGCGCGAATTCCCTATAGTTAATATCGACTCTAATTAACTTTTTGTCAATTTTTATTAAATTATCTGGTGTCCTTGACATTTAAAAGTATTGTTATTGCTGTTTAGCAATCTCGAGAATGGTAGATAAAGTGATAAAAGCGAGCAAAATTATTGCGCTGCTTGAAGAAGGTTGCAGTCAATGCTTCGTGGCTCAGAGGCTAAATGTGAGTCGGTCGACAGTTCAAAGGACCTGGCAGCGCTATCAAGAGACCGGTTCCGTCAAGAGAAGGCCTGGTTCTGGCAGAAAGACATGTACCGAACCACGGGATGATCGTTTTCTAGTTAGTCAAGCGTTGAGAAATCGCAAATCTTCTTATGTGGACCTCAAGAACACCCTCGAAGAAGTAAGAAATGTGCAAATTAGTCTATGGACGGTCAGGAGGAGGCTTCTCGCTGCTAATATACACAGTCATCGCCCGGCACGCGGCCCTAAATTACTCCGTGGACATCGAGTTGCCAGGCTTAGCTTCGCTCGAAATTATGTGTCATGGACTCATGAAGACTGGGATAGGGTATTGTTCTCCGATGAAGCCAGGATATCTCTGCATGGTGAAGACCGACGTCGGCGAGTGTTACGTAGACGAGGAGAACGCTTTGCAGAGGCATGTTTTGAAGAAATCACACCTTATGGAGGGGGCTCTGTTATGTTTTGGGCAGGAATAAATTCTATGGATCGTACGGAGTTAGTTTTCATCGAAAACGGTACACTGACTGGACACCGATACATAACGGAAGTTCTAATTCCTTACGCACAACCCGCTTTAACCGCTCTTGGCGAAAACTCAATTTTTATGGACGACAACGCCCGCGCCCACCGGTCTGGCGGTGTGGATGCGTATATGCTAGAAGTCGGAATTCGTCGTTTGGACTGGCCAGCTAGAAGTCCGGACCTCAATCCCATAGAGCATGTCTGGGACGTTCTGAAGCGACGAGTGAGATCAGTGCAGCCGGCTCCGCAGACCATCAGAGAGCTAAAGAATGTGATTACCGCGGAGTGGGAACGTATTCCCCAAGAAACCATAAAAGATATACTCACTAGCATGCCCAGATGAATGCAAGCTGTGATTTCAGCAAGAGGGGGTCACACTCAATACTAAACTTTTATCTGCTTTTAATGTATTCAAGAAAAACAAAGAAATTAACGCGTTTCATTTTTATTTAGCGAGCAGGTACAATCATAGTGTTTTGAGCTTAAACATTATTTCTTAATAATTTAATTAAAATTTTATGATAAAACTGATTAAGACTATTCCTTCCTAATTAATTTATAAAATTCTGAGGATAACAATACCTAAAATTGTCAAACAAACTAATAGTAACTATAAAATAGTTCTTTGCTTAAGTGCCCGTTTTTTTTGCAAAAGAGTTTATATCTATAGGTGTAGATAATAATATTACGGCTTATGCAGTTGATTCCAAGGGCATTTGCACAGACAGTGCAAATCTTTTAACATCATTTTCGGTAAAAGACGAGAAAGTAAACGGTAGGATGTTAAAAGTTAATAGCGATAAAAGATAATTTAACTTTTAATGTTTATCAACATCGTTGTGTATCGTAGAAGAAGAGAAACGCTTATTGAGAAGTTCAATGTCAATATTTAAAGAGTTCCTATGAGATAATTTACCAAATTCTAGTGTTTCGAGAAATTTCTAAGTTTTATTTATGTCGCCGTTTTCTATAAATTTATGGATATGGCGTCATAGAGAATCTCTACATAATGTATTGATGCGACAATTTTTTAGTTATATTTATCGCGGTTACGGTCAGTGTTATTAATTTTATATTTATACTTGGCTCCTCATACAACAAGGAAGCTGTAAGGTTTTTTAATCTCACAGGCCTAACAGGTGCATGTACGTCATATATCAGAATTATTCGCACATTAAACAGCTCCACCTTTTTATCGATAGAGTCAACATCAAAAACCGCAGACCAAACTAATTGACGCACATATGCAAATAATGGCTCTAATTTAACAATTTAAAATTCTTGATTTCCTTCGCTTGAATTCTCTTAGACATGTTAGTGCATTGATAACAATTGTAATTTTTGCGCTGACAATTGCTGGTTCGATGCCCGCTTGTGACAAATATTATACCTTAATTTTAATGCTACTTTGGAAAGTACAATAGCGGACTTTTGTAGGTGAACATAATTGGAAACTAAGCTAATTCATTTTCAAAAAACGCAAAAGTAGGTAATATAAATAAGAAATATTATATTAAATACATGAATTATTATTTAAAAAAGTAAAATGTCTAGAAATAAACAATTCCATGAAATGTCACTATGCTTCTTTATTTACTAATCTAACTTGATCAATCAATGGAGCTGAAAAAACTTGGAAAAAAAAAACATATCACATAACATGTATCTTGTATTAAGATACTTACATTAATTATTTCAACTTTATTTTATATTTATTACTCAAGCGGCCGTTGTAATATTATCAGACAATTTGAAGTGTCTTTCTATTACCGTTCGTAATATAAAGTAATAAATAAACATCCTAGAAATAGTTTCTCGTTGCCGCTCTTCAGTTATTGAGCCCTAAAACAGCGTAAAGTACAAATATTATTTTATTTAAAGTATTACTGTATGATGTATCAGCCTATAAACCACCCACTGCTGAGCGAAGGCCTCGTCTCTATATTGTAAGAGGTAGTGGCATGCTGCTTTGTAGCCGTATTGGGGCGGCACGACCGGGGTGGTACCTCTCGCTCACATGATACCGGTGTAAAGTGACAACTATTGGGTAAAAATAGGGCAACACATCTTCTTGTGCGAATGTTCATGGGCGTCGGTAGTCATCAATAGGCTCCGAATACTCGTTTGCCCCCTATACTATAATAATAAATAAATCTATATATATATATATTTATTTATATATATAGAAGAAGTGTTGGAGCTTAATCCACCACGCTTCTCCACTGCGGGTTGGCGAATAATTTTGTCTACCATGAGTAACGATCGTTATCAGGACGTCTATGATAACATTCGGGACCGACGGCTTTACGTGGGGAGACCCACAAGGACATACATACACCCAGACCGGAAACAAATATTTGTACAAATACAAATATCTTCCCGAGCGGGATTCGAACCCGCGACCGTGGGTGCATGGCGTCGAGGCGACTACTCGCACGCCTACATCAGAACAGTCGTCAAAAAAAAGTATTACATAACCTAATAATGCCTATAATTATAAAAGATTATAAATAACTTATCTTCAATAATCATTATAATAAAATAATTATTTGTAGTAATGTTAAGTGGCATTTTATCTACTAGAACTAAGCCAGTTATAACTAGTATAGGCCGTGGTGAGACTTCCTGGTACTTGAAATATGAGATAGAACGCAAGGTACAATTGATCAATAAGGCTCTAGGTGATATTTATTTAATAATATAATTATAGTGTATAGAATTAACCTATCAGTAAAGTTTCTATAATTTTAAGTGGAATTTAGATAGCTTTTAACCTTAAAGAAATACACACTACATTGTACTGTAAATTGATAAAAATAACTAGTGGTCGACCAGTGGTCGAAATTGGACCTAATCTATAATTAAAAGCATTGTCATCATCATAAAAATATGATTGCGCATAACAAGGTGAGCATATGCAGTAGTCATTGAACCTGATCTGTGATAAAAAATTTCGATAAACAATTCGTTGCAAGATCTGTATTCAAACCCGTGTCCGATAAAAAATTCGTTGCAAGACCTGTATATAAATTTTAATTATTTTTATTTTTATTTATTAATTTATTTTTTGTTTGGACAACAGACTTTGAGAATAAACAAAATTGGTGTATATATGTACATTGTACATATGTGCGTGTGCCGTAGTGTGAGTAGTGTTTTTTTTTTTCGTTAATTTAACGTTTCTTTAGCATTATTATAAAAAATTATCCACGTTATTTTCGTAAAAACTTTTGCTGTTTTCTTTTGTTATTTTCGTAAAAACAAAGTTTTTGCTTCACGTATTAATGTATAGATAAATATCTTTTAACATATAGGTACACAAAGTTTTCGTCTGTTCCTAAGGTAAGCGACTTGATGCATGTGTTATACATAACAGCCGGCTGATACACATATTCATATTTTTTTTAAAAAACTTACATATAAATAATACATACTCATATAAATAATACACACAGACTCGGGAATCGGAACCCAAAATCTGGTGCGGAAAGCAGGGTCACTGCCAACTGCGTTATTGGTCCAGACCTGAATGGTGACGTCTCGCTGCTGGACTGTCCCTTATGGCAGAAGATGAGAACTACACTGGCTTGGTGGTTAAGGAAATAAATTGATTGTACATTAATAATCATACTAATATTATAATTACGAAAGTATTTTGAATTTTTTACGTTTTCACGCGAAAACTACTTAATCGATCATCATGAAATTTTGTACACATATTCTTGGAGGTATTAGAAGTAACATAGAATACTTTTTTTTGTTCACGATAACCAACATCTTCGCGGGCGAAGTCGCGGTTAGAAGCTAGTATTTTATATATAATAAAGTAATATTATATTGTAAACAATTAAAAAAAGTATGAGAATGAATAATAAAAGACCTTTATTGGTCTTTGAATATAATAACAAAATAGAATATAATTGATTCGTCTGATCGTAACTTCTCTTGCTTCGAGTACAAAGGAGTCGATTTGATAGATCTGATGGTTTGACGTAATAGCGTTCGAAAACTTAGACTAATTCTCCTTATAATATAATATACGTAGGCGTGTATGATGTATATCACACTGTGTCAATTAAGAATACAAGTATTAAATAGAAAATACAAAAAAGTAAAATTTCATTGTTTTGATAAGCACACACATCCACTGTATCCTGACCCGTATTATAAAATTTCGTATTATGTATTATTAAATTTCGATACAGATCAGTACAATACATACATATATCTAAATACATACATAAAAATTATTTGAAATCTATGATGAAAATTCTAATACTAGTCTTAGCCTGTTGTTTTAAAGCCGGGGTAAGTTTTTAATCGGTTCAATCCATTCAGACTTAAATGATGTACATATTGACAAATTCAAAATGAGTAACTTTTAAGTTATTTTCGGTACTTTCCAGTAGAATCTACTTCCACTAGTAGCTTCACAGTAACATAATAAATCATTTTACAATTAAGATTCAAAAGTGATTTAAAATCTACTTGAATTAAATAAATTTTGAATTTGATTTGAATACATTTTTGACGTGATAACGTCTCATAAATCGATGAATGCCGGCCACACGCACGAAGAAGTGTCACGCGTCGCGAGCGAGAGCGCGGAACAAGCGACAGAGAGGCACGATCGGCGTATGCGTTCGGCTTGTAAATGAAAAACAATAACGCAGATTGGAGGATCTTAAATATCACACATGTATATAAGTTGTAAATAAATAGTTAATAGTACATTGTTACTTATAATTAATCTGTATAATTTAAGTAATAAAATATTCAAATTAACGAGTACAAATAAATGTTAATTCATAAAAAAAATGTAATTAATTGAATTTACTCATTCTTTGTATTATACAAAATAATGATAACTCAGTCATAATAATTGAATTCCATTCATAAAAGTATGCAATTTTTCATCAATATTTTCTTTTATGACTTTATTACGTAAAATTATCGTCCGTAAACCGACTTTATTTAGTGTGACAATTAAATATATATAATAAAAATGTTAGGTATAACAGAAAGAGACAAAAATATACTAAAGCTATTTTTGCAAGTCGTCTGTTGTTTTTTTATTGGGTCACTTAAAATGTGCAATAGGTATCGAATGCATTGAGATTTTAAATAATTGTACCAACGCGAGTTTGCAACAACACCGGTATATTAAGGTCAATTGCAAAATGTATTAAGTCTGGTGAAAGTGGTTCTTAACGACTAGATCGTTTGACCTTCTCCATCCCCTTCCAGTTACGCGTTATACAGAGAGAAGGGACGGTTGTGTTGGTCTTGGCGAGGTTCATCTTAAAATGGTCAGTTCAGAATGACTTTTGCAGAGTTTAGGTAGGTTCTCTGCAATTGTATTAGATTGAAGTGTCTTTGATTATCTAAATACTGTAATAATAATTACTAAGCGCTCGTTACCCAATGTTCTATATATATATATATATATATATATATATTTTGTTTTTTTATTACTACTACACTCATGAATTAATATTTCTATAACAGATATACCTACAAGAAGATTAAAACATGATTTGTAATTTTGGTTATTACCATTTAATTTATAATAAATATCATAATTTTTTTTTTGCCTATTTTTAGAAAGGAGGTAGAAGGAGTACACGCAAGTTTCTCTTAAAATGTTGTTGTTTGGGTCATTGAACCTTTCACATTTGTAGGCATTTATATTATAATTTCGTGAACATAACATAAATCGTAAATCTTGTCAGTTTATAATACTTGCTGTAGCGATTTTTTTTTACAGTAGTACATAGTTATATAAAATAAATCTATATTAAAATACGCGAAGCAAAATTTTTGTACCCTTTTTTACGAAAATTACGCAGACTGAGAAATATGAAATTTAGCACAGTTAAAGTTTATAAATATTAACCAACAATCACACCACGTTAACCTAGCTAATTCGTTGAACTTGTGTTACAGGTACTAAGAACGGAAATAAATTTAAGAAATTTATATAAATACATATATAAATACACATCCATGACCCATCTATATTTGTCATACAAATTATCTGCACCTGACGGGATTCGAACCTGCGACCGCTGCGTAGTGTCCAGTTGCCTGACCACTCGACCAGCCGGCCGTCAGTTTATATGGTGAAGAGGTGAGTGCCGAATGCTAATATTTTTATAACAATGCTCAAAAACTATATTAAATTAACTAAAAAAAACACTACATACACTACGATACACACACATATGTACAATGTACATTTATACACAAATTTTGTTTATTCTCAAAGTCTGTTGTCAACATGGTCTTAAATACAGGTCTTGCAACGAAATTTTTACTGAATTTTTTTATCACGAATCTGGTCTAATGACTGCATCATATGCTCACCATGTTATGCGCAATCATATTTTTATGATGTTGACAATGCTATCAATTATAGATTAGGTCGAATTCCGACCAATGGGCGACCACTAGTATGAATAAATATAATCAATATAAGTGATATTGAGAGAGTTCTGTGCATTGTGTGTGTAATTGTATATATATATATATATATATGTACATTTTGAGTTGATTGATTAGATGTAGAATGTACTATTGTGTGTGCGTGTGTGTGTGTGCGTGTGCGCGCGCGTTAGTGTGTGTGTGTCTGTGAGCACGTGCGCGTGTGTGCATGTGTATGTGTGTGTGTGTGTGCATATGAGTTTGTGCGTGCGCGCATGTGCGCATATCATTATATCTTATAGTATATACTATTAGATATTAAATATTACTCTAGAAGGGGAATAATTTCACACATATAAATCGATTTAAAGACTTAGCTGCTAATATTTATTACGTGCAGTTACTTTCATATTTATGATATTTTTGCTTTTTAAATTTCAAGTTTATACGGATAATTTCGTTCACCTAATCCGATTTAAATTTAATTTTATAACGTAAGAATTTAAATAATTTATTGTAATCGAATTCGGTAACGTTTCGAGTATTTCTCGAAGTAAATTCGTACTGTGTTTATATTAATAAAAACTCAGAAACCTTGTTCACATGTTTTCACATAAATATTTTCGAGTTTTAGAAACTAGTTTATTTCAAATATAGTTTTTTAACACTATACTAGAGCTATTTGAGAGTTTTAATTTATCCGCTGCATAGTAATAAAAACCTGAATATATACATACCGTAGAAGCGGGTTATTTTAGCTACTTTTTTCGTTTATATTTAGGAATCGCTTTTGAGCTAATGTTACCCTATAGAGCTAAAGTAACCAACGTCTACGGTACTTATTAATTGTTTAATATTCTGTAGAATCCTTCACCTTTATAATTAATTTTTTGGAAGAAGATTCTCTAGTCTACTGAGCGTTTTTTTTTTTTTTTTTTTTTTTTGTATTTCATTTATAATTGATTTTAATAGTGACAAGTGTATTTAGTCATTTTTGTTTACATATTTTTCATTTGTACCTATTTTATAATATGATTGATGGTCTTCCGAGGAAACTTACATCTTATAATTTAATCATAGCTACAGCTTGATTTTATCTAAAACAGATTTAAAATGTAACTTTTGAAATTTCGTGGCCATTTACAATATAATTTATACATGGAATGGGATATTTAACGCGTTTGTCGTTGGACATTTTGAGTTGATTGATTAGATGTACAATGTAATAATTTACAAACCTTAGTGGTTTTCTTTTGATACTCGTAATTGTAATTTTGTATACATCGTGTTTAATACGATAATTAAATACAATAAAAAAAGTTCCTAATATTTCGGCACTATTGCACTAACACGGATGTTTAACTGTTTTACTTGGGTTCACCCGTTACCATAGCATTTGCAATAGTGCCAAAATATCGGAAACTAAAAGGAACCGATGACAAACAAACTAAATATGACGGCCGGCTGGTCGAGTGGTCAGGCAACTGGACATCTTACGCAGCGGTCGCGGACTCGAATCCCGCCGAGTGCAGACAATTTGTATGACGAATATAGACGTCTGCACTGGGTCATGGATGTGTATATATATGTTTATACAAAATTTATTTCCGTTCCTAGTATCTGTAACACAAGTTCTTACGAACTTAGCACGGGGCTAGGTTAACGTGGTATGATTGTTGGTTAATATTTGATATTTATTCATTTAAATATTCCGTATTACGTATTAATCGTGAATGAATGGATCAGCCCGTAAACAATTCACTACTGGGCGAAAACCTCTTCTCTATATAGGAGATGGGTTGGAGCATAATCCGCCACGCTGCTCCATTGCGGCAGATAATATTTCCCTACCATGAGTAACGATCGTTATCAGGTGTTTATAATAACAACCGGGACCGATGGCTTTATGTACTCTCCGAGGCACAATGACCCATAAAGAGATGCACCCAGACCGGAAACAAATATTAATTTGTACAAATACAAATATCTGCCCCGAGCAGGAATCGAACCTGAAACCGCCGGCGTTTAGGCAACTACTCTCACCACTACACTAGAACGGTCGTCGTATTAATCATAACCTGCAAATATCCCATAGTTGGGCAAAATAAAGGGTTTTTCTATAGAAAAGAAGGGTTGAATCTTGTACTTGGTTCTCTGCTCCATTACAGTTTGTAAGGATAACCACAAAGATCTGAAACAAATCAAATCGTAATTGATGACTTCAACGTCCGACGATGCGGTGCAGTGGTCACAGCAAATGACCGATGCGTTAGTGGTCGCGGGTTCGATGATCATATATTTGTTTTGGTCTGGGTGCTTTTTTTGTTGTTTCCTGTATTTCCAGACCCCAGATACAGGATTGATATCCTACTGTTGGCAGTTGAGTGTTTTATTATTGTTAATGGTACTGTTCTCACCACTGCATCAAAATGATCGTGCTGTGCAGTAACCGATTTTACTGCAATAGTGCTTTACTAAAGACTAGGCTATTATTTGAAAGAACAATAGTAGTTACATATAAATAAAGTATATAAAAATATTTTTAAACCAATCATATTTCATTATTATTCTACAACAATAATTAATTAGAAATAAATAGTTTTCGTTATTAACAGTAAAAAAACTTACTATTAAATACTTCATAGTTTTATTTTTTTGTAATACAATGTAATTATATTTTGAAGCCGGACACAATATCAAATAAAAAAATTATACTACACTACACTACACTATTAAATCATCACTTTACAAAGTATGTATTATACTTTTTAATTAATTAGTTAAATGTATATGTAGTTAATGTTAAGCTATCACTTATTTGGAATGTAGAATCTCCTGTGAATCGACTCATTTAAAATACCGTCAATAATAACTCACATATTTTAAATTTTGTAATGTCGTGTATAAAGGATAGAACTTTTAAGCCCACAGATTCTTGTTGTACACATTTACATAATGTTGAATAGAGTAATATGCTTTGGTTATTAAAGAATTTTTAGTATAAACTTTAAATTTATGACTTAGCAATTGTAAAATTGTTTGTGAGATTTTATTATATATGCGTCTACCTTGGGCCATAAAGGAAACGTTTACTTTGCGAAGTCGGAAACTTTGCGTTACAATTTTATCGTTCTTTCTCATGTTTATACTACGTTTACGACTGTGTCTGTCAAAATATTCACATTTTATGAACATACATAATATTATAATAAAATATACTGCGACGCAATTGTGTCTATTTTTGAAAACATCCCGTAGGGAGACTGGAGCTCAAAAGTCATAAATGCCGTGAATATTTCTTTATACCCGACTGCGCCAGAAAGGGGAGGGAAGGAGGATGTTTTTCGGGAGTATGTATGTATAATTGTTTGTGTCACTCTGCAGCCTGAACGGATCGATGGATTTTAGCTTGAGAGGTGTCATTAGATTCATATTTACAAGGTGAGTGACACTGGGTATATCAAAATAAAATAATGAAGCTTGAGGCCGGCGTCAGTCGCGAGCCCGCGCAGGCGCTCCTTGCGCTACGCGAAGTCGCAGTATGGTGCCGCAAGCAGCGGTCACGTCCTTCGCCTCGCACCGCCCCCCGCACTGCCTGCACGTCACTTCCGTTATATATTTTTTTCTTACGCTTTTATTCTCACTTTTTTTTTTAGTTCGGTCGCGCAGCACAACCCCCATCTCCTCCAAGCCTGCCGTAAGGAGCTTCGTTCCAAAAAAAAAAAAATCATTTCCAATTTATGCAAAAATGCCGTTGGGTTTTTTAGTTTTTTAATTGTAGGATAAAAACACTCAATATCTGAAGCGAATCATAGTAACAAACAGTAAGACACAATGGAAATAACTAAAATATACTGATAGAGTAGTATCAACGTCGGCCAGTTGGCGAAATTTCCTAATTGCAAATGCTACGGAGCTGAGTCTCCCAGTCAGGGATGACAAACAGGAATCCCACTGAAGTTTTGAATTGAAACTTATCCCTAATAAACTTATGGTATCACTAACAATAAAATTCTCGTTATATATTTCTAAATTATAATTTTTTTTTAATTTTTACTGTACATCCACAGGCTTTATTTGCCCATGCCTTTTTTATGATAATTTTTAGAATATTATTATTATTATCGTTTGTGCGTATTCATTTAGACAACAAGACTTAAACTAAGCTTAGGATCTCTATATCGCGAGTCCTTGCACTGACCACAAATTTACTTATTTAATCTATAAATATAAAACTTAACTAAAACTTAAATAATAAACTTAACTTTTTTTTAACCTACTTTTTTAGATTGTACTATGATAAAGGTACCTTACTTTCTATTTACATCCATTCCTTAAAATATTACTTACATGCTTTAAGTCTACGTTCCAGCCATTACATCTTCACCACCAGTCTTGTTTTGCGTTTCTTGTTTTTATTTTTTTATTTTTTTTTTATTTTTTTATTTATCCGATTCCGTCCCAGCCCTCCCAGAGGGACTTCTCAGCTGTCCGAGCACATCCTCGATGACGGCGGTATCTCTTTTTTGTATCGCCATCTTAAGGGTTATCTAATTATAATTAGGATGCTTAACATTAGGCAAGGCAAACACAATACATTTGGTTTTCATGTTGGTTATTATAATAATATTTTTGATTTAAAAAATAAAACTAAAAACTCAATCAAATCAAGTTTTAGTTTAAGATAGTGATCTTTATATAGTTCTTGGATGTTGAAAGTGATTTAGCTTTTCTTATATGCAATTGCACTATGACAATCAATCTATAACAAATCTTGTTAACTTGTGGGACATATCTTTGTTGCCAATTACGTCTTCGTTACTTTCACTTCCAACACGACGTATGATTGAAAATGTCGGTGTTGCGTCGTAATGTCATAAACGGCATTGATATTATTTTATATGTTCACTATCAACTTGATATTTCACTTAAAATCTATTACTTTAATCAACTAGACATATTAACCTCGTGATATAAAACCAAGATGTATTTAATAACGATTTTAGAAATAGTTCCTGAAATAAACGCTTTCAAATTTTTATGTATTTTTATTTTTATTTTCATATTATATTAATAATAAAATAAATAAACACCTCACACTTGGCAACCTCTAGTACAATGAAAATCTTTTTTTGAAATGGGAAAGTCCGTAAATACACAATACAATTAAAAATTTCAACGCTTTGACAAAATATGTATAGCCTATACAAAAAATTGTCATGACCGGGAATCAAACCCTTGATCTTTAGCGCAACAGCTAGTAGCTGCCCATTGCGATAGCAAGTGGCGATAACAAAGTGAAATATAATTTAATTAGCGGTCCGGGGTATGTATATGTACCTAAACCTTCCTCATGAACCACTCTACCTATTGGTGGACCGACCGCACGAAAATCCGTGCAGTAGTTTTTGAGTTTATCGCAAACAGAGAGACAGACAGACAAACGCAACGGAGGACTTTGTTTTATAATATGTAGTGATGTAAATACATAGTTAATTTAAAAAATATTTTGTTACATATTTCCAAAAGAACAGATAAACTTAAAGATTTATTCGTGAATAATACCAGTATAGACTTGACTAATATCCACTTAAAATAATAATTTAATGTCATTGTTCGTTCTTGAACTTAATGGCTGATGAGAAAAAATATACAAAATTATGTTACACCTAGAAACTATAACTAAAAATTACGTTTTTTTTTTGTTTTTAAAATTAATAGCTTATAATTATTAGGCCTTGATCTTTAAAGTTGGTTTAATTAAAAAAGCGTATGCGACTGAGAGCTATGTTTACGTAATGTCAAAAGATTTTATAATGAAATAGAAAACTAGCATAACTATTTGGTATCCCAACAATTGCTGACTGAAGCAGACTGCAGCTGAAGCTGGGAAGAGAAAGATAATTAGAGTTTCGACACTTTAACTTTCCACACGAAGGTAGTAAGTGGAATCGGCAAATTTCTTGTCCTACTTCTGATGTTACAGGTGTTACAGGTTACGGTAATCGTTTACCATCAAGTGGATTGTACGCTTTCTTGCCACTGTAGTGGTATGAAAAAGTAACTCCTTGTTGCCGATTTACGATATCATCATCATTATATAATCATGTCAGCCATTGGATTTCCACTGCTGGACGTAGGCCTATTTACGATACGAAAGTGTGGAACTGCTTGAGCAGGAGTCGAGTTAATTGATTTAAGATCTGTAATCTATAATCTTTCGAGACAGGTCTGAATCGGACACGAATTTTTCTATGGAAATTTAAGCTCGACATAATTTTTAATGTTTCCCAAAATTCCACGTTTCTTATAATGCCCTTTAATTTTTTTTAATTATACTTTTTTTTTATTACAGCAGCCCTAGTACTACGTGTTCTCTAAAAATTTCAAATGTTTACCTATTACAGTCTTAAAGTTTCTGTGTCTACCACAAGTGAGTATTAGTAAGTATGTATATAATGTGGTATATGCTAAAATGGCTTCATAATTATTATAGCTTCAATAATGAAGGAACTCCCACAAAATATTCATACCCTATTATACCCCCGTATTAGCAAAATATACAAAAACATTGTGCCTCATATTTAATATTTTTAATAAATATACTGCTACCTTAAAAAATAAACTGGAGTGCCATACAAACTTTCTTGCCCTACTTCACCTCTTTAGAGGTTGAATAACAAAACAATGTCTTAGTCCTTGTCTTCGTCATAAAAGGAAGCCGAGTGAAAAATTGTTTTATTTCTTATTCCAGTATTTTGCATTGTATGTCAGTTAGTCAATTTCTCATTTCATATATTAAAATTAATGTATTTAACTGTCAAGTTTCCCAATACGACTCATTAGCGTTTATTGAAATAAAGAGAAAATAAGTAGGTGAAAAATTGCTTTGGATATGGTCTTAATTCATAATAGTTAACATATCAAATTCTATACACACATATTAAGGTTAAATTCGAAGAATTTTACACCCAAATATATTCATAGTTATTTGCATAGTTATTCAAATAACCTTCCTCAATGAAAAGGCAAAAGCTTACATAAAAAAGAATCTTCAAAATAAGACTGGTCTATCTTTATCGTTTCACGGGTCTTTAAGGACAATTCTCGGTCATTCGAAGCGTGATATCCTTTAATAAACAAGCTTTGCAAATGGAATTCTTAAAATCGGCCCAATTTATCAAATAAATATATATATCACGTGCGGTGACCTGCAGAGAAGAATAGTCCCGACTTCTTTTTTGCCAAGGTGTCGTAAAACATGACTAAGGCCATAGTGGTGCGATCAACCGCACACCAACAAGGATGGTGACGGACAGCAGCGTCACTACTTCCTTTTTTTTGTTTTGGCGGGAAAAAATGTACCTAAACGCACACCCCGTCGTCCGGGGAGACAACGGGGTAGTGTATGGCCCTCACCCACTAAAATAACCCGCCGTGAGCCCTCACCCGCCCTTACAAGGCCGGCCACGGGTACCGCGTACGTTGCCACTTCCTGCCGCAACACACTGCGCTTGCCAATCCGTCTGCCAGGCGTGGCATGTATTAGCAAAACACCCTAGAGATAATGGGAAAGGCTTACATTCAGTTGTAGATATCCAACAGCTGATTTGGTGGTGGTGGTGGATCAAATAAAAATGTCTTCTGGTTTGTAATAAATAGTATTATAGTATATCAATGTAGGCAGGCGTCTCATGCTCTAGGCAGTCTGGATACGTGCTCAACATCATGGAATCAATGAGGGTCCCTAGTTCTGTCAGTCAGTTGCAGGTGTTTCACAACTGATTCTGACACATATGTCTATTTTTCAGTTTTGTTTATAGTCCCCAATATTCTCTCTTTATCAATAGTTGTCAGAGCTCTCAATAGGTTAAAGACATAATTTATAACATTTTTCGTTTATTAATTGAACAATATTCACGTATTTTGATATTACTTTGTCACTTATATCAAATTCTTATAAAAGTATTGCTCTATATATATCTATTCTTATAAAAGTATTCCAGTACAACTGGATTTTTCCATATAATCAGCTAATATTTAGCTCATTAAAGCGATTACTTATTTATTTTTAAGAGAACGTACCTATATTTAACCACATTTTTTAAAGAGGTATAAAAGTATATCGAGATATTTTTAAGATATCACAATTAACGACTACACATTTACTGTTTCGTCGTTCAATGATTTAGTTGACATTTTATTGTTTACAGCTAAGTTTTAAAATATATATTTTTTAAATTGGTGTATAATAATTGGATATAGTTTCGGTTAATGATTCGGTAACGCATGTGTGTAACGTTAGTTTTTATGTAAGACATACGATTTAATTTATAGTGATTAAGTAATTTATTGACGGTTTTTAAGAGTAGGTAACTGTTGAATTTCATGCCGGTTTTTCTCAGCATAATCTAAATTCTGAATTAGCAATAGCTCCACGTTAATCAAAATTAGTTAATTATAGGTTAATATGTTTTCTGTAATATGTCTATACAAAGCTTTTTAAGCCCTTTTGATTAAATATTGTCTTTACTTTTTTTATAATAGTATATGTGAAATATAGCCTTGTGGGTCTCCTCATCGTATTTCAGGAAGCAAGTTAAACCATCGATCGTGTTGGTTGTTAACATGCAAAACCCGATTACGATCTTTACTCTTGGGGAAGGATCTCTCTGTAGGGAAAATATTCGCTGATTCGTAGCATAGTGAATTAAACTCCAATACTTCTGAAATTTATACAAAATGTTTCAGTTCGGTTTAGCTCAGTATTCAAACTCAATGTGGGTGAAACTGCACCGGGCCCTTAGCAGTAATAATAAATACTAGTGGTCGCCCAGTGGTCGAAATTCGATCTTATCTATAATTGACGGCATCGTCAACATCATAAAATATGATTTCGCATAACATGGTGAACGACATATGCAGCAGTCATTGGACCTGTGGTCTGTGATAAAAAATTTCGATAAATAATTCGTTGAAAGACCTGTATTGAAGACGGTGTTGACAACAGACTGACAATAAACAAATTTGTGTAGATGTACATTGTACATATGTGTGTGTGTGTGTGTGTGTGTGTGTGTGTGTGTGTGTGAGTGTGTGTGTGTGTGTGTGTGTGTGTGTGTTTGTCGTAGTGTGCGTAGCGTCTTTAATTAATGAAATTTATTTTTTGAGTATTATTATTAAAAAAATATTAGCATTCTGCACTTCTTATCCATATAAATTTTAACTGTACTAAAATAATGTCATACTTCTTCGTCCGCGTAGTTTTCGTAAAAAGGGTACAAAGTTTTTACCTCACGTATTAATACGAGTATATAGATGTATTTAAAAGTATGCAATTTAAATGACAGTACATTTGTTAATGATTTCGATTATTATTAAATTAAGGAAGTGACGAAAGATTTTCAAGTATTATGACTAACGGAATAAGAATGATATTTATGTCTCACTCTTACACTTAAAGTGACATTCGTGCAGGGTGAAAGGAAAGGTGCGTAAAAATTATATGTTTAACAAAAATTTTGTGTGAATTGTCGTTCGATTAGTCTTGATACTTGAAATATTTATATACAGCTACATTCTATACAAGTTATAAAATGGTACTTTTTATAAAAAAATCAGTAATTTTTTTTTTGTCTACAACAAAGACATGACAACATTTTTTTTTACCTCCTTTATTGATATAAAACGCTCACAGCCGTTGGCCGCCAGAAACTAATAGTTTCCTGTAACTTTTTCCAAATCGTCTATTCATATTGTTAAAAGTATTTATAGCCCGGTTTAATTACCGATCATATCACATGTTATTCGATTGCGTAATCACGATGAGCATTACACTTATAATAATAAACGCCTCATACTCAACGGCTCCCAATAGGTGTGAATTCTGTGTCGGGAGTCCGAAAACACACAACACACAACCACTAATTCTCAGACTGCGACAATCATATGTATGGCCTATACAAATATTTGCCATGCGCGCGCATCGAACCCGCGACTTCTAGCGCATCTAGCCAGTTGCTGTGAACACAGCGCCAACGCGTCGTCATTACTCTGTCGATCGCATCTTGAGTGACCCTAAGCTTTCTTCTGAAACCATATTTGGACATTGATATCACGCACTGTTTTAAAATTTTAGTCAGGTACTGATGAATCTTGGAGGTGATAGTGCGAACTTTCTCAAAAACTACCTATATGAGCTGTATTCGTCAATAAATGTATTTCTCGAAATTGGACTTACCTGGTTGAATCGTGTTACTGATATGTACTTGTGACAAGAGGGCTGGTGCATTTTTCGCCCAAAGAATCGGAATTGCGATTCAACGGGGAAATGCTGCTAGTATTCTTGGCATCATTCCACGCGGACATAATTTATACCAAAACTGTTTGTAAATAATTATTTTAA
This sequence comes from Euphydryas editha, assembly GCA_036937285.1. Classification (NCBI taxonomy): domain Eukaryota; kingdom Metazoa; phylum Arthropoda; class Insecta; order Lepidoptera; family Nymphalidae; genus Euphydryas; species Euphydryas editha. The sequence continues at coordinate 19,468,471 of JAUPFZ010000008.1, read as the reverse complement.
GTTTTGAATTGTAAATATGTATAATATTGTAAAATTTCTAAATGATAAATAAAACTTGTGTAATTATAAATAATTAAAGAAGCACTAAGTTTGGAAATATGTCAATATGAACTAAATAAACTGAATTGAATCAGCCTGTAAACGTCCCACTGCTGGCCTCTTCTCCATATAGGAGAAGGGTCGATGAGAAGGGAAGCATAATCAACCTCGCTGCTCCATCGCGGATGCGGATGTCAATATGATTATTATCGAAATTCAACGTAATTGAAACCGCAGGGTGTGTCTAGTTTTTAGTATATAACTAATATATAACTTCTATATTTTATAAAAAGAAAATTATATAAAAAACACGTGTGCGTCTCGGGACGCCCGACAGAAGCGATAATTTAAACTAATGTAAGTTGAACTATTTAATACAGAAATTTCTAAACTTGAGAAAAGCTTAAGTTATCATTTTATGTATATTAATTAATATGATAATGTAAAGAAAGGTTATTTATTAATAAAATCTTTTATTGATTATAAAATATATTTTATCATATATTAATAAAATGTATTTTTTCTCAGTTAATTATCATTTACATAGGTCGGTTATTTGAAGAAAAGTTTGTGCCTAATTCTTTAAAACTCGAACCTAAGTTTGTAACTTAAATGAAATTGTTACTGCGTATCAGTAAATAACTCGAGGGCTTTGAATTAAGCACTTTCAAAGTATAAGCGGTTTTAAAATAAGTTTCGAGCTTTCAAATATTTTGTAGTTGAGTTTCAAGTACTTTAGATACGTAAAAGTTTCATAAAATTTGAAGTCGAAAGTTGCATTTATTTAAATTTGAAATTTTTATGAAAATTAGTTACGAGTAGACTTCTCCGGTGGTTTCGCCTTCGTTTAAATAATTGCGATATAAATTCCGCCCCTAAACATAATATAGTCAAGTCAAATCAATATTTATTGAATTGTAAAAAAGTTATTTAATTATTACTTTTGTTGCAAATAATAATAATATATAATATAATAATAATAAATGTCGAACAATAATATACCAAAATAACTTGACATAAACTTATCGATAAAAGAAGAAACAAATTACTATTTTTTTCTATTACTAATGCGAAGAATAATTATATAAATTAACGAATAATATTTTCTATTAATTATATTTACAAGAATAGACACTTTCCACTTTCTTATTTTTTCTTGTAGATTAATTTTTTTATTATTTTTATTTCCGTTGTATTTGTTAATAATAATGTATATATAATATTATACGTAATAACGCACTAAGTTCGCCTTGTTCTCCCATGGGTCTACTGGAAGATATTTTGTAGAGGAATAATGTGTGCCATAGTACAAATGTTTGTAATTTTTTGCACCACAATTATAATTTGTGTAAATAAATAAATAAACGTCTCACACCCACTGGCTATACCAGTTGGATAATATTCTGAGCTCAAGGTTGAAACTTTCAACAAAAGTAGTAAAAGTACCATCCTGTAAATAACCCACTGCTGAGCAAAACTTCTCCATATAGAAGAAGGGTTGGAGCTTAGTCCACCACGCTGATCTACTGCGGGTTGGCGGATAATTTCTCTACCATAAGTAACGATTGTTATCAGGTGTGTATAATAACGACCGGGACCGACGGCTCTACGTGCTCTCCGAAGCACGGTGGGGAAACCCACAAGGACATACACCCAGACCGGAAACAAATATTTGTATATAAATACAATATCGTCGTGGTTGTCTTACTCTGTAATATCAGAAGCATGAGTCGAAATGGGTAGAGTACGTGTATCGATAACAGACGGACATGTATTAAATTCAAATTAGTACAATTAAGTTTTCAACACCTAAATTTGTCATTAAAATTCATCTTGTGTTTCACTCATCATGTTTTTCAAATTTTTATTTTCATCATCATTATTTTTTGCAAAAAAATATAAGTACGGCAACGAATATATGTTACCTATTTATTTCCTTTTTGTTATTATATTCTCATGTAAGTTATGTAATTTCTTTATGAGAATAAAGAGAGACAAAGAACCTTTAAACCTAAACTATTACTATCTCACTAGAAACATATGTGCTAGATAAAGCAACACCACACGAAGAAACCTCCACATATTTGTCAACCTCTTCTCTTCAACGGGAGATAACCTGCGCCGAAAAGTGGGACAATTACCAGTCGTAACAGTACAAAACAGAACACTATATGTAAGATGAGGCTCTTTTCTAGCTCCTAACTTATTAACTTATCGTTTATAAAATAAAGATGGATATATGGAAATCTTATTTGATATATATACTATAAATAGATATTATTTTAATAGAAATATTATAAAGCGAAAATTTTCAAGAAAGCTTTCTAATAGCTTTTAGTGTGCTTTGACTCATCAATTTCTCGTTATCTATTAAGACTTGGTGTAAATAATTTAGCTTATATCTGATGCTTTCGAAACGATGTTTTTTGTTTTTTTTTTTGTAAAGAAGAAGATTCTTATAAGGAATATTAAATTTTATTCAGTATTCATTAATATCAATGTAAAGTTTCATTCACAAAGCAGTCCTATTTATGATTGATGTAACCACAAAAAAGTTGCCAAAATTAATAATAATATTGAATCATACAAACTAATCGTCAATAATAAATCACTTTCATTTTTATAATATTATTATTCACGTCAAAGTATCAAGACAGTTAGGTCCGGTGCGCATACGCACACCGCTTGAATCGGTAAACGGGGCGAAACGCCGCACTTTCGGTCCGATTCAGTCCACAACCGTCTTTCCATCGTGTCAGACAGGACAGAAATGTTTCATAAATCGAATTAAGTTTTTTGTTTTTTTTTTTTTCTTATAAGAAGTGAACTGTTTTCGTGTATCTGTGATCGACTTTACTGGCGGTACTTTAGTGTTGTGTAGATATTATTGTTTCAAGTGTATTGTATACGGTGAATTTTAAAAATGGTAAGATGTTTTTCTTTTTCTTTTATGACCCGAAACTATGAAAAAATTATTTAAGAAAGTTATTATACATACATAATAATTATGTTATTCTATAATTATTATTATTTATTCTTGTGATTCATATCATTATTTCAAATTAGAATAAATAAATTAATTCTTAAAACACAAAATACCATTCTTAAATAAATTATTAAATTTATTTTTTAATTTTTTATAATTGCTTTTTAATCTTAATTGTTTATTTCATTCATTAAATAGTCATTTGAAAATTACCAAATTATGAAATTATCAAATCATTAATGAACAACAAACGATAGCTTAGTAAAATTAAAACACAGAATTATATTTTTATTACAATATTTATTATGATGAATTATAATATATTTTTAAAATAAAATATTAAATATAATTTAAAAATATATGTACAAAAACAATGAATGCTACGTGTAGAAATTAATTTAGAAATTAAAATGTGTAAATCAAGCCTAGAGTACTATGAACAAAAATTTATATTTAATCAAATATATATATTTCAATCAAGCTTAACATTTAAATTCTTAAGACATTTCCTTTAAGGTTTTTTTTTTCTTTTTCTTTATAATTGATTAAAATATCGAACGCGCCGGTCTTGTCCGAACTCGTTAAAGTCTTTTCCTCGTAAGATTTTTTATTAATAAAAAAATATTATTAAGTGTGCTTTATTTTATTTTATTTTATTTATTTATAAGGATCTCCAACAGTTATACATAGGTTAAACATTCACATACAATAATTTGACAATAAATTTCAAGAAAACTATGTAACAGATTACAGGAGAACACATCTTATTTTTACAAATTAAGCTAAACAGCAACGAATAATTTTGTTATATAAAATTAGTAATGACTCATATTAAGAGCCACCAAAAAAGTATAATTACAATAAGAGGTACCTACATACTACATATTATTTATTTATTAAATTGTAATTTGGAATAGATAAACAAGCTAATCACATTAATTAATTATTAACAAGCGAAAGTAACAGAAATAAGTTAGAATTATAAAAAAGTACACAATTAAATCTGTATCATCAAGACAATCAATTAAGCTACAAATTAACAGACAAGAGACACAGTTCACATTTTTTTATGTACTGAGAAAGCACATCACAACCAATGTCCAGGGACGGCATATAATTAGCACAGTCATTGTATAAATGCGTAATACTATAATTATATGATATATGCGTAATACTATAATTTTATGATAGTTTGAAATTCGAAATCTGCGATTTAGGTAGTAACGTCTATCGTACAATGGATAAAACATAGTTTCACTAAGAGAAAGTTGCGGGTCCGTAGAAATCGCGAATATATACACTGTTATATTAATTTGATCTTTATTTTAAATACACATAAGAACTATATCACCTTGAATGTTTTGAGAAAATGTGAATATTGTCTTTCATATTGTTATTGTTAAGTACATTTTTTGCTATTATCGTTGATTTATATTCTTTTATTTAAAATTCTGAATAATTTAATTATATTTATTATTAAAAAAAAAAAAAAAACTTTTCAGTTTGCATAAAGCGTTTAACTCTTAAACATTTATACGTAATTGGAAAGTAATTGAATTGTATTATAATATTTTTTTTTATAAATTATGAGGTGTAGCTTAGGTACAATACTTTGATATTATCAAGTACGGGTAATAAAAATATTATATATTTATATTCTTTATGAATATCTTACATGATAACAACTGTATATTTTTATTTATTATAAATGTAATTATTATTATTATTCCTTTGTATCAATCAAAATTTTGTTCAAGTAGGACTTAAAAGCACATTTTAATGTTCTATTCACAAAGTAATCAAAATTATAAATTTCTTTATTTAAATAGCTTTCAAATGTACTTTTGAATTGCTATTTTACAAAGTATAAGGTATTAAAGGTATAATATATATTTTGAGTTGTTGTAAGAATTTGATACGGATAGTCTGAAACCTGGGGAAGGACATAGGCTACTTTTTGTCAATACAACCACGTGGGTGAAGCCGCGGGTGGAAGCTAGTTATGTATAAAAATTTAAATGCATTCACACGTATCATACTTTTACATTTGTACATCATAACTGCGTTTACTCTCGGACATTATAATACACATCATTATTTATATTGCTACTGGAAGTAATTTTCAGTGCCTTATTAAATCAGCTGACGACCTTAACCGAATTACATTTAAAATAGGTTCAACGTTTGAAGTTATTACGAAATATTATCCGTTATTGCATATTAATCGTTTTTCTCAGCGTTCGTACTTCCTTTTGATTTTTAATTAACATAGTTATTATGTAAATAAAATAACTTGTTATATTGCTTGTAAATATAGATTAAATACTTTATACAGAATATTTAAAAAAAACATTAATATTTTTTGTTCTACGAACGTTATGTTGTATCTGTAACTGATAACTATATATTATATCTGTAACTGATAACTAATTTTGTTTTGTCCTTCAATGTATATTTAAATTTTTAAGCGGAAAATCATAAAAAAATTAGTTGACTCGAGTAAATTTTTTAAATATATGTATAAAGACAAAGACGCGAGAGTTAAGTAACCATACACTAGAGTTTATAATAATTTAGTACTGACGGTTTTCAAAAGATTAAGGGCCTGTTTTACCGGTTCTTCAGACTTTTTGACTGAAATATTACATCGCCGTCGTTATACACATTTGCGTATATTATACAAAAATCCCGCTAGGTTTGCACTGTTGTAATTTCTGATCTTTTTGAGTTACTACACTTGTAAAAATATAGTGTATTTTATAGCCTATAAAAAAAAGTAATTGCACTGGTAACACCTGCAACTAACACGTCAGATTTTTATTTTATAGACAATTTGTTAAATTTTAGTGGTCGAATCTATATCTATATAAGACAAATATATATATATATATATATGTAAGACTGTAATAGGTCTATCTAATATTCTGATACTTACTAAATAAAATTTAATATATTAATTACTGAGAAAGTATGTTAAGTTGTTAGCTATCATTTTTAGTTCATCTAAAATTTAACAACAAATACGGTTTTTGACGTAATAACGTCTTATAAATGTTCAGCTTGTGAAGCCTCTATCTTTCTTCCACTCCATCGGCAGATGCGTCCGAGTAGAAGAGAAAAAACTTTGGAACTAATCAGTGCAAATAAATGTCAATTTATCGAAAATATTGTAATTATCAATTAACTCCTTCTTTGTATTATACAAAATAATGATAATTCAGTGATAATAATTCAATTAAATTCATAAAAGTATGCACTCTTCATCAATGTTTTCTTATGACGCTATCACGTAAAATTATCGTCCCTAAGCCGACTTTACTGATAACCCATTTTTTTTTTCGTAGCTATCAAGTTAGAGGTTAAATTATAAGTATGTACATACTCAAAAGTTAAAAGCCATTTGAATATCTTAGATTCGTGAATAGATTTCGACGAATATATGTGAGAGAATGTGCATGATATTAAAGTATTTTATTACATACATACATTACATATATTTATTAAAAAAGATCCGGGTTCTAGTCGAAATTTATATTTTTTATTTATTTTTGTAGAGGCATGATATTATATAAACTTTTTGCAGTTTAAATACTTATTCGTAGAAATATTATTTTAGATAAAGTAGAATTATATAATTACTGGCTAAAATCCATAATATCTTTAAAATATTTTTTATTCAATATTATATAAATTCTTCTCGTCCACGAGTACCTACTTTTTACTCTTCGAATTTTTTTAAAAGTAAAATTTACTTATATTATTATTTACTGACTGTATACATTTAGACTCACTATGGCAAATTCTTGTGACTTAATTTAAGAAAAATTTCATTCGTTATAATGAAGATCGTTAAATATGAAATATTAATTATTATTTAATTATTTACTTACGCAATTAATGTCTTTTATCGATAAATATAACCAATTTTTTTTTAATAAAAACTTATCAATTTGTACGCACATTAAACATTATAATGTTTATAGACGTGTTTCGAAATTGATCAAAATTAAATTTTACTTACAAATCTTAGAAATTATAATTACAACAAAATATCGCTTTTTGAGTAATACATTCGTTTGTTTGTATTCTCATAAAATAACTTATAGTTTAACATTTTATAAACATTTTACGTGTGCTATAAAATTATTTCTAAACTCGTAAAATAGATGTAGGAAGTTTTATTACAATTGTCATTAAGTTATAACATAGCGTTACATCGTTTGTTACACTTATAATAAGTTAAGTACAGTGAGAAAATGTAACAATGAGTTTGTGTTACAAATCGTTCACGGCTTTGTTCCTTCGTGATGCTGATATCGTTTTTATAATTATTCTGCCATCATATTGTAGTTTGTGTACTTAATTAAATCTATACTAACAATTAAATTATATACAGGTATAATTTTGTACATTGAAGATACTTTGAAAATTTTGTTTAGAAGACATTCTATAATTGATACTATGAAGCCAAAACTGTAGTTTTTTTTGTTTGTCTGTCTGTATTTTGGTCGTTTATCACATCAAAACTATAAAATGGATTTTAAAGAAACTTAGCATGATTTGAGTCATTACTACGAGCTAGTATATTGATACTTTTTATAATGGAATGCAGTACGATTCTACTGAGAGATGAAAGTCAAAATGTGTAATCGTAAACGCGTCGTGAACTCGCTGGTTTATTAATAATAAATAAACGTCTCACACTCAACGGCCCCCAGTAGGATGTGAATCCTGTGTCGGGGGTCCGGAAACACACACAATACACAAGCACAAACGCCGACAAACATCTGTATGGCCTCTATACAAATATTTGTCATGTGCGGGGATCGAACCCGCGACCGCTAGCGCATCAGCCAGTTGCTGTGACTACTGCGCCAACGCGTCGTCAGTATTATTATTACAAATACCTATGTTTATTTACTCAACACACAGATGAATATAAAGTATGATATAAAATATAAGAGAACAGTGAGATAAATAATATTAAACAATAGCAGATGAATAAGAGAAATGTATATTGTTAAGGTCTGATGCCTGTATGACAGATGACACAAAATCTAAATAATAAAAGATATATAGAAAGTAGATTATACACGATCGTTTAAAAAATTAAAACAAAGTTAGATACATGAAGGTTTTAAGTTTTAATATATTTATTTTATATTAATTATTATTCGATTAAGATATCTGTAGTCGCTTAAATGTATTTATAATTGCCCATCCATATTTAAAAAGGATGATATATATACTTTTTTTTTGATAAAAATCCAATCAAATCAAACCAATAATTTACTTAATTCAAGGAAGTTTGATAAGTTTATTTAAATTACCATTTTTCAAAATAATTATTTATTACTTTATTAATTTAGTTAATTTGAAGTGAACACCGATTCAGAATATATACTCTTGAGAAGAACCGGCAACCGGATCAAGATTTAAAACTATATAATTTTCTCCATATCTTTATATCATCCTACTTTATATGTGTATTACTTATAGGATTTATAAACCTCGTTCTGTTATTCTGTAACAAATGACAAACTCCATGACTCAGTACTTTCTAAAGAATATTTCTTGGAACAGAAAGTTGTGAAGCAGTGACGCCTCAGCATCGAACAATAATAAATATGAATACAGATAATAAATTAGTCTATACATTTGAAATTTAAGTGATGTAATATTAAAGTGAAACCAAAGTTCTTTAATTTTGTTTATATAATGGATATGATGATTAATAATACGATAATTTTATTTTTCGTTATAAAATTGCATTCTTGCAATGAGGAGATGAGTCACACGTAAAATATTTATTTGTTTATTTTATTATATATTTAAAAAGCGTAAATACTGTGCAAATAAGAAATAGAGTATTATATTTACACAATTGTTATATAAATGATAATAAAATGTGCTAATATAGTAAGAATAGTATAAATTTAAGATTTATTATATCAATTATAAAATTTTCACACTTACAAATACATTACACATATTAAATATAAGACATACCTTATCTTGTACTTCGTGCCATTTCCAATTATCTCTGTTCTGTATTTACCCTAATGAAGGGCCTGACTAGCGGTATACCGCTAGACGAGATATTGGAATAATTTCTAAAGCCACCGTTATACCGATCAGCTGAATGCTTGGGACAAATAACAGTACCGTACTTTGTATCATGCGACACAACTTCGACACGATTTCCTTTAATCTCGACCTTATAAGCTTAATTAGCTCCGCTTTACTAGGCACTAAATTGCAGCTACACGGAATTGGTTTATCAAAACCACAACATTTGAGCTCAGTTCTTAACATTTTATGAGTATTTATTTTACTGCAAAGAGTTTGTGGTGTATTTTTCTGTAATTTCAGTGACAATGCAACCTTATGATATCATTGTAATAAGCGCTTCACACTTAAGAGCCTCCAGAAGGTGACAATCCTATCAATAAATATAACTAAGTATCTTACGAAGCATGCCATGATTATTAATATAGGTACATACAACCTAAAATTCGCATTAAATATCTTAATATTATTACAAAAATGTACAACATTATGAATATTTTTGTAAGGAAAACTTAAGAATAATAATGTGAAACGACTAAGTTTATTGTTGCTAAGAATATCGCAAGAAATATTAATAATCTAAATCATTCAGTTCTTTTTATGAAGAGAATTTAAAGCTGACAAAAAACCAAGTATAAAGCTTAAAAGCAAAATACATTTCGATAAAATATTTGAAATTCGATAATACTTTAAGGTCATTGATAGATTGTAATGTCAAATTGACTATTAAATAAATTACTTAATAATAAAAACATCAGTTGGAACGGCGGCATTAAAATAAAATGTAATGACGAGCGAGTGCATGGCTTGCGCTGGATTGAATTTATTGAAGACCGCAATATCTTGGCGTTTGTGTACTAAGTTGTGTCTAACCGGACCCAACACAGGAATCTTATCCTACCGGGGACCGTTAACCATTAAGCGTTTAATACAAAGCCGACGCGCCTCTTTACAAGTGTAACATTAGAATCGGTGTTAGTGCTAAAATGTTGTTTCAAGTTATTTCGCTTTCAAAAACAAGGTCAGCGTATTGGGCAATTTTCATTGTTTGTAACGAAATGCGTGATTCTAACCACTAAGCGGTTATATTAATTGCGTGTGCGTGCGTTCGTTTGATCTCTGGTCGATATTTCCTTTTAAGCTATTTAAGTTTTGTTCATATGTGTTAGTATTTCATTATATACAACATTACCACGCGGTTTCACTCGTGTTGGTGATATGATTATGAATAATACGTAGTGAATATAGGACTAATGGAAATACAAAAAAAAAAAAAAGCAACTCATATAAGTTTATTACATGTTTCGTTAGTATTTTATTTATCTATATAATTATACTAATGTTTTGAAACTGCTATTTTTACTTTATTGTAACTTCATTAGAATCTGTCAATGACCTTAAAAAAATTAAAAATTTCTAAATATTTTATGAATATAAATACATTTTTAAGGCTTTAAAATTGTTACGTGAATCGTGATAATAATTTAAAAAGTTGAGAAATTAAATTTTAAGCAATTACTTTTGCATCAGTAATATACATGCCACAGTATAATTTTAATAAAAATGAAATAATGCGTTTCAAGAGTTACTACTGATTACACTTATTTTTTTTATTTACGGAAATTGTAATAATATTAAAAAATATATATATTATTATGAATATACTTAACGAGTTAATTTTAATAATTACTCGACTGGCTAAGAAAGGTATTATTATTCGAGCGAGGTGTTATCACATCAGCCGTGGGATGTCCACTGCTCAACATAAGCTTCCCCCATCATCTTTAGGGGGATTTGCCAATACTCACCACGCGCGGCAGGCGGGTTAACAAGTGCCCAGTGTTTTAGCAGGATATGGTGATGCTGCTGCCCATCACCATCTTGTTAGGTGCACAGTTGTTCGCACCACTATTACCTTAGTCGACTTTTATGATACCTCGGCAAGAAGGAGGTCGGGCTTTATCGCAGTGTTATTAGTTTCGTAATAGTATTTCGAATGATATTGAAGACATCCGGTATTTTGATTTTTTATAAAATTTTTAATAATATCCAATATTCTGTTAAGTAAATAAGTTTCATTACTGCATTCACCTTTAAAACTTCGTACATACCAACGAGTACATAGACATTTCAGATTACAAAACTTTCAAAAAGATACATGTAAATACAGTGAGCATTTGTAATAATATAAAAAAAAACATTTATAACATTATATAACTTTAGTCAAATATTTCTAGATTACAAATAATTTTTTAGCGCACTTTGTTATTTCACTTGTAACGTATTATTGCACAGTCATTTCAGTCGTTAAACTCTATAGTTATATTTACATTGCAACACGAGATCACGACTCTCCTTTATAATATTTACAAATAAAGTAATAACTACATTACGAAAATTTAACGAAAAAACTCGATTCCCTTGATTTCAAAATATACATGTAACCAAGAACGACGTCTAAGAAATGTGCAAACTAACCTACATACATAAATACAATATATTAGTATGAACTCTATACACATAGAGTCGTAACGTAGTTCACATTCAAGTATTTCACCTGGACGATATCAATGATAGTTTAACTGAGCTTAAAATATGTATTGATGTCGGTTATCGCAACCAAAAAAAAAAAAAAGTATCCTATGCTTCTTCTAATAACTCCAAGAATAAGTGTACCAAGTTACATGATGACCGGTTAAGTAGTTTTCACGTGAAAGCGTAACAAACAACTTACATTCCACATTTATAATATATGGTATGGTTTAGCAAAAATATAATGAATTAAAAATAAATATAGCGCATGATTTATATCGGTTACTATTTATGTATCTGTGTAACAGATTGCAATGTATGTATATATACATACATTATGTACACATATGTACATAATGTATTTAAATACAGTATATACACACGTGTGTGTGTGTGTGTGTTTGTGTGTGTATATTATAGCAGGGTTTCTGTCGAAACATGTATATATCGGAATAATACTTTCTATCACAGCTAAACATGAGAGGAGGGTGTCCATCTGATATCCTGTCGTGTGCTTACTGGGCTATCTTAGGGTTATTATAGTACAAATATATATAGTTAAAAAATAGATATACCTTCCTTAGTTTAATAATGATATGCGATTCAATAATGTTGTATAAATTATACATGCAGATATTTCCTTTAAAATGCTATAGCCAGTTACTTTAAGAGTGATATGACGAATAAGATATTTATACAAAAAACAAAATATATAATAGATGATCAATGATCTATACATCTGTACATACAGTAAATTAGTAACTGGTCGATGTCTGTACATCATAGATATTTACGAAAAACAAAAAAAAAGAATTTTTACAATTTTTGTTTGACCGTTCGTCTCTCTGGTTATATTTTTATTCCAAAATCACTTAAAATGGATACATTTGGATGCAGCTTTTTTGTAATTGTGATGATTTAACTTAAAATCTGGAGTAGGTTACACCTTGATGTAACGTCTCAGAGTCGACTTATTACTCTATAAACAGTATTATGTTGAAATAGTAATACAAGTACTAAGTTCAGTAACACTTTCTGTTTAAAAAAAATAGGCTATATTTTATTCTGTTCTGTTTTCCAGCAGCCATTACTTGTAATTCAACTTTAATAAAAATTATATATATGTATGTAGGTATGTATGTATGTGAATATACACATATACGTATATGTGCCTATATTCTACTATAAATATGTATATTAAAATGTATACACCGCCAACACAAGACCATTTCCTCTGTCCCTCGGTTGCCTAGATGTTATCACTTTTCAGCGATAAGGTCGCCCTTTGTACCTTACAATACATTGTTACATTTTTTTTCTACATAATATTTCTGTTTTGGTGTACAATAAAGTGTTATTATATTATATATTACTCAGTGAAGTGTGTTTCCTTGTCGTGAAAAAGTAATATATATTTTTCTTTTCATCTTTTTGACGTTTTGTTTTTTTTTGCTTTAATAAGCAACGAAGACAAAGTCGAGTGTATCAACTACTGAGTTATACGATAAAAATCTACACCGAACCACTCGATAATGGTTACATTAATCTAGAAATTTCCAATTATTATATATACATTTTTTAAATCTACATAATGACTTAAAATCTGACTAAAACATAACAAATACATTAATATGATAAATATTAAACGTATTTTTGATAAAATTGAAAGTCAAAACGAATAATAACAAAGAAAATGCTAATATTTTAGACTTAATGGTCTAGACGAAAAATTAATCACTAGACGAATGTGAAGTCGTTACATAATTTAATTTTAATAATTTATTCGAATTAATTAAAGTAATTAATAACATATATTCTCGACAATTTCATATGCCAAATTCATAGTATTTTAAGCGAGCTTGTTCTTTTTTCTAGTTTTTTCGCATTAACTCCTTCACGTTGGTTATCTGGAAGAGATCGCTGTTTAGCGATAAGACCACCTGTTGCACATAGTTCCTTTATATTATACTTAAAACTGTATGGTTCTTTTTTTGTGTGTACAATAAATAAATAAATAAATATGTCGCGTATTAAAGAGCTAAGGCATATCTATCATATAAGATATTGGAGCTCAGTTCACACTGTATAACTGCGGGTTGGTGCTTAGTTTACTTATCATGAGTAACGATTGCTATCATATGTCCATGATAACAACCAAAGGGTTTACGTGCTCTCCGAAAAACGACCCTCAAACTATAAATACTAAGAACAGAAAAAATATTTGCATGAATAAAATGAATAACTCAGACCGTGAATCAATAAAAAATAGACAAGAATAATACGTATTTATATAAATGAAAATACCCAAAAAAATAATCGATCCCGCGACAGCTAGCTATAATGGAAGTTTTCGCACAACTACACCAAAACTGTCATATTTGCAAAAAAATAAATAATACAGTGTCTAAAACTATGTTAAATTTCGCTATCAATAGAAACGTGAAAGCAGGACAGAAGAAAAAAACTTTCACATTTCTTACGCGTGTAACAATAATAGACATCCATTCTTTATTTCTCAATAAAATGAAACTTCAAAGCGTTAGAATGAAACACGCGACTCCATTATAGGTCAGTGTGGCGATACGCTCTAGTTGTTCTTATTAAATTAACTTACGGGCTTTGGTCGACGAAGACAATACACGGATCGATTTCCACTTAACAACTGTTGGACTAAGAAAAATAATTAACATGGGATTATATTTAGCTACATAAAAGTTCGATATAATATTCTTTTAAAGTAAGCTTTCTTACTATTTATTTAATTTTAATTTATTTTACAAATTATTTAAAATAATTTAATTGAAACTATCGCCTTGATTTTTTATAGCCTAAGTAAAGGTACTATACCTACTTCTAGTTGCCATACTTTTAGTTAACCTTGCTTCTCTGTAATGTAGCTTTTTGATGCTGAAAGAATCATCACAATCTCTTTAGAAGTTTCATTTTATCGATTATAAACAAAATAAAAAAGCAAATACTTTTTCGTAATATCATATTATTATTTTTTGTACTATATGTGATATTGAATATAAGAAAATAAAATGTCCTTGATATAAAAATATAAGGAAAAAGATTTAAACAACGATTCAAAGCCGCCATTTTGTAAAAAAAAAACACCTTTGTAGTTATACCATTTGTATACCGTCGTTGTATGTCCTTGTTTTAAGTCAGTAGTCTTATAATTAATTCTATAAAATCCTTAAAAACTTGTCCGAAACCAGTTATTTAAATGATGTCCATCTTCGGTCTTATATGTGTAATAAATGCTTAGTAATCAAATGAGTGCCACATAGAATTATAAACACAGATAGTTTTATTAAGCTTTTATAATAACGCGCAAAAGTTCTGACATATTAAAGCTTTAAGACGCACATTATACTTCTCTAATAAAGGAGACACGTTGAAGCTTAAACCGCTAAAGATAGCAAGAGTTTGAATTCAGGTGGGCATACATGTTTTCTTTCGAAAACCCGAGATCAATTTTAAGAAAAAATTTAGTAATTGAAAACTCAACGGTGCCGACTCGGATTTGAACTTGCGTCTTGTCACTTTATTTGTTATTTAAGTGGGTCATCATGATTCTGTATTTACATAAAACAAATTTAAACTTAACAATTATTAACATAATCAAATTTAAACTAAAGAATTCTCATGGTAGTCTGTGTTTATAAATGTTTGTGTGTTATGAATATAAGTATGTATATATTTTATATTTCATTATTATTATATGAACAAAACTGAACTGAATCAGCATTTAATTAAAAGTCTAAATCGGATTTTATAGCGTTTATTTGTTTTAAAAAACTTTACAGTTTAACGATTTTTAATTAAATTAAATTATTTCCCGACGTTTCGGACCCTTTACAGCATCATGAATCATCATGAATCAGCATGTAAACATTTCATTACTAGGCAAAGAACTCTTCTCCATATTAGAGAAGGGTTGGATCCTAATCAACTACGCTGAATCAATAGCAGGTGTCTGTGATAACAACCGTGATCGACGGCTTTACGTGCTCTTCGAGCCACGGGAAACCCACAAGAACGTAGACCAGAAACAAATATGTGTACAAATACAAATATCTACCTCGAGCGGGAATCGAACCCGTGACCGCGCTGACTATTCTCACCACTGCACCAGAACGGTTGATATTATGCTTGTGTTCCCCCCTATATTTTAACATAAAAGGTATTAAAGACATGTAACTTTATAACTTTGTGAAAGTCTATGGTTTGAACATTGCGTTGTGGCTTTCACGTAATAATCAATTATGGATTTCTATTAAATAGTATGGTTAAAAGTTAAAACTTATAATGGTTATTTAAAAATTTACCATCAAAGAAAATTAGTCGTGGTTTATTTTATATAAGAAATTAAACTTATAGTAAGGAATAATTGCATATTAAGATTATACTGACTGTAAACGCCTTCGAATCAACTGCCTCCAGTAGGATGTGAATCTTGTGTCGGGGGTTCGGAAACATCTACCAGAAAAAAACGTACGGAATAACAATAACTATATAACCTAAACAGATATTTGAAAGAGCCAGTAATATTCTCACTGCTAATCAAATTCTTTTCACCCATATAAAAGAAGATTAGGAGCTGATTTTGTCGAACTGCTCCAATGTTGTTTGATACATGATTTTATGTTTGTTGAAGTTATTATTTATTAATTAGAGTTTATAGCTATTACTAGTGCCAAGATAGCAGATATTACTTAGCCAATGTCATGTAGAATGAAGAAAACACGAAGTAGATTAATCAGTGTTTATTATAAGTTAGTTTTTCAATGACAAAGCATGCTAAAATACTATCTCTCGACATGTTACAAAATGGAACCCGGTATTAACTTTTCTGTACTGTACTCTGCTGAACTATACTCTATCAGCTTGTAAACAACCTACTGCTGAAAGAAGGCCTCTTCTCCATATAGATGAAGAGTTGGATCTTGATCCACCACGCTGCTCCACTGCGGGTTGGTGGATATTTTCTGATCAAGAGTAACGGTCGCTATCTGATGTCTATGATAACAACTGGGACCGACAGCTTTACGTGCTCTCCGAGGCACAGTGGGGAAACCCAGAAGGACACACACCCAGATCGGAAACCAATATTTTCATAAATACAAATATCTGTCCCGAGCGGGAATCGAAGCCACGACCGCCGGCTTTAAGGCGACTACTCGCACCACTATACCATAACGTCGTCATGTCATCGTCAATAACTTTAAGCAGTTCCATATCTATAATATTAATGAGCATACAAACTTAATTTTGCTCATATAATATTTGATTTTTTTTTTTTGTTAAGAAAAATCTATATGTAAATAAATTGAAAAAAACATTTATAAAGATTGACATTTTGTTATTCCAAGGTCACTGTTTTAATAACATAGCTATAATTTTTAATATGAAACGTTCACTCAGTAATTTCTGAGAAGAAAGAGAGAAGAGATCATGACATGATACAATACAGATACACAATTGTCTTCATATTGAAAATGACATAAGATGGGATATCGTTCACTTTCTTAACATACTTATTTTTTTAAGGTACCCTTAAAGTTTATACCAAACTAGCTGTACCTCGCGTCTCTACCCGTCTAACTTAAAAAGTTTGGTAATTTCGTAGTAAAAAGCTAGCTGTACTGCTTTTGATTTCCAGCTAGTTATATACCAAATTTAATCGCAATCCGATCAGCCGTTATTGAATGAGGTAACAAACATCCACCAAAACTTTCATTTTCGTAATAGTAGTGCGGTGAAGTTAAATTCGAATTTAATATAGGAGAAAATTGATAGGTAGTTAAAGTCGTGTAATGGCGTTACACAGTTGATTTTCTCATTCATTTCAATCTTTTTGCCGTTTCATAATACAATATTTATATTATGAATGTAATTGAATCATATGATTGGAGTGCCGCGATGCGAATGATTCGTTTATAGTAATTGTATTGCTTTGTATTTCGCTAAAATGATGAATTGTTTTGTTCGTTCTTTTTTTTACGATAGAGCGTCGATATTCTAGTCTCTTAACCAACTGTGGTAGGTTTAATTCCGTTCCAACATATTTTAGTTTTCATTTGATAATTTCTTTAAAAAAATATCTCGTAGAGGAAGGCATCGTGAAAATACTTAATTTAAAAAAAAAAAACCAGGATGTGTACTCGCCGGTCATCAGTAATAATAATTTACATGTTACCTATAATCGTGTTTTGTTTGTGATTGTGTATTTAATTAAAGCACTGAATCGAAATTGAAAGTTGACAATTATTTTTATTAAATTCCTTCTATTCCTTATATCCAATACAAATGCAATTCGTTTATTATATTGAATTTGAATTACCAAAAAAATTAAATTGAAACAGTTTTTTATTAAATTATGAAATACCCAAAACATATCTAAAACTCAGTAAACAGTCTTAACAAAATACTTAAACAAGTCATGTATATAAATATTAGTACAATAAGCGTTATAATAATACACCGCAATTATAATATATAAAATATGTCAAATGTATTATGTATTTAAAACGTAAATATGTAATTTAAATGCGCCTTAGCAACCTTAATATACATGTTTGTATTATGTGCACCTGACCACTGCAACCATCTTCACTGTAACAACAAATAGAGCCTAATATAAACACTAAACAAGTCGATTAAGCTTTTAATATATTAACTTGATATGACATAATTGTAAACATAAAACGAAATCTCGTGAGCCATGACATTTAAATATGTAATAAGTATATAATCCGGAATATGGAATAAAATGTACACACAAATAGGAACACACATACATCTAGGAAACCTTTGGGATCGGGAAACATACATACAAACACACACTAATAGAATGACCTGTTATTGAAACTGTATGGAGCACTACCATAATAAAATATTTAGGTACATACCTATCCTAAAAGTTAGTAAGGGAGCGACAAATGTTCGATAGAAGTAGGCGAAAGTAGTTTCATATATGGCATATTTCAAAGAGAATTCTATGAATCAAAGGACGGGTCGAATTTTAATTCCTAAAAGTACAATTAAATTCATATTATTTGTAATTTATTTGAATAATTTTAGTATATTTTCTTTTTTTTTAGTTTTTTTTTTTTTTAGTTCTCTGTAACTTTCAATATTTTTTTTATATCATTACGATTTCATTAAAGCAACGAAAATGTTTTATATAATCTTTAAAAATTGTGTCAGAACAGTATGAACTTGTTGAAATTTAACCACAACATTTTAAAACTGGTAAAACAATTGAATAAAAATTATAACAATAAAAAAATGAACCATATTAAAATTTAAACTTAGATTTCATAAAAAAACCTCCATAGTCGTCGCCACCGTAATCGTATATCACATTAAGATATAGGTATATATGATTTAAATATAAGTTCAAAACATATTTTAATAAGAAACATTTTACAATTTAAATTTCGAACATTCTATAGCTAGTGGGACAAAATCAATTTAATTCCGACGATATTAAATATCGATTAATATGTGAGAAATAATATTTAATAAAGGTATTTTACTTTTGTTAATTAAAACAATATATATGTAACACACAGTCAATCGAATATTATAAAAGTCATGGCCGTGGTCGAAACTTTGAATAATTATTTGAATTTGGAATTCGTATTCGAAACGTTCGTTAGTCGGTTTCGTGACTAACAACTCGCAACACGATTATTATTATCATAAATAACGCAAGCGACAATGTAGTCTATTGTTAATGCAATTAGTGCCTTATTTGGGTGTCACATTTTCATCATCATCATTTGTAACTGACCGGTGTATGTTGTGAAATTATTTTGTTTGATTTGAAATTGACGTAGAGTAACTGAAAGATTAAAATTTTTGTACAATTAGAATATATCTTGAAATGTCAATCAACTGCGTCCAACTGTGAAGAAAAATTTTGGCATTTTTTTTAAATCGACAATAGAATTCAGCCGTTAGTCAACAAGCTTAAAATTTATTAAAAAAGAAAAAACAAGCATTGTTACAGATAAAAATAGTTATTTTTTTTTACAACCACCATTTTCGTTTGGTTAAGTAATCGGTGTCGAAAGCGCACGTGCAAGGCCGGTTGGTTATAAAGAATGAATAACTTACATTAAACTGTGTTTCATACAAATATTGTATAGATGTTAACACTTAAATGTACACCATTTAAATTTTAAATTACTTTTGTGTCGTGCTAAAAATATCCCACTGGGCAACTAACTAGTGGTAAGGTTTTGGTAAGTATAGTTCACATTCGTCCATTCTTAGATTTCAACCAACATAGTTTTCGCCCTCGCAAATCTACGACCTCTGACTTAGCTATATTTCCGATATCGCAGCAATAGTGGATTCAGCTGGTGAGGTATATGCAATCTATACTGATTTCCGCAAAGCGTTTGACTTGGTCAATCATAAACTTCTCATGTTGAAAATTGAGTACATGGGAATTCACGGTTCTTTACTTTGTTGGTGCGAGTCCTATTCAGAGAATCGATCGCTTTAAGTCTTATAAAATACAAGTAGCATCCGGTGGACCACACCGGGTTCACAACTTGGTCCCACTTTCTTCTTAATTTTTATTGACGACTGAACACTTTGCTTACATTCTAAAATGGAACTGTTGATTTAAAGATTTACAAAGTCATTAACTGCCAATATGAAATACGTGCAATAATTAGTCGTTGTCTAAACTTCTGAAGGGGTTAATTGATGCACCTGCATTGGTTGAATGCCTTAAATTTCTTGTTCCTCGTGAGGGTAGCCGCATACATAACCGTAAGACATTTAGTTTGCCCAGAATAAAAAAGTAATCTTGGTAGACATAGCCATTCATGTATAGAATGCAATTTTTCACAAATGAAAAGAAGATACATTTATATTCCTTACTTGTGATATTGCACTATAGTTACCTGTTTTATTTATTTACCCACACTGGGTGCACACATAAATTATATTTAGTCTGTAGACCTTTTAACATATTGTTTCCCTAACAAAAAAAAAGATATTGTATATTTCGTTTACATATGCGCATATTAATGTATTCAATGTGGGGGCAAAAAAATATATAAGACGCATCCGTGAAGACGTGCTTTCAAACGCTTTCTTCACTCTACTTTTTGTTCATTGTCAAGCGACACACGCAGGACCGAATAATTAATATTCTTTTATTTTCGAATAGTGAAAACGAATACACATTCAAAATATAATAACGAGGAGCTAACAAAAATCAATTACAACGCGATTTCGCTTGCGTTTATGTTTACTGTTTCGCGGCTACATACCGTGATAATTTATAGCTTAGAATATTTATTTTATAAAGAGGCTTATTAACGTAAAAATAATTCTTTAAATTATACGATTCGATTCTAAGATCCGCAAGTTAAAGTATTATATCAGAACTAAAATTTGAAGTATTTATCACTTAATGTGTTATTTTTGATTCACGAGGCTTTGTTATATAATATTAAATATTTTATTGCTTGTTAAAAATAAACGTTCATTAAAAAAAGTTTCTTGATAGGTTATAATTGTTTTTCAAACAGCCTAAAATTTCAAAGAATAGATTTCGTAAAATATTAGATATATATGATATTAAATAAATAGAACTACCAGACACGATTTTTATTTTATTTGATTTTTTTAATAGAATATACATTCGTAAAAACTAAAAATTACTAGATACTAAAAAAATAAGTTCTAAAAATATTATTCCATCGTCGATATATCACCTTATTTTATCCCAAAATCTGACCTGAATGAATCCTTTACAATATTCAACGTTCAAACGAAGTTACGTGAAAAACTTAAAGTACTACAAGAGATCGTTAACAGTCTCCCAATTATATTAATTGGTTTCTATGAATTATGTATGCACTGCATTGTAATATCGTAACTAATTGAAGATTCGATATCGTTGCAGTTATCGCCAATCACAATATATCAATATGATAATTACTGTATAGTAAAAAATTAATAAGAACATTCTCATTAAATAATTTTATCCACTGTTAGTATTATATATAGTTATTCCTGAAAATGTGACAACCATTCTATACTACCTATTGATGGTGTTGAAGTGACTATTCGCACCACTACATTAGAAGCTTTGTCTTTACTGTAAATGTGCAAATATTTTACCAATTTCCTTTAATGGAAAAAAAATAATTAAATACATGTAGCATGATTCATTTTATTTTAAATATATATATATATATATATATATATATATATATATATATATATATTATAAAAGATATGATTTTTTTTACATTCAATTAATAATTAATATTAAAAGCTAATAATAATTAAAAAAGTTCTATTTATTTAATATCATATTATATATCAAATATTTTACGAAATCTATTCTTTGATATTTTAGGCTATTTGAAAAACAATTATAAGCTATCAAGAAACTTTGATTTTTTTTTATTTACGTTTATTTTTAACAAGCAATAAAATATTTAATATTATATCACAAAGCCTCATGAATCAAAAATAACACATTAAGTGATAAATACTTCAAATTTTATTTATGATATAAAACTTTAACTTGCGGATCTTAGAATCGAATTGTATAATTTTTAATAATTATTTTTACGTTAGTAAGCCTCTTTATTTATAAATATTCCAAGCTATAAATTATCAAGGTATGTAAACATAAACGTAACGCGTTTAAACACTAAACATAAACGCAACCTAAATCGCGTTGTAATTGATTTTTGTTTTCAAATCATTTTAGTTGGAACTATTTTATGAGCTATAAGTTGCTACAGTAATTAGTTATTAGACAGTTGCTTGAAAATGTTTTAAAAAACTACAGAAAACAAGATACCTATCGATAATTTCGTAATCTTGCTTACTACTTACTTTAATTACTAAATTTCTTAGAATTAGTCACGAGAGCGGTTGAACGAAATTCAATCTCAAATTATTACCACTTTTATATATATAAACTTTAACTGTGTCAAATTTTATACTTCTCCGTCCTTGTAATTATCGTAAAAAGGGGTACCAAGTTTTTGCTTAGCGTATTAATTTATATATATAAAGATAGATAGATTGATATATGTATAATTGTATATGTTATAACTTTATCTTTTTTGTTGATAAATAATTGACTACCAAATTAATGTTAGATCACCTTGAGAAATCAATTTTGACAACACATTTTGGTTGTGATGTCACTATGCTGCTGAAAATTTTAGATTTTAATTATCATGCTAATTTTGGGGGCTATAAATTTGTCATTAGAATATTTATTGATTTAACCGTTTATATTCAAATATAGTATACTCCTAATAATATTATAAATGTAGAATATTGAGCAGATAGATGTTGTTTCTCTTTCACTAAAAAATTAAGTTGTTAACACACAGGTTTTTTTTTGCAGAATTCTAAGGGGATCGGATATTACGTGGATGAAAGCGCGAGGCGAACATAATTATTTCCTGTAAAAAAATCGAATGACTTATACATTAATACCAAATATAAACATAAAATATTAAATAAATATATTTTTAGCGGCACTAAATTATTTGATACCCAATAAGGAAGTATAGAGTCGTATAACGAAAACACATCTAGTTTATTGAAATACCGGTTCCATAATTAGGCTTAAAAATCATGAAAATGCCGTAAAAAATATGCAATAATTAAAATAAAAATAAACTTATATCATATCGTTATCGAATATAATTAAAAACTTTAAATAGGTGATTACCAAATTGATTATAAAATTTTGTAATGGTTGCTAAACTAAATAATTATTAATATCGTTTTGATAGTTACAAAACCGTGGTCAAAATTGAAAATTATGGTAATGTCATAAACTTTGACATTCAAAATAATACTCGTATGTACCTTTTATAAAAGATCAAACTCTGGAAAGCTACTTAACACATAGTAATTACTAATTAACATTTTCATGCTTATATACACTCACGGTTTTCAAACATAATTTATTTTGGATAAAAACGAGTAAGTACATACCACGATATCGTTTTTTGACGATTTTTATCGATATTTCGGACCAGTTACATTACCCGTGGTTACGACGAGACTCATGTACATGTATGTACTTATTTTTATCCGTAAAAATAAACTAAATAGTAAGTAGCTTTTTAAGCCCTCACTAAACTGAAAGCGTACTTAACTTTTCGCTAAAAAGTTTAAAACTTTACACATTTCTAAGGTAGATGTTCTGTTTGATAGTGAATTACTACACAAATAGTTAGCGATATTATATTTTAGTGCAGCGTCAATACAAGACTAAGGGCCTGTTTCACCGGTTGCGGATAAAGTTTCGAATAGTTACCCGACGTATAACGGTTATCATCGGATAAGAATTTTTTTCTGTTTCACCATGAAACTGCCCGCTAAATTAATTGGCAGTTAACTTTATTTGACGCATAAATTTGACGGTGCGGCAACAGCGCTTTTTTACGTTTTGAAATTCGACAAAGAGTATTGTGATACGAAAATAATTTTGAAAACTTAAAAATAATATTAATTTTGTATTAAATACTGTATAAATTAACTTGCGTAGTATTGTTAAGTGAAAATTTACTATAAAAGTAAGAAAATTTGATTCTATAATTAATAATTATGTTTGGCTTTCGAAATGTAAGAGAGTAATAAACGAACACCTATTTGACATTTACGTTTGACTTCGATTTAAGATTGAAAAAAATATTTAAAGTTTTGTTATTAGTTGCTCTGTAGTCTATTTTTATCAAAGTACATATTTAAAATAAAAAGTGTCGAAACAAAAAAAAAAAGCTTTAGTCCGAGCTGTGCTATATAACATGTGGTGGTCTAAGCAAATTATAGAAATATAAATAAGCATATTAAGAAAAGGTGGATATATTAGGAATCTTCATTATTATAGACCGTATACAACTTTGAAAGATGCATCAATCATTAATTATCTTTTTAGATAAGTTAAAAGAAAAAGAGCCAAAAGAAAAGACTGAAAATGAAAAAAATCTAAAAAGAAATATTTAATTTGAAGAATTAGAACAAAAATTAATTAACAGACTTTTTTGAAAAATTGTTTGAGCTCAAGAATGATATATTAAAACTAGAAAAACATAATATTCTTCCTAAAATGAAATTAAAAAAAAAAAAAAAACTAAGAAAACTGAAGATTTTATATATTAGATATAAGACAAATTATTTTTTTAATAATAAATTAACCATATTATTTGAAGATGATTGACAAATTATTTTAATAAGATTGTATGCTATGAGTCTTTATTATGTAAAGGTAAATAAAACAATAAAACCACAAAAATTATAATTTTATTTAACAAATAATTGACACGAGTCCTAATATTTATTATAAGCAAAGTATTGCAAATGGCTAGTCCCACTACTCTTTGTTTTATATTATATTATGTAAATTTTAATTATATATTGTGTAAATTTATATGTTGATTCTAGTCCATATAACAAAACTATAAAGTTAATTGTAAGGTATAGATTATTTTTTCTTGTTATTTAATTTGTTTTTTAATTATATATTGTGTAAATTTATATTTTGATTCTAGTCCATATAACAAAATTATAAAGTTAATTGTATAATGTATGTGTATAAATTGTTTTTCAATTATTTGAAAATTGGTTTTTTCTACTATTATTAAATTTATATATTAAAAAGACAACAAAAGTTTTTAATTTCTTATTATAAGTGATAAAAAATAATTTATTACAGAATTTCTAATGATAGGTACATAGGATATGTACAATCACTAAATATTTATTAG
This sequence comes from Euphydryas editha, assembly GCA_036937285.1. Taxonomy (NCBI): domain Eukaryota; kingdom Metazoa; phylum Arthropoda; class Insecta; order Lepidoptera; family Nymphalidae; genus Euphydryas; species Euphydryas editha. The sequence goes on along the minus strand of JAUPFZ010000008.1, from coordinate 19,443,061 downwards.
TCACTAAAGTGCTGTTAATGTTAGAAACTTCATCAGTATTTTCTGGCATGTAATCAAATATATCTTCCCCCATGTCTGTGGCTATGTTATAAATTTGTGTTTTCATAACCCCTATCTCCGATAACATATCTATATCCAAATTCTCTATCAATAAGCCTTTGTTTAATTTATTTATTAGAATAACCAACAGAAATGAAAATAGTAACACAAAAAAAAAATTACATAAGAAAATAATAAGAGTATAATAGAATTTCTTTTTAGAGGTAATCACAACATGCATTAATTGATTAATATTTAAAAAATGATAAGAAAATAAAACTATGTACTGAATTACAATAATGGATAAATTAATACAGATTGTTAAAAAGAAATAAAATTATTTGATAATGATATTTTTAAACAGTTTTACAATTATATATCAATGATATTAAAAATGATAACAATTAATCAATCAGTTATTATTAAAGAAATAAACTAACTTAAGCCTAAAGTTTGGTAAGCTATTGCAAAAAATATTGAGGACAGATCATTATAAGTGCATGCCAGTCTAGCTAATGGAGAATATTTCCCCAAGTTGGATCTGTAGAAGGAAACATTTAATAAAACCTGCGGTTACTTAGGTAGTCTTGATGGCACATTAAAATTAAATAATTTAATTATTAGTGAACAACTGATGCTGTTATTATTTTGAATAGGAATCTCATGTTTGATATACTTCTACTGTTTTATTTTTGAGATTCTTCTTGGTTAATATGATAGTTGTTGAAAATAGTTTGAACATGGCATGACTCAGGCGACCTAGCCACTAACTATATTCATAATTTTGGTCTATTGTCACGCTTTGCTTTGTCCATCGTTATCACAGCATATAATTAAAAACGTTCCAGTAGAAAAATATCACAGTTGTTAGTAAACATTGTATTGATGAAATGGCAAAGTTACTAAAAGTCAATTAGTCAATATAAAGAAGTATGTTAGGCAAAAAGCACATTGTAGAAATTGAAAACAATAATTATGCGCACATATTTTATTCTTTACAAACTAATCACTATAAAGTTTTTAGGTCACTTTCACTTAATCGAAAAATATAAGACACAGTTCCTTCATGGACGTGTTGAAATTATTCATCAAACTAGTCTTCAAAACTTAAAAATCCATAATTTAACACAATTAATTTATGATAATATAAACTGCAAAACGTATAAAATATTTTAAGACTTCGATCATGACGTTTGAAATAATGTTTTTTAACTGTCAAATAGTCTTTAACAGTCACTGGATACGGCCGATAAATTACCGGCCGTTATTTCTGTCGAATACATCTATTCGCAACCGGTGAAACCGAAAGTTGTAGTTTATCTGTTGAATAGGACCGTAATAAGCAATTCGTGACTTTATTCGCAACCGGTGAAACAGGCCCTAAGGTACCAAAATTAAACGACGTACATGAATTTCGGCGTAGGTAGTCTTTTGTCAAATAACTTTCCATCAAATATATAATGAATTGGTTTCGAATGACGTCATAAATTATTGATTAAATAATGTATGATATTCTTGATTTATTATTGTAATTACGAAATGATTAATTGACAATCGTTAGTGTGCTATAATAAGTCGAAATTATATTCGACTTCACCTATTGTTATCCATTCAGCTATCGATTAATGTTTTTAGTTGCATAAACGTATCAGTTCTAGTGTTATAAACCTATTTGACAAAAGATGGCGTTGTAAGTTAAGAACTCTAGCATTCTACACTAAAATATTGATATTTACGACCCACCTCTTGCACAGGTTGTAGAGGATATATCTACTGATTTTTTTTTCTGACGTAGGGTCGCATCACCTAATTACAATTTTTTTGTTTTATAAACATTATTAACAAACAATAACTTTTGTTAGACGCGCGCATAAAAGGTGAAAATATTGTCAGATTTTGCAAATTCCAAAGACTGAGGTGGGCAGGCCACTTAGAAAGGATGCCGGAAACCAGGGCAGCCAAAATAATATCTGAGTGGACACCACAGCAGAAGAGACCGAGAGGAAGACCCAGGAAAAGATGGAAGGACTGCATAGAGGAGGATCTGAGGAAGACAGGCAAGTTTACGAACTGGAGGAGGGTCGCCAGAGATCGTGACAAGTGGAGGAAAATTGTGGAAGAGGCCAAGACCCACAAAGGATTGTAGCGCCACTGGAAGAAGAAGAAGAAACATTCGCTTTAATTCGCTATTTGCGCGTTACTTATTCTGACATTTTCAACAATTATCGTCATATTTTAATCAATTTACACAAAACCTTAACAAGTTATACACCTAAACCTTTCTTATGAATCTATCTGTCTATTGGTGAAAACCACACAAAAATCTGTTAAGAGACAGATACAGTGGCGGACTTTGCTTAATAATACGTAATGATGATGTTTCCGTAAAAAGTCCATGAAATATTACTGTTGGATCCCAAGAAACTAAATCATTTTATATTTCTTGATTTAGAAATAAAAATTATTCGTCAAGTATGTTACAATATAATAATATAGTGTGAAAGAGAATTACCTAATAAAAGAATGAAATCCATAACTACTTTATAGAGCTCAGAAGCAAGTGATTAAAAAGGGCTTATATCAAATAGACTAAAACTAGGACCTTCTGTCGATCACCCTAACTTAATCCGACCTCTCCATTTCTTCATGTTTTCAAGTAAACAAAAATGCAATGGACGAAATAATTCGAAATTTATACGAAAAAACGATCACGAAATTTGTTCCAAATTTAAAGGTTTAATTGCAAAATCGCCACGGCTGTTACGTAAGAACTGTCGTTGAAAAAACGGCCTATGTAATTCGTAATGTTATGCGAATGATATAACTTTGCCAGAACTATTTAGAAATAGTATACAAACATGGTTGTGAAAATTTACAATAAATCCTATTTTACACCTTCAATATATTTTAAAAGTTAAGAAACTAGTTACGAGTCATTGACATGTCATCACTATCAGTGCATATTATAAAACTTAATATTGATATTAATATTCCTTTACCTCATTGGTAGTTAATATGATATTTGACATCTGCATAGCTAATTAAAAAAAAAGTAAGAATCACAAACGCTTGATAGTGATCATCGCTAAAAACAGCATGATTGTTTAAGTACCTAATGTTTTATATATTTGTTTTTAGGGTATCGTAGCCAAAGAATGGCAACGAAACCCTATAAGAAATTTTCATTGTATGTCCGTCTGTCTGTCACAGTATAATTTAGAAATAATTAGGTAAAATTTTAACTCAGGTTGTATAAGAATGCATGTACATTATTGAATCGAAAAAAAAAAAGTAAAAAAAAATGTATGTCACTTGTATCTCAATAAAAATTAATATGTATTGTTAAACATAGCAATGGTACGGAACACTTCGTCTATAAATCCAATTAGGTCTTAGTATTTTATTTTTTATTTTTATTAGTATATCTGATTGTATTTTGTATTTCTTAAATTATTATTATTACAATCAACATTCTGAGTCAGTGATACCTTTATTATTACATTAACTATTACATTTTATTGTAAAATGTGTGTTTATAAATGTTGTTTTAAAAAATTGAAAATTCAAATTTTGATAAGATATTATAGATACTATATTTAAGAAAAGAAAGTTTTATGGGTCTTACCACGCAAACGTTTGGGTACTACAAGTTGAGCATTTTATAATATAAAACTTTATCAGATAATAACACATGAAAAACTATTACGTTTATTTCTTAGAGAGATTAGGTATATATATATAGTATGAGATGAGGCAGATTTTTGTACGTGCGAATCTTGTATTGAACCAGTTTATATTAATCTTGATGATCTTGACATCGCAGGTGTTGATAAGGAAAAATAGTCATTGTCCCTTAAAATATCTGCGACGTTTTTTTTTTTTTTTTTTTTTTGATAAATTATAATTTTGTAATATATTCCAGGATATAACATATTTTTAATTTATGTGAATATAAGATTAAGTAACCAATATCATTCGCATTTTATATATATAAACTCTTTTGCAAAAAAAACGGGCACTTAAGCAAAGAACTATTTTATAGTTACTATTAGTTTGTTTGACAATTTTAGGTATTGTTATCCTCAGAATTTTATAAATTAATTAGGAAGGAATAGTTTTCATCAGTTTTATCATAACATTTTAATTAAATTATTAAGAAATAATGTTTAAGCTCAAAACACTATGATTGTACCTGCTCGCTAAATAAAAATGAAACGCGTTAATTTCTTTGTTTTTCTTGAATACATTAAAAGCAGATAAAAGTTTAGTATTGAGTGTGACCCCCTCTTGCTGAAATCATAGCTTGCATTCGTCTGGGCATGCTAGTTAGTATATCTTTTATGGTTTCTTGGGGAATACGTTCCCACTCCGCGGTAATCACATTCTTTAGCTCTCTGATGGTCTGCGGAGCCGGCTGCACTGATCTCACTCGTCGCTTCAGAACGTCCCAGACATGCTCTATGGGATTGAGGTCCGGACTTCTAGCTGGCCAGTCCAAACGACGAATTCCGACTTCTAGCATATACGCATCCACACCGCCAGACCGGTGGGCGCGAGCGTTGTCGTCCATAAAAATTGAGTTTTCGCCAAGAGCGGTTAAAGCGGGTTGTGCATAAGGAATTAGAACTTCCGTTACGTATCGGTGTCCAGTCAGTGTACCGTTTTCGATGAAGACTAACTCCGTACGATCCATAGAATTTATTCCTGCCCAAAACATAACAGAGCCCCCTTCATAAGGTGTGATTTCTTCAAAACATGCCTCTGCAAAACGTTCTCCTCGTCTACGTAGCACTCGCCGACGTCGGTCTTCACCATGCAGAGATATCCTGGCTTCATCGGAGAACAATACCCTATCCCAGTCTTCATGAGTCCATGACACACAATTTCGAGCGAAGCTAAGCCTGGCAACTCGATGTCCACGGAGTAATTTAGGGCCGCGTGCCGGGCGATGACTGTGTATATTAGCAGCGAGAAGCCTCCTCCTGACCGTCCATAGACTAATTTGCACATTTGTTACTTCTTCGAGGGTGTTCTTGAGGTCCACATAAGAAGATTTGCGATTTCTCAACGCTTGACTAACTAGAAAACGATCATCCCGTGGTTCGGTACATGTCTTTCTGCCAGAACCAGGCCTTCTCTTGACGGAACCGGTCTCTTGATAGCGCTGCCAGGTCCTTTGAACTGTCGACCGACTCACATTTAGCCTCTGAGCCACGAAGCATTGACTGCAACCTTCTTCAAGCAGCGCAATAATTTTGGTCGCTTTTATCACTTTATCTACCATTTTCGAGATTGCTTAACAGCAATAACAATACTTTTAAATGTCAAGGACACCAGATAATTTAATAAAAATTGACAAAAAGTTAATTAGAGTCGATATTAACTATAGGGAATTCGCGCCACAAAATGTAGTTAAAAGTTATTTTCTTTGAAAACCAGGCTCAGTCAAAAATTTGAATTTGGAATGTACTCTTATAAACATTATGGCACTTTTATAACTGGCCAGTAACATGTTCAAATGATTAAAACCTTTTTGGTATTTTATTTTTTTCAGCCAGGAAGAAAATCGAAACCGCCCGTTTTTTTTGCAAATGAGTGTATATATAAAAAAGTGAATTAATTAATTGTTTATTCAAAATAACGACGCCTAGTCGTATGAATTTCTGATTAATTTAAGGAGTTTTTTTTATTTCCTTTAACTATTATTCTTACTTAATGTTTATTAATTTGATTTATTAGTTTATTCTAAAATCAAAGTTAAATTTACTTTTTTTCTATTCACACTCTAATAGTGTGACACAATCGTACGGACACGAGACCTCTAATAAAGGCATAAATTACAACACTGACGGACATTGCACACTGCCCCTTAAACAGTAAGCAATAATATTAAGCAAGACCCTACAAATCAATATACACCAAAGAACGATGACAGAGAATCTTATTGTCTTTGAAATAAGGTTGAGATTCAAATAAACAAATGTTTTGTGTTTGTAAATACAAGTTTGTGTCTACTAGCTTTATATTGCTGTCAAATCAATCATAATACAGCTAAATAGGTGTGATTTTGTAATGTATTATTATTGTTTTTGACATGTCGAGATAATAGTTACGTATTCTTAATCCCATTAGATGGCACTAGATGTCTTTGCGGCTTCACCCGCATTGGGTATCGATGATTGTTTGATTTGTTATTACTACAGTCCTATATATACATAGGTATATATGGTGTGAAGTTTTACAGTTTAACCTTCCTAACCGTTCTAGTGTAGTGGTGCAAGAAGTCGCCTTAACGCCGGGGTCTCATTTTCGATTCTCGCTAGAAGCAGATATTATTCTGTGTACAAATATACATTTTTGGTGTGGGCGTATTTCCTTGTCCTGGTTCTCCCACTCTTGACTCGAAGAGCAGGTAAAGTCGTCGGTCCTGATTGATATCATAGATACATGATAGCGATGAAGTAGTGCAGTGGATTAAGCTCTAAAAGCTCTTAAGCTCTTCTCCTCTATAAATAAGAGGCATTTACCCATCAGTAGGGCTTTTACAGACTGATTAAACCTTTATATCTAATTAGGCTTCTTAAAAAAAGTATTACAAAATAGTCAGATTGACTAACATACTTTGGGACTAATACTGATATATTAACCTGCCGTAAATCTTTAAATAACTTTGATGTTTCAGATAGTACTGATTAATTAATAAAAATTATACTATTTATTTTTTAATAGCTTTCGAAAAGTATTTCATTGTTTGGTTACTAAATAAACAACTTAATACGAAGAGAATAATTATGTTAAACAAATATTTAACTATAGTCCTGCTTTCACCGCACATATGTGTACATAGGAGAAATTCTTTATTTAGTTTTAAAACGTGAAGTAAATATCGAAAAAAATGTATATTAAGGAAAGAAATGAGGACATAAGTTTTATTTCATTTTTGTTTAGATTTATAATATTCATAAATATTATCAGAAAATTATTTGATGTATTTTAAATATAAGATTGTATTCAATATTTTGTAATTAAAAGTTGAATTTTTCTTGTTAATAGTAAACATAATAATTTTTTTAAGGTTTATAATATATACAATATTATGATTAAAGATATAAAAAAAAGTACCAATTCAATTTTCTTTCCTCGTATCACTCAAACCTCATTCACTTCGCTTAACATGTGAATGATCCCTTACATTTACGATTACGAAAACCGATGTCAATGTACTCACAAGTTAGTGATGACCCACTAACCGTAACTAGTGATGTGATAGCGGTCAGACGACTCAAGGACGTTCACCAAACGGCATCTCATTTTAGATTGAAAGAGCACTATTGACAGTGTTATAGTTATGACTAGTTGCGCAGCTGCGTTGAGTAAGATTTTGAAGTACATAACTAGAAAAATATTTTGTGGTATTGTAAATTATAGTTAAGAGGTATTGCATGTTTTGTTTTGTTTTAATGTCGGTTTTAAAAAACAAAAGTAATTTTCATGTGTTATATTAAATATACTTTTTGACTTAGAGTTATTACAATTAATTTAAAAGTTCTCGAAGTAAGTAAAATTAAAATGGATTTAATCCTTACTATTTCAAATAAACTTTTATACGAAAATAAAATATGCCAATGTTAGTCGAACTCACCCACGATGAGTTTAGTGTAAGATTAATTAATCTTTTTATTTTATTCTATTTTTATTATTAATCGAGACGTGTTTGGTTATTATTTATTTTTATCTAAAAAAAAGAAACATCGGTGGTGAGTTGGTGACTCACTTATGAACAGATGATAAATTAATTATAATATAACTATATTTCAAGAGCTAATAACTAAAACCCTGACCAAAGTTACGAAAACTAATGAATATTAGTATAAACTTCGTGAAGATCAGTACGAAAATAAATCATCTGGTATTTTTATAATATTCATCGATTATTATCTAACCATAAACTAGTTTATTCTACACAGACTAAATAAAAAATTAAAAAAGGTTCGACACAAAAAAGTTGCCAGGTATAAAAAAGTGCCGCCAATGCAAAAAATTTCAAAATGATCAATTGCTGTTGATTAAAGGTACGATTTAAGCTTATGCTTAAATAGTTTGAATTAATACCTAAGGCTCAATGCATAATTATGTTGAAAAATATCTATGAGAAAAATTCTAAACATTACTTAAAATCACTTTTTTAACAGAAATTAAAACAATTAGAACATTAAAACAGTTCAGTTTTAAGTAAACGTAAATTTTTATGTGTAGTCAAATTTTTTTTATTTTTTATTTTTTTATTTTACATCAGTGCTGCATGCCTAAGTCCATAAGACTTACAATTTCGAAAATGTAACAAAAAAACTCTTTGAAGCTTAGAATATTTAACTGCACATCTTAGATATGATACTTTATTATTCTGAAAATGGATATTTTATAATGTATTCATTGTAAATCTTTAAATTATAAACTCGAACCTACCAAATTGCCATATTAATTTTTTTTTTCTTCTGATGCGAGACGAACGATCGTAGCGACCACCCGCGTCTTAAAAACACGAACAATAAACTAACCCAATCATGTTTTTTATTTTACATTCAACGGTTCACTTTTATAGTTGGAAAAGGATAAATTACTAGCTTACAAATTTAACAATTATACGGTGACATAAAACACGACATAGATATGCAAAAGGAGTGTTATTTGTACTTACAAATAACAGATCTCCACAACCTGCATCTGGTGTTGTAGCTTCTGAAGTAATTAAAGAAAACATGATTGAAGTTTCTTTGAGTCAACCGATGACGACTGAATCATTATTATTACATTTTTTTTTTATTCTGATACACACATGTCTACACGTCATCACATATATATATATATATATATATATATATATATACACGTCTAGAAATAACACCATTACTTTACTTAGTACTTTATTTTTTTTAAATGTATGAGTAGAAACAAAGTATCGGTACATTATCATAATATTTATCTTCCTGCTCCACAGATTATATTTTTCAAAAGACATAACAATAATCCGATTTGTCGTACTCTAAAGAGCTTGTCGGGTTCATTTCTTTGAATTATTATTTTACGAGGATCTCAGGATATTTAACTTAACTGTATTTACCCGACCGCCTAAAAAGGTGTATGAGGTTTTAAGGTTTTTTTCTGGCATTATAAACAATTTTTAAAACTATTTATAATTTTATGAACATTTTCTGAAGAGATGGTTAGTTTTTCAAATTAGGAACAGTTAAATTATTTACAATCTATATTTTTAAATTTTAATTATCTGACAACCCTGTTGAAAAGCTAAGCTAAAGAAAAATTTAAATAATCAAGAAGACCATAATTATTACTCAAAACATTTGAATTGTCGAAAACATACCTAAATTCGAAATACTAAGCACTTTTAAAGCATATGTATAGTTCTATAGAACAGTGTGAACGCATCGCACTACGCTTATATTATTCAAGTACCAAGACTCATGTGGCAAATTCATTCCTATATTATATGCCTACTGGTATATATACCCCAACACTGACGTAATATCTTCTTCGATACTAATATAATTTATGAGATAGATCTGTCTGTTCGTTAAATACTAAATTGTGGAAAAAAAAACAAGACTGTCTTTACGATCCAACGAAACACAAATTTTTATTTTAAAAGTCAAATCTTCCACTAATGAAATAGCGGATACAAAAACCTTATAGGCAAAATCTTCCGAATGATAAACAAAACAATAATAATAGTTTGTATTATGTAATAATAATATGTAATGTATGTAATTTATCGTATGTGATCGTTAAAACATAAATTTGAACAAAACCGCGTTTAAAAACTTGTTCTAAGTAATAAGCAATTGTGGAACATAACAATGTCAGGATACATATTAATGCCTAGTTAAGTTTGCGCTTTCACGTGAATTGTGTAAGACTCAGTCTATGATACTGGTAGTTCAGAAATAGTTGAAGCTTAGTTTTGGGAATTAATCTTCTAAGTTATGAGTTTTACATATACTGGTGCGGCTACGCTCTATTTGCACATATTTGTTGCAAAATATTTACGCGGTAAAACGTGTCTGCAAATGATCGCTTGTTATAATTGTATTTTTAAAGTGTTTATTAGTAATTTATTTTGTATTATTCTAAAGATATCTAATTAATGGATCGCAACTTCGAATTGGTATTAATTTTATTATATTTGGTTACTTAATTCAGAGTGAGCAAGTCGAAAATAAAAACTATACGTTCATTTGTCGCTTTTGATAGGTTAATCGCGAAGTTTAACGGAATAATATAAATCATCAATCATTTTTTGGTTTAAAAATATATAGGATATAAGACACAGGCTATAAACGTTACAGGCCGTAGAAACTCGCTAGAACACTTAAGAAACCAGTAGCCATAAATGTCAACTATTTTTACAGGAAACCAAACCAAACATGGACGAATCCGGAACGACTAGAGAATATATACTATTGTTATTTCGTGTTTGAACTTCTGAATTTAATTTAGAAGCTATTATTTATGAAGATGATGGTATTATTATTATTATGGTTTATTTCCATAATCTATACCTTACCTTATCTTCCTATATACATGGTGGCATATCACGTGGAATTTTATACGTGTCCTTAGCTCATAACCACTTCCGAAATGCTATTAAATCCGTTTAATATATCAACCTTCACTATTGTTTCCAGCGGAAACTCTTATTTTCGAATATCAAACTTAAATATTCATTTACGTTGAGCCTTATTTCGAATGCAGTAGAGTTGAAATTACAACAAAATATATAGGAAAATATCATCACCAACAAAGCTTTGAAAGTCTTAGTTCCAGCCATGCTATTAAGTTTGTTATTTATGAGCAATAAAGGCGAGATTTCTGTGTCAACACGGAATCCAAAATGAGCTGAAGTTAATGTCTTATTATGATGGAATAAAGTATATAATTGCTCGTTTTTAAGGTAGTTATAAACTGACCTCAGTAATTACATTTTGTATTGAAGTGAATGGTAAATTGTCAAAATAAATCGTGATTTGTTAACAGCAGAAAAAAATATAATATTTAATGATTGTTGATTAATATGACAGTTTTGTTAATGGTCGATTAACTGTAAGATCTAAATTTTATATTTTTTGAATATATAATTAAATTTACTTTCCAAAACATTAAATACATACATACATAAATCTTAAGTCATGAGTCATTAAACCTTTAAAAAATAGTTGTGTCATTGTTTATACACATACAATTTTGAATTCGGACTGGATATTATATAATTAATGTTTAGATTCTTAAGTTTCAAAGAGTTAGTCTATATTTTATACATTTTCTGTCTTTTCTATACTAAAAATAAAACTGTAACAGGTCTGATTCCGTACATTCAAGTTATTCAAAAAATGTTTGGGATGGCACTTCTACGAGTATGATCCATAAAAAAGTAATTTTTGTCAGAATTTCCGTCTGTATCTTGACCACAAATCACGCCAAAACGAATAAATTAATTTCAATGAAATTACGCATAATTTGAGTTTATATCATGAGCTAGGATACTAGATACTTTATAATGACTTGGTAGAGAAAGTCATCATGGTTCCCTTGGGAGAAAGGTTGAAAGTAAGAATATGCACTTAGATGAAACTCATAAATGCGTTGTTTGATTTTATTAAATAATAAATAAATATATATCTAGATTCTTTATAGTTTATGTAGTTTTTTTTTTCAAGTAACGACTTCAAGGAATATTAATTTTTCAATTAACAACTGTCAAGAGTTTATTTATTTATTTGTTTTTTCAATTCATAGCTTATAATTAGATCATAACTATTTTTTTTTTTTATAAATTAATTTTTATACTTATATATTTTTTTTCTTTTTTTTTTAAGGTAAGCAACATCAGATCTTCAATGAAGAATATTAGTCACACCAAAGTCATGTTTACTCGTCGTTTCGCAGTGGAGCGGTAATGGAGTAAGCCAGTAAACTCTATCTTCAAAAAGGTTCTTAGTAACTGGCTACAATTGCTGGCTGTTTTTGTAAATTTTTTTTTCAATATAATAACGAGAATTTACGGCAATGATTACTTAAAGTATCTTAAGTCTAGATTTTGTAAGTTTTTGTAATATTCATATTACATAAAAGACATACGTAATTAAGTATGAACATTTAAAAATCTGTACGTAATATTGTTTTGTAATCATTTCAATGTTAAAAAAAATGAATAATAATTTATGAAAAGCTAAAAATCGTTGGTACAACTATGCTTTCATAACCTCAATACAATGTCGAGATGGTTCAGTGAATACAAGTAATGGATTTTGATGAAAAAGTAGCGGGGTCCGATTTCATTAAAGTATTAATTTTTTGTTTTAAAATTTGTAGGTTTTTTATATTTAAAATACATCGCAACTTATGTGTCGGAAGAAATTCTAAGACCATCGCTTCATCCAAGAATAAAAAGAGAAGTCATGTGTCAGATTAAGTTCTAAACGTTCGTTAAAAGAAATACTCTTACAATAGTATCGTTGCTTAAATACAAGAATCTCTATAAAACAAATTTAGTTTTTAATTTATTTGTTGCTAGGAATTCTTGGTCTAATTTTTCAAAGTCAACTTACCAATATCAATTTTGTCAATTTTCTATACCTCCTTTTTGTTAAATTTATCGCTTAAAATTCTCACAGATTATGTGTACCTATAATAAAAAAATATATTTTAAATATATTTCATAATATTGTACGGTGGTACAGAACCCCTTGAGTGTTAATCTGACTCCCACTTGACCTATCATGAAATCGATGAATCGACTTATAAAAATACATTTTTGCTTTTTTTTATGCCAATATATATATATATATATATATATATATATATATATACGATATATCCGGGAGTTATGCACACATGCTAGATTTCGAACTAATGAGAAACGCGGAAATGATCAAGTAATAAGTAGGCGTACAAACTTATTTACCGCCTACAGGCTTTTTTATTAATATTCGTTCGATATTTAAATCGATTACTGAAATTAGAATGATGTAATATTAATATATTTACAATCAGTTTAACAATTATAAATCATTTTTATTAAAGCATTCTAATTTTATTTTAATAAAAATTAGCGGTACAATTTATTAAATGCGAGTAAAACGTTTGTATACAATTTTTAAGACTGCTCTTTAAGATTTCATTTCGTAAGTTAATTGACGGAGTCCTATTACTAAGACTCTGTTGTCTGTTTGTATATTTGGAACTGTAATAGACACTTGAAAAGTTTATACAATATATATTACTATAGCCGTTATAACGAGAGATACTAAAAATAAAATAAAGTTAATAGAGTCATATAGGAAACACGATTGCTGAATTTTTTGGCCTGATAATAAAAATGTGTATTTTTTAAGACATAGCTTTCGTTTGCTAGTCCAAGCACGTAGTCAATTTTAATTTTATAAATAAACAAATGCCTCAAACTAAACAACCTGACGTAGAATAAGGTCCTGTATCGGGGGTCCAAAAAAACAAAAAACAAATATTGACCTATACAAACATAATATGTCGTGAGCGTGGATCGAACCCGTGACCGTTAGAGCAACAGCCAGTTGCTATAACCACTACGCCTACCCGACGTTATTGTACCAGTAATATTAGCTGATGTATACTAATCATTTCTTCAATAATAATTTAATGTTTCTTACTAATAGTAAAGTTGTAAACATTTCTCATAATTCAACCCTATTTAAATTTTGACATTCGTTTCAATTGTTTGACGTTTAAGGTCATTGCTCCTTGTCTAAAAGTCTTAGCCTCTTTTTCAATAAGCATACTATTAAACACAAAAAAAAGTAACTTTTGAAATTATAAATATAATTTGAGATTACAAACAAACGAACTTACATACTACACTTAATAGAAGTGTAATTTTAAGTTAATCTAAAACATTCAGCCATAATTAACTGTTTCCTGTATTATCTAATAATAAAATAATCATTAAAATCCATTTCGATTATTTCCTTTTAGAAATTCTTAAACATTTTCTCTTTTATCGATACTTACTTCCTTTGTTTAATTGTCATTATTTATTGGAGAAAGTTTATATGTAATATTATATATTAATATAGTATAGGTATCCGACATTGTGAAGTAGACGCGAGTAGAGTTGCTCGTATATTAAGACAAAGTAAAGCTTAAAAAAGGCTAGGAATTTTATTTTAATCCGGAACGCGATCTATACCACGTACAGATACCCCCTCACTTTGAAGGAGGGTACATATAAACCGGTCACCCTATAGAGGGATATTAGATTAGCCTTATTCGATTTTAAAAATTGTTTTTTCGTCATAAAGCAGTGTTAATCGGTAACAATTATATGTTATATAATGTTAGGTTAAAGCATTTAAAAGAGGAACCGGGAACAAAATAAATATCAAGACTAAAAGTATTGGATAAATATTGACATTTTATAACAAATATTATAAATAAAAATGTTTTGTTATATATAGATACATTTTATATATATCAATGCCTGAAGTCGAATGTCTTCGACCATTGTGTGTTACCAGTGATGACATACAGATCTGAGATATATTCTTTTTGAATATTGATTGATATAACGACTTTATATAATGCAATGTGCGAGCGCGTCCGAGTGTCTGCCGTGTCGAGCCCGGCGCCGTCGCTGTCCCGGTGGGGGAAGGTGTTGCCCGATTAAATAAATGAATTCTTAACACTTGGTCTTTGACTATGGGTCTCTTAAACAAGCTCCAAGTCGCATAGCGTGCAGTGTAGAGGGCTTGCTATGTATATTTTCTGCGATATCGCGTCAGAAATGATGAGATCCGCAGACGAACGAAAGTTGCCAACATAGCCCAATAGATTAATAAGCTGAAGTGTCAGTGGGCAGGGCATATAGCGCGTTGTACTCATGGCCGATGGAACAGAAAGGTTCTCGAGTAGAGACCATGTGTTGGCAAACGTAGCGTCGGACGGCCATGCGCGAGAAGGACAGATGACTTGAGGAGAATCGCCTGAAGAGGTCGGATAGAGGCTGCTTCAAACTGGTTGATCTGGGGGTCGATGGGGGAGGTTACCTTCAGCAGTGAACATCCAATAGCTGATATGATAATGATGATGATAGAACGAGGTATATATCTCGACATACTTTCTGATGTTAATATTTATGTATTTTAATTTGAAGTATATATAAAATTTATGATTTTAGCTAATTTCCATTTTAAAGGTTAAATGAAACGACAAAGACATTTAAATTGACAACAAAAATCAAAATAGTCAACCAAATTCTTTATAAGTATTTACAGTAAGAAGAACTGAAACAAAACTGATATTGACAAATACTGCAATAAAAAATTAAATGTATAATAAAAAAACTGTATTTGGGACTACTATTAAATATATAATGTATTTTATTAGGGTTACCAAACAAGCATAAAAAAATTAATTTTCATATAGTATATCTGAAAAAATACCAAGTAGAAACCCTAACATCGTTCATTAATGCCAGGGGTGTCCAGATTGGGGCATGCGAAGGCCGCATATTAAATATCAATGGTAAATTATTTATAAACTCCGCCCAAAATAAAAGCTACCGAGGTTATATTGACGTTTTTTATATTTTTTTTACACAGTAATACACTGGAATTTATTTACATTATAAATTCTTGTAATATTAACTGTATATCTTTAATAAAAAGGTGAAAATTTTCAAAGCACCTTAAATGTTACGTTTTTTTTTTTTTCGAATTATAATTGTCAATGAACACTTTATAAAGTAAGTAATAAATAAATAAATAAATGTTAACCAACAATCACACCACGTTAACCTAGCCCCGTGCTAAGTTCGTAAGAACTTGTGTTACAGGTACTAGGAACGGAAATAAATTTTAAGAAATTTATATATAAATATATACATAAATACACATCCATGACCCGGTGCAGATATCTATATTCGTCATACAAATTATCTGCACCTGGCGGGATTCGAACCCGCGACCGCTGCGTAAAATGTCCAGTTGCCTGACCACTCGACCAGCCGGCCGTCAATAAAATAAAACAAATAATTAAAAGTAAATATGACTATTCTGCTAAGAATAAATGAGTAAATAAAACACTTGCTAGTTTTTTTGGGACAAACAGTTCAATGCAACAAGTTCACACAACACTATCAAAAACAAAAACACACAACATAGGAGATATGTGTATAATATATTAATTTTTACCTTTATTTCACAGCTCTGTCTGTCTGTCTGTATATGTTTTTATTAGCTTGCAAACGTATGAAATTTATATTTTTAAAGTATTTTTAATAATTATTTTTATTCTACATGCTTCGAAGGTAAACACCGTTCGATTGGTTCATTGAGGTATTCTTTATGAGTATATCATAAAATTATTTACATTATTTCACCTATATTAATGGTGACTATATCGCTTCTGTAAGCCTTAGCTTGATGATATGTAGCCTATAAATTTTCTAGAACATCTAACCTTAAAACGCCAAAGTAATTTGAAAAATTAGATTGATAGATACCACGATTAAATAAATAAAATAAATAAATAAACGTCTCACACTCAACGGCCCCCAGTAGGATGTGAATCCTGTATCGGGAGTCCGGAAACACACACAATACACAAGCACAAACGACCACGTCACACATCTGTATGGCCTATACAAATATTTGTCATGTGCGGGGATCGAATCCGCGAACGCTAGGGCATTAGGCAATTATTTAATTAAAATTAACACGATTAAGCATATAAATAAACAAGCTTTTTATATTACATAGCGTAGGTACGGCTATATCAGCTATATCAATTTTACGGCACCTCTGATGATGAAACAACTTATATTAAGCGTGACTTTTACAACTTAAAATAATAAACCTTGAAAATTTTTCCGTCATCCAAGCGTTATCCTGTTTCAAGTAATCAAATGTTTGAAAATAAAAGGATCATCAAGGATCGAGTTACATCTTAAAAGCATAAGAGAAAAAAAGAGGATATAACAAGTTTTCGTTTGAAAAACTAATATAAGATATGAACTTTGAACTTTTAAAAACATATAATTATGATAGGGTTTTTTTTTTTGTTACTTTAAATAATAAGAAGCATGAAACGCTTTATTTCCAATCGGAATAAAATTATCTTTAACTTTTTTATCTTTTGTTATCTACGATTAATTAAAGTTTTTTTTTTCATTTCAATTTGTAAAAAGAACTTTTCTTTGGGCTTACCGCTACCGCAGTTATGTATAAAGTGCAGATAAATTCCATCTCTGGGATCCCTTAGGTCTTTATATATATATATATATATATATATATATATATATATATATATATATATATATATATATATATATATATATATATATATATATATATATTATTTATTATTTATTTTATTATTTATTATATATATATATCCAATTTAAATTGTAATATTTGCATCAATTACAAGTGCAAAAGCATGTTAAATTGGGCCAACATGAAGCATAATTATTAATCACTCATTGAAAACCATTAACATTATGAATGTTAAAGATTATTAAGGACATATAACAAGCTCGTCAACTGGTTTGGCGACCAGTCCAACGATGTTGTTGACATTTGCTCAACGTTTTGCACCAAGAAGGGACTGCGACTATTTCGTAAACGAAACTTTTATATTTATAAACATTTTATTAATGAACCTAAAATCGTATTACTACTGCTACTACTGAAAAGTAACCGACGTAGCTAATGTAATTTTAATGAAAAAAACGGGAACATATTTAATGGAACCAGTATTCGTTGGACACCTAAGGTGTTGAGATAGCATCTTCAGAAAGAGAAGGGTAGCATTAACGAACCCCAACCTGATAAGCAGATGACATTAAAAGAGTCAGAGTGAGTCATTGGTTTTAGGTACTAGCGAGGAGGTTTATGTCCATAAATAAAAATTGTTTATAAATCGAAAGAAAATAATTACTTAAATTGCATGCACAAGACAAATTTGTAAATATATAAAAGCTTAATGACCCTTAACACACCCGAGATGAAGTTATATAACGAATAGAATCCGTAAACCACTTTTACTTTCAAAGAATAAAAAATAAATTCAGTCGTAAACTGGTCGGGCAACTGGTTGGGTAACAGTACTCAATAGTTTTTAGTACCATTTTTGACATTACTCAATCAGTTAATGAGATTTCACTGGTAAACATTTAACTATATCGGTTTTATTTGATAAGAAATCAGGTACGACTTTTATAATTAAACTTTTATATATTATACAAAATTCACATGTTTTTTTTAATCTCTTAACATTAATTTAAATTAATTAGCGCATTCAATAAAAAAAATTAAATTTTATAGAGAAATGAGGGTATTCAGTTACGTGGCAACGGTTAAAAAAGTTCTCTCAGATTTATTCAAGAAATAATTTATGTAGTACAGAGCTACTAGTTAAAATCTTAGAATTAAAGTCAATATTCGGTTCAAAACATTACATAGTATTTTTCTACAACATAGTATTTTGCTTAAATATTTTATATATTTTGAAAGTCGCAATAAATTAAATATTTGTTACTATTTAAAGAAGATTTTTCTCTAATTTTCAATATAAGTACATTTAGTAAACATATAACCTTCCTTTTTGTATCGGTAGATTGCTATTCAAACATCTTATTTATCATCATCACATCATCTTCATCATCTACATATTAACCGTTGGATGTCCACTGCTAAACGTATCTTATTATTTCGACTTTATTCTTTTTCTTACTTTTTAAAGCTTTTTTTTTGTTTGTTTATATGATTTTTGTTTTGCCACTTTTTTCTGGTTTTTCGTTTTTATACGATAGGTCAATAATTTGTCTGTACACAGTATGTGTGTCGCAAATATAGTTTATTTATTAAGTTTTTCCTAAGCCCTATTGCTTTATATAATTGGAAATAATTTGCATAAATCTATAATCTACATAATATATCATATCGATTTCGAAAACACTTTTTGACACAGATATCTTCATCTAACTAGATTAGTTAAAGATCTAATACAGATAATGTCGTTTACGATCTTTATAATATTACACATCAAGTTAATTGATCTAGCACTTGTTGAATAATTCGTCTACTATGAGCTGCCAGACTCGTGCCAAGTACAAAGCATTAAATATCAACAGAATTTGCATTTTCTTTAACGAGTTCAACTGATTTATGGTCGAGACGTGTTTGAGAAATTTAGGGAAATCTGTGTCTTGAAATACGTACTAAAGGTGAATTATTATGAACTAAAATTATAGAATTACCGAAGTTTTAGCTAACGTTTCAAAGGAAAATTTCATACTAGAAATATAATAACCAGTGTAGTTATTAAATATATTTAAAAAATATATAATAATATATTTTAACACACAATATACACGGTCGTCTACTCCTAAGGTAGACAACATAATACCTGTATTTTAGGTAACACTCGACTGTCATACGTTAATACTTTTTTTTTAGTAAATATACATTAAGATGCTTCATTTTAGATCAAACATTTTTTTTCTCAAAGTCTCACCTGAAAATCTTGTAGTTGATAAAAAAAAACCAAAATTTTGAGCTATAACAAAGCCCTTAATTTTGATTTAAGGCGTTGCTCATCAAACAATAAGTTTTCTATACAAAAACCTATGAAATCCATTTTTATTCATTTTTTCTTCCTCTCGCAAAGTAAGATTTTTTTTCTCGTATTTTGCTACTCAATTCTTATTAACAACAAAAAAAACAATATTCAATTACCTTCAAAAAAGTTCAGCGAAATTTTTCCGCCAGTATTAAGCTTTAGGGTTGTTAGATGTATATTAGTAGAGGAAAGTTACCAAATATGGAATAGTATCCCTAATATGGAATACAGGCATTTCTATTAAACGGAAAGTGACACACGCAGTAAACTGTGTTCGTCTCTTTCTACGTGTCCGCATTCGCGCGTATAGGTCGTAACATGTCACTCGAGCGAGCCCTTTCATCACAGTAGCAGTGTTTTGTTTTGTCGCTGCCGCATAACTTTCTAAGGTATGTAAAAAACACGTATTTTTCGCATAAAAAGAGCACACAGTATTGTTGTTATAGCTTCTAGACATTGTTTAGATGTTTTTTTGTGGGTTTTAGCGGTATTTGATTGTATTAACTTATCAAATATAAAAATATAAAGGTCAGTTTTAAATCGTTGGAAAATCCAAATATGGACAAATCATAGTATCCAATTATGGAATATTCTATAATTGGTTATTTCAAGTGTCAGCTGATTAGATGATTGTGTTAATTATAATTTAAAAGTATTTTTCTATTTTTCATCAGAATGAAACCTGCCTGCCTGCCTGCGTTCAACTCAAACACGAAACGAAAAGATTGGAATACAGATGACATGGCGCAAGCTATTAAATTAGTAAGAGAGAAAAAAATGGGTTATTTGAGAGCTGCAAAACACTTTGGTGTGCCGAGGTCTACCTTGTTTCGATTATGGCAGAAAAACGAACTACCGCCAGAAGAAGCCGCAGCTACTACACTTGAGAGGAAAACTGTTTTAGGGACAGCTCTTGAAAATATTTTGGTAGACTACATTTTGACGATCGAGAGCAAATTTCACGGCTTGACGAGAAGCGATGTTCTAAGAATGGCGTACATGTTGGCAAGACGTAATCAGTTGAGAAATCCATTTGGTAACACGGGATTGGCTGGAAATAAATGTGTAATGGAAATAAATGTCATAAGGACAAACTATCAGTGAGACGACCAACTGGCACATCTTTTGCTAGAACAGATATTTTGATAGACAGTGAGGTGATAGGAAACACAGCTCCAGACTCTGAAGATTCGGAGTGTATTTTCTGTGGTATGCTGTCTTCAAATGATATCCATGGTAAAACATGGGTCAAGTGCCTAATGCGTGGGCTCTGGGCACATAATGATTGCGCAGGACCATAGTCTGATGCCTGGATTTGTGATTTTTGCAAATAATTTGTGTTCCTTTTTATGTTATACCAATGTTTCCAACGAATATCGTCTAAGTTAAAGTTAAATTTTCATAGTGATTATAGTATTCCATATATGGGGTACCTATTCCATATTTAGATACCTTTATCATTATTTAGTTTTTTTTATTTTTTTTTATTTAAAATTAGTCAATGTAACCAAAACTTGTTACAAAATAAAGCGTAAATATATGATTATTATTAATGACTACAAAATGTTTTTTATTTGTAACGTTTGGGCAAATTATGTGCAATAAACAAAATGGTATTCCATATTTGGTCACTCTCCTCTAATTAACAATTTCTTAATTTTTGTTATAACCCAATTTTTTTGCGTATTACGTATTTGGTGGTTAAGTTCTAAGAAACAATGTTAAAGTAAAATGTTTAATGTATAGCTAGGAAATAGGTGATAAATTACAATTTTTTATTAATAAAAGTGTGACAACCCTATACACGATGACATTTGCTTTGCTTACAAAAATTCCACATCGAATTTGGCTTAAGTATAGTTTATATAGATTTGTATTTATTTTTATTATTTAATAAGGAATACATGATAGCCAAATGTCACTACACGTAAATATCTATAACTTGCACAAAATTCCGATACTAACAAACAGTTTAAATGTCAAATATAAAATATCATAAATAAACATTTCATACTCCAGAGCCTCCAGTAAGATGAGAATACCGGGTTGAGGGTTCGAAACATACACAAAACAAGCACAAATGCACAGACTACGAAAAACATCTGTATGGCCTATACAAAGCACTTGTTATTTGCAGGATCCCTCTGAACTGAACCCGTGACCGGTAAAACATTTTTATTAATGTAAAAATGGAATTTAATATAGTTAATTTTTTAAATTAATTCAAATTTAAATAAATCCCTCAAAAAGTATAGAACAGAACCCTGAAAAAAAAATTCCATAACTTTTTCATCTGTACGGTAAAAATACTGGACTGAAACACTTTATCTTTTTATCCGTTACGCCTTTCCACGCTGCATATATTTAACTTACAAATTCTATTATAAACAATATTTTAAAAGTTTTAGTGTTAAAGCTTGGGCTTTGTAACCAACCGCTTTTGAACAATCCACGATACTTTGTTAGCAAGAACTCCCCGCCGTTACATCTGTGTTTAATTTCGTCACTTGTCCGATTAATTTACGTTTATGGATAAGATAAGCTAGTAAGTTTCCGTGAAAAAAAAAAAGCAAGTTTCCGTTTCCCTTTTCTGTTTGTACTTGAAGGGGAATGTATAATATTATAGGTTATTTAAACTATACATGGAGAAAATATGTGGTTTTAAATAGCTTTCATTTGCTTTCAAGGAAGGTACTTATAATACTAATATACTTTGTTTGTATAAGTTAAGGATTAACAAAAAAATATCTACTATTTCTACATCTTCAAAATTATAAAGGTTGTAACCTCGACCGCGCCAATCAATCTCCGTCATGTCTTCTCCATTCTACGTGACATTGGCAAAATCATCTTTGTTATATTGGCACTAGTAAAAGCCATCAATCCTAATTTATATATGTCGGATTAGAAATTAGTGGAAATAAAAAATTAGAACTCTGATTGCTTAAATCTTTATTACCACCGGTTCGGAATGCAGATTCTGCCGAGAAGAACCGGCAAGAAACTCGACAGTTACTCTTTTAAATAAGAAATCGTTAATACAAAGTTGAATCATTATAAAAATATCACAAAATGGTTCACGTATACCGGATAGTCCAAATGCGTCTGCTCCGAGCGCTGGCTGGCTGACAAGTTCCAGTGCATCGCTAAGTGCGTGCCTTTATAGTTCTATCCGTCATAGTTATTTTACAAAATGTGGGTACATCTAATATTTTACAAAGTATGGGGATATCAAATAATAAATTATTCAGCAATTCAAACAGCAAAATCATTACATAAAAATAAATAGAAATAACAATAACATTTTAACACAAATTATTCAGCGATTCAATGAGCTGAATCATTACATAAAAATAAATAGGAACTAAACTGATAGGAACTTACTTCAAAATTTTACAAAAAGTATAATGAAGTTACTAATGTTCCTTAAATTAATTAAAACAATCATTAAATTAATTTAAATAATCATTTCCGGCCACGTGTTTTTCTTAAATATGCGGTTTCCCGCCGACATATACATTCATATAATATTAAAATATTTACCATGCACAAGTTAAAAATAAATTATTTACAGCTAATATATTTATAAATCATGACCGCAATGATGTCAAGAATACTGGCAGCATTTCCCCGTTGAATCACAGTACTACCGATTATCTGGGCAAAAAATGCACCAGCCATCCTATCATCAGTGGACGCTTATTTTTGTATCGTAGGGGAACCCATTTACGTGTGATATCCAGGACGCCCAAGTGCAGTCCTAGACCGTATAGCGGACTCAGCCCTTGGGGTTGCAATAATCTTCAATGGAGGCTATGAAACTTTTAATGCTTAAAAGCTTTTTAATGCTAATAAATAATAATTACTTTGTAATTATATAATGTGTTGAATATTTTTTAAGAGTTCTTTATTCGGCTTATTAATACAATTTGAATGATCTACTGGTGTTTTTCAAATACGACGAATTAAATTGTACGTTATATTACACTTGAAGTAGGTACAATTGAATGTTAAGAGAACTTGACCCAACATGCTACTCTCATCCCGCTGTGAAATTGTTTCAATACAACTCGCGAATTAAGAGCCATTAAATGTTTTTGGTTTGTCAAGGAGATGAAATATTTGAAATATCATAAAAAATTAATACTTGTTTCTAAATGAATTTGGTAAATCATTTCGTCTGACACATTAGTGATACAATTCTGCTTTTTCAATTTCTATAAGTAAGAAGCACTATTATAACAATAACTATAATATTTTTGTTTGAAATTTGTTATACTAGTGCTATTTAAGAAAAGATTATAAGGCCAATATGACGCCATTATGATAATATTGAATTAATAGTATTTCAAACCTGTTTCGACAACTTTTAAAGTTGTTGACTGACTCACGCCACTGTTGATAACAAAAGGTAAATTAATAAGAAATTTTTTACTGCAAATACAATATTTTACTACTTACTACAAATATATAATATAAACGACTATGTACATATATTTAATATGTTTACTCAAATTTAAAATGTATAAAACTAGGGTTTGTCGATCTTGTATCAGAAATATTATAGTTTTATATATAAGTAATGTATTAATTAATTAAAAAAATCAAAAAACCCGACTGCGTAAAATACTTTTATTATAAACTAAAAAGAATAAAACAATTTACTAGCTTTCGTTTGATACCCATATTGCTACAGTAAGATAAAAAAAATTCAACTCCCCCCCCATCCCGCCATTTGCGGGCGCCATTTTGAAAATTTATATAGCCTATGTCACTACTACGTAAAAAGATAGTCCAGCAGTGGAAACTCGATAGTAAATGTCCAGGTAATTTATGGTACCTAACGCTACATCTTGCGCCACGACCAGCTGCATGTTGGAATCCATCACGCTCTAATTACTGCAATTGTGCCACTTGTCAATTTTCTAAGTAAATATTTCTAATGCGTGCAAACTATGCGATCATAATCGTGAACAATCATACAAAATCATCTTTGTGAGGAGAGTTTTCATGGATGAGATATGGCAGGTTGAATTTTCTTCCGTTGCGTTTCTTTTAAGCTGTTTCAGAAGAATTAAAATGAAATCTAAAATATAATTTAATGAAAGCTACTTAAAGCTTAAAAACTTTTGTTGACATTCTCATCACATCGATCAGGACTCGTGTCTAACTCTTTTGCTATCACTGTCATACGACTGTGAAATATATAGACCTGAAGAGATCAGTAAAGTGCCCTCTAAGAATTTCTTCAAAATCTCCATTAAAAAATATCTCCTTAATCAGGAGAATATTGGTCACAATGGCTGAGTTTGAGTAACGTCATATTATTTCCTTGCTTTTTATATTTGATAACATTATATTATATTGTGTTACATTGTGTTATATAATGTTAATATTATATTGTTTGTAGTATGTTATTGTTTTATTGATCACCTACACACTATACTTTCTTGCATATACCAAGATTGGCTGATAGAAAATGCAGTGGCGTTAAGCCCGACTTTTGTAAAGACTTCTATTAGTTACTACAATTATTTAAAGCGGGATATTTACCATGTTTTTTATTTTTGTTTGTTGGAGATCTTTCGTGAACAAGACATTCGTAGATAATGTTGAAATATCGAGCTCCACCAAACAAAAAAAAAAAACATGGTAAATATCCCGCTTTAAATAATTGTAGAAATACACGAAAGTAAAAAAAAAATGTTTATAAAGAAACGTCACAATTTTTTATACATATTTTCAATGTAAAGAATCGAATCTATTACAGTTTCAATATAAGTACAGATCAAACGTAATTATAAAGCATCGTAATCCATGCAAAATAGCACGGGAGGCCCTGTAATGTCATAATACGAAACTTTAATTTATCAAAATTAGTTTTAGCATGTCAGTTTATCTTAATATAAAGTTTGTTATTCTCCATCAAATTTTCTCTCTAATAAATTAATCAAACAAGAAAATATTTCAATGAATACAAATGAAAATTTTATCAATATCCGAGTTTTGTTGCGGAAACTTTAAATTGTGTACAGAGCCTCCTGACTTCGAAACAAATACGTTATCGAAGTTTAGACAGAATTCTGAATCTAATTTTCTTACACCAAAAATTGAATTACTGAAAATTGTTATTGAATTAATAATTAATTTACTAAATTAAGATCGAGTCACACTCTTTGAATAATAGATAAATAATATATATATATATATATATATATATATATATATATATATATATATATATATATATATATATATATATATATATATATATATATATATATATATATAGATCTCTAATATAGAGATCTCTAAATTTTAAAACTTTAATTTCAAGAAATATTTTATGCAACAATAATTATGATAGATAAAAAATTAAGTTATATTTACATTTATTATAAAGTGAAAAATTGCCCTAGTATTAAAAATAATTGGTTCGAAAGAAAAATATCACTGTAAAATGAATACCGACTAATTATTTGGGGCACTTTTATTCTTTTCCTTAATTAGTTGTCATCTGCTGCTATATTTATAATTATCGTAACGTGTTATTTTATCACCAATTAACATTTACAAATAATTCTAAAATCGAACTAATACTTCTTAAATTTAGTTGTACAAACTAATATATTTTTATATTATTGTATATGATACATTCTTATTTACGATGCAAACTTGTATAAGTACTCATTAAATTTCGTTTCGCTGTGAAAAAAATTCTCTCAAAACTGACAGATAATGCCATTTTCGTATTAACAATCTTGGTATCAGTATGAATGTATACTAGTGGTCGCCCAGTGTTCGAAATTCGACTCAATTTATAATTGACAGCATTGTGAACATCATAAAAATATGATTACGCATAACATAGTAAGCAGTCATTGGACCTGATCTGTGATAATAAATTTCGATAAAAAATTAGTTGCAAGACCTGTATTTAAGACCGCGTTGCCAACAGACTGACAATAAACAAAATTTCTAAAATTTGTGTATATACATATTTGTGATTATATCTACATATATGTGTGTGCCGTAGTGTGTGTAGTGTTTTTTTTTTTAATGAATTTAATGTATTTTTTAGCATTATTATAAAAAATATTAGCATTTTGCACTTCTTCTCCATATAAAATTTAACTGTGCCAAATTTCATACTTCTTCATCCGCGTAATTTTCGTAAAAAGGGGTAAAAAGTTGTTGCTTTACGTATAATATAATATACATATAGATTACAAGCCAGTGTTACCAGTTCACCTTGCCGTTCAGATAAAACAGAAAAGGTCAGATTAGTTCTTAAAATACCGAAATAATACCCTAGAATTATGGTTTGATTTAAGTTTAATTTCAGCTATTATATCGTCCATCTTTTTAAACTTAGGTCATGTCAAATGCGTGTTTTAAATGTACTATTATTCAAGTAGCAATTTTAAAGAAGTGATTATGGTTTTTACGCTAACTTTTAATTTTTACTCGCAGGTAAGTGATAAACGCGGAAACGAGGCAATAAAATATCAAGCAGTGATTGTGCCTACGTATGCCAACGGCCTACGTTCTTCCGTTACTTCTTCTGCGACAGGATTCAACACGTCCATGCCTTATTGCTCGAAATATGCGACGTAGATTGTATCTCGTCGCACTCTCATCAATCTGGACTGTTGTTTATTATTTTGACAGAAATAAACCAAGATCGCGATGGAATGAGTAGAATACACGTCGCGTGAATAAATGTTCGCATCTCGTCGCTTCGCTGCTTATTTTGTCTCTCATCTATAAAATTGTGTTGATTTATTTTGTTTTCATATTGTTGAAAAAAAAAAGATCACTCGCTGCAGTGTTTATTGTATAATGTTTATATTGTTATTCGAACTACAATAGTAATTTATTTTTTTAAAGCATGAATATTATTTGTATCAACAAAATCTGTTTTCCAACGTTCGTTATTATAATTACCATTCATTTAGATCAAAGTTTAAAATTAGCTAAAAAATTACTCAAAATAAATCCATTTGATCATCTGTGAATAGCTCAAATTGATAGAGCTAGGCTAATTCTAAATTATCTCTATATAGCCAAATCCAGTTAGCAATTCGTCGGACAAACCATAGTGATGTAGAATAATGTTATTTTGAATTATTATCGATAATTTGAAAATAATTTATTTATAATTTAAAAAATGAAAAATTAGTAAATTATCAAGTATAAAACTTTAACATTACGTAATACATATATATATATATATATCGAATCGACCTTTACAAATGTGCTTTGAACCTTGAAAACTATGTTATATTTAACAGTCGAATGAGATTATATTGTTAACAAAAACACTGATTTAGATAAATGATACAATTAATAATTATGATATAATTTTAATATCTGTAACATAAAAGAAATTATTGTAATATTATTAATAATTGTAGAATTCTAGTGAATTGTTTTACGTTTTAAATGATGAGTGTTAATTTATATTATAAATATATTTTCTGTATCATATTACTCGTATTTATAGTAATAGAAGATGCAGATGTGCGAAGTTTCAACGCCATTGCGTTTCAAGGTCACTGTTACATCCCTGTTCATCTTGCGTGATGCTGTTAGTGTAGAACCGTTTTTAAATTATTGGGCTGTGTGAATTAGGTTTATTATTATTATTATATTCGACCTATAGCTCCAGATGTGAGCTGTTAAACAAATTGTTATAAATTTTTGTGTTGTGCTGTGTAAGCACGCTTATCGATTCCTATAACCAAAATAATTATATAATCAAAAAACAACCTCATAGAATCTGAATTTATAAATGTAAATAAACAGCGTCTGTCGAAAAAGAGTATTAAAATACGCATATAAACCTGCGGGACAAGTCTAGTTTAGTATGTGTTTTATTTTTGACCTTGCTATTTATGAATATATAAAATTTAATGTTAAACGGTCAAATAGGAACGATACAAACAAGCAATCTCTATGTATCTTTTTCTTTTATTATTATTTCAATATCAAAATTATAGTAAGAGTAAAAAAATTAAAATAAATCGTTATAATAACCTGTTGTCTATAAATTAAATACTATTTTCATTTATGGCTAAATATTTTAAATATACAAAATTGTTTTTCTTTTTTAAGTTAATCGAAAAATAAAAAAGTTTTAACAATGAATTATTGAGATTTTAATGTTTAGTTCTATAGACGGAAGATTTAAAAATAGTTGTGACATCATTAAGAGGTATAACTATATTAACACATATACGTTTTTAATAATATTAGAAACGAATATACATAATGTGTCTTTCAAGACAGCGATTAAATGAAGGTTTCGTTTGTGATTGGTTAGTTAGCGGTGCGATCAAGGTGAATTAAAAAAATATGATGTGAAAATCCAGCGATGCTTGGATTTAGGTAAACTTTCAGATAAGAATACACTAAATCCAAACGAACAGTTAGAGTTCCTAACGCTTTTCGTAAAAAATATATTTCTGCTTTCATATTTTATATTAAATTTTCTTTACCAAGTTTTAATGAATATTAATGAAAAATATCACGTGGCTGTACGTTTACCTTGATTACTTCTTCATATAGCCACAAGTACACAACTGGCTTGCCACTGGAAAAATGTTATGAAATGTCACAGAATCTACAAACATCAGCTGTCTTTATCTAAACATTGATTTTGGAGTGAGATGGATGATTTGAGTGGTCAGTTACTAACATAAAGATTTTATTTTTAATAGTAATTTGAAAAAAAATAGGAGATATGTTTTTTCAACTAAAAGCTGTACATAAATTATATTAAGTTAAATTGAGTCACAACAATTAAATTTAATTACAAAATATCTCAATGAAACCAAATAAAAAATGTAATTGCTGTTTTACGTAAATTACTTACAATACCATACGTAAACTAGCGTAGTAAACTACCTATTAATTACCATACGTAAATTTACTATTATTTTAGTTTTTTTTTAAATATATATTAGAAATAAAAATAAAAATAAACTAAATCTAAAATTATTTTACTGTTATTACAAGATGACCCTTCCAATTCGTGAAATTTAAAGCCTGTGGCTATTCCTCTAGGTTTTTTTTTTCTAAAAACTCACAGTATTGATGCGAACGAAACAAACAAAATAAATCAAATCGGTCGAGCTATTTTCGGGTTATTGTGAGACGTATACAAAATACATGATTTTCATTCAAAACGAGCGCTGACCATGCGCTGACCTCGTTAGCTTTTTGCATTTTTTATCACGGTTACTTAAATTATAGGTTCATTGAACACTTAAAAATATTTATTTTTATTTCAATGCAAAAATACGAGTAAACAAAGATATTTTTTTAAACAAAAACTATGTTAACATAGTTTTATAATTAAAACTATTTAAGAAATAACAACAAAAAATACTATCTTTTTACATTTAATTAGCATTTTGCATTTTTAAATTAATTAAGATTAAAAAGCTACACTATCGTAAGCCGGATAAATATAATTTATTAACAAAATATAAATTGAAAATCATATTTTTAATTTCATCGATAGATATACAAGATTATGCCTCCCATCACTAATTTTAGTTTTGGGTCAAACTTCACAAAAACGTTCATTGGAAATTTATTTGCTGAAGCTAATGTTATTTCGTCGACTGCATCTAAAAGCTTATAAAATTTTAACGAAAGAAACATTTTGGGATTTCAAATGATTCACGTAAATAGATTTCTTTGCAAAAAACCTAAATACGAAAATGAACTCTGTAATTATTTAAAAAATTTAGAAAAATAGCAAAAGAAAGTTAAGTAAAAAATAATAAATAGTAATTTCATAATTCTACGTTCAGTTACAATATACACATTGATTGAAAATATAAAATACGTGAAAGCTGTTTTAATAACGCTTTTAAATTTGTTCAAAATTGTAATTATAAATTTGTATTATAACTTTTTCAAGTGGAAGATAAATAAAAGAAACTTAATTCTATAATTTTATTTTATTTTGATATAATATTATAACAAATTAATAACATAGATAAATAAAAACATTAACTTAGATAAATAAATTAATACAGATTATTAGTTTTAAAATTATAATTTTAGTAATTATAACTTATGTACTCATAGGCTTTATGTGCTCTCCGAGGCGCGGTGGGGTAACCCACAAGAACATACATCTAGACCGAAACAAATATTTGCACAAATACAAATATCTGCCCCAAGCGAGAATTGAACACGCGACCGCCGGCGTTGAGGCGACTACTCGCAGCCAGAACGGTCATTGTAATTTTAGTAGTTCAATTAAATATCAATATTTCAGTTTTCGTTAGCGTGACGCTAAAGAATCTGACTGTGTCGCGTGCTCAATTCCCGCTTGGGGCAGATATTTGTAATAAATATATTAAGAAAGATTCTAGGCTCCAAACATTACACTATGATTTATAAGATCGTTGAAGTAAAAAACGTTAACGAATCTGATGAAATTTAATTCACGTTTTTAATGTAAGTAAAACCGAGAGAAAGTTATTGTTTTATTAAATTCATCAATTTCTTGAAATATTAGAGGGACTGATTTTACTATCAATTCCATTGCATGATAACTTTTCTCACAAAAACTGTATCTAGGTTAATGAGTAAACGAAGTTTGAACTTGGAAAATATGAGAGAAATTCTACTTTTGCTTTAAATTTTTTAAGGTGCAGACAGTTTTTCTATAATTTTCGTCAAAATTTCTTTAATGTTAATTTTTTAGTTTAAAAAATTGCATTTGATAACCGTTCTGGCGGAATGTAGTGCGAGTGGTCGCCTACACGCCGAACGTCTATTGTTCGATTCTCACTCGGGGCAGATATTATTTATACATATATAATTATTCAAATATATAGATACATAAAAAGAAATTTATTGAAAAATTAAGTTATTTCAAGAAATCAGATAACCTTTTATCTATTACAAATTTTTTACTTATATTGTATTAAATAAATATACATTATAAGAATAAACAAAGCTCGTCTTTATATCCACTACAGTTAAAATTTTATTTCGCAAGTTTATTATGAAAGCTATTCATCATACACGTATAGAAAACCGAGCTTCGCAAGTCATCATAAAGCTCAACGTTGTTTAGCTAAATATATATTATTTTTAAAAGAGTAACTGCGGAGTTTCTTGCCTATTCTTCTCTGCAGAATCTACATTCCGATTCGGTGGTAGCTTTACTTTTACAAAAAATAATAATCGCTTTAAAGTTTTAATTTGTAAAATGACGATTTGAATTTGCTCGTGGGGCAGATTTGAATAAAATTGTTTTTGATTTTTATTTTGGAAAAAAAAGAGAAATATAAAAAAATACAAAAAATATATTAATAAGGAAAGTAATTATTTAAAACAACTCTTTGATATAATAAATAGATATATACTCGTAGTCACGTAATTTACAACTCTCGCTTTCATCCGCTTTGTATTTCAAATCAAATCAAATCAAAAATATTTTATTCGTTATATGGTGATTACACACACTCAACGAAGGTAAAAAAAAAAAAACTTTTCTATTATTTTGGCAGATAGATTGAATTTTTTGATTATATCTACTACTTAACGAGGCATAGTACAAATCTTTATGGCGTAATATTACTTATAAACAGGCTTTTAAAGCAAAAGGCTAAATCAGTCAAGTAGATCCCAAATCTAGCTCGTTAAAAAGTGAAAAAAGATTTTAGAATTTCATGTCTTTTAAAACAAATATTAAAACAGCCGTGAATCGAACCTGTTGCTATCAAATTATTTGATGTATCATTCCCTGACGGGTAATGATGATTAATGGCTCAATGTGAACTAGAATATTATTTTTGATGATGTATTCAGAGTTAATTTCGTGTGATACGATACTATGATTTATGATCGTATTAGTCGTATTTTTCGATATCCTAAGTGTATTTTTTTTCTTATAAAAGAAAAAGGATTTTTACGAGGTTTATACGGAGAAGAAGTGCAGAATGCTAATATTTTTTAAAAATAGCACTCAAATGTATTTTACATTAAATTAATTAAAAAAGACACTACACACACTACGACACACACACATATGTAAAATGTACATGTATATACAAAGTTGTTTATTTACAAATTCTGTTGTCAACATGGTATAAATACAGGTCTTGCAAAGATTTCGAAATTTTTTATCACAGATCAGGGTCCAATGACTGCTGTATATGTCACTCACCATGTTATGCGCAATCATATTTTTATGAAGCTGACAATGCTTTCAATTATAGATCAGGTCGAATTTCGACCACTGGGTGACCACTAATAAATAGAAAAGACATGAAAAATAAGTTATATTCTTCAATATTACATGAAAATCAGCATGGAATTTCTTGCAGTATAGTTGATCATACTTGTATTGAACAATATTGAAAGATTTTAATGGATTTGTTAAGTTTTCAACAGAATCTGCCTTTCGAACCATGAAGCTGTCACGTGGAACCAACATGACAGACTTATAAAGTGACGTTTTAAAAGTGCTTTCATATCTATACTTTGAGTTTGAGCTTGACTTTATTGATATCATAACATACACATTATTAAAAAAAATCTTTTAAAACGTCATAAAATTGAAATAAACATTATTTTCTCAAACATTAATCTCTGTTTACAAATACTGACTAATATTGAGATAAATGAACATATGTCCAGCGGTAACCGTTCTTAAAGGTCTAACCGACAGTAGTGGCTGACCTTATCTAATACTCGGACATAGAACAATGAAAATACAGAGAAATCAATTTCAAAAATTTAAAATAATACTGACTCATAACGCGCGCCTGACGAATATTTTTTGTCATAAAATGTATGAATAAAATAATTGATTGATTACATTACAGAATGTCATATAAAATTTATATGACAACTGTTCAGATATCAGATCTGTATAAGATAAAAAGTGGTTGACTCAAATTTTTCTATGCCCTTTTCTCCGTTTAAGCGTTTCGATATTTTAAAAGAAGATTAGGATGTGCTGTATATCCTTTAACTTAACGCAGACAGATATACAGTTTTATGATTTAAGAGACTCGACTTTAACTTTTATATAATTTTAAATAATGATGTTATATGAACAAATCGCACATATAAAAATTACAAATTTAAATAAATAAATAAAATGATGCTCGTATCAAAAGATTATTGATAATTGTGTACAAGCATTTCGTTGTTAAAAACATATCCCTAATATTATAAATGTGAAATGTAAGTTTGTTTGTTACGCTTTCACGAGAAAACTACTTAACCGATCATCATGAAACTTTGTAAACGTATTCTTGAAGGTATTAGAAGTAGCATAAGATACTCTTTTTTTGATCGCGATTACTAACATCCACGCGGGTGAAGCCGCAGGCAGAAGCTAGTAGGAATATAATCATATTATTAAATGGTAATCAAACAATTTGTCTGTTTCAATTGCCGGTTTCAAATAACAATCATCATATCATCAATCAAATCATAAGTTAAACATAATAACTTCAAAGATTATAATATCAAAAATATTTTACAATATTTAAAAATATATATATTATAAATTATTTACATTTAATTCGTTTTAAAAAGCAAGTAATATTAATAAAAAAGTAATTATTGACAAATAGTAAAGCAACTAAATATAGACACAAGACAGACAAGCGTAACCGGAAATATGGTTGAGTGACAGCTGACATACAAAATGGTGTAATAAAAAAAAAAACTGTTATTAGCTTGTTTCGAAAAGAAAAAAAATATAACAAAATCAAGGAAACACTTTTCACCTTAACTTTTAAATGGTAACTTATATACCTATACGGCTATGAAATGAGATTCACTATTATTTACTATACTTAAATAATGGGTTTATGAAAAAAACTAAAGTAACAGGGAGAAATATATATGTATATAATATATAAAATTGTATTGTATGTATAGACAGACAATTGATAGCAACAAATTCTCTGAACTCACGCTACTCTGTTTTAGCCCGCTCCTTTTCCTTTCATTTGGCCTTGTGCATGCGTGATACAAAAACGTTAACGGCGCACTGCGCATAGGCACATTTAAAATGATTTAAAGCAATTTCGATACGATTTTAAATATTTTTCATAAATTTATTAGAATATTTTTTTATGCAAATATGCTTTAATTGATTTTATGCGTGTGGTAGTATTTATAAAAAAATAAATTCTTACAATGAAACTACATGCTAGAACTTAGTTAATTTATCTTCGTGTTTCTTGGGTTGATTTTCGTGACTTCTTGAACGAAGGTGAAGCTTAATAAGTTTTACATACTATATATATTAATTATATAGCTAGTATAAAAGATATAAAATAAAGCTTACGGTCTCAATAAAAATGTGTATATTGCAAGTCTAGTTAGGTACCTACTACAAGTGGATACTAACCAGTTTTACCATCAAATAATTAAACTTAACAGTTTTATAGTCCCATGTAAAGTGAAGAGATATAGTATAACAGGACTAAATAAGATTTGAACGTAAACAAATTCTTTATTTTATAACCAGAAGAAAAGGGTATGAATTTGATTTTTCCTAATAGACATATAGCAGAAGTATCAATTACTGGATGAGGATCTGCCAGAGATTAGGTGGACTAATATAATATGCAATCCTGCCCAGAGTTCCAAGGGATTAACACGTTGACTGCCAATGTCATATAAAATTTATATGACAACTGTTCTGATGTAGTGGTGCAAATAGTCACCTCAAGATCGGCGATCGCGGGTTGTATTCCCGCTCCGGGCAGATATTTGTATTTGTACAAGTAATTGTTTCTGATCTGGGTTCTGGACTAAATAAGATTTGAACGTAAACAAATTCTTTATTTTATAACCAAAAGAAAAGGGTATGAATTTGATTTTTCCTAATAGACATATAGCAGAAGTATCAATTACTGGATGAGGATCTGCCAGAGATTAGGTGGCCTAATGTATTATGCAATCATGTCCAGATTTCCAAGGGATTTAATACGTTGACTGCCAACTACGAGATAACTCGTAGATTGCATTCTGTTTTAGGACGCCAAAAACCAATTTTATCGTCCTGTGA
Source organism: Euphydryas editha (assembly GCA_036937285.1). Classification (NCBI taxonomy): domain Eukaryota; kingdom Metazoa; phylum Arthropoda; class Insecta; order Lepidoptera; family Nymphalidae; genus Euphydryas; species Euphydryas editha. The sequence goes on along the minus strand of JAUPFZ010000008.1, from coordinate 19,407,285 downwards.
TTACTTCCCATTTTTGGACAGCTACGATTAAACTCGAAATAGGTATATCATTGCTAATATCGATAGATGGCTTTTAGGAAAAACAAAAAAACAATGCTCGCTTGCATGAACAGAAAATTTATTAAATTTTTTTTTAATAATATAATAATAATAAATCTTGCTGATGTGGTGATGTGGTGGTGATGATTGTGAGGGCACAGTCGAGGGTGTTTTTAGTGGATATTACCATCCCGCATGACGAGAACCTCGTGAAAGCCGAAACAGAGAAAAAACGTAAATATCTGGATTTGGCGCACGATATTGTCGACATGTGGGGTTGATTCCACTTAAATCATCCCTATCGTGATATCTGGCAATGGTTTGATCCCAGTTAGCCTCGCTCACCATCTGAGGCAGCTGGGTATCCGTGACGGTTCGCAGCCAGGATGTATGTAGAAGGCGGTATTACTCAACTCGGCTAGGATTGTCCGCCGATTTCTCAACCTACAGCCCTAACCCCCGGCCGTTTGATCTCCCTGCTGGGGGCGTAATTCTCCACCCGCTTATATGTATCTAAGTAAGTTTATGAAAATTTATTATATGCCTTATTAAAGTAATATTATATATATATTTATATGTGTATATTTATATATTGAACGGGTTGAGTGTAGCAATTATGTTAATAATAAGATATGATATGATAACTCTTTATTTAAAAAAAATATGATTTAATAAATTTGTTTCAAATTTTAGGCCAGATTTCTGAAAGTTGCCGTGGCAATCAGCTTGTTAAGAGGGTCTTTTCATAATAATGCTTGCTCAATTTTTTTTAAATCAAAATAATTGTTTAGATGATTATTGTTTAGGTTAGATGTTAATCTCTGTCCCATCTCTATAATTCGTTACGTAATACCTCACCATTCATATATGTATATATTATTATAACAGCCTTTAGAGAATTATTTCTACATATGTCAGAGTACACATGTCAGAAGTGAAACTTCTGAACGAAATGAAAACAAATCTTTGGCAAACTCAATTTAAAATTTATTATATAATATTAATAGTTAAACATTCTATTACTCATTTACTCGTTGTTTACGCGTTGCTAGGATACGCGACATCATACTATTTCATTCTCTCCTACGCATTTTTATATTTGTGTCTCTTACCTGTCGTTTTTTCAGTCGCATCCCGTTTCAATCACAATAATTCTAAGGAAGTTTCACTTCAAAACTATTTAAAATACTTCCTGACTATATCATTATATTAAAATAGTTAATTTTGATTACAATTGTTTAAAACAACGACAAATAATCAATACAGCTTCCCATCAATGTTAATATTGAATCTATTAAATTACTAAAACGTGTTAAAATATATATTTTAATTATATTAACATATAAGTTTATTTACAAAATAAAAATTTACTATAATCGGTATTAGTAGAGTTTAAGCAAATGAATGAACAAACTCTTTAGCTTTGTTAGATTTATATTACCAAAAGCACATACATGTACAATCGTATGAAAATACTAGTTTTAAAGTAAAAATAATTAAAACAACTTTTTGTTAATCTACACATCGTCATATATTCTGATGATTCGTGTGTAAAAATATATAAAAATAAAATTAAAGGAAAAATATTAATACATCAAAAAAAAAAAAAAAGAAATCGTTTTCACTTAATGATCCAATGTAAAAATAAAAAGTAATAAAATTTGCTGATCAGTTAGGCTGTTTGTGTTTTGTTAGATTTCTTATTTAAAAAATTAGTACATAATAACTGTAACATTATTGACCTCTAAACAATTCTAAAATAAATCCTCGTTCCTAATGAAGTTAACAAACACACACTGGCATTGACCCTGTTGCGTAATCCTACATTCTTCATTTTATTTTCAACTGCCAATTGTTTTTCAAATGACATCTTAAAACAAGAATAGAAACTTTTTGGAATATTGTTAATACTTTTTCGGTGGGATATATTAAAAAAAATATGTTGTTTATTATATAAATAAGAAAAAATAAAATATTTATTATCTTCTTCAATATTTATAGTCGTTTGAATAAAATAAATAAGTGCCTCACACTCAAAATGACTAGTTCTAGGCCAATAAAATGAATTCCTGAGTCAATCCTCCAGGTCCTGAAACAAACAAAACAAGTAACGAACGTTGTTGTCGTATGTTACTACTATTACCCTAATTGACACTATAGATATATTACACTATTTTTTATATATTTTGTTAATTATATGCTAATTCTCATATGTATTTGTTTTATAAATAAATAAAAAAAGAAAGATATAATCAAATAAATTAACTGCATCTTAAGATCACTTCTGTACTGTACTGTATCAGCCTGTAAACAACCCACTGCTGGGCGAAGGCCTCTTCTCCATATTGAAGAAGGGTTGGAGCTTAATCCACCACGCTGCTCCACTGCGGGTTGGCAGATAATAACCCTACCATGAGTGACGATCGTTATCAGGAGTCTATGATAACAACCGGTACCGACGGCTTTACGTGCTCTCTGTGACACGGTGGGAAGACCCACGAGCACATACACCTAGACCGGAAACAAATATTTGTACAAATAAAAATATCTGTCCCCAGCGGGAATCGAACTCGCGACCGTCGTCGGCGCGTAGTCTTGAGGAGACTACTCGTACCACTACACCAGAACGGTCCTCAGATCACTTCTAAAATATAATATTACACAGGGAACCACAAAGAGGCGCACTTAAAAGACGCTCAAGAAATAGAAAGTTTATTTAAAACGAATCTATTACAAACGAATAATTTTAAATGATATCAAATCAGTAAGTTAGTGTTGGGAGTAGTGTTTCATTAAGGCTTACTATGAAAAGATTCCTGGTTATTTTAATCTTAGGAAAGATTATGAACCTTTGCGTTCGTTTTAATTACTTTTTTTGTGGCCGCGAACCCATTGTTGTGATTTTAAATTAAAAATGCCTCGGGTCTTGTCCTTATTCCAGTATAGATACTGAAACAGGTCGAGCAATTAAGTTTAGCCACCTACGGTTATCGTTTTCATTTGTTTAGTGAAAAACAATTTATGGAAAATGTTTGTTTACGAATTTCATTCTGTTACATATTAAGCTGAATTAAACTAAATCAGCCTATAAGCGTCCCACTGCTGGGCAAAAGACGCCACATAATATAAGTGGGATTTATCTTATATATAAAATTCTCGTGTCACGGGGTTCGAACTTGAACTCCTCCGAATCGGCTCGACCGATTCTCATGAAATTTTGTGAGCATATTGAGTAGGTCTGAGAATCGGCCAACATCTATTTTTCATACCCCTAAGTAATAAGGGTTGTTCACCCTTATTTTTTTTTTTTAATTTTTGGATGAATTTTTTTGTTTTTATTTTTTTATAATGTGGCATTAAAAAATACACACAACCCTAAATTTTTACTTTTTTATCACCAACCCCTATTTTTTTATTACTTAAAGATTATTTATATGGCAAAACAACGTTTGCCGGGTCAGCTAGTTTTATAATATAAGTTGACCAGTTATATTTTATTTCTGCTTAATTTTTTAACGTTCGTAAAATTAAGCAGACGGTTATCTCAAGAGAATGGTCAAATCAGGGCTAACGCTGAAATTTCAAATGGTTCATTTATCCAAACATTCATCGTATGCTCGACGATGAAAGGAAAAACTTGAGAACAAGAAATCTATATCCAAAACTTATATGTGTATACATTACAACTTACATGTTTATATATTACAACTCAGTGGAGAAGCGTAGCGTAAGTTATAGTATAATAAATAGCTTTAGAGTAAAATTAAGCATCGTTTATTCTCATTAGCATAAGAAGCATATTATTTGCTAAGTATAGAAACGCTAACTTTTATACAAGACATATGACTCAATTAACAATAGCTGAATATTATATTGACTGTTTTTAAAAGTGTAACTGTTAAGGTACTTGCCGATATCTCTCAGGAGAATAAACTACATTTCAAATCGTTAATGTCTTCGTATTAAATATAATTAAATAAATAATATGATTTTTCTTTTCGGTGAAGATTCATAAGTGCTTTTACTTGAAAAAAGAAATTTTTGACTTTACCCAACAGTGGTAATTTACAGGTAGGTCGTTATAAAACAGTAGAAAATTATAAAAATAATTTGTTGCATATAAAGCTGTATTTAATAAAGTAACTCCAAAATCAATTATTATCAGAGAAAACAACTTAACTCGTCAATATTTATTTTTGTAATAATAATCTAATACTCTAATCGAACAACTCTTATAAGAAATAATTGTTATGCTTAACAACTCAGATTATATTGGCTTTTAAAGGTTAAAATTTGCATTTTATCGTTAAGTGCCTAGCGAAACGAGCTTAACTCCTAATCATCACAAGTTCATCATTAAACTTAACGGTATAACTACAGTTAAGCCTAAAGTAAGCTTTTAATTTTTCAGTATCCTGTATTTTAGTATTATTAATGTAGCTGTTACGTAAACTTGTTTTATAATTAAGAATAATTTTAACTATACTACATAATTTTAAAGCCTTATCAATATATTATTATTCATCGGTTCTAAAAAATATTTAATTTCCAAAAAATACTATTTAAAGTAAATGAAAAGCAATTTATTCAGCTATTGATATATATTGTTTACTATTTCTTAAATAAGAGCAGAAGCATACAATGATAAAAAGCAGATGAGTATAGATATTATTTCCTGTCCAAGTACTGGACATTTATAATAAAAAAAGGCATGGAAATAATATTATGCTGACTGTCAGACATTGAAATTGAGAAATATCATTTAATGAATCTCTAGGGGTTTAATTATAATCTAGACCTTTATACCGCTATTAGTCTAATACCTGTCGTAAAATCTTCATTATTAATGGATTATTATAAGTCTACTATACATTTATATATAAGTACAAATATATTACTTTGATTACTTTTTTATTTAATTTATATCAGAAAGTCGAAGAGAATAGTGGAAATTATAATTTCCACCGCACAGATCAATATCCTTCATGTCCGCTATGTGAGATTGGCGATTTTACGAGTATCTGTGCTTTTCTAACACTACAAAATGAAATATAAAGATTTAATATTGTTTCCGTGATAGTGATTCAATTTATCATTAGAAGAAGAACGATATATTCTCTTAATGACAGCGCAATACTAATCGTATTCAATAATTCATGTTTATCGTTTTCTTAATGTTTGTGTTGTTCCTATAAAATATTTACTATTTCTATGCTCTTCAAAATTCTGAGATTGTAAAATTCTATGAAATGAATAAATTTCTGCGTGGGCCATGGAATAGGAAAGTATCTGTCTTGGATATAGAGACCCTCAGGCCCAGCATCTCGATACGGTCGACCGTTATCAACGTGCCGGCTTCTGCTAGGCGGGCCGCCTCTTCAAAGTCTAATATAAAATACCTACTTTATCTACGGTCTTCAAAATTCAATTGAGGTTGTAATCTCAACCACAACCTATCTCCTTCGAGTCTTCTGCATTCTGTGCGAAATTAGTGAAATCGTCCTTGCTATTTTGGCACTATTTAAAAGCCTATAAACATCCCACTGCTGGACAAAGGCTTCTTCTCCGTATAGGAGAAGGGTTGGAACTTAATCCACCACGCTGCTCCACTGCAGATTGGCAAATAATTTTCCCTATCATGAGTAACGATCGCTATCAGGTGATTATTGACAACAACCGGGACCGACGGTTTTACGTGCTCTCCGAGGCACGGTGGGGAGACCCACAAACCCAAACCGGAAACAAATATTTATACAAATACAAATATCGCCTCCAGCGGGAATCGAATCCTCGACCGCCGGCGTTGAGACGACTAATGTATCATTACACCCGAACGGTCTAACTTTGAATCAATAAACATTTCTAAATTTTGTTGTAGTGTGCTTTTAATGCTAAAATACTTACATTTTTTTATTTACATCTATCAAAGAATAAGCTGTACTTAATAAAACTCCATTGAGAAATCATTGAACACTTAAAATGATTACAAAAACCTTCAACTTTCAACTTTACCTATTACCCATTTACCTAAAAAAATAAGGGAAAAAAACTCCCAACCGACGCCTGCGTAAAAATTCTGTAACCGAATTTCGTATAACAGTTCTCTAACAAACCAATTTGTTTATTTTTTTAGGTATTTCCGAAGTTATTTCTAAAATTCGTATTCGACACATATTTGTTTTAAGGATAAACATCAGTTACGTCATACGTGGGTAAATTTATTTTTAAAGTTCAGTTTAAATGGAATTTTTTCACTTGTGTAAGAAAATTTTGCAGTGATATTCTAATTATACATATAAATAATAGAAAAAAGAAATCACAAAGACCCTTAAGTAACTATTACTTGAAAAAGTCAGTCCAGTTAGGTACGATTTCGACTTTAAGACGATGAGTTCTGCGTTAATGTTATTTTGAACAAAACGCATTTGTTAAGTTTGTACTAAACGGGTCCGTGTTTTTACCTTTATTTTATTTTTATTATTTGTCATTACATTTTACATATTCAGGTAAAACTTTGAAAAAGTGTCTACATATTAAATTTTCAAAGAAATAGACTCATGACAGATGGAAAGTAAAACAGTGGAGTCCTTATAATATAATTTTGTTGGCTACTCTGTTTAATAAAGAAAATTAGGGGCAAAACATTTTTGAGCTATGACTCAAAGAAGTGGATAATTATCCAAAACTTCTATTAATCGGATGAGTGATGAAATTAGTCACAGATTAAACGACCCCCCCCCCGCTCGCTCCTTTCTACTAATATTAACTAATTCACATTATTCAAGTTGCGTGGATTTACAGAAATAGTAATAATACCCCAGTTTGTGCGTGGATTGTTTAGCGGTACTGTACTGTATCAGCATGTAAACCACCCACTACTGAGCGAATACCTCTTCTCCATATAGAAGAAGGGTTGGAGCTTAATCCACCACTCTGCTCCACTGATGTTTGGCGGATAATTTCTCTACCATCGGTAACGATCGTTATCAGGTGTCAATGATAACAACCGGGACCGACGGCTTTACGTGATCTCCGAGGCACGGCGGGGAGACACACAAGGACATACACCCATTCCGAAAACAAATATTTGTACAAATACAAATATGTCCCGAGCGGGAATCGAACCCGCGACTGCCGGCGCGCGACGTTGAGGTAACTACTCGCACCACCACACCAGAACGGTAGTCATCACGGATCAAGAATTGTTTAAAAACCCAAATGCAAACTTTAAAAATGTTATTTATATTTTAAGTTTTAGGTAAAATATATGCAGCGTGGAAACGCTTAACGGATAAAAAGATAGAGCGTTTCAGTCCAGTAGCTTTACCGTACAGATGAAAAAGTTATGGAATTTTTAATTATTTTTTCAGGGTTTAGTTCTATCCTGTTTTGAAGGATTAATTAAGATTTGAACTGACTTAAATAAAAGTTATCAACATTTTTATATTACATTTTTACTTTAATAAAAATGCGTTACCGGTCACGGGTTCTCGCACTTAACAGTTAACACATGTTTGTATGGGATACGGATGTTTTTCGTGGTCTGTACGTTTTTGGTTGTGTTATGTATATTTCCGGACCCCAGACATAGGATTTTTATCCTTCTGGAAACAGTTAAGACTGAAGCGTTAATATTATACACACTTTATAAAGTTTGTAAAAAGTGAAGTGAATACTCTTAACAATTTGATCTAAATTTCACTATCATATTCTTGAACTACGATAAATATTCTTTTTTTTTTTGCCATTACTAAATAGAACTGAACTAAAACAGCCTGTAATCATCCCATTGCTAGTCAAAGGTCTTATTTCCATCTACAAAACGCTTGCAACTTAATAATAATAATAATAATAATAATAACTCTTTATTGTACAAAAAAGCAACATAACATACAAAAATAAAAAATAAAAAATAGGAAATAAGTACAAAAGGCGGCCTTATTGCTAAAGAGCGATCTCTTCCAGGCAACCTTAGGGCAGAGGAAATGGTATGCAAATGGTATAGGTGTACAGCTTTATTAATAACATATACAATACATATAGACAATAGAAAAAAATTAATAAAAATATATACGTACATATATAATACATATAGATAGATGTAATAAGGAATTGTATCATATGATTTAAAGTGACGAGAGGAAATGATTATACGAGCGTGACTGAATACATAAAAGTAAAGGATTAAAATTGAAGGAAATGGTTTTTTACAGATTTTTTAAAATTTTTTAGGGATTGAGCACGTCTAATGGACAAGGGTAGGGAGTTCCAAAGTCGGGCAGCTTGAACAGTAAATGATTTTGTAAGGAAATTAGTAGAGTGGGAAGGAATTTCAAGGAGTAAATTGTCATTAGAACGTAAGCTTCGTTCATGAGAATCGTTGAGAAACTTAAACCGCTCTTTTAGGTAAGAAGGAGTAGCAGGATTGAATAATATGCAGTATAAAAGAGTAAGAATATGAGTATTCCTGCGAAGGCGGATTGGGAGCCACTTGAGTTTGTTGCGAAAATTAGAGATATGATCATATTTGCGTAGGCCAAATATGAAACGGATACATAAATTTTGAATGCGCTCAAGCTTATTTAATTGCTCCTCAGTAACGTCAAGGTAAGAGTTGTCAGCATAATCAAGAATAGATAAGAGAAGACTATGTGTAAGAGCAATTTTGGTGGAAGTAGGAAGAAAATTTTGCAGTCTACGTAGTGATCCGACAGTAGAAAAAACCTTTCGACTTATTTCACAGATCTGTGGTCCCCAAGAGAGAGTTTGATCAATTAGAACACCTAAGTTAGTCACATTCTCGCTGTATGGAATTACAATGCCGTCAAAAAGTATAGGAGGTAATTGTGATTTATTTATGCGAGAAATAAATTTAGAGCTTCCTATTATAATAGCTTGTGATTTCCTTGGATTAATTGCTAAGCCAAAAGACCTGCTCCAGTTAGTTACTTCTAATAAGTCATGGTTAATACGTGAGACAGCTTGTGGTAGCTCAGCAATAGCACAGTGAGTGTAGATCTGGAGATCGTCAGCATAAAGGTGATAGAGAGAAGATATAACTTTACTGATAGGATTGATGAAAATAGAGAATAAAAGAGGAGACAACACGCCACCTTGCGGTACGCCAGCACTGACAGTAGTCCAACTAGAAAAGGAGTCGTTGACTCTAACTCGTTGCCGACGACCATGCAAGTAATTTTGAAACCAGTCAGTTACCTCAGGAGATATGTTAAGAGTACGTAAAATGTCTGATAATAAATCAAAGTCCACGGTGCTGAATGCATTACTAAAGTCTAGAAGCGTCAACACCGTAACTCTTTGATTATCCATATTCGAACGAATATCATCAGTGATTTTGATCAATGCAGTAGTCGTACTATGACCTGGACGAAAACCAGATTGGAAAGGGTTAAGAAGATTATGATTTAGGAGGAAACGGTTAAGCTGTTGATGTACAAGACGCTCAAGAGCTTTAGAGAGAAATGGGAGAATAGAGATAGGACGATATTCAGATAAAGAACATGGATTATTTTTTTTAGGTAAAGGAATAACATCGGCATTTTTCCACGCCAACGGAAAGGAGCTAGAAGAGATGGAAAAATTAAAAATAAATGTTATAATAGGACACAGGATGTCGATAAGAGGGATAATCATAGTACGACTAATGCTGTCCGACCCAACTGAATCAGATTTAATCGCGAGAATGTTGCTCTTAACATCACATTCGGAAAACTGACTAAAAACGAAGGTAGGAACATCCGGAGTTGGCAAAGTTGAAAGCTGATTTTTTGTATTTAATTTAGTTGCGTCATCTATGACAACAGAAGAGGAAAAGTGCAGATTCAATGCATTGAGATCTAAATTTTGAGAATTAGTTTGATGAGCTTTACCAACTCCTAGCGATTTAAGAAAATTCCAGACTTTACTAGAATCTTCTTCTGAAACTGATTTATGAATATGGCGCCGTTTTTCATCTCTACACAGCCTATTGCAACGATTCCGGACCCTCACATATTTCTCCTTATTGCGTTCACTGGGATCAATTCTATATTTAGCCTTAGCACGGTTCTTTCTCTTCTGTAATTTCTTAATCTCAGGTGAAATCCATGGTGCTGGAAGATGTTTAATTTTTACAGGCCGAATGGGCGCATGAGAATCATACAGCTGGGTTAATAGTGAGTTAAAAATTTCAATCAATTTTAGTTGCATCTTCCCGTAAGCGCTCCAAATTTATTCTACCAAAATCTCGCTTTAGAAGAACTTTGGATTTTATTTTAGGAGGTCTCAGTTTATAAGATAAATACAAAAGATCATGATAGGAGAATGCGTTAGCAGCACATTGACCATGTTTTGCAACATGGTCGATTGAAGAGACAATAATCAAATCTAGAAGTGAGGGAAGACGGTTAGGAAGAGTATGAGTAGCAGACAAGGGTAAAATATGTAAGTTAGCTGCATTGACAATAGTATTTAGACGAGAGGACCGGTGATCGTTTTTAAGCAAACATGTGTTGAAATCGCCCATGATCACTGTATGACTATATGAAGGAGTAAGATTTTGAATCAAGGTTTCAAATGACGAAAAGTAGTCAATAGTGAGATTTGGACTATAAAAAACTCCGAGAAGTAATTTCGTATGTGAAAATAATATTTCAATAAAAAGATGTTCAGCTCCACCACCAGTCTGAGGCTGAGAAATGTCAATAATGTTGTATGGAATATGAGAACGAAGGTATATAGCAACCCCTCCACCTGGCCGACCAATGCGATCATTGCGGATCAGATGGAATCCCGGTAAGGAGAAAGAAGTAGAAGGTAAGAAAGGCCTCAGCCAAGATTCAGATACTAATATAGCATGAACATGATTATTATTACTAAAGGTAGACAAGAAATCGGGATAATGTGCAGGAATACTCTGTGCATTTATGTGAACTGCATTGAAGTTTTGAAAACAACCAGAGAAATGAGAATTCAGGTTGTCACTTAAGCAAGGAATGCTGTGAAAGCTATCGTCACTACAATTTTCACTTGAAGATGATGATAAAGAGAAAAATTCATCATAATCATTCATCAATCATTAATACGCAATGCTGTTCCAATTTCCAAGTTTTAATAAATAATCTTTCTTTAATAAATAATGTTCCAACTTCTTTTTTTTGCGGTTTTATAATGTCTTTAAGATAAGTAACGATTGCTATCAGATATTAATGATAACAATCGGGACCGATGTTGAATGTTGAAGAGACCCACAAATAAAAACGTCTAAACCAAAAACAAATATTTATATAAATATATGTAAATCTGATCCGTGCGGTATTTGAACCCGCAACGTTGGCGTTAATTTAACTTTATCATTGCTACACCAGATCGAGCTCGATCGCTGTTCCTAAAAAATGCTAGTAGACGCCGTACATATATTGGCTGTGTATCTTTATATTGGATATGATGGGTATTGCTCCCCCACATAAGATATCATTCTTCTGGCCGAATGTTCATTTATCCACATTTCAATGTTTTCTAAATTGATTCTGCCTGCTTCTTTCTCTCTTTTCAATTCGCTCTCCATGGTCTGACTGTCTTCAAGCTGTATCGAACGTGGTGTCAGACTAGAAGAACAGTACGCTGGGCGCTGAGAAAACAGTAAAAATCAAAAGTTTGTGTTTGAGGCGTTTATATAAACTAAAATTAAAAACGGATCATCGGATACCGTTTCTTGATTATCCCTTGAAAACCTTTTTAAATAACCGGATCAAACGTACCCGTTATCCGTATTGTGATTGCGTTTACCCAAAATATAATCCCACAATCTAAAACTTTTAATAACATTGATCTAAAAAACCATTAATAACGAAAAAAAAAATTTAAGATTTTTTAGATTAAGATTAGGAAAATTTTGTATAGTATGATTTACACGTTTATGGTCACTAAAATACCAGTAGCCAGTAACTGTAGCCAATAAGCGAATTTTTTTCAACATGAAGAATGGTTGAAATCGAGGAAAAAAAATCATTTTTAATATTATATAATTCAATAATAAATATTATATTATATTACATCAAAATAGTACATAATAAACACATAAAGCTACAAGCTGGTACCGGTGGGAGGGACGCGCTATACCGGTGGGAGGGACGCGCTGTGCCGCGCTCCCGGCTACATGGGTACCACCATCTTGCTTGTTTCTCCCGTGAAACAGCTTTGCTGTGTTTCGGAGAGAAGGGCAAGACAGGCAGTGTAATTACTGGCACCGAGACTTTAACACCTTATGTCTCTGGATAGGCAACACATAAATGAGTTGCGTGGGCTAGTTCTAGGTAAACTAGTTTATGTTCATGGGCGACGTTAACCACTTACCATCAGGTGGAACGTCTGCCAGTTTGCCTATTTACTTAACATTAAAAAAAGCTAAAACATGTGAAATGGTATTTACATTATTATAAATTTACAAGTCCTCATTTCATATCTCAATGAATTAAAAAATGTCATCTCTTGAACCCTCATCAAGTGACCTCTAAAATTAAAATTCGCTCTTAACCCAGGTAATTGGGTTAACGTCTACAACTTTTTGTTCGTAACGGACAGACGGCGATGTTAACATACACCTGCCTCGGATACTCGCTTAGAATTAGAATAGGCTACAATAAAAAACATATTTAAGTAAAAATGTTATTAAACACACTGAAAGATTTAGAAAAGTTACATAGCATAAAACAGATAAAAGTAACTATTTAAAATAACATAATATATATATATATATATATATATATATATATATATATATATATATATATATATATATGTATATATATATATATATATATATATATATATATATATATATATATATATATATATATATATATATATATATATCGTGGGATAAATACTACAACTAGGTAACTATAATTCAGCTGTGTCGAGACAAACTCAAAGTTTTACCAAGATTTTTAGAGATTAATGATTTAAGATAACATAATAATTATATACATATTTTTACATAACATAATAATATGTTATACATTACATAACATAATAATATGTTTTTAGAGATTGTCAAGACTTGACTAAAGTTACTTTATTACCATTTATAAATTTTATTTGATTTGAAAGTATTTATGTCTTGTTTCGAACAAATTTTTGTAAGGAATTTGGTAAAACGTTCCGTGAAATATAGGTGTATACTAAAAAAGCTACCTAGTTTTAGTACTCACCCCAAGATATAATAGAAAAAAAAAATTGGACCTATATAATAAAAAAAAAACTACTGAATTACGAATAATATGATTGCAATGCAAATAATATCAACTATTGTATGTTTTCTCGGTGAGACGTTAAAATGAAAACAAGGAATTTCTTTACTGAAATTCGAACAAACAATTATAATTTATAAGAATATAATCCTAATAATATTTAAAATCAGCTCAGCAAATAATAACATATAATATTTCATATCGTGGAAAAACACAGTTTTTAGTTAGTAAAATTAATATAACACACGCAGGTGGTCTTCTAATATCCCGATACAGTCCTGCATTATTCATAGCCTGTAGCTGAGCCCGAACAGCCTGATTTACAGCGGACTCGTTTATGAAAATAATATATATTTATGTACAAGAAGTTTATATAAAAATATACTGAAAATATTCAGATTTCTTCTGTAGAATTCTATTTAGGAGGTTTTTAAACGAAAAAAATCTTACGCATTTTCATTACAGACGTTTTTTACCGGTACACCTCCGCGTCGTCCCATAAGGAACTTCGTTCCAATAATATACTAGTAGGTATAGGTAGGTAGGTATATTATTTATAAGCTTTATTCTTGGCTATTTTTTTTTAAATTATTAACCCAATTTGAATGTAACCGATTCATTTATTCAAAAATGTTTTGATTTCAGAGAACTTTATTTTAGATGATGTGCTGGAAGTCGGTTCAATTTTCTAAAAAAAAAAAAAAATTGTTTAACGAACGGTAAATACTTAATATTTAAAACCTTACAAATCTTTATCCGTAAAACACATTATAATTTTAAAACAAAATTCAATATTTTCATTAAAATGTTATAGACAAAACAAGAATATTTAGACTATCCAAGCTTATTTTTCTAACATCATGGTAATGGATTTATTATGATAAAGTATGAGCTAACATGTGTATTTAAAGCACATAGCGTATAAGGTCGTAAATCTTACTTATGTATATATTTACATAATGTGACCTTTTGAAATTACGTAGTAACAAAGTAGGAAGGAACGTTTAAGAAAGTTACCTGTTTTTTTTTTTGCGTTTAATATATTTAATGAAATTTTAATAATCCTCACGGTCTTGACTTCACGGTGAAAACACTGTAGAGACACTGTGTAAACACGATTGTTTTCACTTTGTTTTCATTATACAGCCACGTGCGTTTGGCAAGCACAGTACAACACCACGCCGCACGCGCCGCCGGCATGACAAGAAATGTGTCCACAATTCATTTATTGAAATTGAAATTTATGGAAATTTGGTCAAAAATTAAGTATCTACCTATTTTTTTTTTGTACATAATTAAAATGAGAATAATGTACGAGTATTCTCCTTAAATATTGATCCTAATTCACTAGTCATTCTGTATATTTGTTCAACCGGTACTACGGACTACACTCAAGGGGATGGAGAGTGGGCGACGGTCTTTCGCGCTGTCGGCGAAGGGAAATTAACTAATTCATCCGCCTTATACTACTATTATTTTCTGAAACACGGTATTTGAATCGAACAAACACACGGTAGATTAATTATGGAACCAATGTACAATACTTATTGCACAAACTCAGTGTTTCCATAGTATTTTCACCGAGAAGTCAAGACCGAGAGGGATGCGATTAGTAAAGTCTAATTTGGCTTCTTATTCTGACATAAATATATAAATGCCTTACACATAAGGTGCTCCAACAGTATAAAAACTAGTGTCGTCGGCCAGATGACAGCAAATAGATGTAAAGCAATACATACACAAAATGTTCACAATATTATATTGTATGTATATGTTATAAAAATACATACAATTGTTATGATTGGGGATCAAACCCGTGATTTCTGGTACAACAGCCAGTTGCTTTTAATACTTCGTTAACTTGTCGTCAATATAGACATATGTCTGAGAGACGTCAGTTGTGATGTTGACAATAATTATTACTACAATAAATTTATAACCAAATTGGAATGCGCATTCGGACTCAAAAAACGTTCCTACGAGAGGAATTGCATCTCTTTCTACCATCGATTCAAGGCATCTTGTAAGAAAGAGACAAAATACCAGTAATCAACGAAATGCTCTGAACGATTTTTTCACTTTACATGTTGGTAACGAATGTCAATCCTTATGTCAGTTATTTCAAGGTGCATATTTGAATATATAAGTGAGCGTTCTAGTTATGCTTATTTCACCAGTTTTGAGGTAACTACTCGTACCACTATACCAGAAAGGTCGTCAGTTCTGAGTTTATTTAAAAAAATCTTTACTCTATGCAATAAAAGTAATATGTACTGATGAAATTCGTGGATATTAACTATGGTTAAATTATTTTTTTCTAAAATTCTTTTTTTTTTGCAGTGGCCACCCAGATTGTTACGGTGGGCATTCACCGTATTGCTGATAGTTGCCGTCATCGCTCCCACTTCAGATTCCACTAGTAAGTATTTATTCATGATTAACATTTGCATTTTTTTTAAATAATTCAATCTTTTAAAGGCTATGAAGTTACGGTGAACAAATTATAATACCACACCATTTTAACGATTTTTTTTTCACATTGTATAATTTTTTAAATTTTGTATTTGTAAAATTAAAAAAAAAAACTAAGGTTATTACCTATTTTTATTTATTTAATAGATAATTTAATAATTTAATTAGTTCTAATTAAGGGTTGTCAATAAACAAGATATCGTTTGAAACTTTATCAATCAATAAATATATTAATAATTATTATAAAATATTCTGAAACAATTTCATCGAAATATCGAGTATTAAGATGTCGGAAATGGAAATTTGAAAATGTTTTCAGTAGAGACTTGAGGTTACTGTTTTCCAATCCGTTCCGAGCAATAAATTTTCTTTATTTTGAATTCAAAACCTCATGGGAACTGGGTTGAATGTTCAGAGATAGAATAAAACATTCTTATATACCTTACTACGTCGATATAAGATCTATTTCCCTTTGCATTGGACATTAGCACTGATGTCACCTTTGCGTGCCGCGATGCTGCAACGCTTGTTCCTTATGACGGTTATTTATCGGATAAAAAATTAAATTGAATGGAACGATCAATTAATTTTAATTTGACATCGTGAAAATCATATGAAATTTTAAATCTCATTACTGTTATAATTGCAAAAGTTTTTATGGATGGATGTATGTTATTTAATCACGCTAGAATGGTTGAACGGGTCTGGATGAAATTTAGCGCAGATATAACCTATATATAACCTATATAGATATACTATATATAGAGTCTGAAGTAGCAGCATAAGGGATAGATTTGTTTTTATTTTTCACAGCGCCTGACATTTCACTAAGCTAAGGGGTAAGAAAATTATATAAAAGTAAAAAAATCTATATTTTTTATTCCGTAACAATGCAATTCTTATACATCAAAATATCGAATCTTATATCCACGCGAACAAAGTCGCAGGTAGCAACTAATTAAGAAGTAATTTCAAATGAATCTCTGACTGAACTGTCAGGTACAGTTTTTATAAAAATCTATTTTAAAGATTATTAATTTGAAAAATATTTAATACTCAAGAACAGTTACAGGAGCTTGACAAATGATTTTTAGAATTTACTTTAATAACTTTATAAGATCTCAGTTTAATTTTTCAACTTGTTAAAAATAAATCAACTCCGCCAGGTGTCCGCAGAAGATTACGAAAGCCCAGTAAAGTTACAACATCGGTGTCGACCAGCGTATCGAGATCTACTGATCAAGTGATATCTGCGAGCGTGAACAGACCAAAGATCCGTGGACGGCCGAGCATAGCTAGTCGCAAATCATCCGCAGCCATCGACAATTCTGTTGGAACTGATGACCATAAGGATAAAGATGGCTATAAGGTTAGTGATTTATATACCAAAGACAAAAAAAATGCATGTACCTAGATTTAGGAATACATTTTCGGTTCGGCTCGGTATACTCACGTCTAACATTAGAGATACTAAGTTCTAATTAAGTTACCATTAATGTAAGATTGCAAGCAGCTACTATTATACCAAGTAAAATATGAACAAAACAAATTGGAATAAAAAAGGCATGGACAAAATGAGCCCGTGGATATAAATTATTAAAAAAAAAGGTAAGTGATTTATAAGTCTTGTTACCTATATTTGGTATTAATATTAGCATTAAAAATGTATTGATAATTGTGGCATACATAGACAACAAATTCTTTAAGAAATTATGATTCGTGTAAAATAATTGTAGAAGCGACGTTAATCTAAAATTTAAGAACATAATATGTTCGTATTTTTCTTTACAAGTAGACCATAGAGAACAATCTGAAACCCTTTGGAGTGAGCTCGAGAGATGTGTGTCCGAAGCAGACTTTACAAATTTTATTTGATTTGCCCTTTTTATATTTATTTAATTATTTCTACCTGATTATTAGTTAATAAAAATTATTATACTTATTAAATAAACTGACAGCCGTTCTGGTGAAAGGGTGAGAGTAGTCGCTCTAGCGCTGGTGATCGCAGGTTTGATTCCCGCTTGTATAAATATTTGCTTCTGGTCTGGGTGTATGTCCTTGTGGGTCTCCCCACCTTGCCTCTGGAGCAGCGTTGTGGATTAAGTTCCAGCCCTTCTTTTATATGGAGCCGCTCCTCCATATTGACGGCCGGCTGATCGAGTGGTCAGGCAACTGGACACTTAACGCAGCGGTCGCGGGTTCGAATCCCGCCAGGTGCTGATAATTTGTATGACGAATATATAGATGTCTGCACCGGGTCATGGATGTGTATTTATGTATATATGTATTTATATCTAAAATTTATTTCCGTTCCTTAGTACCTGTAACACAAGTTCTTACGAACTTACCACGGGGCTAGGTTAACGTGGTGTGATTGTTGGTTAATAATATTTATATTATATTATTTTTCTCCATATATCTTTCTTCATATCCTTCCTTTGTCCAGCAGTAGGACACTTAAAGGCTGATTCAGTTCATTAATTAAACAATTTATTTTTTGCAAAATACTAATTTAAACTACCGGATGTCTTCCAAAAATATCTGCAGAAAGATTTCTTTAATTTAAACTAAATAATTTGAATTGTAACTCAAAGGAGGAATGTCATTAACATTGTCCCGTTTTACGCAGTCATGAATTTTGTAGTAAATTTTAGTTTGTTTATTTAGCAAAATCTTATTACGAATAAAATATGAAGAATAGCAAAATTTCATTAAAATGTTAATTTGATTCGCAAAATAGTTACTTGTAAACGATTAGGTAAAAAATGTCAATTTTCAATAACATTCAAAGGCACATTTGTGTCATTTCCGTTGGATAATGTTGATAAAATCGACTATATTCATTAACATATGTGAAGCAAGGACAGCGGATACTTCCAGATGTGATTGATTTAATTTAATTATGTATTCATTTTCAATAAATATAATCTATTTTATTTAATAAAAAAATTACAAACATTAGATTAGTTAACTCTGATTTGTATAAAGACTTACTTAAAATTGCTATAAAATCAAACAGAAAACAAATTGGAAAGAAAAATAATACTACTGGAAATGGAAAATATTTAGCCAATTGATCAAAAACCGCCAATTAAAGAAAAAAAAGATGTATTGATAATACAGATAAAGAATAAAAGCGAAAAAGACTTAAATATGCGCAGAATTAACTTGTCAACGAGTTTAGAAACGCAATACAAATTTCCCTTAGAAGCAGGCCAGGAAACGATAAAGTACCAAGTTGAACCTTGCAAAGAACAGGATACAAATTTAAATTTATTAAAAATGCAAACGAAAATCAACCTTATGGTATTGTAATAAGTGATGATAGATCAATTTTCGGATCCAATCTAAAATCTGTCACAGCAGCTATAACGCGGATGTGGACAATGCTTTTCGAACGCGATAAAAGTATACTTGTTAACCTTCAAAATAAGCATGTGTCTGCGAATAGTTGAATGCCATTAAGGTTTCTATTTCTTTAGATGGTAGGGTTAAATTTCCTTGCGGTTTCAGCTAGGTCAATAGCATACGTATAAGGACACAAAATACTTTTAATATGTACATAATAAGGATGCAAAAATGTGTTCGATATAGTTTTTAATTGACTTTAAGTTGACGGATATCCCTTACTTAATATATTTTTTTTTATCGACTTAATAAATCTATGGAAAATTTGTAATATTTTGTAGGGGAAAAGAGTTAAATTTCTTATGTAGTATTTAACGGCGAGTTGCACGAAACCGTCGCTAACTTTCCGTTAGTTAAGTTGCAATTAATCTTAAAATTAGTTGATCTCATGATGAATTTAAAACTGTTGGAATTAATCATCCGTTAGATAGGTCTTTAATTAAACTAAATTTTTTTGTTAACTTAATCAGATGTAGGTTTCGTGCAACAGATAATCACGATTCTTGTGATTAAATTAGTTTAATAAACACTTAAATTTAAAATTTGTTTCGTGAAACTCGGCGTAAGTAACAAAGCATTTTAATTAAACTATTACTTTTTTTCTTTGTCTTCAACTGTGGAAGTATGGTCGTACAGATCTCTCTTTTTCTTTTTTTTTTGGTGTTTTATCAATTTTGTCGCATTCCTAACTTTTGAGATGTTCAGCATCTGGCATAATGAATATTAATGCAGCAGAGTGTGTCACTGGCTGATCAAAGCTTTACTTTAAGCTTATGTATCCTTTATGTCGCTATTGGCTTTGATAGGAGTCCCCCTTCTCAAAACACTTTTCGAGAGCCAGGAAAAATATAAAAAAGCTATATAATTCTGAAAGTATCTAATCAAATTGATCTTGACATAAAGCGGTCTATAAAAGCCCATGTTCACATATTTTCAATATAAACCACGTCCACAATTAAAGGTTAATATTAATTTGATGTGGTATATTACGTCACGTTATTCATATAATTGATGTTTGCCATAAAATTTAACTAGTAAGAAAACGTATGATATTGATATAAAATAGAGAGTATTAAAATTAGGTTTTTTTTTTTTTTTAATTTACAGTCAGTTAGTTGACAGTCTTAAACCATAATTATGTTATAATTAATTCCTATCGTTTCATTTATTTTTTACATAATTTTAAAACAGTATGATTATTGATAGATCAAATAATAAAATACTTGGATCTTACCTGAAATATCGCTGGTTCAAATTGAGACTAGCATTACATTTTTAAATACTAAATCTCGTGCCGGGTGTTATAGAAAAATATAGTGCATAAGCCTTTATGTCTCAGGTGATATATATCTATATCTAACAATCTCCAGTGTTCTCAGTCTCAGTACGGTCTATTTCTTATATAATATAAGGTACCTTTATCAAACAGTACGATATCTTAACTGAACTGAACTAAATCATCCCGTAAACGTCCCACTGCTGGGCATATGCTTCTTCACTATATATGTACTCTCTAAGCACGCATCATAGAAATTCCTTTTAACTTTTTATCAATGTGAGAATCGTACCAGGCAGAATTAGTGACTATTCAATGTATGAATATGTGAATATTAGAGTCCACTGATTTAATCATTAAGTATGTGTGTGTGTGTGTATTATTAAGTATTCACTAACTTTTTATTGAAATTCACTGATATGAAGTGAATACAGCTTCACTAACGTAATTAATGAAAATTCCACTGATTCATGTTTAGATAGTAGGAGACAGGTTGAAGCTTAATGCACCACACTTCTCCGATGTGGCTTGGTGTATAATCTACCATGAGTAACGAATCAACAATCGGGACCAACGGCTGTACGTGCACTCAATATTTGTACAAATACAAATTATAAAATATTTTTGATACTACTGTTTGTATCTGGCTGGTTTTAATATAAATAAATATAGGGCATTAAAAAAAATAATTAAAAAAACGATTACCCGCCATTTTTATAACTGTTTTTCTGTCCGTCAAAATCTAACGAAGAAATTCGATACATTCTGAAGTGTTATTACATAAGAAAATAATGCGAATCTAGCCGCGAAAAAAAATAAGCAATGTTTTTGGACCTATTCCATTGTCAGTAAGAGTAGCACAAAGTTGATTCAAGAATCGTCAGTCGGTTCCTATTAATAAAGAATTTTAAGGAAATGACTTGTTTGCCATATCTTAAACTTTCCTGTATTTTTTTCCATCAGATCGTCTGCTACTACACAAATTGGTCCCAATACCGCACGAAGATTGGAAAATTCATGCCCGAGGACATTCAGCCTGATCTCTGCACACACATCATCTTCGCTTTCGGTTGGATGAAGAAGGGAAAGCTCAGTTCCTTTGAATCTAACGACGAGACTAAAGATGGAAAAACTGGACTATACGACAAAATCAATGGTCTTAAAAAAGCTAACCCTAAATTGAAAACTCTTCTGGCTATCGGTAAGCAATATTCTCATTTTTAATTCTCTATGTGTCGCAGATGTTATTGAGAAATAAAATCACCTTGAACAAGGTTGTGCTCAAGGTTTTTTCGGGTATAATTACAAAATTATTATATATTTATTAATATATCATGCCTATATCGCCTGATATAAGTACTACGCATTTATAGATAGTTAATATTGTGCCTTATTTTGTACTTGTGACAGTAATTTGACTGGCCCGTTGGTGAAGTTGGTAGTAACCCTGCTTTCGCTCCAGGGTCATGGGTACGATTCCCGCTCCGAGTCTATGTGTAATATGTGTATATTTATTTATATACTATATATGTATGTATGTATTTTCTAATATATATATATATATATATATATATATATATATATATATATACGTATTTCAGTCGACTGTTACCTTAAACACAGGCTTTTAAGATAGACGCCTTAGGAACAAACGACCGTGTGCGTAATTATGTTAAAACATATTTATATATTTGCATAATTTATAATTCATATTGCATTATTTGAAATTTCAAAGATTCGTAAAATTACGAAAGAGCTGGATCTTGATATAAAAGCCTGTTACCTAAATTCGGCTTTTTTCATTTTATATTTTCAATAAAACTGTAAACAGACCGCATAGATTTCAGCGAAGGAAAACTATACACGCGGTATCAAAGATCTCAAAGAACAACTTACTGTGTAAAACATTTAATTTATTACCTTAACCGAAAAAATTGTGAATAAAATGTTTATATAAAGCTTAGGAAATTTCCTTCGTACATTTAATTATATTTGCATAATTCTTTTTTATATAATCCTTACCATTTTCTAGAATAATTTGATCAACATAATGACGTATTAATTTTAGTCAAAACATTTAATTTGCATTTATTTATTTTTGTCTTATAAAGAAATTTTATTAATTATATTGAAATTAATTCAAAGCAACCACTATTATGTAAATAGTTGAAGTCACCGAATATTTTATTTTATTGTTTGCAGATATACACATAAATATTAATATTATACATTTGAAGAGTTTTGCTGCTTTACGGATCAGAATTAAAAAATATTTTAGACCGATCGTTGATAAATATTATAGGTTATAAAAAAAAATTAAAATTAGACATAGGAGCAAGAGGGACGATAATTGTTACGATAAATTGCAATACTATTACCAACGTAATAATTTAATAAGTGTTATTATTATATTTACGATAAACGGAATCGCTGAAGTTAATTTTTTTTTCTCTGAATGAAAAAAAAAAAAATTATTTTATACACTATACAATATACGCAATATTTTTGGAATATATTTAGAGTTCCGTGCGCAAAGGCGCTAAAGGACCTCGTCCTCGTCTCGTCGGATACCATTGCAGGCTTATTTCTAAAACTCCACTCTCCGTCCCTTTGTGACAGCTGTATCTTTGTAATTTTAAGACGTTTAAATAAAATAAGCACCTCACACAACGGCCCTCATTATGGTGTAAATTTTTGTATCCGTAAACACACACAACATAAACACAAACGTGCAGACCACGACACATATGATGACATGTGTATACTATGAGCTAAGTTGAATATAGAAGCTATGTTGAAAAGAAACTTAAACTTCTTTTAATTAAAGGGTACAAAATATAAGACTCAAGCTGTATTTTTACAAAAAAATAAATAAAACATAATTATCGTAATACCGTTTGGATGTACAATATTTTTGGTTAAGCCTATAAATTTTTTTATTAAATTTTTTTTTTTCTAGTGGACCGAATTGTAAACCTAAACCATTCTCAAGTTTCGGTCAAGACGTTTAGGAGTTCAGTTAAATACACGCACAGAAGAATTACATATAGAAATGTAGTCGCAATAACAGCAAAATTAATGTAAAACATAATTAAAAAAATAAATCAGGTACATATATCGATAATTAGAAATATTTAATGTTCAAAGTTACAAGACTGTACGAAACCCTACGTATACGAGTGCCATTCTCACTTGACCGGTTTTCCATACCATTATGAAAGCACCGAATAAATGATCAATTGCTTAGAAAACATTTTCATTCACGGATACGGTATCACAATCGATTTCCTTAAGGTTACTTAAACGCTATGTATGTGTAAACACCGCAAACAAGGTTCCGTAGCTAGTGTTGTGACTCTAACGATTTTTATCGATAACATTTTAAAAAAAATTACTATTTATTTTATTATTTTAGATCCGACTATCCTTATCATTTAATTTTATTCATATATTCAAAGTATTACGTAGAGTTTCGCTTATGTTATATTTCTTAAAAGGGTTTGATTATGTAAATTAATTTTTGCCCCTTATCTGAAAGAAGCTTTAACTAACCTAAACCTAACTTTCCCTTTTAATAAAGATAAAATAGTTATAGAAAACAAATACTACCATTCTAATAAATATGTTTTCTTAAAAACAATAAGACAAAAAATTAATATGAAGTTTTTAAATATGATTTATAACTGAATACCTCAAAAATATTTGCGTTATAAATATTTATTAGTAAGGATCTTACAAAACATATTATTATTTCCAGATATAATAAATATTATCACGGCAAAAGATCGCGTGAGGCGTCAGTAACATTTTTGATTAACAATCAATCATTATAAATACGTATTAATTGCCTTATTATTTTTAACCTTTAATGTATATTTCCTGTTTTGTTGTTTAAATATAGTGAACATACGCTGTTTTCCATTTTAATCGTATTTAAAATCGTAATTATACCAGTATTAAGTTTCAAAGATTTTAATACAAGACAACTTTCTCTCTCTTTCTCTCTCTTTATCAATTGTCATTACTTTCAGCTTAGTTTACCTGTAATCAAAGACTAGTTCCGAGGCATCTGGCATCATCTAGCATGAAAAAAAAATTAATAGTTCATATTTACTACAAACTCTTTATAATTAATATTAATTACTATAATACTAGTAGTAAATTGTCTTTTCTTGTTTCCTTATAGTCAAATTAAGTCTTAAATTTCACGCTTCAATACTATCAATAAATAATTTACTTCTATATAATTGATATAGTTATAATAAAATATTAATGACGAATATAAATTACGTTTTCAATCAAATGAAATACTAAAATAATTTTAATTAATAATAATTATTACACACATATCGAATTAACATCGAAACATAATCATAATATTTAATGAGAATAGTCTGTATTGTATGAATTCAGAGCGCTCTTGTTATGTGACGTTTAATATAAATCGACAATGCATTACATAATTGAAGCCTACATTGAATGACGCTTATATAAATGACTCGTGTACTTTCTAATACACACGCTGTGACACTTCCTCAATCAATACTACTAAATAGGATATAATGTGGTATATAAATGACCCTTTGTATACACAGACATCTGACGTTTATGTCATTTCCTGTAATTTTGTAGACGGAAGCACTAAACTTATTAGAAATAGAGCAATTAAATGTAATAATTTAATATCAAGAGACACTAATTATTTTTATCTGTTTATATCTTTATCTTATGTATTTAATGTATATATAAATTATAACTTATTATATGGTATATAAAACACAACCTTAATAAGAAATACAGTTCATAGTTCAGACGTCATATGCCATCATATGCCAACAAATACTCTAAAAACATATTATGCACAATGAAATCACAGTGTTCTATAAACATAAATTAATTATAGAATAACATCGATAAAAAACTGTCGATAGATCCGTATCATCACTAGCACGTGTGAACATAACACCGCTCTCACGGTACAAAGTGCACGATATTTTCACCTATTTTCACGGAGCCCAAGCAAAAACCTCGCCCATTTTCATAAGAGCAAAACGTGTTGCCGCAACAAAGGTGCTTTAAATAACGTAATCGACATACGTTTTTGTCACGCTATTCACATCACTAGCATTTGAGAACTATTGTGTTCGGATATTAGTGTATCAGATATCGGAATTTATTCACGTTTTACGTAACAGTAACGTATCTAATGTAACACTAGAAAGATAAAAAGAAAGATAAGTTCTTCCGGGAAAAATATAAAAATAATTGAAATATTTAAAGATTTCCCTTTTAAATTTTAAGGTAATCTAGTGTTATCGATACATTAAATGTCTTCGATGATTACATTATTACCCGACTGCGACAGAAGGAGGGTTATGTTTTTCGAATGTATGTATGTAAGTATGTATGTAAGTATGTATGTATGTATGTATGTATGTATGTATGTCCATTTCTTTGGCACGCCCTACAGCCCAAACGGCTGGACGGTTTTTGACATATGAGGTGTCGTTGGATTTGTCTAAATTGTAGTAGTGACATAGGCTATATAAATTTTCAAAATGGCGCCCGCAAATGGCGCAATGAGGGGGGGAATTGAATTTTTTTTTCTTACTGTAGCAATATGGGTATCAAATGAAAGCTAGTAAATTGTTTTATTCTTTTTAGTTTAGAATAAGAGTATTTTACGCAATCGGGTTTTTTGATTTTTTTTAATTAAGCATACTTGTTTTAAAGTTACTGTCCGCTTACTGTTCTCTTATATTTACGCGAATTTCACTAATTTCATTAAAAGTCTAGATCGGATTTTATCGCGTTTATTTGTTTAAGAAATAAATATTATTTGGACACCTACCACCTCAGTCCCCCGAGATCATGGACGCTGTAAAGGGTCCGAAACGTCGGAAAATAATTTAATTGAAAAAATCGTTTAACAGTAAAGTTTCTTAAACAAATAAGCGCGATAAAATCCGATCTAGACTTTTAATTAAATTACTGTCCGCTTGTTCTCAATCAACTGCAATAATCACTCGGCTAGGATTATCCGCCGATTCCTCAGCCTACAGCCCTAACCCACGTTGTTTTATGTCCCTGCCGGGGTATAATCCTCCACCCGCTTATATTTATCAATCTAAGTTTATGTAAATTTATTATACGCCTTATATAAGTATTGTATTATATTATATATATATATTGAATGGGTGGAGTGAGACAAGTTGGATAATAACAACTCTTTATTGTACAAGAATAAGCAACATTACAAAAAAAAAAAAATCGGCAATAAGTACAAAAGGTGGCCTTATCGCTAAAGACATCTCTTCCAGGTAACCTTAGGGCAGAGGAAATAGTATATTGATTGTATAGGTGTACAGTTTCATTTCAAACACATAGGAAATATATAGAGAAAAGAATGTAATAATGTATTAATAATAAATTATTTACATACAGATATACTTAGATATATTAGCACTTATGCATAAAATATAATATTTACAAAAAATATAACAATTGTTTTTTAACAACACTTACGTCAACTGCTCAGCTCCTTTAGTCCGTGATTATTTCTAACCTACAACTTTTATCAATAAACAGGCTTAATTAAAACAGTTTTTCCAAATCATACTAATATATTCTAAAATTATAGTTTTCAAACAAACAATAAAAATCTTTGATACTACACAATAATCTTGTAAACGTCCAATTTCTATCCATTTATACTCTACGAGTACTATAGCTCTGCTATCGGCTCGTTTTCTTTCACCACCGTAAAAGAAGGTAAATTTTAATTTGTACCGTATTGACCTAATAGGCTCTGTTTAGTCTATTTTATTTTATTTTAATAAAGTATATCCTTTCTGGGTTATGGTATTCGCATGTCTAATAAAATCCCACAAACAATTTTGGAATTGTCTCAACATAAATTTAAAGATTTCATATAAAAAAAAATTAATAGATAAAGCGTATTATTCGGTGCAGGATTATTTAGCTGATAAAGATGTGTGGATTTAGTGGCGCTGTATTTCATGCAAGATATTAAAAATTTTGTACTAAAACACAGTTTATATAATATATTAAATTTTTCAAAAGAGTAACTGCGGAGTTTCTTGCCGATTCTTCTCTGCAGAATCTACATTCCGAATCGGTGGTAGTTTTACTTTTACAAAAAATAATAATAATCACTACAATATTAATTTTGTAAAATGACTTGAATGATTCGAAGGTGCTCGTGGGGCCTATTTGAATAAAGTTGTTTTTGATTTTGATTTTGATTTTGATATTATTTTATCAAAATACAAAATTTAATGTTACAAAATGTGGGTTTAATGCTAAAATCACTTATTTATTAACTAACCTCAAGTTAGTAAACTCTTCATCTTCATTTTAATAATATAGGTATATTTAAATTCAAACTGAGCAATTACTTCATGTTGTTCAACAGTAAATGTCATAAAATTTTGGTGTGCTTCTCTATTATTTATAACTTAATATTACTTTTCTATAAGCAAAGTCTGTAACGTAAAAAAAATCAAATTTATTGAATATTTGTGTATTGACGCAATTATTCAACTCATCACATATCTCTCTTTTCATACAAATATTATTATCATAACCGTCTTTAACATATTGGTTGCCTCGGGAGCTTTCTGATAAAAGGGCCTCCTATAAATATTACATTAAGTAATTATAATTTTTTTGAATACTCAAAAAATATGTCAGTAGTATCTGTTATGGGTATTATTCTGGCGAGAACTAGAGACTTCATTTCTTGATGGGACACATGCTTCTCCGGAAAGTTTAATTGTTAAAAAAAGCCCTAATTAATTAAATAATATAGGTATATTTAAATTCAAACTGAGCAATGACTTCATGTTAATAATATATATCTAAATTCAAATTCAACAATGTAAAATATACTCGTATTATCATTAAAATCAAACCACATCTGATACATTGCAAAATACTTGAACAGTTTTAAAATTAGAGATTACGAAATACAAATCAACATTTCAATCGATTCGATATTACGCTTTGTAATTCAAATACATTATTAAGATTATTTACTTTATATGAATCAGTAAGCAAACAAAATAAGAACAAGTTATTCAATCTTTATCCTCAGAAATGTTATTACTAAGTACAAAAACTGTCGAGAAACTTCTTTGAGGTGTTTGTATGAAAAAATTCAATATGTTTCATTTCTAATCGAGAATCCTAAATCTTTTTTTGTATGTTTGTATCTAATGTATATGTATGGCAATGTGATTTAAATAGTCACAGCGGCCATAAATTTGTCAATTTGATTGACGATTGAGAAGCAAACAAAATGAGGTAATTGCAATTAAGTCTTACATAAGACTCAAAAAACTATAATATTTAGTTCTTGATCATATTTTTAGAATATAATTCTTCATTTATATTATCATTAGAATCTGTACTGTATCAGCCTGTAAACAATCCACTGCTGAGCGAAAGTCTCTTCTCCGTATAGAAGAAGGGTTGGAGCTTAATCCACCACGCTGCTCCACTGCGGATTGGCGGATAATTTCGCTACCATGAGTAACGATCGTTATCAGGACGTGGCTATGATAACAACCGGGACCGATGGCTTTACGTGCTCTCTGACGCACGTTGGGGAGCCCCACAAGGACATAAACCCAGACCGGATAAAAATATTTCTACAAATATAAAATACCTGTCCCGAGCGGGAATCGAACCCGCGATCGCCGGCGCGTGGCTTTGACGCGATTAATAACACCAGACCGATCGTCATTATAATCTATTTCCTATTATATGTAATAACCTAAAACATATTTAAGAATAAATAAATATAAATTAATATATTAATTTAACATACACACAAGACCGTCTATTTCTAAGGTAAACAACTTAATGCCTGTTTTAGGTAACAGCTGAATGATATACATATATAATTTTCTATAATAAATTCTATGTGCATTTATTATAATATATATATAAATAAATATATATTACACCTATACTCTGGCTGAGAATCGAACCCACAACCTTAGAGCAGAAAGCAGGAGCACTGCCAACTGCGCCAACAGGCCAGTCAGAAATAAGATCCTTTGCAAGTAATCGCTTATCGCACGTGATTTGCAATTCTCAATTGCGTGACTTCAAACGTTTACTGTCAATTTGAACTAATATTTTTACTTCAGATACTTTCAGATACCAATTCACAATTGTCAAGACCGTAACATAATTATTAATGTTGATCATTTTTAGTGCTTTTGTTTGATGTCTAAGTGTTGGTTACAATTTTTTTTTTTTATTATCTTACATTATAGTTTTGTTCATTGTACCTATGTATATACATATATTAGGAATAAATATAAATTAACTTCTTTATACGAGTTTACGTTTGAATTGTACCTTTATCCGTCTTCTTAGAGATACACCCAAACCTTTTGTTGTCTGGTACATCTCTGCTTAGCGATAAGGCTGATATTTGCACAAAATTAAATCTCAAATTATTACATATTACATCGTATTTATCTTTCGTATAAAATAGAGTAAACTTCCTTTATTTTAATTCTTCCTTATTAAAATATTTTACTTCTTCACCAGGCGGTTGGTCATTCGGAACGCAGAAGTTCAAAGAGATGTCAGCTACGCGTTACTCGAGGCAGACATTTATCTATTCAGCAATCCCATACCTAAGGGACCGCAACTTTGACGGCCTTGATATCGATTGGGAGTACCCCAAGGGAGGTGACGATAAGAAAAACTTCGTGCTTCTACTAAAAGGTAAATTTTAAATTATATATTTTAAATGTTCTTTTACCTCTTACATAGATATTTTATAAAAGAAGATTAAGTATCTTAAAAAGAATAAATATGCCATAAAATTTGTGCAATTATGTATATAAGGTTGGTGGTATTTTGTGAGCTTCCAGCTTGAGGACAGAGTCGAGGAATGCCAGATATTGCAATAAGTTACTAAATAAACTTAATTTGCAGTACAGTAAATATCATATAATTTTGGTTATGCTTTGTCTCTGTTCTGTCTCTGTAACTTAATATTACTTTTCTATAAGCAAAGTTTGTAACGTAAAAAAAATCAAATTTATTGAATATTTGTGTATTGACGCAATTCTTCAACTCATCACATATCTCTCTTTTCATACAAATATTATTATCATGACCTTCTTTTACCTATTGGTTGCCTCGGGAGCTTTCTGATAAAAGAGCCTCCTATAAATATTACATTAAGTAATTATAATTTGTTTTAATAATCAAAAAATCGTAGTATCTGTTATGGGTATTATTCTGGCGAGAACTAGATACTTCATTGCTTGATGGGACACATGCTTCTCCGGAAAGTTTAATTGTTAAAAAAAGCCCTAATTAATGAAATAATATGATATACAATAACTCCTGTATATTCGCGAGTTTTTAATACATAATTTTTTTTTAATTTCGTTATTACGTATTGTATTAAAAAAGTTTCGCTAATATTATATGTTATTAGAAAGCATAACCGGGTGAGTCAAAAGAAATGTTTATTTCGTAAAATTGTTTTGAAAGTATTCGTATATTCGCTTTTCATTCGCGTGATTCATATAATTTTACGTTCGAAGTATCGTATTTTTTTTTATACAATTTTATTATTAAATAAAGTAACGGAATAAAAAAAAATTAAGGAAGATTTTTAGATAAATTTTCTTGGTATACTTTTATATGACCTTTGTAGAATAGTGGTACAAAATTTCGCTTAACGATGCCGGTTGCGAGTTCGAGTTCTATTCGGAACGAATATCCGTATTTATAAGGATATACTTTTCTGGTCAGGATGTCTGCCTTTTTAGATGTCCCGACCATGTCTCTGAGTACACGAAATTCGTCCGTCCCGGTTGTTATCACGATGATCATACCAGACATTGGATATCCACTACTGAACGTAGGCCTCCCCCATCCCCCTTGTTATCATCGAAACCTGATAATTCGTTACTTTACTATTGAGAAAAAAAGGCTTTCATAAAGGAACATTTTTATAACTGTTACATTTATAGTTATAGATATGAATTTAGAGCGTTACATACTATTTTCTTATATAATTATTATGAAGTTCTGAATCATTCGATACCCGTACATAGTCAATCCATGTATCCATTGATATCAGGTAGCGGCCAGCGGTCGACTGTTACGACAGAGACAAGGTATCGTGTTATTTACATGTCATTTTGATATCATTATTCTAAGCTTGAGAAGTGTGTAGATTTCAGAAACTAGATAAGTCATTGAACTTTATTTCTGATACCATTTATAAAGATAATAAGCACTACGTAGGGTTCAATCCGCATTCTTGTCACTCTGGTCACACTTCTGCTCGTTTTTGTCATAGGTTGATATTTTAAAGCCTGCCCTATTAAACAAAATTTTAGACAATTATTAAAATTTCATATATGACTGTATTGAAATACAAATTAAAAATAAAAGTTTTATAAAATTGATCGTTTTATACCCGGTATACCGTTATAGAGGTAATTTTAGGGGGATATCGAAGGGTCGTCGGCGGGCCCCTGTCATCAACACGACGTCAAAAGGCCCGAAAAGATTTCACAAAATTACGGTGTATTATTTTCAAAACCGAACATATGGGATATGTTAACATTTTGACTGACTTCAGAGAAGTTCTATTTTCCTACAGAAAAATAATTTATGTATGTCAGGCCAAATATTAGACATAGATTTTTACAACGAAAATTGTTTCATTATTAAAAGAAGAAGGTAACATTATTAAATTCCGTGTCATATAACTTTATTATTTGTGTAAATGTTATAAAAGTGGGAAATACATCATCTTTTATTTAAACCATTAATTAATAGCATCGTTAGTTATTATTGTTAGTCAAATACTGAAAAAATTACAAATAAAAAAAAATTATCATTATTAAATTTCATAAAAATACAGTAATAAATATAGATCTATAATATATTAAGATAACAAATTGTAAACATAATACTTTAAAAGTAAAATCCACCAGAATCATTTCTGATTTATTGACGTGACGTGTGACGGGAATGAAAGGGCGTATTTATAGGTGAAATAACTTAAAATGTTTTACATTGTTATTTAACCTATTTAGAGGTAAATTTCGGCAAAATTCTAAGTCCTTTTGAGTTTTGTACAAACTTTTTTGCCTTGTGATAATATCAGGCCGCGTTTGAGTTTTTTTTTAAACTACTTACAAATATTTTACCCCGTCTTCGCCTGTTATAATTTACGAATTAAGAAAATAAGTAAAACGTTTAGCGAAACAACAATCTATATAAAACATTTTTTTTTGTTTTGAAAACTTACAACATCAGACTTGTCAAATTATATCACTTTTTTTTAATTTTCAAAACAAAAAATCATTTAAATCGATTGAATCATAACCAAGTGTTATTTATGTAAAGATATGTCAAACAAGTGCCAAGGGCTGACGCTACAGTGAAAGTAAACATTCATCATAAGGTCATCACGTAAAATGACCCCATACACATTGCCAAAGCAAGCACGTTCAGTCACCGTCACGATGTCTACCATCATTTATAGATGCTAGGCACTGGAATATTTAAAAGTTAAGGAGGCATCAGACGACACTTTAAGCCGCTGCGTTCTCGGTTGTTATCATAGACACCTGATAGCGACCGTTACTCATAATAGGCCAATTATCCGCCAACCCGCTGTGGAGCTGCGGGGTGGATTAAGTCTCTAACGCTGTAGTGGGTTGTTTATAGGCTGATGAAGTAATTTCAAAAGTTTTACTACCTCCACACAAAAAAAAAACACAAAATTCACGCCGTCATATTTTATAAGTGTAGATTTACACTGATTTGCAAATTATCAGTTGTTTTACTCTATGTATATGTGTATTAACACTTTGTGTATTCGTGTAACGGGCTTCTGAAGTATTATAATTAATATACACAAGAACGCGGAGATAATACCATATATTACGCCATGGTTGGCAGAAATTATTAATATATGTAAAGCATGCATAATACCATAATGTCTGTGTTCAGTAACTGTTTACCATAATACTGCTTGCTTATACATTCGACAGAATATTGTTATATGGTGGCTATACTTATATATAGCGTGGGAACGACGCGTGTCTTTAGCCAATGACGTAACAGTCATTAAGGTCTCCCTTATGAAAATTTCTTATGAAACATTATTGTGAACTAACCTAAACATAATTCTAAACATCAATTGTAAATTTAAAACTCAGCAGTACCTATAAATATGATCGTATTGACACTTAACCATCGACTGTTCTGACTATTTTAAATAACTTATTTTGGAATTTTAAAGTATGCTACACACTGTTAATATGTAATATTAATATAGAAGCTTAATAAATAAATAATAATATTAATTTTAATTTATATTCTTTTTATTTGTTTAATTTATGGTAATAACTTTTATCTTTCAAGAGATGTAAGGTCTGTGAACTTGATACTTAAAAAGTTAGACGTTTGAAAGTTACGAGTTAAGTTCTGACCTTTTGTATAGTACTTGAATGCTTATATCGCTTACATAGTTAATAAAAGCAAAAGTTATTACGACATCTGTAACTTGGCTGTGATTTTTAACACATATTTCAATAAATCTTCCTGGTATAGTGACGTGAGTAGTTGCCTTAACGCCGGCGGTTGCGGATTAGATTACCGCTCCGAGCTGATATTTGTATTTATGTAAATATGTGTTTCTAGTCTGGGTGTATATCCCTGTGGGTCTCCCCACCGTACCTCAGAGAGCACATAAAGCTGTCAGTCCCGGTTGTTGTCATAGGCATCTGATAGCGATTATTACTCATGATAGGGAAAATCACCTGCCAACCCGCAGTGAACCAACGTGGTGGATTAAGCTCTAAATTTTCTTCCATACGGAGAAGAGGTCTTTCCCAGAAGTCGGATGCTTATATGCTTATTCAGTTTATCTCAGTGCAGTTTAAATAAAATAAAATAAAAAATAACACAATTCGCACCTTACTAAAAACTCGAAGTTATTTAATTTTAAGTTAAAATATTTTGTTGTTTTTTGTTATTATTTATTATTATTATTTATTAAATACTAGTCTATTTTAATGTTTATTTAATTATTGTACAGCAATAGACTTGTTTATCTGTATCCATAGTAAGAAAAAAAAATATAAAGGTATTTATATTATTAGTTTTTGTACAAATAATGAACGTGTATTATTACATATTTGGAAACACAATTGACCTGAAGAGGTCATCATAATTTGACTCAATATTAAATCTCATTACAACGGAATAATGAGTCAAGTCATTATATTTCACGTTGATACTAGACCTCTAACAAGACTTTAAATTACTTTAGGTCTGAATATACTAGCCGCTGAAATTCGATATTAACATTGATTATATCAATATAAAACTTATCCATCGCGCCTTATTAAATAATTTGTTCATATTAAATATAATCAATATAGAACAGAATATAATCCCTGTTATATAAAATTTTGTTCATCTTTCTTTGGTTCTTTTTCTTTGCTGTTATTTTTAAAATCACTGAATCAAATTATATTGCATCTACTATTAGAAGGCACATAATCCAGAAGTAACATAGAATATGAAACTGCGACTTACAGTAAACTTGTAACCATAAATTTCAATGTGGACGAAACCGAAAGGAGCTTCTAGTCTATAATATATATAATATAGACAATATTTAAATTTCTCACTATTCGATTTTTTTTTGTCGTCGTTTTTGTTATGAGTTATGACACGTCGCTCATGTGAAAACGCTCTAAGACCTATTTGGTCCTTTCGTAACAGATCGTGATGGGCAACTCGAGTACCTAACGCAATAACTATCAGATTTCTTGTTTAATGACGTATCGTTAAATTAAACGCCTTCGAAATGTTAACAAAACATATAAATAATATGGTAGTTAATTCAGATTTATTTTAATCATTAATTATTGTTATTTTTAATTAATTGATATTCAGTATTAACAAGGGAAAAATGTAAAAAAAAAATTATAATAAAAATTAAAAATGCATTTGATTCTTTTTTTTTTTAGATTATTTTTAAATGAATCTAGGATATGGATCTTAATAAAATAATTGTGGGTAGTCCGGTTATCTGAACTAGCACCGAATAATTTTCAATTGCTTATTTGAAAACTTAAGCTCAGCGTCAAAGGAAATAGTGTAAAAAAACCTACTAGTCATGAAATTCTGTAATAATTTTATCCGCGAATCTATATCGGAACAATGTTGTAGATTAAACTCTATTACTTATCTTTAGAAGAGAAGACATCTTTGCACAGAAGTACGATACCTATAACCTTTTGCAGTACAGTTTCAAGTATGGACTAAATGACTTACAATTACACATATTAAATGTCGATTAAGATTTATTTATCTACAAACACGACATCAATATGGATATAAAATGCTTTGTTCTTTTTTTATCAATATTACGATTTAATATAAAATTGCCATAAGTATTTATTTTCATAGTACGAATGTATTTGTAAAAAATTGAAATTCTTTTATTGAAGTACGATGTCTTTTCAATCAAATATATTGATATTGTTTTCCTTATAAACGCTTAGCGGAAATTTAAAAAGGTTAATCGCTCCCTTTTTTTTTATATTTAACATTGAACTGTTATTAATTAACTATTAAGATAATGTTTTATCTCCATAAATATGAAATCAAAGAAACCCTTTGACTGTTCGTGAACGTTCCGTCAAACTTATGTTTTACGAATCTATACATAAATATTTACTATTTAAATTATATAAATGTATGTACAATACTGGGACGATATTCGTTCATTAACCGACTTCAAAAAAGGAGGAGGTTCTCAATTCGGCCGGTATATTTTTTTTATTTATGTACACTGATTTCGCCGAGGTTTCTGAACCGATTTACGTAATTCTTTTTTTGTTTGATGCGGGATAGTTTCGGATTGGTCCCATAAAAAAAGTTTTTATTTTATGAGCATTTTTTTATCTACTTTCACCTATCCCGATCTCGCCAATTGATGATGTAATCCAATGAAATTTCTCGCAATTTGATCCACTTTCCGGTTACCGATTGAGCTGAAATTTTGTAAAATGAAATTAATTAACTGTCTTAATTTAACTGTCTCAATCGTTGCACTTCCTGTAGTGCTTTGTCATAATGTGGCGTGGTTAATATCTTATATCCGTTCCCGTTTCCTGAGATCTATATTTTTTTAGGCGCGCAGCACCTTTTGTATAGGTCTACCCATAGCTTATTGATAAATCAGCTATAAAATAAAAAGTATTAAATAAAAATAACTACGTTAAAAAAACCGACTTCAAAACTAAAAAATAAATTTAAAAAATCAAAAAAACCGACTGCGTAAAATACTCTTATTATGAACTAAAAAGAATAAAACAATTTACTAGCTTTCATTTGATACCCATATTGCTATAGTAAGAAAAAAAAATCAACTCCCCCCCTCATTCCGCTATTTGGGGGCGCCATTTTGAAAATTTATATAGCCTATGTCACTACTACAATTTAGACAAATCCAACGACATCTCATATGTCAAAAACCGTCCAGCCGTTTGGGCTGTAGGGCGTGCCAAAGAAATGGACATACATACATACATACATACACTCGAAAAACATAACCCTCCTTCTGCCGCAGTAAAAATAATAAAGATTTAATAGTAATTATATACTACCTGTTATTTATATGTGCTATTTACTAATAGGTTTGAAGTCGGTGCAAATCATCAAAAGGTGCTTCTAATAAGTACTTACACACACACACACACACACACACACAAACACAGAAGTGTTAAATTTTTTTTTATCTGACATAAAATGTTTTATTCACTTTCTTTATTTTATTAATTTTGTACAAATTATTTACAATTCAAATAAGATAAACCTTTGAAATAAACTGACTGTAACACTGTATATAACTTTTTATTTATTTCAATAGTATCTATGTACGAGTAATTTGTATTTGTAGAGTGATTTGTACTTATAAAATGTTAATAAATCATTATTATTGCATGTATTATATAATATAATGCTGCTAAATATCAAGATGAATATCACGTGCAATGTAAAAGAGAAAAATTACTTACACTTGAATATTAATACATATTTAAATTGAAAATAAAATTGAATATATTTAAATTTCGATTATACCAACAAAAAAAAAATGTGTGTGTCAGCTCCGACGCACGACTGGAGTTTACTCCTTAATTACGATTGTCTAAACATACGCATAAAGAGTTTATCCAACTGAAAATAAGATTAATACCATATGAAAGGGTAAATTAACAAATTAATGAAAATAATATAAATATATATTTATTCATTTTATATACATTTATTATAACTAATCGGCGAAATATTTTACATTAAACTTTTCACAATAGTCAATTTCAGATGTGCACAAATATTTCATTAGGAATGTTGATAAATTATGTAATTATTATTATCTGACAATTATCATTTATTTTTTAAATATTATTTTTCAATATTAATTAGAGCAACATTACTTTCGCACCGCACCATAGGTGCGCGCGCACCGAAAAAGTAACGAGGTCATTCATCAGTAGATTTTACCTCTCATATTTTTCTCATACCGGGCGCCTTATATGTGAAAATCGATTCTTAAGGAGTAAACTTCAAAAATTCAATTCTTTATTACAATCTTGTTCGAATGATTGTTCAGTGATATTTTATTATTATACAAGTTTGTGGTCGTTAAATTTAAATTTCAAATAAAATCGTAATCGTAAAATCATTATAGTCTCACCGTTACGACACAATTGACATAATAGTATATAAACCCTGTTAGAAGCAACCATTGTAAAGGTCGTAAATGGATTCCCCTGCGTAAAAAAAAAAAAAACCATTGTAAAGGTGTCAATCGATCACTGAACTATTATGGTGACACGATTTTAGTACTAGAGCCATTGGATGTAATAGCTAATAATTCTGCCACTACCAGCTAAACGCCCCTTCTATTAAGGAAACTATATATTGTTCAAATATATGTATATAATATGTCTATGTATATATGTATATGAAATATGTATGTATGTATATATGTATGAAAAATCATAGTAATAATGTCGTTATCTCTTAAACTGTGTAGACAGCCAACAAACTGATTGTTACATTAAACAAAATCTTCTGTCGTCTGATTTTATTGTACCCTATTATTTACTTTCGAGGGTACTTCGTAACTTTTGAGCGTTGATCGAAATTCAACTTTATTGTAAGATAATATGGTAGATTTTAGAAATTTATTCGATGAAGTAATAATACCAAATTAATGGATGTACGTGAAAGTGACAGGCTTTGCTGAGAGAAACTTCGAAATGGCAGTTAAACTTCTTTTAGCTACGTGAGATATGACTTACTTGTATCGACTACAGACATAGTTAAAGAAAAAAAAATGTTTATGACAATATTCTTAATTTTTTATTTGTATATAAAGTGCAACTTTTTAACGATCAAAGACAACTTAGCCAAGGTCCTGTGGGTACATAAGTTAATCGTAACCTACAATCACTCGTTCACATCCGGGTGCTAGAACTAAACTAGCAAAAAGAAAAACATCGCATAGTCATGAAAAACATCGAAAAGTTACATATTTGGAAGAAATTCGCAAACATGTACAATTGTACATGTAAATCAGTGTTAATCCACAACGGAGCAGCATTTAGAATTAAGCAATCATTTTTCTTAAACAGAGTGGTCTCGTAATTCCTAAGATAAACGAGAACAAACTAACAACATATTTATTTTCGTTAATAATATAAATTTTTAAATTCATATGAAACCGCATATCAAATAATAATACATGGATAAATACACTAAAGTATTTGTTTAAAAACCTACAAAAAAACTGATGACTCGCTTAGTCATAATATACTCGTACTCGTATGTATTCTGGTCACGAAGTTCGAAAATTAATCGATAAATTAAATTGAAATTTGGACAGGTTGCTGCATTTTATAAATAATATCAGACAAAGCCACAGCCAATCTGAATCTAAAATATTTTCCTCATATACTCTATATTTTAAATATGTTATTATGAAATATAACTATGAGGCGTATTAACATTAGGCGTTGGAAATTTACTGAGTGCTGTATAAATACAAATTCAAAGGACATGTGCAAACTGTAACTTCATACTTGAAGTTT
The DNA here is from genome assembly GCA_036937285.1 of Euphydryas editha. Lineage (NCBI taxonomy): Eukaryota > Metazoa > Arthropoda > Insecta > Lepidoptera > Nymphalidae > Euphydryas > Euphydryas editha. Next base: position 19,367,647 of record JAUPFZ010000008.1, on the reverse strand, counting down.
GACATCTGATCTACTTGAGTTTGAGTTAAACTTTTATTTTAGTTACTATTTAAACTCCTCATATTAAGAAAGTTTTAAATTTGTTAAGTTATTTCTCAACTTTTAAGCGTTAAGATAACAAGAATTTAGATTTTTTTAATTTAAATAAATGTAGCAGCATCATTGAAATGAACTGAAACAGCTTCTAAACGTCCCGCTGCTCAACAAGTCTTCTCTCCATATAGAAGTGTTGAAGCTTATTTCACCACGATATTCCACTGCGATTTGACAAATAGTGTAACAGTCAAAGTCAAAGTCAAAATATTTTATTCAGCATAAAATTATTAGAATTATTTACTGAACGTCATGAGCCTACCATAAGTTCGGAAAGAAGGAGACTCTGACCTGAGAAGAACTGGCGAAAGAAACTCAGCGGGATTAATATATATATATATATATATATATATATATTTTTTTTTTTTTTTTACGTAACAGTATAAACATGAAATTATTATTAATTGACATTTAATTACAGCATCAAACTTAGTAAATAAAAACCGGCCAATAGCGAGTCAGACTCGGGTACGAAGAGTTCCGTACCATTATCTATAAAACGGCAAAAAAAATCACGTTTGTTGTATGGGAGCACCCCCCCCCCCCCTTTATTATTAAATTTATTTTTATTTAATTATATATTTTTTTAGTGAATAATATAACTAAATATTCTGTGAACATTTTAAGCGTCTACCTGTTTCGTTATCAATATCGAGCAAAACGAGAAAAAAAAAATCACGTTAATAATTATATTTCTTATTCTGTTTTATAGTATTTATAGTTATAGCTCCAACAGAAATACATTTTCTGTGAAAATTTCAACTGTATAACTATCACGGTTCATGAGATGCAGCCTGGTGACAAACGGATGGACGGACAGCAGAGTCTTAGCAATAAGGTCCCATTTTATCTTTTTGAGTACGGAACCCTAAAAATGGTTCAAAGTTTACATTTACAAATCTGCACAAATTTCACTTCGCGAATTCAGCAAATCTTAGGTATAGGCTTTAAAATATTATTTTAAGATCGTCGACCATTTATTTTGCAAGTTTTTTTGGTGAAATTTTCATCGATACATCATCCAAAAATGTATAAAATACCATTATGACGTCATCATGACAAAGTTTAATTGGTAGTATACTAAACCTATAAAAAAATCGTAATGAAACCATCGATAGGCTAGTGATCTATCATTTCGACACAGAAGTTTTAATATTCCATAAAATACCAAGAAGATTATATTGTTGCGATATAAAGATAATTCTAAGATATTTAATTCTATACAGCACTAAGAATTCAGTGGTCAGTGTACCTAACCATGACGTCATCAACGTGTTACCAAAATCAATAAGATCTTACCTTCCCTAACTTAATTTGGTAAAGTTAAATGTATTTGGGGTCCAGAAGTGGTAAATTGTTCCCTTATCGATTTTCACTTAGACCTTAAGTATAATGGTGAAGTGGTTTCATTTCAAAGTTCGGGGGCTTATTGCTTCTTCGGTTATAATGCAATTAAGAGTACTAATCACATTTGAGGTATACAATACTTATGTTACTATCTTTACAAATGTCAACTTTTACGTCAAAAGTCAACTTTTGAGATTCGTCAGGTTGTGCTATATTTTCTTTAGTATGAGTAGAATGAAGTTTCGCATTATTCCTTCTCGCTCCCTCTTATTTTTAAAAATAGTGTATAAAAGCAGGAGACCCGAGGAATAACTGTCAATTACTGTTCTTACAAAATAGACCTCTTAATTCGTTATTTCCAAATAAAATTACAGTATATAGTATAAAGTATATTTTAAATATATATGTTTTTAAATTTAAGTTTGAAAATATTCATGAATAGAACTTTATAATATACATATTTAGTTGGATAAAAAATCCTTTTCTTTGCAATTGAAAAGAGAAGAACTTGGTTCCTTTTGAAAAGTTTTTAGAGTCCAAAATGATTTTAATGGATAAAATAAAAGCAGTTGTTATGTAAACTCTTTTGTGAGTCGTGCAATATTTGAGTGTTCGGGTTGTTTTTATTTGTTTTACATCGCATTTGTTCCAAATGTGATGTACACCTTTGTTTTCATCTCATCGAATGGTATTTCAGATCAACCGAATATTAATTTTGTAAAAAGCGTTCGAACGATAATTCAGTTTTTTTTTTTCATCGAATGAAATCAGACAATATTGCGTATATTATTTGGAAAATGAATTTAGTTAAAAGGAAAATTACTTACAATATTAAATCTTATTTTATAATCTTAATTTAAAGTTTTATGCATATAGATAAGAAAACGTTGAACAAATTGTAGTAATGTTAATATAATGAATAAAAATTTATTATTTTCTTATTAATACATGAATATTTTACATTTCTTTTTTGTGTTTAAAAATGAATATATATTTTCAATTACCTATTTCGCATAAAAAATCATGAAACTCGCTTCTTAGCATCTGAATGTCTTTATTCAAATGAGATTGAATAGACCATGAAGTGAAAGAGACTTCGCTTTAATTAGTATAAAATGCTATGAAAAAAGTGTTTTTTAATCAGCACACTGCAAAGAAAGTCCTTCGAAAGATATGTTGAATGAGTACCTACTGTACTAGATTTATTTTGACGAATTTTTAGCGAAGCAAACTAGTATTTTTTTTTAATAAATACATTTACTGTACCGGCCTGTAAACAACTCACTGCTGAAGGAAGGCTTCTTCTTCATATAGAAGAAGGGTTGGAGCTTAATCCACCAATCGGATAATAATCCTACCATGAGTAAATTTCACTACCAGATGTCAATTATAACAAAGGGGACGTACGGTTTTACGTGCTCTCCGAGGTACGGTGGGGACACCCACAAGGACATACACCCAGACTGGAAATAAATATTTGCACAAATACAAATATTACAATACAAATATATATATATATATATATATATCCCCCGAGCGGGAATCGAACCCGCGGCTATCGGGGTTAAGGCGACGACTCACACCACTTCACCATAACGGTTGTTATATATATTTAACACGTTAAATATACCTATCATATCATAGCTACGATTTGGTTAATTCTAGATTCTGAATTTTTGTTTTTCGTCAAGGCAAAAACACCAATTCGTAATAATTAATAAAAGTTGTTCTCTTGAGTGTAAGTTAATATCTGTTGTAAAAAAGTTTTTCAATATAATTTTTAAATAAATTAGATGGAAAAGTTAAGAAAAAGCATAAAATGGATTTCCCTAACGCAGCTCGATTTTGTTTTTTCTGTAATAAATATAAGTTAAAATTATTTCTTTGAAAATTACGCGATACACAGCAAATGGGGAGTGTTATGCTTGTATGGTAGCTTGAAATTTTGATTACATACAGTAGATTGTTTTTCGCGCCAATCGAATTTTAAGTTATTTTGAAAAATCCTCTGTAGATGTCGTATTAAATAATAAGATCAAACTAACTCGTTGGCGCAGCTACCAACGACCCTGCTTTCATTCGGGATTTTTACTTTTGATTTCTTCCTCGAATCTTGGTATATTTATATGTACCTTTACTTAGAAAAATATTTATAAATATGTATATCAATCGACTGTTGCCTAAAAATGTACTAAGTTGTCTATATAGTCATAAAATATTTCATAATTTTAAGACTAAAGTAATCGGAAATGACCTATATCCCCAACATCACAAAGATGAGCAAAAGTTGTTCTCCTATAATAGAGAAAGCTTGAATCGCAATTATTCACAAATTTCTCAACCTTTTAAAGTTGTTTAAAAAGGTTTATATTAAATAAAGTTATATAAAAGAAGGCAACATTGAATCTAATATTTGTATTTCGAAGTTTATTTAGTAAAGTTTCAATTTTTAAAAAGGTCGGTCCGAAATCGTAACTTTTATTTGTGTTATGTTTCGGTCCCGCATGTAGGCTGTGTACACAACGTTCGAATAACGTTTAATTTACTTTATAAGTTATACGCAGATATCATCGACTCATTGAATATTACAAGTGTTGCTAACTGATTGAAATACATTGAATATTTTTTTTTTGTTTTGATGTTTTTATTAATTGAAATTTTTTTTTTTTTTTTTGATAAAGAAAAGTTGTCGGTGATTGATTATATAACTTTGATAAATTGAATTTTTCTACTTTGGTATTTAACTACTTCCAGAAATATTTACCACAATTTTTAAAGCCTAAGGGTGCCTGTCCATTGATGCGCATTGAGGCGGCGGAGCGGAGAAACGGAGAAGTATTAACCAATAGGATTGCAAAAAATCTCCCCTCCGCTCCAGTGGACAAGGGCTCTGCAATTTTATTAGTAAATATTTCTCCGTTTCTCCGCTCCGCTGCCTCGCTCCTCATCAATGGACAGGTACCCTAACTCTAGCCTAGACGGCACCTCGTATATGGTTCTCTTAGCAGGCGTTGAATCATAATACCGAGTAAAATTAAAATAATACCACGTAAATTAAAATTCAGTGGAAGGTAACTACTAAAATTTCGTATTATAAATTAATTGAAGAAATCCCACGGAAGGTAACATTTATAAACAAAAATTCTCATTTCCTCATTCTTAGCTCCCCCTTACTAATTTCCTCCTATTAGACAAAAACGTGTTTGTGGTTCCTTTTGCACTGGCTGTGTAGTAACTACTTAACTTCAGGTGACGAAAATGCCCATTGACAATTTTATTTTATTTTTTACTATATATATTAAAAAATATAATTTTTTTATTAATCTGAATTATTTCGTAAAATTTTGATAAGTCGCTATTAGATGCATTTACCATACGTCTTTCACAAGCAGAATGATGACTGAACGAACTTTTGTTACCACGAATTCGCTAACTTTTTAATATACTAGATGACTTGCTTCGTTTCACCTGCCTAGATATTTTTGTAGTTCCTAGTTCACTTCGAGAAGTCTTAAAATGTTTTGTACAAAATAATATTATATAACCGCTGAGTGTCCGGGAAGTGACTTTTTAGTTTACCAACCACACAAAACTACCTAAGGCCTCCCACGTTTTGTTACGTATTTTCCACTGGTGATAATGTAATATACGTTAATCAACCTGTAGTTGACAGGTGCACTTCGCGTACTAATGTCCGTGTCGAAAAAAAGTTGACATGGACAATATAGCCATGGCGAGCATTACTTGACACGGGCGCTTGCGGTTATTGCGGTTAGTTTGTAAACTCTTGTCAACTAGTAGTTGACACGGGCAGTGGAGCGGATAATAATACGACAAAATAAAATAATAATATACATCGACTGGGCCCTTAGCGCAGTTGGCAGTGGCATGCTTTTTGCTCCAGTGTGAGTTAGATTCCCGCTTCGACTCTAGGTGTAATATTTATAAATGTACTATATGTATTAACTAAAAAATGTATAAATATATATATACCAGTAGACTGTTACCTAAAACATAAAAACAGGCACTGTGCCCGCACATAAGTTTTAATTTAGTATGTAGTTCTATTGTAAGTGATTGACGGTACCAACTAACCATGATTCAGAAATTAGCACCAGCGCCATCTATTATGATAGTGTCGTATTTCAAACTATTGTACAATAAATGATAATTCTACATTTTGGCGTTTTATTTTTCTTTTTTTTTTTTTTGTTTATTTAGTTTCGAATATATTATTAATTAATTAATTATTATTAAAATAATAAAACATTTTTTACACAACTGCATTATCGTTTTTAGGATCACATTTTAATGTACCCACTCTTCTCTTATGCTGTCATTCAAAATAAAATTTAAGTTACAATAACTTCTTATAGTCTGAAGCTATTTTGATAATAAACTATCAAAATTGATTTCCTCGCTACCGCTACCTACCGCTCGCTACCTCAAGATATGCCTTATAATTAATAGGTAGTTAGACAGACAGATAGACAACATTTCCAAAAATGGTAAAAATGTGTATAGTAAGTGATTTAAGACAGCTACGGAAATATTCACCAAAAAATTCTGACGGACACGTTAAATTTACAACGTTATTATGTGTAATAAAAAAAATAACGCTGACCGAACAACCGAACCGAAGACCGACAATACCACTACTATGAGTACTAAGTAATATTAGTACAGCTAAGACTTACATACCTTTATATAATACTAACCCGTGGCGCAGTCGGCAGTGGCCCTGTTTTCTGCTCCAGGGTTGTGGGTTCGATTCCTGTAATATATATTTATTTATATATGTATTATTTATATGTATATTTATGTAAAAAAAATATGTATATCAGTCAACTGTTACCTCAAACACAGGCATTAAGTTGCCTACCTTAGGAACAGACGAACGTGTGCGTATGTTAAATATATTTATTTATAATTTATTTATTATTATTATACTACATATTAATAAATTTAATAATAAGATTCCATAACACAATATCGCAGTTTATAAAAATTGATTTCAAAAGATTATTTATTCCTTCACGGTGAAAATTATTCCGAATCGGTGGTAGAGTCACTTAAAACTTAAGCAATTTGTAAATGACAATTCAAAAGTACCTAAATAAGTCTACCTGAATAAAGTATGCCATCAAAAATATAACTTGTAAAAAATCCAAGTCTCGCAACTCAGTTCTTCTACTCTACCGTAAAAAGTTGTGAGATCCATGTATTACCAAGTCGGCTAATTTGTTCAATCCCTACTTAAGGGTTCTTCTGTCTTAAGCTATTACGTAATTAACTAACCTAACAACATATTATAGTGACCATATCAATATTAAAAATCTTTAATGTTTAAAATAGATAGATTGACTTGGCAATCGCATGAAAACATAATGTATCTCACAAGTAATGCATACGAGTATTGTATTAAATTAGATTGTTTAGTGCGATTGCCAAGTCAATCTATCTATTTGAAACATTAAAAAAATTTAATATTGATATGGTCACTATAATATGTTGTTAGGTTAGCTAATTACGTAATAGCTTAAGACAGAAGGACCCTTAAGTAGGGATTGAATAAATTAGCCGACTTGGTAATACATGGATCTCACAACTTTTTACGGTAGAGTAGAAGAACTGAGTTGCGAGACTTGGATTTTTTACAAGTTATGTTTTTGATGGCATCTCATTTCTTTTTGTAGATATTCCTACTTGTTTTCCTTTCCAGTGTCTTCTACTTCTTAAATACCAACAATGCATTTTCTTCAAACCTACGCTCTGTCTTATGATCTTTTTTTATTTTTGTATGTAATCTTCCTCTTTTTCTTTTCCGGTACTACTTCTTGAGTTTCAGCTATTACTGGTATAGATAGTACTGGTACGCAAGAGTTTTTTGTTTCTTACAGGAATACGATTAACAGATATAAATACGATTAGTAAAATTTAAAAATAAAAAATCTTTTATTTGATCGTCATGTCATACATATTATGACGTCAAGTTTATTAATCATAACTTTTATTATTTATTAAAGAAATTTTACAATATTATACATATTTACAATTCAAAACTTAAAATAATTATTTACAAACAGTTTTGGTATAAATCATGTCCGCGTGGAATGGTGCCAAGAATACTAGCAGCATTTCCTCGTTGAATCGCAATTCCGATTCTTTGGGCAAAAAATGCACCAGCCCTCCTGTCACCAGTGGAGGCTATGAGTCGTGGGGTTAATGCTTTTAGAAACTTTTTTGCACTGCTACTCCAAGGTCCAAGTGTTTCGACTGCAAACGGCACAAACACATAACTTTGTCAAGTTGACAACTTAAGATACTTGACAAGAGAGATAAATTAAGTATGTTTAGCCGGAAACAATATTGTCAGGTTTCTGTCGATTTTTTACACCTAATTCTCCACGAAAACAAACTTAAAAAAAATATTTAAAAAAGTGTATGTGTACTTATATACGCACGTAAGAAGTTATACTTACAATAAATTGATGCTCCGAGTTAACGATTAGTGCGCGCCATGTATAATAAGACCCTGATAACCCACTAAAAATAAAGTAATCGTCAAGACGAAGCAAATGAGCTGAAGCTCGATGGGGTGGCGTCTTTTCATTACAGAGTTCCTATGACCACCTTACAGCTCCATCATCAGATCCTAGTTACCATAGAAAGACAAACTACTCGTCAAGGCGATTCAAACGAGCCCAATTTCGATGAAGTTGTTTCATTTCATTGCGAAGTTCTTATGGCCATCTTGCAGCTCCATCATCAGATCAGACCCTGGTAACCATCTAAAAATAAGTTTCTCGTCAAGACGATTCAAACGAGCCCGAACTCGATGTGGTTGTCTCGTTTCATTACAAAGTCCCTATGTCCACATTCCAGCTCCATCACCAGACCCTGGTTAACATTGAAAGATAAACTCCTCGTCAAGACGATTCAAAAGAGCCTGAAATCGATGTAGTTGTGTCGTTTCATTGCGAAGTTCCTATGGCCACCTTCCAGCTCCATCATCAGACCCTGGTTACCATCTTGCATTGAAGTACTCGTCAAGACGAATCAAACGAGCCCATATTGGATGGGTTTATGTCATTTAATTAATTAGTTTCTATGGCCATCTTCCAGCTCCATCATCACACCCAGGTTACCATATAGCACCAAAGTACTCGTCAAGACGAATCAAACGAGCCTATATTCGATGTGATTATGTCGTTTAGTTACTGAGTTCCTATGGCCATCTTCCAGCTCCATCATCGGACCCTGGTTTCCATTGAAAGGCAAACTACTCTTCAAGACGATTCAAACGAGCCCAAACTCGGTGAGATTTTGTCGTTTCATTGCAAAGTATCTATGGCCACCTTCCAGCTCCATCATCAGACCCTGGTTATCATTAAAAGACAAATTGCTCGTCAAGACGATTCAAACGAACCCGAACTCGATGTGGTTGTGTCGTTTCATTGCGAAGTTATTATGGTCACTTTCCAGCTCCATTATAAGTTCAGACCCTGGTAACCATTTAAGAACAAAGTACTCGTCAAGACGAATCAAACGAGCCGAAACTAGATGGGGTTGCGTCGTTTCATTACAGAGCTCCTATGACCACATTCCAGCTCCATCACCAGACCCTAGTTAATATTGAAAGACAAACTACTCGTCAAGATGATTCAAACGAACCCGAACTCGATGAGGTTGTGTCGTTTCATTGCGAAGTTTCTATTGCCACCTCCCAGCTCCATTATCAGGTCAGACCCTGGTAACCATCTAAAAACAAACTACTCGTCAAGACAAATCAAACGAGCTGAAACTCGATGGGGTTGCGTCGTTTCATTACGGAGTTCCTATGACCATATTCTAGCTACATCACCAGACCCTAGTTTACATTGAATGACAAACTACTCGTCAAGACGATTCATACGAGCCCGAACTCGATGTGGTTGTGTCGTTTCATTGCGAAGTTCTTATGGTCACTTTCCAGCTCCATTATCAGGTCAGACCCTGGTAACCATTTAAGAACAAAGTACTCGTCAAGACGAAGCAAATGAGCTGAAGCTTGATGGGGTTGCGTCTTTTCATTACAGAGTTCCTATGACCACCTTCCAGCTCCATCATCAGATCCTAGTTACCATAGAAAGACAAACTACTCGTCAAGGCGATTCAAACGAGCCCAATTTCGATGAAGTTGTTTCATTTCATTGCGAAGTTCTTATGGCCATCTTGCAGCTCCATCATCAGATCAGACCCTGGTAACCATCTAAAAATAAGTTTCTCGTCAAGACGATTCAAACGAGCCCGAACTCGATGTGGTTGTGTCGTTTCATTACAAAGTCCCTATGTCCACATTCCAGCTGCATCACCAGACCCTGGTTAACATTGAAAGATAAACTCCTCGTCAAGACGATTCAAAAGAGCCTGAACTCGATGTAGTTGTGTCGTTTCATTGCGAAGTTCCTATGGTCACCTTCCAGCTCCATCATCAGACCCTGGTTACCATCTTGCATTGAAGTACTCGTCAAGACGAATCAAACGAGCCCATATTGGATGGGTTTATGTCATTTAATTAATTAGTTTCTATGGCCATCTTCCAGCTCCATCATCACACCCTGGTTACCATATAGCACCAAAGTACTCGTCAAGACGAATCAAACGAGCCTATATTTGATGTGATTATGTCGTTTAGTTACTGAGTTCCTATGGCCATCTTCCAGCTCCATCATCGGACCCTGGTTTCCATTGAAAGGCAAACTACTCTTCAAGACGATTCAAAGGAGCCCAAACTCGGTGAGGTTTTGTCGTTTCATTGCAAAGTATCTATGGCCACCTTCCAGCTCCATCATCAGACCTTGGTTATCATTAAAAGACAAATTGCTCGTCAAGACGATTCAAACGAGCCCGAACTCGATGTGGTTGTGTCGTTTCATTGCGAAGTTCTTATGGTCACTTTCCAGCTCCATTATCAGATCAGACCCTAGTAACCATTTAAGAACAAAGTACTCGTCAAGACGAATCAAACGAGCCGAAACTAGATGGGGTTGCGTCGTTTCATTACAGAGCTCCTATGACCACATTCCAGCTCCATCACCAGACCTTAGTTAACATTGAAAGACAAACTACTCGTCAAGATGATTCAAACGAACCCGAACTCGATGAGGTTGTGTCGTTTCATTGCGAAGTTCCTATGGCCACCTTCCAACTCCATCATCAGACCTTGGTTACCATTGAAAGACCAACTACTCTTCAAGAAGATTCAGACGAGCCCACTCGATGAGTTTGTGTCGTTGCATTGCGAAGTTCTTATGGCCACCTTTTAGCTCCTCCATCAGATTAGCAACATGTGATCATAATATTGCATTATCACACGGTTATTATTATTATTATTTTGAATCAAATTTAATTTGCAAGATTTGATGACAAACATCGGGACAGGTGAAACTAAATAAAATCTTGTTGAGCTGACACATCAGCGCAATGAAGTAAGTTAGTGTAATTGCGCGGCGCCTACTAGTTAACTTAATGTTGTCGATTTTATTATTTTTGTCACAATGTGCGCGCGTATCGTAAAAATGAGTCTCATCAAGAAGTATGACTTCAAAATACAAAAGTTATTTTGAGTAGGTAGTACTTATTATTAGTACTTATTATTTCTTTTTTTTTTCAATTTTGTCTACTTTAATTCTTTTCGAGATTTTGGTACAATTTCATAAGACATGTTCCATTATTGCTTTTTCATTCCGTTGACCATTTTAAAAGTTATTTACTTTTATTTACATTGATTTATCCACTGCATATGTAACTTTGTAATCCTATATATTTATATGAGATTACAAAGTTATTTATGCAGTTGGTGTATCTAGAAAACTGGACCGAAATTGCACAATATTTGAATTTTTCCTCGGTTTATATACTAAACACTAATGGTATTCTAAATTTGAAGCTTCTATGTCTGCTAGAAGTGCCTTAGAGTTTTGATGATCGGTCAGTCAGTGAGTGACAAAATCGTTAACTTTGACTAATTATAATTCTTAAGCTACTGGTTCAAATTGAATGAAATTTGAAATATACCGTGTTTATACAATGCCTGCTTGGGTATTGAAAATTCAGACTTCTAGTTTTATCCGCAACGAAGTTATAGGGGGTCGAAAATGGCCTGAATTGCTTCGAGAAAAGGATAGTACGGCCGTGCCACTTTTTTTTTTTTTTGCTCGACTTGGCGGAGGCACTGCCGTGCCTCCAGATATTGTGAGTTCGAATTAAATTTAAGCCCCTTGAAGGATTATTTTTCATTTATATTAACGAATGAATATTAATTTCACCCGAAATTTATACTGAATTCTAAAATAGAGGTAAATAAATTTTATGAGATCCTTTTGATATTTTTATTAGATTATTATGCTATGTGTGAAGTGTGAAGTGTATAAGTATTAATGTGTAAATATTTGTAGGTAAGTTTATTTGATAAAATGTTAAAATATTTAAGCAAAAAAAAAACTAACTAAATAAAAAAAAAAAAAAAATTAATTAATAATAATAAAACAAATGTACGCCATCATCCCGTTCCTTCGGGTTGTGGGTTGTCTGGAAGAAAGGGCCAACTAGCCATGAGCCTATAAACTTTTAAAATTTAAAATACTTTTAAGAGCTATAATATTTATAATTTAAACGCTCAAAAGAATAGTTTTAGTAAGATTATTTAAGAATATACATATGTGACTAATTCACTAGACCTCGACATTTAGAAGGTAGCTTTGAAGAACCAGTTTTTTTACGTTATATTATTTTAATATGATCTCACAATGTTTTATAGACAATTGTCTAGTGACAATGCATAAACGGACAAACAATACAATTGTTTTTATCGTATCTTTGTACGATTATGTATAAAATTGTAAATGAGAATTGATAATTGTTAAAACAAAGTACTTAAGAAAGTTCTACTAATATTAATAAATAAACTTTCACGCAAAAATTATTGAAATAATACACAGCAAACCATAAAGACAACTGAAAGAGGGTCATAAAGAAGAAAGTTTCTTTTAAAATAATCGATTGCAAACTATACTTTTAAAAGATATCAACTCAGTACGTTAGTGTCGTGAGTTTTGCTTCATTTAAACAGCGTGATGGATTAAGCTCCAACCGTTTTCCTATATTAATAGAAAGATTTTGCCTAGTTGTCGGACGTTAACTGGCTGTTTTAGTGCAGTTCAGTTTTTTTAAATATCTGAATACAAAACCGTAGTTCAAGACACCAAGTCGGGTGTGAAGTTTATCTTGAATACTTTAAGACAATCTTTTGTGTAATAAACCGAGATTTTATTATCGATATAAAATTTCGAATGCAAATAAATTCTTGAATACAATTTATCACTCTCTTAATAAATTCGTTCCGTTCACTCAAAAACCTTCGGATTGTGGGAAATATGCTCCTTTGAAAGTATTAGCTTTATGATAATTCTCATTTCGAGAATTATAAAATATTATAATGCTATGCATTGTATTGGGAAATATTATTATAAAATAAATAAATAAATAAATACTTAAGTAAATTAAATAAGTGAACGGTGTAGGGTCAGTGGTTGTTAAATTAATCGTCGTGGGATTAATTCTTTTTTACAACAATAAATTGTTTAATAGAACAACCGAATTTTTTCCTGTGGTTTGAGTATGTGTATTTGGGTCCATGACTCAATGTGATGTGTTGAGCCGTTGATGCGTTTCTTACTAACACCAAATTTGTAAATTCCGAAATAAAATCTTGAAAAAATAAAAGATATTCTGTTCTCTTATATTTACGCGAATTTTACTCATTTAATTAAAAGTCTAAATCGGATTTTATCGCGTTTATTTGTTTTAAAACTTTACAGTTTAACGATTTTTAATTAAATTAAACTATTTCCCGACGTTTCGGACCCTTTACAGCGTCCATGATCTCGGGGGACTGAGGTGGTGGGTGTCCGAATAAATTATTCGTAATTAAACTGTAAAGTTTTAAAACAAATAAACGCGATAAAATCCGATTTAGACTTTTAATTAAATGAATAAAAGATATTGTTTTTTTTTTTTCGTGTTATTCTATAATATAAAAATAAGTCGGGTTTTCCTTCCTGACGCTATAATTCCAGAACGCACGAACCGATTTCCATGGTTTTGCATTTGTTGGAAAGATCTCGGGCTCCGTGAGCTTTATAGCAAACTAAATTCACGAAAATTTTCAACAGAAAAGCAGGAAAACAGGGAAAATCATTTTTCACATACAGCGCCATCTCTGATACATAGCATGTACTACAAACCAATATGGTTTTGCATGGCGGCAGTACGTGGTGTGAGTATCCCTCACGAAAATAAGTTGGTGGCGAAACGGAGTTCGCCGGGTTTGCTAGTATGTTATATATTTATAATAAACTAAAAACCGCGAATCCGTGACCGTGACGGCCATTTTGCCATCAAAACTTAAACTAAATATTAAAATCCGTGAGAACAAAAACAATTGTGACAAAAGCGACATAGATACTGAAGTTGTCAAAGCAAAATAATCTCTTAGGACATTTAGAGCTTTGTTTGCGGGAAGATATTAAAAATAGATGAACGACATTGAAGAGAATAGCTGTAAAATATAACTTTAAAATAAATTTACATTTATATTTATTTTAACATTTTAACATTAATTTAAAACGAATTATTCGTGGCTGAATAAAATCATACCAGCGCAGTTTGATAGCGAACGAATAAATAAATAAATAATAAAAGCGTGGAGGCTACTTGTATTTTCACAATATGGCGTTATACGAAAAGAGAATAATTTATTATCTTGTTAAAAATATACATTATTATACAATTAGAAATCAAATATTTATTACTGGAATGTAATAAATTTTATTAACTTGTATTATTTAGTCAACTATCAGTGAAGTAGCCTGACTAAAGACACGAAAATCATGAGATCAAAATCAAAATCAGTCCTACATGATATGTATATTTTACAGAAATGTATTTACGAACTTCATTAAAATATCTGGCCGTATAAAGTTTTCTCGCTTAACTCTTTTATTATTTTGAAACATAAATTTAAATTACGATTGAGCAATCATATTATAATAATAAAGAATTTAACGCATTATATATCACAATAAAATTAAATATGTATATTTTTTTTATTACAATTCAAGGAAATTTATGTTTTTTTTTTTTTTTTTTTAATTTTACTTTCTATTCAATTAACATAGATCCATGAAACTTATATAAATAAAATATACTTTAAAAAGGAAAGTTATAAAAATTAGTTATTAAATATTCATATTATTAATAATTTAAATGATTTTATTCATTATAATATTAATAATTTCATATAATACCTGTGAAAACTCTTGCTTAATATCATTAATGATTAGTAATAAGTTTAGTACAAATATAAAATTATTAAAAAACTTTGAAAACACTGAACTATTTTGAATATTCTCATGATTTGAATGCTACATTATTCAGGATACAATTCATGAGAAAGTGCGAATAACATCTAGTATCGTATTTTTTTTTTCAAAATAATAAAAACAATTTAATAGTTTATTATAAGATATAAATAAAATCTCAAAACATTATAAATCACGATTGTTATAACCTAGGCATTTCGAAGCCTGACCTTGCTACGGATAAGTCCTTTCTAAAATTCCTCTACACTAAATGTCCCTGTTGAGACTGCAATTATTTTTGCATTAGTCCAAATCTCTAGTGGACCGAGAGAACGATTGTGTGAGATACGTCAACTTAATCTTTAGAAATAAATAATATCGAAGTCTCTTTTTAATGTTACAATAATGGATTTTCACTTTCACTCGCTATTTTTTATTGTACATAGAGTAACCTTAGTTTTTTTTTTTTTGTTTTTTTTTTTTAATAATTCTTTCATAAGATATCATATATAATACGGCAACAGCCTATATATATACGTATAAAGTAATATATCCGACGTAGCTGATTTATTATTGCTGAGCCAGAACTATTGAAGTCAGGCGTTTTAAGTTTGGCCAGAAGGGCTTTTACCACGCTTACATCGGGCGGAAGGGTTTTTCAATCTTGATGAGATGAAATCGGAATGAAAGTTTCAACAAAAGTATTGCTTTTTTTTCTTCTAAAAGTATAAATTTTTATATATGAGAGTTTTATAGGCAAAGTTTTCAGTGTTTCGTCGAAATAACACCTTTGTTGGACAATAATAAATGTGAGAATAGAAATCGATAAATGCATTTGTAACGTATTCTTAACTTTTGCATCAAAAAGTGTATGAAAAAAACTTTTTCACAACTTACTTTTATTCAACATAAGCAAAGCCACGCGGGTTATCTAGTAAAAATATATACTCAACACGATATACTATATACGCCCTAGCAACAACGTACATTATGAGGTAAATGATAGACTAGACGTATTCTCATTTCTCATGAGTGAATTCACAAATTTGTTATGTATTTGCTATCTTATAATAAGTGATAATATTTGTGAAGGATTAATGTATATTGAGCTTGATTGGCAACACACACAACCACCACAAACCTGTTATGATAGACGTGAAGTAAATAAGGAGTAGATAAATAAATATTTCTATAACATTCTTTCACATACATCGACTAACCCGCTGGCGCAGTTTGCAGTGACCATGTTTTCTGCTCCAAGGGTTGTGGGTTCGATTCCCGCCCCGAGTCTG
This sequence comes from Euphydryas editha, assembly GCA_036937285.1. NCBI lineage: Eukaryota > Metazoa > Arthropoda > Insecta > Lepidoptera > Nymphalidae > Euphydryas > Euphydryas editha. Next base: position 19,351,512 of record JAUPFZ010000008.1, on the reverse strand, counting down.
GGTGTAATATATGTTTATTATATGTATTATTTATATGTATATTATTGAATTGAATTGTTATGATTATTTTATTACTATTATTATTATCACAATAGCTACACTCCACCCGTTCAATATATACATATACACATATATAATATAATATAATACAATATATAAGGAATATAATAAATTTACATAAATTTACATAGATAAATATAAGCGGGTGGAGGATTACGCCCCGGCAGGGAGATCAAACGGGCGGGGGTTAGGGTTGTAGGCTGAGAAATCGGCGGACAATCCTAGCCGAGTCGAGTAATACCGCCTTCTGCATCCTGGCTGCGAGCGAACCAACTATTATTATTATTATTATTTTTTAATTTGACTATAGTGAATTATTTAAATGATTGTTACTATAATTGCTAAAATGGACTGGAATTATTGTTAAATATTTTTTTTTTTTTTTAGGTCCAAAAATACAGTGAGGTTATTATACATAATTATGTTTATATGTACACATGATAATGTTTGTAATCAACGTCTAACGCATTGGGTTTACCTGTAATGTTGGACGTAAGTTTATGGCTTAAATAAATAAATAAATATGTATATTTATTTAAAAAAAAAAAAGTATATCAGTCGGCTGTTACCTAAAACACACGCATTAAGTTGCCTACCTTAGGAACAGACGACCTTGTGTATGTGTTAAAAAAAAAAAAACCTATTTTAGATAATTTCTACGTCTTTTATCCGAAAGAACGAATAACTTTCAATTCTAACTCTTGATCAGGTCTATTCGTTAAAGTTAAGTAAGTTTATTTTTACGTAACCACTTAATTAAGTAACAACAAACTTCCTACTATATATATATATATGTATATTTATCGTTGTTGGTTTAACATTAATGGGAAAGTCGAATAGTTCGTGAACAAGTCAGAAGAGATGTATAATTCAGTAAAGAAGAGGGTGAATGGTGTATAAAGGTCTTTCTTCAGCTCATAAATTGCCTATGATATCAACGACAGTCAATAAACTATTTTTTTTTACAAATTAAAAAAATTCAATTTCATTCAACTTTTGCATAACATATTAATCTTTGCAACACTCTTCTTCGTGATAAAATACTTGCATTATACGGGTTATTTAATCACACCCATCTCATAATCTACTGGTCGAAAAAGAATACTGTAAATAATATCATAAATAAATAATATCATATGATAGTAGGTAAAATATATAGGCACTGTTGACATTTTAATACTAAACTCTTTAAATTCATCTTATGCTCGGTAACAAAGTACACAAAAGCCTACTAATTATTATCTTATAGCATAACTAAATCAACACTAAGCTACTAATCAATTCAGAGGAATTCTACTTTTCTGAAACATGTGTGTTTGCGAATGCAGTGGAGCAGCATGTCGGATTCAGCTTCAAGTTCCTTCTTCTACTCTCTCTCTCTCTCTCTCTCTTGATCAATGGCCTCTTCTTCTTCTTAGTAGAAGAGGTCAATGGCCAGCAATATCTATCCTATTGACACGCTAGCCTGCTAGTACAGTACAGAACATCACCATGCCACGAGGGCAACCAATCTAATCAGTATCAACATTGAAAACGAGCACAAAAATCTGTTCAATATCAAAATATAAAACGAGTGAAACCATGTGACAAGTATACTCAACTATCATAAATCTACACTTCAATAAATTGGACACTACTAAGCCGCGCGAGACTGGATAATGGCCAACAAATTGGCAGTTAGGTCACCAATATTCATAGGTTGGGCCAAGTGGTGTCGACACGGTCGTTGACACTAGTAGTTAGTGGCTTATTGCTTCATTATATTGAGGAATGTCTACTCTTCCTTGTTGATATAAGTGCTATACATTTGTATTTTAAAGATACTTTGGTATTTAGTTGATAAATTTATGTAAAACTAACATATATTTACCAATTATAATACCGTTAAGATTTGTGGTATTCTGTAGAATAATACTAAATGTAATATATTAAATATCTTTTTGTTTTTAGTAATTTTATTGTAATGAAAAAAAAAAGAACTGCCAAAGTGTAAATGCCAACTTTGTGTCTTTTTGTGAACACGCTAATGAGGTAACAATACATTTTGAAAACAATCAATTCCCGTTGAATCTTAAAAAAAATACTACTATCTATAGGAGCGAAGCACCAAATTATAATTTAAACTAACCTGACAAACGTGGAACCGTAACGTGGGTGAGGTCCCGAGGGATTACCAGAATGTTTTGTTTATTGCCTTGGAGAGCATCTAAAGCGGTTGGTTTCGGTTGTTATCATAAACACCTCGTAAAGCTAGTTACTCATGATAGAGGAATTATCCATCAACCCCCAGTAGACTATTCTGTGAAATTAAACTCTAACCCTTCCTACATAGAGAAGATGTCTCTCTCAGTAATGAGAAACTTACAGACCATTTCATTTCAATGCAATGCAGTTCAGTTACAAAATTAGTGAAATTTAAATACTTAATTATTAGGACCACCAGTGAATATTTTCAGTATCAGAGGAGCCACAAATTACCATTTTGTTAGTGAAAATTAATATAAAATTTCTCAATCATTTTAATTATCTTTGTCAACAGAACTTCGTGAAGCATTCGAAGCAGAAGCACAAGAAGTGAAGAAGCCTCGTCTACTCCTAACCGCCGCGGTGCCCGTTGGACCTGACAACATCAAGAGTGGATACGATGTACCAGCTGTCGCTAGGTATTTTCAATATTATATAAAATAAATCTATACTAGCATAAAAAATATTATAAAAGAAAACAATGAGAGCAAAAATTTGTGTTCTCTGTAACGGGTATAGTTTGAAACTACTAAAAAAAAATATTGTTGAATTATTATAGTTTTATGAATTAAGAATATTATAATTTTTATTGTTTTTTTTTTTAACGTAACTGTAAGGTTTCTTAAAATTACTTAATTGACCTATTTATGAACGATATGAAAATATTAATATCACAATTAAATAGTTAGTTCGTCTATCGTTATCAAAATCATGTACATAATAATGATTACTTTGTGTTAAATAATAAATGATAGAGTCAGCATTTTTAACAATGACTTAAGAAAGATGTAATAGTGTCTATTGTAAATAAACAGCATCATAATTAATTCTTATTTAGTCAAACGTACTGTCTTTCATTAAGTCTTGTGTTAGCTTAGCTCGATGAATGAAATAAGAAATATCACTTTTGATTAACACGTATGTACATATTATAAAAATAACACATAAAACTAATAGTCTGTATACTAAAAAGAACTTTTAAAATAATTTTTTTAATTTTCGTAATTTTTATATGTGAACACATCGTATCCTCACCTCGTATTAGATTCCTGTAAATAAGAGTGTATTTACGAGGCCTACCACATAATTTCACCACAATATTACGCTCGAGTCTCAAAAGCTCTTTTGAAATATGAATACATAATAATACATAACCCGTGAAATTATTATTTACGATTATTTTGCTGATCCCATTTGCTTTGTGTATATTTTTTGCAGATTAATTGTATATCATTATATCTAAATTATAATAAATTATTTCTATAATATAACACAAAACACACACACATACACACACACACACACACACACATATAGAAATATAAAATTGTGTTTAAGTTTAATCATATCATACCATATAATATAATGTATCATATTTGTATTTGTGTAAATATTTGTGTATGCTCTGGGTGTATATACTTATGGGCCTCTCTAACATGCCTTGGAAAGCACGTATAACCGTCAGTCCCGGATGTTAACACAGACACATTATAACGATTGTTGCTCTATACTGTACTGTATCAGTCTGTAAATCACCCACTGCTGAGCGAAGTCCTCTTCTCCATATAGAAGAAGGGTTAGAGCTAAATCTACCACGCCGCTTCACTGCGGGTTGGCGGATAATTTTCCTACCATGAGTAACGATCGTTATCAGTTGTCTATGATAACAACCGGAACCGAATGGTTTACGTGCTTAGAGGCGACTACTGGGACCACTACACCAGAACGGTCGTCATTATTGCTCATAGTAAGAAATTATCCGCCAACCCGAAGTGGTGCAGCGTGATGAATTAAGCTCTAACGATTTTCCTAGGATAGGTTGGCCAGCAGTTGAACGCTTACAAGCTGATTCAGTTTAATTCAGTTCTACATTACTTACTGCTTCACATTTTTTTTTATAATTCATTTTTATACATATCATTGACTGTAAATAAAAAAGTTAGTCAGCGGTCGCCTTAGGGAGGGAATTCTCCCTAAGGCGATGTAATGGAGCATGAAAGTTTATATGGGAGCGCTGATATTTACAAAGTTAATTAAAGCTAAGAGCATGAACCTTTATTGGGGCTTAGTTCAGCTTTTGATTATATTCCACATCTAAACACTTAAAGCCATGAGCAACAGGAACATAATACTATTTTTGATTGTCAAGCAATTTTTATTCAGTTCTTTCTTCTTTTTGATCAATTTTTTTTAAGGGGCTTTATCATTTAATGGACATACCATCTCCAGTATACCCTAACTAAGTCAAAAGATATTGCCAAGAAAACAATAAACTGATATTCTTATCAGTAAGTACCTTAGCTGTAGTCTAATTTATCGTGTGTTTTTAGATTTCAGACGAACTTTTCTGATACAATATTTAGTAACTATGTCTCTCTCTCTGTGTGTGTGTGTGTGTGTGTGTGTGTGTGTGTGTGTGTGTGCGTATACATATACTAGTAAACATTCCATAGTAATATAGTATTTGTGTGTTTATCATTATAAAGCTTGATTCTCATTGCAATTCTTTATAAACTACCTAAACCACTTTTACTATACCATGTCCTATACTCAAAGGTTGTGTTGAAGAGATTGCTCTTCCATATATATATCACTTTATTTACTATAATTATTTATTGTTCTTTTCTTAGTGTAGTATCAAGTAGTGTCAAGAGTATATATAATACAATATATTCAAATATTATTTTCTTTCAACAGTTACCTGGACTTTATCAACGTCATGGCTTACGATTTCCATGGCAAATGGGAAAGAGAAACCGGTCATAACGCTCCTCTGTACGCTCCGTCTACCGATTCTGAATGGAGAAAACAGCTGTCTGTTGACCACGCATCTCACTTGTGGGTAAAACTTGGAGCGCCTAAGGAAAAACTTATTATCGGTAAGACATGTACTCACTGTCTAACTAAAATTATTTTTGTCACATAATACATGCTTAGATAAATACGTAATGCCAAATAAAGGGAAATCTATGATATTATAATTTTGGAAATGAAAATCCTTTTTTTTAAATAATAGCAATAATTTGACTGGCTCGTTGGTGCAATTGGCAGTGACCCTGTTTTCTGCTCCAGGGTTGTGGGTTCGATTCCTGCCCCGAGTTTGGCTCTAATATATATTGATTTGTATATGTATTACTTATATGTACATTCATTAAAAATAGAGACAAACTTCTTAGCATTCAATGGTCCGTGCGGGTGCCGGGTCCATTGTGTGGCCGAGGAAGAGAGGCACGAGTGAACCCCGGAGCTTGTGAGCCGGGTGCAGGGTTAAGGGGTCCCTTTACGTCTGACAACACTCCCCTTATTCACCCGTACCTCAGTATAGTAGTATCTTCACAGGAATTACGTAAAACACGGGCATTACGTCTACCCTAGAAATAGACCGTGTTTGTTTGCTAAGCATATTTATTTATTTAATTAATTTGATCAGTTTAATCTCGAACTTGAAAATATTTAACTTCAGGGTTGTGCAAATCGCGTTCGCAACAAATTGAATAGTTCGTAATTTTAATCTATTAGCACACCCCTGAAACTGTTTCAAACAGTAGACTGTTTAAAAAAATATCAGCGAAATCGATATTTGAATTAAACCAGTCATTGAAGATCGTCGCCAAGAATCGTTGGTAAAACTATGTAAATTTCAGGTATGCCAACCTACGGACGAACATTCACTTTGTCCAACGTGAACAATTTTAAAGTAAATTCCCCGGCGAGCGGGGGCGGCAAGGCCGGGGAGTACACAAAGGAAAGCGGCTTCCTCGCGTATTACGAGGTGATTTTAATTAAAAATTATTACCATGTTTATTCGAGAAACCGTTTACATTTTCAGCAGACTACAAAAAAGGAGGCTCATGATTCGATTTATTTTTTATTTTACGAGTATATGACGTCTTCGCCATGTCCAGTATAAATTTATCAAAAGTTACTATAGTGAAAGATGATTATTAAGTTAAAGTTGAGTTTGTTTAAATTAACGAAATTGAAATACGTGTCCGGTGACACCAAAAACTTAAATATATTGCGTACATTTATTTTAAGGTCCAGTCTAATTTTTTTATAATTTATTTGTTTTTAATATACTGTTTGGAATAGGAGAATAAAAAATATATTTAGAAATAACAAAATAATTTAAATATTTTTGTCTTAAATAAAACTACCTTAATAAATCGTAACGACAAAGTGTAAACGTATCGTACCATCGTTTAGAGTATTACAGGCTGTCTCATAAGAAACTTAGTATCTGACAAGATCTCTCATTTCAAGGTTAAAGGCGAGATAAAAGGGCTTTATTTTTCTTATTTGCAATTTACAGTTAACATAATGAGTAATAAAATTTGTTATACATTTAACGTTTCTTTAATGTTTACTTGAAAGCAGTTTGGTGAAGTGTAATATAACATTTGTTTTAGTCGAATAAAGTTCAAACAACTTTATTCATGTCAAATAATTCCACACGCCGCTTATTACTAGATTTTTCTAGGTATATTACAAAAGTACTTATAAAATCCCAGTGATATTCCCCGGGATAAAACTTCTGAGCCATGAGACAGAGTTGGATATATATAAAAAGTATGTTTAATGTCTGCTGGTTAAATGTCAAAACTTCTATGTACGCAACAAGGAATTTATATACAAACTGGAATGCGCACGTGCACTCAAAAAACGTTCCTATGAGAGGGATTGCATCTCTTTCTACCACGGATTCAAGGCAACTAGTAAGAAAGAGACAAAATACCAGTAGTCAACGAAACGCTCGGAACGATTTTTTCACTTTACATGTTTGGAATCAAATGTCAATCAAATTGGAATCAATGTCCGTTATTTCAAGATGCATATTTGAATATGCAATTTTTTTAAGTGAGCGTTCCAGTTATGATATAAATTCCTTGGTGCTCACTAACGTGTGGTTGGGAGACAATAGTGACGGTATTTTAATTGCCGTCAACAAGTTTCGTAATTAAGTCAGTTTCTACTTTCTCATTTGGGACCACACTTAACCTTTTCCTCTTTCCCTTAGGTTTGTGAAATGTTACGTAACGGTGGAGCATATGTGTGGGATGATGAGATGAAAGTGCCGTACGCTATCAGCGGTGACCAATGGGTCGGATTCGATGATGAGAAGTCCATCAGGAACAAGATGAGGTAAGTTTACTTGCTACGTATACTTACTCTTTCAATGAATCAATGAATTAGTCACCTATTATTTATTAATCTTGTTTTCTACATCAATAAGTAGTAAACTGACGACCGTTCTGGTGTAGTGTTGCGTGTAATCGCTTTTTCGTCTGTCGCAGTTTCGATTCCCGCTCGGGGCAGATATTTGTATTTGTGCAAATATTTGTTTCCGATCTGTGTGTATATCCTTGTGGATTTCTCCACCGTGCCTAGGAGAGCAAAAAAGCCGTCGGTCCTAGTTGTTATCACAGACATAATTGGTAACGATCATTACTCGTGGTAAGGAAATTATCCGCTAACCCGCAGTGAAGCAGCGTAGTGGATTAAGCTCCAACTCTTCTCATACATGGAGGAAATGCCTTTGCGCAGCAGTTGGACGCTTACAGGCTGATTCAGTTCATTTTAATGCAAAGTAGTAAGCTGGCAAGTGATTTTAATTGACCTGATTTTAATTTTCCAATCGAGTGATAATCGCTATCAGATGTCTATGATAACAAACGTCACTAACGGTTTTACGTGCTTTCCGAGGTACGGTGGGGAGATCCATAAAAATATTCATCCAGACCATAACCGAATCTTTTTGTAAATGCAAATATCTGCCCCAAACGGTAATCGAACTCACAACCTTAAGGCAACTTGTCGAACCACAACACGGTTGTCATATTTTTCATGTATCATTAGTATTTATTAGTATCATATCATTAGTATTTATCATAGTATTTATTTATTTCCGTTCCTAGTACCTGTAACACAAGTTCTTACGAACTTAGCACGGGGCTAGGTTAACGTGGTGTGATTGTTGGTTAATATTTTTTATTATTATTTATTATTATTATTATTATTTTTAGAATACAATTATGATTTTAAACTACTAAAATCTTTCATTATATTTTGTTAACATAGATGGATCAAAGATAATGGTTTCGGCGGCGCCATGGTGTGGACGGTCGATATGGACGACTTCTCCGGTAGTGTTTGTGGGGGGGATGTGAAGTATCCTCTCATTGGAGCTATGAGGTGAGTTGGTAGTATAGTTTTCAGTAGTTGGTGAGGAGTTTAATTAGCCTAAGGATAAACAAACATGAAGTGTTTTGTTTCAAATTTTTATTTATTTATTTTTGTAGTAAATTATCAGAAATAAAAATAAATTGAAAAATAATCAAAAAAATTGTGTGTGTCAGCTCCGACGCACGACTGGAGTTTACTCCTTAAGTACGATTGTCTAAACATACGCAAAAAGAGTTTATCCAACTGAAAATAAGATTAATACCATATGAAAGGGTAAATTAACAAATTAATGAAAATAATATACATATATAAATATATATTTATTCATTTTATATACATTTATTATAACTAATCGGCGAAATATTTTACATTAAACTTTTCACAATAGTCAATTTCAGATGTGCACAAATATTTCATTAGGAATGTTGATAAATTATGTAATTATTATTATCCGACAATTATCATTTATTTTTTAAATATTATTTTTCAATATTAATTAGAGCAACATTACTTTCGCACCGCACCATAGGTGCGCGCGCACCGAAAAAGTAACGAGGTCATTCATCAGTAGATTTTACCTCTCATATTTTTCTCATACCGGGCGCCTTATATATGAAAATCGATTCTTAAGGAGTAAACTCCAAAAAATAAAGAGTTGTTTTTTCTTCATTTGTACATAATGAAATAACTCCGAAACTACGAAACTGATATATGAATATCTTTCACTTTTTGAATGTTAAATTATTTATTAGCCACATAAAACATCAAGTTATGACTCATTTCAACCGAACGGTAGTAAAACTATCAATACCGTGAAAGAAATGCAGTGTATTATAACTAATAACACTTCAATTTTTTTTATATCGTTTTAGTAAATATCTTTATATTAAAGCCTCATAATTAAAGATAATAATGTCCGAAATATAAACGTAAAATATCAAGTTATATGATTTTATTATTTACGACCCCTTATATATTTTACAAGGAATTTATATCACAACTGGAACGCTCACTTAATAAAATTGTATATTCAAATATGCACCTTGAAATATTTAACATAAGGTTGATATTCGCTTATAACATGTAAAATGAAAAAAACGTTCCGAGCATTTTGTTGACTACTGGTATTTTGTCTCTTTCTTACGAGAGTTGCATTGGATCAATGGTAGAAAGAGATGCAATCCCGGTCATAGGAATGTTTTTTGAGTACACGTGAGCATTCCAGTTTGTATATAAATTCCTTGATATTTTATAAGATTCTGATTACAGAACAGGGAAGTACTAAACGTGGCATATGAAATAAAAATTAAAAAATATGTTTGTTTAATAGTCAAAAGTTACAATATAAAAAAATTTTATTTTTAATAATAAGCTTTGTATTTTTTTTACGAAAATAAATACGAATAGATAAATATGTTTAACATACACACGTTTGTCTGTTTCTAATGTAGGCAACTTAATGTCTGTGTTTGGGTAAGAGCAGACTGGTATACATTTTTGTGAATAAATATACATATAATGACTCTGGACGGGAATCGAACCCACAACCCTGGAGTAGAAAAGCAGTGTCAGCGGTTACTGCCAACTGGGCCAACGGGCTTGTCATAATAAAATAAACCTGGACTTTCTATAATAATAATAAACGTTTGCTCACAACTACTTAGTAAACTCAAAAACTAGCTAGTACTGAAACTCGACACCACAGCGATTTCTCGCGATCACGCAAGTTACGTAATAGTTCCACGGCTTTAGTTCATGTACATGACAAATGTTTGTAAAAGTCATACAGACGTGGTCGTTTGTGTTTGTATTATTTGTTTCTGAACATAGGATTCTCATACTACTGGTGACTGTTAAGTGTCAAGCGTTTATTTATTATTAACTCCGAATTTATTTAAAAAAGTAGTATTGCCACATTTATAGTACTCGCTGTTCTATGATAAAGAATCAACAACTGAAGAGAACAAAACGAAATGGTTCGTAAACATTCGTCTTGAAAGTTAATGGAGTGTGCGAATCAAAATATACTTTATCACGCGAATTTCACTCCGGAGCGGAATTTTGCTCAAATAGCTATATTTAATATTTATTTTTGAGAACTTTTATTATTAAAAATTGGAATTTAACGCATGAATAAGCAAAATTGAAATACTGACAATTTAGAAATTTATGTGGCGTTTATGAAATAATAGATAAAAACTCAAAAATTCACAACATCTAAAATGTATTTAAAATACTCATATATGAAGCAATTAAATTAATTGATACATATATCAAAATATACTTGAACAAATTTATATTTTAATGGTATACTATATAAATAAAATTCCAGTAATCGACTTACAGACAACGCACTATCGAAAACATTAGGAAGCATAAAAAATTAGTAATGCTCCACTTAATGTTAATTTTTTTTTTTATTAAAAGTATAAAACGAATCAGAAATTTGATTATCTATAAACAATAATTATTCAAATTTGAATGATTAGTACAACTAACAGTGAGTGAGTCGTCAAGTAGTCAGCAGAATATGATAGTTTGTAAGTTTGATTATGATAAAGGTTCGACGTGATTAGGATGTCTGTCATTATATCTTGTATCACACAGGATATTGCAGTGAAAGCTGTTAGGTGTAAAGCTTTAGTTGATAATTAATACACTAACGCCGAGTTGCACGAAACAAATTTTAAATTTAAGTGTTTATTAAACTAATTTAATCACAAGAATCGTGATTATCTGTTGCACGAAACCTACATCTGATTAAGTTAACAAAAAAATTAAGTTTAATTAAAGACCTATCTAACGGATGATTAATTCCAACAGCTTTAAATTAATCATGAGATCAACTAATTTTAAGATTAATTGCAACTTAACTAACGGAAAGTTAGCGACGGTTTCGTGCAACTCGCCGTAAATATCAAATAATATAAATAGACGTTTTAATAAAAATTATTAAAAAAAAACTGTTTTTAATATGCATTTAAACTAAGAATGTTGAACTTAGCTAAAGTCTTTTGAAATTTATACTATTAAAAAAAAAAATTCTAGTCCATATACAATATAATACGGATTTGGATATATTTTCTTCAATATCTAAATTATCAAGTCAAAATTAGCAATCAAATAATGAAATAAAAAAAAGGTTGTTCTTATATTAAATGTTATTGTTAAATAAAGAATTTTAATTCATTGTTTTAATAAATAAAAACAGGGAAGAACTCCGTGGAATATCTCGTGGTAAGGACGCTAAGGACGTGGACTGGGCGACAGTAGCTGGTACCGTTGTAATCGAAGTGACGGAGAAACCTCAGCCGATCAAGATCAGCCTCTCGGATGTTCTCAGCAAGATCAAGAAGCCAACTAAGACGATTGTTATCAAGAACAACAATGCGTTGACTGTGGATAAGAACAGTAAGTACTAAATAGTAATAATTGATACATAATAACCGCTTTTAAGTATCTCACTGTTAAGCAAAATCATATTCTATCAAAAATAAGGAATAATACCTTTATAATATAGTATAAGAATAAAAAAAAATCTCTTCAGAATATACAAAATAAACAATTAATCCTGCAGTAGAACGTTAGATATTGAAAGTTAATAGTCTCGTATGATATAAATAATTTTCTTATGTTTAAATATAAAGATATATTGTAATAAATAATATATTTTTATCGACAAGAATACTAGGAATTTAAAAAAAAAAAAACCTTGGTTCATATTAGTATAGTATACATAAATCAAATAATTTAGGAAGTTTTGGCAGGTGATTAAGGAAAATTAGCAAATTTTCCATAATCGCTTAAGAAAGTGTGTTATTTTCTAATTACATAATCATCAAAAACTGTAAAGATAACTAACAATAAGATTATTAGAACAAAATTTCGGATAGAAATTTTTGATCAAAAACCCATTTAAATATTTAATACATAATATTTTTTCGACGGAAAATACATTCCGAAGATAAGATATTAAGCAATTTTGATTTTATCATTAAATTAACGTGAGCATAGTGTTATGCTTATTATAAGTAGTATAATATATAAGTAGTATAGTATATATTGGATTATTTATATTATTACCACTATTTATCACAAATAACTCAATAAGTAAAATAAACGTAACTGTAAAATATTTAGCTAAATAAGTAAAGACTTAATAAATATTAATTATTATTTAGAGTTTCAACGTACCTTAAAATGAAGACGCGACGAAAAACAATTATATAATTACTTTTACTTTTTAATTATTTTTTAATACATGTATAACTTTGTATTTTTATATATTAATATCAATATTTAAAAATAATTTAACTATCAATTAAATATCATAATTTGGTAAATAATTCTAGCTGACGCACTGGTCATAATCTAGCTGAGCAAGTGGTAAATAATAAATTCTAGCTGAACAAGTGGCTGATGCACTAGCGGTCGCAGGTTCGATCGTCGCAAATTACATATATTCGTATAAAACATACAGATATTTGTCCTGGTCTGGGCGTTTAAGCTTGTCAAGTGCGTGTACTTACGGATGCCCGAGGTCGTTGAGTGTTAGGCGTTTATTATTATTATTATTTAGTATTATAAAAATATAATCAAAAATAAATCCAATTATTTCATAATAAAAGTCTTGACAAAATAAAAAGAAAACTAAAACAAGCAGCTAAATTAAGAATTTAATATTATAGTGAATGTCAACTTTAAATTTTTTTAAAACATAAAAACTGATTTTTGAACTCGAGAAACATTTATATTCTTGGATATGTCAATAACAGGCTTTAATGTCGAGGGAACCAGAATATACAAAAATAACCAATATTGTTTCAATTTAATTGCATTCCAGTGCGTCCGAACATAAAGATTTTGGCTGACTTTACGCGTACCTATAAATTGGCTTATGAAAATGAAACAAAAAGGCATTTACATATAAAAATCAAATGTTTTCGCTCGATTTTTATTAAAAAAATTAAAATATATTAAGGAAATATAGTAAATACTCTTCAACGCTTACAAAACGTTAATATTATTGTCATATTTTATATAATATGTATATAATATGTACATACCTAATGCGTTTTGCTATACGGATAAATTAAAGAGTTGTTCTCTAAATGACTTCTAAACTATATTAATGAATTCGCATAATACATATTCAGATATGTAAATATATAAATCAGTGGTTCATTATACGTTTCAGTTATTAATAAACATCATTTAAATAATTAATTTTTTGAGAACTTGTTTTTATTATTTTTATGTTGATTTAGAAATAAAATAATCAATCGTTTCTATAACTTTTTATTCTATTATATAATATTTATTTTATATACGTATTTATAGTAATTTAAAATGTCGATAAACACGAGGATAAAACTTCGTATAAAAGTAAGGCTACGATATTATTAAGCCATCAAAACACGATTTAGTGAAACGTTATATCAAACGACAGCTTGTGAAAACTTTCACTAACTTCTTCAACACCAATCATCGCGGCTCACGCCTCATATATTAGTTTTATTTTCGGTATACCATTTATGTTATTCTCATTAACTTTCTAAGTTTATTGTGCGTATTTATTTTGTTCAGTATAAAAAAATAATTACTGTTACGTGAATTTTAATTTTCGTTTATATATATATATTAACTTATACGACAACGTATTTAAAATGAATTAATTAGATACCTGTAAACAGCGTTAATGCTGTTATACGATAAATTTAAATAATTTGGAAAAAATAAGGAGCTCAAAGTACGTTTCTGGCAAATTAGTTGTGTAATTTTATTTATTATTTTATCACGATATTTTACAATTTGAAAATAATATTTATAAGCATACAATTAAGACGACAAAATTTTAGAGTCGGAAGTATGTAAGATTGTTAGTATCACAGTAGTAAACAAGATTCATTTTCATAAATTTACATTTTACACACCCAGAAAACAAGTGAGCCGTGTTCGTGACACTAAAAGCTACCAATCTTAAAAGGGGTGTCTCAAGGGTCATTTTTTGGGTACTATTTTCTCCCACCGCCAAGAATGGCTCTGAACAACGACAACCCGCGTCATAGTTGCAAAAAGTTTCAGACATCGAGGGCTTTCACGTTCGAGCTTTCGACGACCAAGATATGGAGACCCATAAAATGGTAGATAATGTTGCATTTCACCCCATAAAAAAAAACCTCACAGGGTTCTAAACGGCTTGGTACATTTCGTCATCTTTTATGAATGCTGTGATGTTGACTTAAAAGTTTTACGATACGTTGAACGACAATATTTACTAGTTAATATTACTAGTAATTAACCATATTTATTTGTTATATAATTTATTTATTTTTTATTATTTCTATGCAATAGAAGTAAAGAATAAGCATTTTTTTTTCAATTTCTTATTACGGACTTATAGATTTTAGAAATAATACTTATGCTTTAAATAATTCTTTTTAAGTAACGACTTTAAAATTAATCTTCAAAATACTAATAAGAAGATCTTGACAGATTAAAAAGCTATCTACCAAAAATATGATTGATCGAATTTCACATTTTTCTGATATCATGAGAATTTGATTTTTCGTAATGAAAAGAAAATCTATATCCATAGAAATATTAATGCGAAATTAAATCAGTTTCTTACTCTTTCACAAGTATTGAAACGTTTTTAATGAAAATTAATATGTATTTGTAAAAACTATCAGAACGATCATTTTTTTTTTCAACATACACACACACACTTTTAGACATTTTAGTTTTATTTATTTAAAAAAAAATAAAGATATGTGTTTTATTTTTGACCCCATTTCATCATTTTTCTAATTAATTTCAATCAAAAATTCGAATCGTTATCAGAAAATTACAAAATAAAAGTAGGTTTTAAAAGATAGATCTAACGATATGATCTAGACTTACTAATTGTAATAATAATTTCAAAATCGTGATCTCGTATTCGCTAAAGTAAAATGGAACAGTTATTAAATCATAAACTCGCTGGAGATATTCTTCACAAACTTTTTATAATCAAGACTTTTCTAATGAGGCTTAGACTGTTAAAACAATGGCGATTGTTAGGTCTTTTAAAACTACTACTGCGTTATCTATAACAGATTCCTATATTGTTTTAATACTTTCTCATTTCAAAGCGTATCTATTTATATATTTTTATACAATTCTTTTATATTGTATTTTTCAATGATTATTCTTAAAATTACCATAAAAAAGCACGTAAAAAAATGTTATATAGAACAGTGGATCGTTAAATTTTAAAGAAACGAAATAAGTAAAAAATATCTACTGTAGAAAATCATTAGAGATACTCATTATTTCTTTGAAGACAATGACATACTAAGAATATATACAAAATAATTACAATATCTAAATACCATACATAGACTTAAATAGACAATTGTGTTTTAAAAATGTTATAAAAGTCGCGGTCGTTGAATATGTTGCTGTGTGAAAAAAAAAAGTTATTAAGCTTTTGTTACGTGTGTTAGACGTTCATGCGGTAATAAACGCGTTTTAAATTGTCTATCTCTATGATTAATTGCATAATAATCTTATTAATATATTATATTTAAAAAAATGTTCAATAATTATAAACAACTAGTAAATATACGAAATTACCAAAAAAAAAAAAAAAAACTGACTATTTGCAATTGGTATCTTAAAATAAAAAAAAAGAATATTTTTTAATATTTTAACAGATTCTCTACCATCAATATAAATCTTCCCCAGAGCGCGAACCTCAAATACTTTGCTACCTCACGACCTGGTCATCCAAGAGGCCGAGTGCTGGTCGCTTCATGCCAGATAACGTTGACCCATCACTATGTACGCACGTCATATACGCCTTCGCTACACTAAAGGATCACAAGCTGGCTGAAGGGAATGAAAAGGATGGAGACATGTACGACAAAGTCGTTGCTTTGAGAGAGAAGAACCCGAATTTGAAGGTAAGATTGATCATTTTATTTTTGGTTAATCACTGAGCTAATGGTTCGTTTTAACGCCAAATGACTTTTCATCGCCTTTTTATGCCGACCCTTATAGACCAAATAAGATATACTCCCAATACAGTATACACTGAGATTATTTATTGGCTAAATTCACAAAATCCGTATGTGTGTACCTTCTTCTTCTTCTTTGTGTACGTTACGTACCTACTCGTGTGTATTTTAATAATGATAGTACGAGTATGTGTATATACTCGTATATGTAATAAATTTCTGGAAAACCTAAAATGGAAATCTTATTCTTATAGTTGGTTTAAAATAAGTCAACACCAAGTTCGTTCATTTAACTTTAACCTTACGTAATGTAAGTTACATTGCCGCTCCTTTACATAATAACACATAATTTTTAACTTTAAATTTTTTAAAGCATTGTTACGTAAACAATGCTTGATTAAATGAGAAGTTTGTTCTTTAAAAAACCGTTTCGGAGATCTCTCAAGATTATAATGGAATTCGCTAAGTATTTCTAGACGCAGACCTCAAAAGAACACAAAAGCTAGCTTAATTGTATAGACCGAGTCAGTGGCTCTCAACCTTAATGACGTACACTTTTCGTGAGCGGAAAATAAAAAGAAACGGTAACAAGGATTGAATAAAAAAATGTGCACGAGATCTTATCAAGTACTACGTGAATAAAGTTGAAAGAAAGAGTTTGTTTACACCCGAGAAATTAAAAGATTTAAAGTAAAGGCGAAAACATAAAAAGTGCTTTTAGCCTTTTAACTAAATTAATCAACTATTGAAAGAAAAGACAGCTTCAAGTTTAACTTATACATCTGTGTTTTTAGCTTCGAAACTCCATTTAAATCTTAAATACTCGTATAAATGCTTTGAGTTTAATTTAACAATAAAAAAATTAAACGTTTTTAACTGTTTTCCTAATTGGTTTTATTTCTTTATAAATTAATTATTAAAAGTAGCTGTACCCGTGGCATTCCCCGCAAATAAATTTTACTTTACCTACTACGGTAGAGTACGGTAGTAAGTAACCGCGACCAGAAAGTGCCATTTAGTGCCATAGCCCATAGGTACCTTAAACTACTTACTATACTTTGCCTAAAAATTAAATGCAATCTGACATTTTAATTTTTTTTTTTTACTTAGTTGTGAATATAAATATTAATTATTTATTATTATTATTTTAATGTTATAAAACATTATTTTACAGAACAATATTACTATTTTTCGGATTACATTTAAATGAATTAACGTACCTACTCTTCTCTAACGCCGTTTCTTAAATTTAAAAAAAAATTCAAAAACCAGTAACTTGTGACAGAGTGCAATTTTAATGAAATAAAGACTAAATATTACCTCAGGATATTTTTTATGACTTCCATGCTGATTTATCAACCTCCACCTAGTAGTTTAGTAAGTGATACGTGTTTAAACAAACAGACATATAAACAAACATTTGTAAAAATTATTCTATCATTTTATCATGTATTTTTGTTGTTATATCATGTATTTATAATGTATATAAGTAATATTTGTAGACCCTACAAAACCTTTCCAAAAAAAATATCTGAAAAATAACAGACACTCCAGCTAGCAGTTGCTGCCTCTTTTTTCTTTGATAGCCTCCTGCAATATCCTTATTTGATCTGCGTAGTGTGAGTCTGTAATAGTGGCTCCCTTTTCCAAGTATTCCACCATAATTACTGCTTCAGCGTCCCCATAAACCGACGTCATAGACTTTCCATCTGAACTTAAAATCTTAAGTTTTCTTCGACGTCAGTGAGGAGGCTCAAATCCAAGTTATCAACTTCTTTTTGATCAGGATCAAAATGTGTATCCAAATCTCGTCTATGGTTACAAAACGTGACAAAAAAATCCTGATCGGCTCGGAACTTCTCAAAATTCGCTCTCGAAATATCGGTCGTTTCTTTTTTTTGTTTGTCGATTAAAACTCTTGGTACCAAACGCGCAGAGACCTTTTTCATATACAATTCGTTTGTAAGGATTCTTTGAACGCTGCCCTATGAGATCCTTGTGTTAGTTATATGCCTTATGGTCACAATTTTTTTTTATATATAAATTCTTTGCTGTACCACAGTCTAACTTATGTTTCTGTACACTGTGATTGTACTATAAATACACTAATACAAGTGTTTACATTTTCTATCAGCCAACGTTGGTATTTGCAAGAGAGTATAGTGTGTAGGTGTACAAAAAATAATAATACACTTACTTTAATATAATATTATAAAACACAATATAATACAATATTACATATCATTATAAAATATATTATAATACAATAAAATATAACACATTTCAATCTGCCATAATAACATCTTCGGCTTTATTCACATTATCTTCAGTAAGAGACATTGATGGGTGTCCCTCGCGATGTTCATCTTCAGAGAATGTTCTTCCCAAATTAAACTCCTTTTCTCAGCGTGTAACTGTGGAATATTTAGGAGCAGAGTTCTTAATGTTATCACTAAGTCATTGTGTATGTCTTTGGTAGACATTTTGACTACTATTTTGACTACTTTATTTATTTATTGACTACTTGATCACAGCTCTGATTTTTTTTCAATCTTCGTCGAATTATTCAAATGAATGCACCTCCCAGAAATCTTGGACTATTTATATTATTTTTTGTATATAATCAAGGTATATAAGCAATTTATTTTTTATTTTTTTAGATCATTACTTTTGGATCATTCCTCGTAAAATCTGACGCAAATAATTTAAAACTAATTACAATTTGGTTAACTCTATCTAACGGAGTACATTAGAGACATATATGCTAAATAGTTTGAGAACATCTGCAGCTATTGTTTTGTTAATAACAATACTCGTAATTCGCTTTGAAGTTGCTTGAAGTGCCTATCTGAGTTAGAATTAAATTAGGTTATTCGTCGAAATTCCGCCTTCAATGCCTTTAAAACTAATTTTTTGGGAAATAAAAAATAATAAATGACCTACGAGTATTGTATAATGACTTAGAATAAATAAATATAAAAGAAAATATTAACTTATATATGTATAATTTTAATAAATTACATAATTATAATATGTAATAAGGTTATTAGACTTTTTTTTTATTTGACTGTAAGGAAAAATTACAGAATAAGTGACAAATATTAATATTTCTTTACTATTGAACAATTTAATGAGACTTTCACAAAATATAGAAGTGCACCAAATAGACGTTGTATGGCTTCGTGGGTTATTTTTTATCTTTCCAATCAGTCAACCTAATAACATGATTTTTGATCAGTTTGTATCTGTAAATAAAAAATATTATCGCCAACAAAATGTTTATTTTTGTGGCATTTTCTGTAACAAAAATATCAAGTAATCGCCAAATAATTCCATATTGTACCTACCTTGAATTTTCTTAAAGTATCATTGTTCTAATTAATTCAAAAGTCATTAGATTGTTTTTGTTTTAAATATTACCAAATTTCAAATTAATTAAAATTATGCTAATCCGCGCAGTACTTATAAATTATAAAAGTAAAAGAAATAAAAAAAATAAAAAAAAAAACACGCCAAATATCTTTTCCGTCTTCTCTACCTACTGTCTCTTGTCTGATATAGACTATATTAACATACATATAGTCTCTATAATATATTATATTATCGTATTGTAAACAAATTGTAAACCGCAGTATTAGCCACGCAAGACCCAATCTCTTAACCAGGATAAGGATAAAAAGTATATTTACTCCGGATCTTATATCTAACAAGTTTAATTACTATTGACTAAATATTTTTAATTTGAAAATGTATCAAACATTCATTTATCAATAGTTAATTTTTTTACATATTTATGCGGGTTTTTTTTCAGATTCTCTTAGCGATCGGCGGTTGGGCATTCGGTTCTACTCCCTTCAAAGAGCTAACATCGAATGTCTTCCGTATGAACCAGTTCGTGTACGAAGCGATCGAGTTCCTCAGAGACTACCAGTTCAACGGGTTGGACATCGATTGGGAGTATCCAAGGTACGTCATCTGAACATTGTTAAATTGCATTGTAACATCTTTTAAGGTTCCACTGCTGGGCAAACACCTCTCCAATGGAGGAGGATAGTTGGAGCTAATCGACATGCATTAGTACGTGTTCGCGGGTACACATTAATCAGAATTTTTTCCGAAATATACTGGTATTCTCATTATATTTTTCTTCCCTCTAATTTTAAAGACAATTTAACTACTTAAGAACTCAGCGGTGTCAGCTGGGTTTTAATCACACAACCGCTAAATCGATTATCGTGTTTATCACTGGGCCATCTTGATTCATCATGAAAAAAAAAAATTAGTGTTGAAATTAATTTCTTTTAATATCACGAAAGTTAACCGAAGGTACAACGGCTACGCTTATGATTATACACTCATTTGCAAAAAAAAACGGGCGGTTTCGATTTTCTTCCTGGCTGAAAAAAATAAAATACCAAAAAGGTTTTAATCATTTGAACATGTTACTGGCCAGTTATAAAAGTGCCATAACGTTTATAAGAGTACATTCCAAATTCAAATTTTTGACTGAGCCTGGTTTTCAAAGAAAATAACTTTTAACTACATTTTGTGGCGCGAATTCCCTATAGTTAATATCGACTCTAATTAACTTTTTGTCAATTTTTATTAAATTATCTGGTGTCCTTGACATTTAAAAGTATTGTTATTGCTGTTTAGCAATCTCGAAAATGGTAGATAAAGTGATAAAAGCGAGCAAAATTATTGCGCTGCTTGAAGAAGGTTGCAGTCAATGCTTCGTGGCTCAGAGGCTAAATGTGAGTCGGTCGACAGTTCAAAGGACCTGGCAGCGCTATCAAGAGACCGGTTCCGTCAAGAGAAGGCCTGGTTCTGGCAGAAAGACATGTACCGAACCACGGGATGATCGTTTTCTAGTTAGTCAAGCGTTGAGAAATCGCAAATCTTCTTATGTGGACCTCAAGAACGCCCTCGAAGAAGTAAGAAATGTGCAAATTAGTCTATGGACGGTCAGGAGGAGGCTTCTCGCTGCTAATATACACAGTCATCGCCCGGCACGCGGCCCTAAATTACTCCGTGGACATCGAGTTGCCAGGCTTAGCTTCGCTCGAAATTGTGTTTCATGGACTCATGAAGACTGGGATAGGGTATTGTTCTCCGATGAAGCCAGGATATCTCTGCATGGTGAAGACCGACGTCGGCGAGTGCTACGTAGACGAGGAGAACGCTTTGCAGAGGCATGTTTTGAAGAAATCACACCTTATGGAGGGGGCTCTGTTATGTTTTGGGCAGGAATAAATTCTATGGATCGTACGGAGTTAGTCTTCATCGAAAACGGTACACTGACTGGACACCGATACATAACGGAAGTTCTAATTCCTTATGCACAGCCCGCTTTAACCGCTCTTGGCGAAAACTCAATTTTTATGGACGACAACGCTCGCGCCCACCGGTCTGGCGGTGTGGATGCGTATATGCTAGAAGTCGGAATTCGTCGTTTGGACTGGCCAGCTAGAAGTCCGGACCTCAATCCCATAGAGCATGTCTGGGACGTTCTGAAGCGACGAGTGAGATCAGTGCAACCGGCTCCGCAGACCATCAGAGAGCTAAAGAATGTGATTACCGCGGAGTGGGAACGTATTCCCCAAGAAACCATAAAAGATATACTCACTAGCATGCCCAGACGAATGCGAGCTGTGATTTCAGCAAGAGGGGGTCACACTCAATACTAAACTTTTATCTGCTTTTAATGTATTCAAGAAAAACATAGAAATTAACGCGTTTCATTTTTATATAGCGAGCAGGTACAATCATAGTGTTTTGAGCTTAAACATTATTTCTTAATAATTTAATTAAAATGTTATGATAAAACTGATGAAAACTATTCCTTCCTAATTAATTTATAAAATTCTGAGGATAACAATACCTAAAATTGTCAAACATACTAATAGTAACTATAAAATAGTTCTTTACTTAAGTGCCCGTTTTTTTTGCAAAAGAGTATATATGCAGCTTCGTTACTGACATATCGTGATGTTTCAGTATCATATCTCCAGAAAAAAAAAAAACGTTTCACGTTTTTAACAAAAATAATTTTTGAAATCAGATTTGGTTCTTGTTATGATCCTTTATTTAGCACATTCGTACCTATTGCCTATTTTTCAGCAAAATCTATATTTCAAATTTGGTAGTAGCTTCATCTTAACTTATAAGACGTATTGTATATAGTAGCGGTACAAAACTGCTCTTGATCTAGTTGCTTCTACTTCAACTGAATTTTTGTTTGATTTAATTCACTTTAGTTCGTTATTTTGAACATAATATTTATATCAAACTATCATTGAGGTGTTTCCAAGTTAAATTAAACGTAACCGTTGAGGTGTTAGTTAAATCAATCATTCATTACATTCGTTTACAAATGACGTAAACAGCTCGTAACTTATACCTACAAAAAAAATTCATTCCACAACTTCCCCGATTTGAAATCGCTAAACGACTTAACATTACTTTTTAAGATGTGAAATTGAATATCTATTGGAGAATTTTATCAATAAAAATTCTACTGAATAGAATATTTTGATACGAATCGGCAAAATTGTTTAGCACCTGATTATTACTATTAAAATTCATAGCGCATTTAAGAATCGCTGTCGCAGACAGATATCGATCTTCGATTTTGCCAAATAATTTTATTCCTTAAGACTTTTGAATAAATGCTATTGTCATCGAGTTTTTATCAATCAATTTACTCCTATATCTCTCGGTCTGTTTTGGTGTATAAGTAAATATGTATTTCTGGTTTGGGTGCTTGCCTTTTTGGATCTCCCCACTGCGTCGCGAAGAGCATGTAAAGCGGTCGGTCCGTTTGATTTTATACTTGATAACAATACATTTATGCACACATCCACTTTGAAGTGTTTTAAGCTTCAACCTTTCTTCAAAATAGAGAAATTACCTCTGCACAGTAGTGGGTCTATTCCAGGCTGTTTCAACTTACGATTCGACCAGTTTTATATATTTATATTAATACTTGCGTTCTAGTAATAACAATGTAATTTAAGAATAATTTGTTTGTCAGAAGTCAGTAAAATAGCTATAAATAAATGTTCTACGCGGGTAAAAAAAAATGCGAAATTTTAATTTTAGATTTATGTTATATAACATAAACGTGATCAGATTAATTTAAATAGATTTGTGTAAACATAGGTGTTATTTGCTAGTGAGAAAAATGACGAGTAAGCTTAGAAGAGAAGCAAATTGAACGTCGTGTAAAAAGATTAAAAGAGTAAAAAGATTTGAATTTTTACTTTGGCTTTTTTGGGTTTTTTTTTTTTGGAATAAAAAATTCTGCTACTACAACTTTGTCCCGATGATGAAGAATAAAACGAAATAAAAGTCATCCAAATCAAAGCCGTTCTCAAGTTTTGTTCTTCCAAACATGTGAAAAATTATATTATTATAGCTAAAAGAGGACATGTGGTTTCAGCTGCGTTCACATTTACTGTTCTTTTTTTTTGTGATTCCTATTCAATTATGTTACTTCCCTGATAGAAAAGCTTTTTAACTCTCCTGAAATGAGTACATACAAACGAACAAGCTAGCAAACTCTTTTTCTGTTTAAAATTGCGGCGGATTTTATTAATTTACATGTAAGTCTTCATTTATTTCGAACTTTAAAAGTCAACGGAATAGTTTTCGTTGAGATTTTTATTCAAAATTAAATCCAAATTTCTCACGACTCTCGATGTTTTCACTAAAACCAACAAGTATGCTTAATTAAAAAAAATCAAAAAACCCGACTGCATAAAATACTCTTATTATAAACTAAAAAGAATAAAACAATTTACTAGCTTTCATTTGATACCCATATTGCTACAGTAAGAAAAAAAATTCAACTCCCCCTCCCCTCATTCCGCCATTTGCGGGCGCCATTTTGAAAATGTATATAGCCTATGTCACTACTACAATTTAGACAAATCCAACGACACCTCATATGTCAAAAACCGTCCAGCCGTTTGGGCTGTAGGGCGTGCCAAAGAAATGGACATACATACATACATACATACATACATACATACATACATACATACATACATACACTCGAAAAACATAACCCTCCTTCTGTCGCAGTCGGGTAAAAATACATTATTTATTATACATTATTTATCATAATAATAAGGCAAATCTTAAGTGGTCTTTGAAACATGCGGAAAATTATTTATTTTTTACCCGACTGCGACAGAAGGAGGGTTATGTTTTTCGAGTGTATGTATGTATGTATGTATGTATGTATGTATGTATGTATGTATGTATGTATGTATGTCCATTTCTTTGGCACGCCCTGCAACCCAAACGGCTGGACGGTTTTTGACATATGAGGTGTCGTTGGATTTGTCTAACTTGTAGTAGTGACATAGGCTATATAAATTTTCAAAATGGCGCTTACAAATGGCGGAATGAGGGGGGGAGTTGAATTTTTTTTTCTTAATGTATGGGTATTTTATTAATATGGGTATCAAATGAAAGCTAGTAAATTTTTTTATTCTTTTTAGTTTATAATAAGAGTATTTTACGCAGTCGGGTTTTTTGATTTTTTAATTAAGCATACTTGTTTATTTATAATATAAGAAGCCTATAAGTGGCTTTTATACTGTTATCGTATACAGAGATAATTTAACAACATACAACTTTAATGATATGTAAAACATTTTTCTTGGAAGTATAAAAAAACCTGGGCCTTACATACTTAAATAACGCGTATGAAAGAAAAAAACCTTTTAGCGGATCATGTGATAGTCGTAAAATATAATATCTAGACATGATTTTTTCATTTTGTGAAATTTAGGCAT
The DNA here is from genome assembly GCA_036937285.1 of Euphydryas editha. Lineage (NCBI taxonomy): Eukaryota > Metazoa > Arthropoda > Insecta > Lepidoptera > Nymphalidae > Euphydryas > Euphydryas editha. Next base: position 19,326,221 of record JAUPFZ010000008.1, on the reverse strand, counting down.
TTACTGGTAAAGTTTTTACACCTGAGCGAAGAGAAACGACACTTTCGCGACTCGCACTCAGACCAAATATCAGAAGTGACACGAACATTAATCTTTTTTCAAATTCAATTTTACCTAAATTTTGCTTCTAAGTCAATTATGTAGTGTGTGAAGCTGTGATAGTATTTTTATGGTTAAGTTTTTGAGGTGAATACTTCTTTATAATCGTTGTGATTTGAAATTCGATGTAACGAAAGTTACGTCACGATACAGAAACAAACAAATAAATGTATAGGAGAGAATGATAGTAAATTTAGATTTGATATTCTCGATTATGTCGCGTATTCTAGCAACACGTAAATAGAATGTTTAACTATTAATTAATAATTTTTAAATTGAGTTTACCAAAAATGTTTCACTTCTGACTTGTGTACTCCCTACACAAGTTTTTTTTAAAAGAAATTAATTTAATTATTAATAAAATAAAATAAAAATAAAATAAACTAAAATATGTTATATTAATATTAATAGAAATGATTGTAAGCTACGATACGACGCAAATGGCACAACACGGGCTTGCAAACCTTGCAGGTCCTGAAGTCAATTTATAGATTTCATACTGAAATGTAAATCTTATATCTTTAAACGAGCAATTCTTGTATATATATATATATATATATATATATATATATATATATAATCTGAATCTCGGAAACAGCTCCAACGATTTTCATGAAATTTAGTATACAGGAGGTTTCGGGGGCGATAAATCGATCTAGCTAAGATTTATTTCTAGAAAATGTTGTTTTATCCCTTTTTTCAGGCATTTAAAAAATATCGTTAGAATACGAAGGTAAATTTCGCTGTCATTGATAAGTGTGTAATAGCTCCGATGTGAACCGGGCGGATTCGAATTAAGAAGACCCTAGGTTCGAATCCAGATGTCACCAGAACTATTTTTCTTTTTTTTTTTTTCAAGTTCCTTCTTTTGTGAGAAAAACTATTATTGGGAGCCCTTTACTAACTGGATGACCGAGCTTTGCTCGGTATTTTATTTTTTTTATTTTTTGTAATTCGTTTTTTTGGAAACTATATTATTTGCATACGAATTACGAACTGATGATATATGAATAATATTTTTCGATCTTACCGAAATAATAATAAAAAAATATGAACTGGTTATTTAAATAAAAAATCACGAGTACAATTTTATTAAAAACTTTTAGAATATTTTTAGAATACGAAGGTAAATTTCGGCATAGTTTACAAGATTATAATAACTTAGGTGGGAAATCTGTATACCTGGGTTCGAATCCCGATGCCTCAAGTCTCATTTTTTTTTTGCCTTTTTTATTCAAGTTCCCTCTTTTGTAAAAAAAGAACTATTATTGAGAGCCCTTTACTATCTGGATGTCTAAGTTTTGCACGGTATTTTTTTTTTTTTTGTTAATCGTTCTTTTTTTTGGAAATTCTATTTAGATACGATAAAACTGATGAAATATGAAAAATATTTTTCGATCTTATCTATATAATAATATAGTATTTTGTGTCACAAGAGGATGAAAGTACTATTTTTTGTCCGAGCCGAAGGCCAGGGTAGCAAACATACGGGAATGGATGTAGTACTTTCGTCCCATGTTGCGCGTACTTTTTTTTCCTACCTAGGCCGAAAGTTCAGGTTTTGTCCCTGTGAAGCGGGGACAGAAAGTGTCACTTTTTTCCAGCTTCACAGGGACGAAAATCGAACTTTCGGCTGAGGTAGAAAAGAAAAATATATAAACTGATTATTTAAATAAAAATCACGAGAGCAATTAAAAACTGCTAGAATATCATTAGAATAAGAAAGTAAATTTCGCCACCATCTATAAATTTATAATAGCTCAGGTGAGAAATCGGGCGGTCTTGAAAACGGAAGATTTTTCCTTTTTTTTTCAAGTTCCTGTTTTGATGAGAAAATATATTATTAGGATCTCTTTTTATTTATTTTTTTTTATTTAAATAACCAGTGACTATTGTTATATTATTATATCGGTAAGATTAAAAATATTATTCATATTTTATCACTATGTAATTGGTGTCTAAATATAGTTTAACCGAGCAAAGCTCGGTCATCCAGGTACTATATATTAATTAGGAGTTGCATGCACCGACATCAATCTCGCCACATATGAACTGACGTATCCTACATCGCGCTATCAAACTTTTCAAAGCGATTGCGTATATATACAAGAACCCTAATGAGAAGAATAATTGATTTGGGTGAGCGCGATCGCCTATAATGTTTTAGTGAACCAGCTCGGTAAGAAGTAAAGTAATATGTCACATGATCCACTATTTTTTAGGACTACTTCTGTTTATTTTTATTCAACGTAATTAAATTTTAAACATACATCATGTATAGACTGATTTTTAGTAATGAGATCGACTGTTGTGGATATTTCTTTTATTATATTTGGAGAAGTGAGTTTGGGGGTGAAATAGGAGGATCCTCCGACCAGATGGGTGTTGTGTCTGGTGGGCTGCTGCCCCCCGACGGTTGTTGTCGGGTTCTTGTATATATAGTTAAATCGCTGGGGTGAGGAGTGAAGGGGAATAAACTAAACTGTATGTTTATTTTTTACGTGTACAATAAAAAGTTGATAAATATCATTTGTCTCCAGAGGAGCAGATGACCGTGCCGCTTTCGTGTCTCTCCTCAAAGAACTACGTCTCGCGTTTGAGGGAGAGGCGAAGACTTCCGGACAACCACGTCTCCTACTCTCCGCCGCCGTGCCAGCTTCCTTCGAAGCCATCGCCGCTGGATACGACGTGCCTGAAATATCAAAATACTTGGTAAGTTTAGAAATTGGTGAATTTTATCATTAGCTTCTGAGAGTTAATCAAGTTTTTAAAATATGTGGAATCTCTCTAAACCTACGTCTACTAATGTCTGCACCTGTATTTGCTTCATTAAAAATTACATTGAATTGCCATTGGATATGATGTATCTAACATATTTATAAATCTAGCAAGAAATATGCAATAATTAACCTCAGAGCTACATCTCATGCTCTAAGCCAGTGTTTCCCATCCTTTTTTAGGCCATGCCCCACCTTAACATTTCTAAATGTTTTATGCCCCCATGGATAATTTTTAACTTTTAAAATTGTTTTTTTCCCTTAAGAAATATAAAAGATAAGTTTTAGGAAGAAATCACTATGAAATTGTTATCAAAACATCGTAAGTATAATTTCAAAACATATAATGAAAAAAAAACTGAATATTATAGACGTAAGATGTCAAAAAGACAATAAACGGTTGGACAAGGCATAGCATTGCATTAAAATAATCCAAAGCGAAAGGGTTAAAGTCGTGTCGAGTCCATTTTTAAATTTTTTAACAAAAATTTGATTAACTATTAAATTGCCCCCCAGTGGGACGTGGGCCCCACGTTGGGAAACACTGCTCTAAGCTAAGAAGAAGTATCTCTGCACTCCACGCCTGTGCCAACTTATTTCAAAACTGTAATTGTTTGTTACGATGTCACGATGTCACCTGAAATATTTAAATAATAAAATAAGTAATTAAAAAAATAATATTTAAATGTTTAAATTCCTAAAAAATGGTGATCAGTTTATTTAAAAGTGCAGCAGCGTATTGGATATGTTCTTTCTTTCTCTTTTCTTAATATGGGATATATATGTATATTAAAAATTAAGTAGGTTCTTATAATTATATTGTGCTTACAATATATTTAGGATGAAGAGAAGAAACATTTAAAAACTAGCAATAAATTAATAATCTAATTTATTACTCGTAAAATATAGCACTATTACTTACAATAGAAAATTCTTGAGAACATACATACACCTCGCAATAATAGATTAAGTAAGGAGTTTCCTGGCTGGAAAGGATTTTTTTATTTATTATTTGAATTAATTAACACGTTTTATAATGCACACTTATAATTTTCCAATTGATATTATTCTTTTCAATAATATTATTTAATCAATCAAATCAATTCAAATCAATTTTTGAAAAAATCAAATTAATTATTGACTTAAGAAAATTACGAAAAAATAGACGATAGAAATTTAATATGTCACTTCCTCACTGAAACGCTTACTAAAAATAAATAAATTTTATCTTAGCTGTCAATTTGTCTAGTGTCACTTCAAAATCTGAAAAGTAAGAAAAAGAATACCTACATAAAAAACGTTAAACTCTATAAAAGCGTTCTCCTTTTATCCGAAGTACTTAAACGCTCTTCAGTACTTTTATTTCCTCTGATATCTCTTTCAAAGCCCTTAAATGAATTCGAGAATTCGATTTTCAATTTGTAAATAATATAGCGTCTGAGACGTATTTTATAGTCTGTCGTCGCCCAAAAAACACTTGACAAAATGAATATAAAATGTAAACTAAAACTAGCAGCTGAATTAAAGTGAATGTCGACCTTACAGTTTTCAAAAAAATAAAACTGACATTTTAACTCGGGAAGCATTTTTATTCTTGAATATATTTAGGTCCAGGTGATACTCGTATCGTAATTTATCTAATAGACAAAAACTAGTCCGTATATATATAGGTGTTTTTCTTTTATTTTGTTGCTAATATTTAACTACTTTTTTGTTGTTTTATCTGTAGTCATTATTTATTATGCTTGTTGTTCCTATCTAGGATTTCATTAATGTCATGACATACGACTTCCACGGTCAATGGGAGCGCCAGGTCGGACACAACAGTCCTCTGTTCCCTCTCGAGAGCGCGACCAGCTACCAGAAGAAACTCACTGTGGTAAGTTAAATTATTAATTACAAATAAAGGAAAGTTACTAATAACAAGGTATGTGTAATAATGAGAATATGTTGATTAATTTGAATATCTTAGTATTTTTAATTATGATTCCTTACTAGCCTTAATTAGTAACACTTTAATTTTGACTTATTGGACAAAATCATTAAATTAATAACGTGCTTGTAATTTATTAACATTAATTCTTATTTTTTATTTTGATTTTATTAATTTTTTATTATTTTTTTTTCTTATATTTAAGAACTATTCTTATTACCTCTATTTTTATAGAAATATTGAACACATCGGTACTATATATGTAACTACACATATAATTTACTTTGAGAAAATTTATTTTCTAAAGCAACCGGTTGTTTAAGAAATTGACTGTGTTAAATTTAACTCGGTTAAAAAACAAGCGCATACTTTTAATGAGTTGGAAATTTTTTATCGGCACCGACGTCTGCTTCCTCGCTAGTTTTTATTTAGTTAACAAAGAGAACAATTTGTAGTTCGTAAAGAATAATTTGATTTTTATTAAAGTGAGAGTATGATTTTATCATGAATTGCGACGTCGATCTGTATCGATTTTTTCAGGAATATTCAAAATCTATACAAAATTACAAATAATAAATCTGTTAAAACCTCCGTTTTATTAATACACTATATATCATCAAGAATAAATTTCAATAGCGCGTATTTTTTTGTATCAGCGCCATCTCTTATCGTGTTTTTCTCTGATCACGTATCACGTAAAAAGTACAAAACCAATGTTAATAACTTTAATACATAAAAATTAGAAATAAGTCACAGTATAATTTAGTTTTTGTTTCATTGTAATTAAATTTAAAAATAAATATTTAAGAAAATAGAAATAGGTACCTACGCCGCCAACGACATCTGGTCTAAGGAATCTTTAAAGCTCACAAAACTTATATTTGAGTTATTATTTTGTTAAACTTAAAAGTTTACTAAATATGTCGGATAGGAATAGAAATCGTTTTAATATTTTAGATAAACATCATTTTCAATTAATATACTATTATGTTAAATATTAATTATGTTAAATGTCACTAAATATAAAAACGATATTATACAATTATACGATAGATGGCGCAGATAATTTTCTGAATCGCGCTGACCAAAACTTCGGCCAAAAGAATGACACTCGCCCGTATTTAAAAATCTGTTTTTCTTTTTTGTATATAATTAAATACTTTAGGGTACTACGGTCTTGATTGTTTGTTCGTTGTTCAAATTTAAAATATTTGGTCGTTATTTGTTTGTTGATTGTACAAAGTTGGATGGTTATAGCTATTTAAGTTGTAATCTGTATATATATATATATATAAAGTCGTGTTAGTTACACCGTTTATAACTCGAGAACGAGTGGAACGATTTTTATGATTTTTGTGTTTTTGGATTTGTCTTCGTCGGGAATAATACTTATTAAAATATGGTATTCATCAATGAGAAAATAATTAATAAAAAAAACAGTTCAAATGTTTCATCCGTACTATCTATATACATATGTATGTATGTATGTATGTATGTATGTATGTATATATGTATATAGATATAATAAATCTGTCACTCAATCCGTCTATTATAAAATATTTTCCAGTATCGACGCAGGTGTAGGTGATAAAAAATATAAATGTATAATTTTTAAAATTTTAGTTAAAGACCCGTGCGAAGCCGGGGCGGGCCGCTAGTTATATATATGAACTGAAATAATAAATTACTTTAGCTTTATTTATTGACTGAGTATTTCCTTTTTACAGATTCATTTTATATATTTCAAAGGTTGCCTGGAAGAGATCGCTATAAGCGATAAGGCCGCCTTTGCATACATATATTTTGTTAGTAGCTAATGGTTCTAAATTGTATCTTTTTTTTGTGTGCAATAAAGTTTAAATAAATAAATAAATAAAATATTTCCTGTATGTACATAAGTAATATTATTTTAAGACTTTTTTATCTATAACGAAAAATATACATTTACGTATATACCTATTTTAATACGTTAATTTTATATTTATTTTATTTTTATATGATATTATTGAAGAAAAATAATAATTTATATCGTTCTTAGTAATTCAAAACGTTAACGCTTTCTAGAATTATGTATCTACGTCGATGTTTATTTATTAACGCCATAGCAAAAAATCACACATAAAATGTAAATAATATCATAGCTGTAATATTAGTTATAAAAGTGATTCATATATGGCGCCCATAAAACTTGTAGTTTAGGTATAGTTGAATACCCAGTCAGTAGATGGCGCTAGTATATTTTTTAAAATTAATTAATTTTTAAAAAAATTTATGTTTTTATATTTTTTGTCAAAAGCAGGATAAGCTTTAAAATAGTATCTGAGTTATTAATTTTCGTTAAGTATTTAAAAAGATTTAGGGTCTCCGGGAATAACACTTTTTAGTAATAATATATATGATGATAACTATTATCGATAGTGAAGGTTGTGTAATAAAAATAAACTCAAAAATATTTATCATTTGATTTCAAAAAATATATTCATCATAAAGTACATCCTACTTTCATATTACTAAGCAACAAGTTTTAATAAATTTTGATCTCTTAGCATGATGTTTTGTAATATAGAATTTCACTAAATAAACATTTACAAATTCCGAAAAATTAATAAATAAATAAATAAATATTAACCAACAATCACACCACGTTAACCTAGCCCCGTGCTAAGTTCCTAAGAACTTGTGTTACAGGTACTAGGAACGGAAATAAATTTAATAAATTTATATAAATACATATATACATAAATACACATCCATGACCCGGTGCAGACATCTATATTCGTCATACAAATTATCTGCACCTGGCGGGATTCGAACCCGCGACCGCTGCGTAAAGTGCCAGTTGCCTGACCACTCGACCAGCCGGCCGTCAAAATTAAAAATAGTACGTAAAGACATCGGTCCCGGCTGTTATCCTAGACATCTGATACCAATAATTATACAGTGGAGCAGCGTGGGGAATTAAGCTGCTCATTTATCCTATCTGGAGCCGATGCCTTTGTCCAGTAATGGGACGTTTACAGGCTGATTGAATTCAGATCAGTTCAGTCCAATTGACAACAAATACTGATTCATTTTATTTATTTCCTCTACATTTTCCAGGACTACTCAGCTCGTGAGTGGGTACGTCAAGGTGCTCCTAAGGAAAAGCTGATGATTGGTATGCCGACATACGGTCGTTCGTTCACTTTGATCAACGAAACTCAATTTGACATCGGCGCTCCTGCTTCTGGCGGTGGTGAGTTTACTATTTGTATTTTTGAGTAATTTTCTACAGTTGATTCGCGATTTATGTTCACGTTTTGTTTATTTGTAAAGAACATATTAAAAGTGTGACAATAATTAGGTTACAACACCCTCAGTATTTATGGTATTAATTTTATGGCTGACGTACAAAAAATTAATGTATTATTTCTTCGTTGAGGAGAGTAATAATTTAAGAAACATACTTATATGTAAATAATTTAAAATAAACATGAAAAATTATAAAAAAATAAGGGTTATTAAATTTATTAAAAGAGAATTAATCGTATGATCTGTTTGGGTCGTCGTTATATTTATAACTTTTTTGACGACAGTCTCTGTTTTTAAAATAAAAATAAAAGTTTTTTAAAGTTAAAGATCTCTTACATACATCCTAAAATAGCGAGGACTGAAGTATGTTTTGAATAAACAATGCTTTTTGTAGAGTTATACATTGTGTAACAGAAAAATAATAAATAAATGGAGAATTCATTAACATTTTACTACTGAAGAAATATATCAATGTTATAATAAATAACTATTTTTTCTATTCAGGTCAAGCCGGTCGTTACACAAACGAAGCTGGTTTCATGTCCTACTACGAGATCTGCGACTTTTTAAGAGAAGATAATACAACACTTGTATGGGACAATGAACAGATGGTACCCTTTGCGTACAGAGATGATCAATGGGTTGGATTCGATGATGAGAGATCGCTGAAGACAAAGGTATATTTTATAATATAAAAATATACGACTAGACATTTTAACTTTAAAATTAAACTAAAAGAATGCCTAGTTAGTAGAAGATCAAAGCTAGACAGGATCAAAAGCTTTTTTTTTTTGCATACAAACTGTCAAATAGTAATTGTTATATGCCTATACACGTGTAAAGGCAAATCATACCGATTTAAAGTTATAACTGTGTAATTTCATATAATTATAATATTCTTATGATCTGTCGATGGTGTGTCTGTGTAATAAATAAATAAATATTCTTGTTTTATATAAAAAAGCTTAATATAATATTTTAGTCCAAGTATGGAGTGATTTTTCTAGCTTTTGTAGCAATTAAGTATTACGATATTCACTTTAGGACTATTTAGACTTACAGAATTAGTAATTAGAATGAATATGAACTTTTCATAATTGTATTGATGAAAAAATATTCCTAGTTTTTTCTATATAAATTCTCTAAATTTATGAAGTTTCTATGAATCTCTAAAGCCAAATAACCCTGAACATCTATTAAGTGAAGAAATATTATCACCATTATAATAATTGAAAGCTTAACGATTAATCTTCTTAATGTCCAGATGACGTGGCTCAAAGAAGAAGGTTTCGGAGGTATCATGGTCTGGTCGATAGACATGGATGACTTCCGAGGTTCATGTGGTACCGGCAAGTACCCGCTCATCACCGCCATGAAACAGGAACTCGGAGACTATAAGGTGAAGCTGGAGTACGATGGACCGTATGAATCTTCTAGTCCCAATGGACAGTATACTACTAAGGATCGTGAGTATTATTTTCAACTGTTCGTTTTAAAGATTTGGTAATTTAAAAAGAAAGTTTGGATAAAGCGTGTTTTCAACAAAAATTTTAAATATTGAACTATGACTTAAAGTAAGAATTTTCATATATAATAAAGTTGGTGGCAGGACAGTAATATTTTAATATTTTTCCTACTAAATTATACAAAAAAAAAAAAAACCAAAATCAGAAGTTCTTTACGTGTTCACCAATTTCCAACGGCAATTAATAAGCTACCATTTTGTTGAAAGTTGACTTTAAGACGGTGGATTTGATGTATCGTATCAGGCAATTGAACAAAAATTATATGAGAGGGTTCTATTATACCTTGTCCAACCGTTTATAATCTTTTTGACAGCTTACGTCTATAAATTACAGATTTTTTTTTTTCGGAATAATGTACTACAGTAATGTCGTACTTTATAGACGGGTAGTGAAGTGGCCTGTGCATAACAAACAACCACAGACTATAAAACAGATCTTGAAATATATCGATAGATAAATCGATCATATGATAAAAATAATTTGACTTCATATAAGTATTGTTTCTGTAATTTTAATTTTAAAAAAAAAGAAAATTAAAATAGTACCTATGACTCCAAGATTGAATATTTGCAAGGAATTAGGTCGAAATCTTGGAAATTAAGTTCAAATCAAGAGTAAAGAACAATGATTCTGTTCATTAGTTTATTTATTTTTTTATGCTGCTAACTATGCACGCGTTAAAAAAAAACTAAGAAACGAATAATTAATATTTAAACTAAAAATATTTCATCAAATCGATTGAATCTTCTTAAATAAAATCGATTATTATTTCAAATCGAATCAGTAAGGTGTGAGGGTGTAACTAATGTCAAACTGTCAAAAAGTAAATAAACGGTTGGACAAGGTTATACATAACTTACGCCGTTTTAACATTTTTAATGTCACTTTTATCAAGTAAAACCTCTTTTAATTTCTAACCTGTATTTTATTTTGTAGCTACTGAAGTAATATGCGAAGAAGAAGACGGTCACATATCCTACCATAAAGACAAAGCTGACTGCACAATGTATTACATGTGCGAGGGTGAACGTAAACACCATATGCCATGTCCTCAAAACCTGGTCTTCAACCCCAACGAAAATGTATGCGACTGGCCAGAAAACGTAGAAGGTTGTGCACATCACACCCAGGCACCTGCTAGAAGATAAGAACTTCTGGAACATTCTAGAAGATTAGGCTAGTACTGTCTCCCTTCGTTTTTGAATTAAATTTTGTTATTTTCATAGGCTTAGGTTGTGCTAAATCAAAATCGAGAAATTTTCACCAAAATTTATACTATGAAATTGGGTATATTAATGAAAAAACTTTGGTAGATTCAAATTGTACGTTTCGTCATTTTGATGCTTAAAGTTACTTTACGAAACTAAATTGAATTGTTAAAATAATTTAATAACAATTTCTTTCAGTACTGTGTTTAATATCTGTAGTATTTTTTGATCTACTAATTTTGGAATTTAAAGTTATAAAACTATACACAAAAATTAATTAGAATTATGCTAGGGAATGATGTTTATCGCAATCTACGCCTATCAGTTTTAAATCAAATCGTCCATTAATTATAATATTTCCAACGCCTAATCCACCTGTAGTCTAAATCAACCCACGTCGAAATATTTATTAGTTTAACGATGGCAACATCGAACAGATCGGATGAAAGGGTTCGTGTGATATAATGTAAATTATAACATTATTGGTGAATAATATTATATAATTAAGTTTAATACTATATTTTAAGCCAACATGATAATTGGGCAAATCTTATTTAAAAATCATCTTTATCTTCATCGTTATATTGATCATCTAAATATTAATACATACGTGGTTTACGTGCAGGAGCATAAGCTTATAAAATCGTTTAATGAATGCACAATCAAACAGACATTCAAGATTGTGTAAATTTTTTCACCAAAATATATATTTAGCAATATAATGACAGAATTTTTAGTTTGACGAATTCGAATAGGTTTGTACAAGTATACTAAATAAAAAATGAGTTATAAATCTCTTTATCGAAGAGCTTTAATTGATTTTTGTTTATACTTTTATCTATTGGTTAGTTTTAAAATTAGTTATTTGTCTGATTATCATGATTAGCTAGTGGTAGGTAACTCCCAAAGGTACATAATTCTGAGAGACTTATTAAATTAAATATGGAAGAATTTTTAACTTCTCTAGCTATAACTTTGTATAGATCTTCGGAGAGATGTTTAATTCTTTTATAATCTACTGCATTCGAAAAATCTTGTAGAATAACAAGATAATTGATATTTTCGTTTTTGTTATCGGTTTTATCATTAACATTATCAAATTGTGTACCTTTGTGATCATATTTATTAGTGATAAATTTAGTATATCCAAGCTTATCATCTATTAAATCAGCAAAATCACTGCCTTTGACTGTCTCTATTTCATCATTAGTTACGGAAATTGTTCGACAGTTACAAAATATCATGACATCGTCATATAGTTGAGGTTCATATTTTATCGTAAGTAGTAAAATAATTATAAGTTTTTGTAAATATTGTATCTAAATACAAAAGAGATGTAAGAGTATTATTAAAATTCTTTTATAAAATTATGATGTATTTTATTTCTTTTTAAAAATCATTTTATTCCTCTTATCGAATATTATAAATCTAACGAGCTACTTTATTTTTGTATCTGTAATTTTTTTCCTTAAAAATTATAAAATTGAAGTTTAAAAAATTATTTAAAGATAGCTTCATCTTGATCTTGGGAATTGATTGAAAAATATAAAATAAAAATTTTGAATGTTTTAAACTGATTTGACTTCTTGTTGGCTATTCCTCGAAGTATACACAAATTTATAAAACAATAAATAAATTATTAAAATAGAAATGTAGAGCATTATCTAGATGAAAATTTATAAATTTACCAAAAGGACATTATTCTTAAACTAAGTCTCGTGTGTATTTTTGTTACGTCATTGATGACATATGTATATTTTGGCTCTTGGTTTATATATTAAATACTACAATAGTTAAATGGATTAGGATATTGTGTTATGGGAATATTGTCTTCATTGTTTCAAATCCCATATCCGGATGCCAGCGTCGAATGAATTTGAACAACTAATATTTTACCGTACGCGTTACCGTAAGCGTTTTTAGTTCTTATTACAATGTCATAAGGTTTAAATTTAAATAAAAATTTAACAGTTACATCACATTACTATTAGCTATGTAGCTAAGGAGTTGTGAGCTTTATATATTGCGGGTAAGTAATAATTTTGTTTGAATGATATTGTAAACAATGGCAACAAATACAATACACGAAGGCCGCCTGCGTTAGCTGTGGTTAACACACGTGTTTGAGTGATCTTGGTGTTTTCTTTACTATTTTTTCATATTGTTTACAGTGTAAATAGTAGATTTTAGTGGGATTAGTGGTTTAATTAACTTTTTTATTGTAGGTAAGTGTTTATTTGTAATAGTATCTTAGTTTAGTGTAAATATTCAACGTTAAAATGGATCTCGACCGTCCGCCGGACCCACCTGATACGGGTGGTTCTGACGAGCAGAGAGATCTTGAATCCTCTTCTTCTCAACAAATTGTGAGAAAACGACCGGCTACTGACTCTTCCAGTGATCCATCTTCTAAAAAAACCATTGTGCATCCATCCACAGCTAGTCCGTCTATCCAATCACTTTACACACACCCATCCTTTTCCGAAGGCCCTAAAAGTTACTCTGATGACGACAAAGGCCCTTTCATTGTCCATGTCTCCCGTGAAACCCCAGACCCAGCCTCAGGAACTACGATCCGAGCTTTAAAATTCGGCCAATTTTTACACACACACAAAATTGCTTCAGTTGTAAAAGATGGCGTCAAAAATGTAGGTAGGAATAAAATTGCTGTGGAATTCACTGCAGCGCAAGCCGCTAATAATTTTCTAAAAAACCCAGTGCTTGAAATGTGTAAGTATAAAGCTTCTGTACCGACTTACAACATAACACGAATGGGTCTTATAAAAGGTATTCCGGTTGACTGGTCAATGGAAGAATTAGTGGAATCATTGGAGCTACCATCTAGCTGTGGTGCAGTCATGAAAGCGCGTCGATTAAATCGTAAGAACATTCAGGAAGGCTCTGTATCTTGGATTCCAACCCAGTCGGTTGTTTTAACATTTAGAGGCCAAATACTTCCAAATAGAGTTTTTTCCTTCCATACATCCTTACCTGTTGAGACTTATAACTTACCTACCATCCAGTGCCTTAACTGTTGCCGTTTTGGCCACATTAAGTCACAGTGTAGATCCAAACCACGGTGCTACAAGTGCTCTCAAGAGCATACAGGTGATTCATGCAACGTAACAAAAGAAAATGCGACTTGCTTACATTGCTCTGGTAGACATTTTACAACCCAGAAGGACTGTCCTGAATACCTACGCCAAATTAAAATCAAATCCGATATGTCCCAAGATAACATCTCTTATATGGAAGCATCCTCTCGCTATCCTCCTGTCCGTAGGTCATATGCAGAGATGGCAAAGGAAATGTTCACCCCTCCCTCATATATTCCTACCTCCTCAACACAATCTCCTTCTTCACCTAATAGGTCCTATCGTAAAACGGTAACGCACACTCCTCGTCCCAGAGCCGATTTAGGCAAAGGGTACGATAAACAAGCCCACCAATCCATTGTTGATGTCTCCCCTTCCAATCTTCCTAATGGTTGTGCTCTTAACAACCCTAATAGTACCTCCCCCTCCTCTAGTAATAATTTACTAGAAAACCTAGTCCAAATGGTCCACAGTATTGTTACTACATGTAGCGAGATACCTTTACCGTCCCACGTTGCCGTATTACTTACCCAAATTTACCATACTGTAAATAATGGCTCCAATCAGCTTCCTTCAATGGAACTGTAAAAGCATCCGCCCAAAAAAACACGAAATCCTATCCTTAATTAACCTGCATAATCCCGCCGTTATTGCCATCTCTGAAACATGGTTGGTCCCAGGTTCTCGTTTTCGGGTTCCGGGCTTCTCCTGTTTGAGAGATGACAGAAGTGATGGGTATGCTGGCAGTGCCGTCCTTGTTCGGCACTCAATCCCCTTTTCTCAAATCCCTCTATCCTCCCACAGCCAGCATATCAATGCTGTCGCTGTTAGATCCTGTGACATCTCCTTTTTATCTCTGTACATTCCCCATCCTAGTCCTTCCCTTATTCCTGAACTCCGTTCCATCTTTTCTTCTCTTCCCAGCCCTATCCTTGTCATGGGAGATTTTAACTCTCATCACACTTCCTGGGGATCCCACTCCACTGATGGATTTGCCCTCTTGCTGCTGGACCTCTTTGATGATGCCAATCTCTGCATCCTCAATGATGGTTCACCAACTCGTAGGGTATATCCAGGTCAGAACCCAAAATCCGCTATAGACCTGTCCTTAGCCTCTCCTTCCCTTGCTTCTATGTTATCTTGGAATGTTCTCCCATCCTCTTTTGGCAGTGATCATTTTCCTCTTATCCTCTCAATGAATCATCAATCCTCCTGTCCCATTAACCCTAATCCTTTACTTAAGTACAAACTCCGATGCAGCAATTATTCTGCATATGCTGCGTCTGTTGATAGCATGATAGATTCCCTCCCTGACTCTCAAGATGATGGAAATATTTTAATTTGTTACGAACTCTTCCTTAAAGCTATCCTAAATTCGGCAAACACTCATTTTCCCAAAAAGCACCCCTCAAAAACACATTTGCGTTCCACCCCCTGGTGGGATGAGGATTGCAAACGTCTTGCTGAACAAAGGTCAGAAGCAGAGAAAGCATATTCTCTGAGAATGTGCCCTGAGAACTTTATCAGGTATAAAAAACTTGACGCTAAGTTCAAACGCCTAGTATCAAGAAAGAAAAAATCTAGCTGGATACATTTCTGTGAATCCCTTAGTCCTCGCTCTTCCCCCCGCTTAGTTTGGAACCACCTGAGAAAATTTCGCCGCTCCCAAAACCCCAATAACCCATCTTCCAATGATCCTTCCATATGGCTTAATGATTTTGCTGACAAGCTCGCTCCCCCATTCGTCCCTTGTGATTTCAGTACTTCTCTTCTTATGCCAGCTTCATCTGAGGATGATATGGATGCCCCTTTCACCTTTTCAGAGCTGCAGTGCGCTCTGAATGGGCTAAAGGACTCTACCCCTGGGGAAGATGGCGTCCCATATTCTTTTATTCAAAATTTAAACGATAAAGCAAAACATTGTTACCTTAATATAATTAACACCTTGTTTATGACAGGAATCATCCCACAATCTTGGAAATCCCAAATTATCATCCCTATTTTAAAACAAGGTAAAAACCCCTTAGACTGTAATTCCTACCGCCCTATTGCTTTGTCGTCTACTCTGGCAAAAATTACTGAGCACCTTTTGAAAAATCGTTTGGAATGGATAGTGGAAAGTAGAAACATATTGTCTCCCTCCCAATTTGGCTTTCGGAAGGGATTCAGCACAACAGATAGTTTAAGTATACTTACAACTGACATTCGACTAGCTTTTTCTAAGGGAGAATATCTTGTAGGTGTTTTTCTGGACATAGCCTCTGCATATGATAATGTCCTTCTTCCAATACTCAGGCAGAAAATGCACCAGCTGAGTATTCCGCCAAGAATGATTCATTTCATATGTAGCATGTTATCCTGCAGAACAATATCTGTAAGACATCCACTACTCGTGCTTCCTCCCAGACTTGCATGGAAGGGTCTCCCTCAAGGTTCTGTCCTCAGTCCCTTGCTTTACAGTATTTATACCCATGACCTCGATATGTCGGTTGATAGTTTTTGTAACATCCTGCAGTACGCAGATGACATAGTTCTATATTGCAAATCTAAATCAGTTGAAAATTTATCCTTTCGCCTTAATTCTGCTTTGCACTATCTAGGCCAGTGGCTGTCTGACAACGGTTTATCTTTATCGATAAACAAAAGCCAGGCAGTCACCTTCACTAGAAAAAGACTAGTTCCTGTTTTCGATTTAGTTTATGAGGGTGAACGTATCAACCTGGTGGACAAGGCAAAATTTCTTGGCATAATACTCGATACTAAACTGAATGGATTTTCCCACATAGATTATATTTCCAAAAAGTGTGAAAAATCGCTTAATGTATTAAGAGCAGTATCAGGTGTATGGTGGGGTGCCCATCCCTACTGCCTAAAATTAATTTATAATTCCCTTGTTCGCAGCCATATAGATTATTGTTTGTTTGTCTTAGAGCCCATCTGTAAATCCTTATCACAAAGGTTAGACAAAATCCAATATAAAAGCCTACGCATTATTCTAGGTGCCATGAAATCTTCGCCCACTAATGCCCTACAGGTGGAGTGCGTCGATCCCCCTTTGCAAATAAGAAGACAATTTTTGAGCGATCGTTTTGTCATCAAATCGTTACAGCTGTCTTCCCACCCTCTTTGGCCTAAGCTCAACAAGCTCTCCCAACTCTACAACACAAACCATCCACGCCCCTTCCTGTTAAACAGCTTCCTTAAATTTTCCAACCTCCCAAATCCTCTCGCCTCCTCCCTCATCAATCCATTGTACTCTACATCCTTCAAAGCCCTTATTCACAACGTTCCCGTCATCACAGATCTGGCTCTTAAAAAAGGTGATCCTGATACTAAGTACAAATTTCAAGAAATACTTCATCAAAATTGGTTAAATCATAATCTCATCTATACTGATGCATCCAAACTTTCCCCATCCAGCTGTGTTGGTGCTGCCTGCTGGATTCCAAAATTCAAAATTATTTTGCAATATAAATGCCCCCCTGAAACATCTGTGTTTTCCGGTGAGGCTATCGCCATACTGGAAGCCATCCTCTTTGCCCATTCCCATGACTTAGGACCGACGGTTATCTTTTCTGACTCACTAAGTTGTCTCTTAGCAATTAAGGAAAATCCGTTTCGTAGCAGATTGAAGATTTCTGTTATTTTTAAGATTAGAGAGGCCTTGCTCTCTTGCAATCAAAAGGGTCTGCATATTCTGCTTGTCTGGATTCCAGGCCATTCTGGCATTGCTGGCAATGAGACAGCAGATTCATGTGCTAAAGCTGCAATCCAAACCGGTGTCCTTGATCACTACAAAAATTCCTGTCAAGACCTCCGCTCCCTAGCAAAAATCCATATGGACAAGTCCTGGAATTTATTATGGAGTGCATCAAAATTGGTGAAGGGTAAATTTTACTCAAATATTCAGCCAGATATTCCAAGACGCCCTTGGTTTTTCTTCTATAGACATGCTAGCCGCTGGGTCACATCTAGCATCTGTCGCTTGCGTCTTGGCCATGCATGTACACCTGTCCATCTTGCTAAAATCAGAGTTCGTGACCACTCATTGTGCGAATGTGGCCTTGACGAAGGCACGGCCTCCCACATCCTCTTCTCCTGTCCCAAACTCCTCCGTCCTGTATATGACATCCTTCCCTGTGATATCCCACGTCCTATAAATGTTCAATGTTTGTTAATGTTGGTGTTTAGTCCCTACTGTACATTTTTGTGTAAATATTTTGAATTAAATAAAATTAAGTTGTAAATACATCATGTGACTGTCCTAGTGTAATTAGTTTGTAATATTTTAGTTACTTACAACTGTAGTCATAGTCTAACATTAAATGTTTGTGTTGTTTTAGGTTACGGTGTAACAATGAAAATCTGTCTATTTTGCCTGTTTTCAAATTAAATTAAGACTGTTATCTCAATCGCACCGATCAATCTCCTCCGTGTATTCTCCACTCTACGTGACATTGGCGGAATCAACCGTGCTCAACTGGCACAACTGAAAGCCACTAACCCAATCAATCAATCAATACAATACACCGCTAATGGAATCAGACACAAATTCGGGCCTTTATCCTGAAACAATTTGTATGTTACATTCGATTTTGATTTCGTTGGAATGGATTATAAATAATAATGAAATGTTGCTAAGTGCTTCAGATTTATGTAAAGCTGCAAATGACAGCAATTTGAATTTAAATTTTATGATAGAGCTCAATTTTATTATTGTAATCGGCAGAGAAGTATAGTCTTGACCTCTTTCTTGCTGAGGTGTCGTAAAAGGCGACTAAGGCTATAGAGATGCAAACAACTGTACACCACAATGAACCAAGATGGTGATGGGGAAGAGGGTGATGACCATATAGTGCCACAACATACTGCGCTCGCTAACTCGCCTCCCAAGCGTGGCGACTATTGGTAATCCATCCCAGAGATAACAGGTGACGCCTACGTTAAGCAGTTGACATCCAATGACTGATGGGTGGTATTGGTGGTGATTATTTGTTCAAACGCTCTAATCGCAGGATCAAGTAATAGTAGTAGTAATTCCAATTATTCAGTTAGTGTTAGAAAGCCTGACTTTGGAGAGGACGGTTGTGACTATTAAATGTATTGACCTAAATAGGCTAAGGGCCAATTTCATTTATTTATTTTATTTATTTATTAATCATTGGGAAATATACAACATACAATTACTACATATTGCTAAACGCTTCTAAACAAAATTTCATGCCGATAAAGTTTCCACTAATAGACTAAGTGAAATCAAAATTAGTACAGTAATAAATCAAAAATCAAAAAGAAAGAATACCAAAAGTTAGTAATAATATCACCGCACATAAAGTTTATCTTATCGTTAATGATAGGCTATCAGAGACTTTATCAGCTAGACCGGTTCTATTTCACCGCAATTAATAAACTACAAATTATAGAATATATTTTTACGTTTTGAATAAAAATATCTCGCAAAAAAATAATTTAACGTTGATTTTTTATTTTTATTTTTTATTTTTATAACAAAATGTTTCTGTATGTAAAATTTGTAAGAGAAGCCTTTCTTTTTCTTTTCGGAAATTGTGTAGGAAATTGTGTTTTCTAACTTATATTTTAAGCTACGTAGATTTCGGTTTACACAACTGTTTTAAACTTTAGTCGCTTGCGGGAGCGACATAAACGGACTTAGAAATGTACAAATAAAAGTGCCATGCCATCGCCGCGCGATTTTATTTTGTGATTGTATAATTGTCTTTGAACTTTTAAGGTTAGATACGGACTGGACGCTTTAGTGTGCGCGTAGTTTTTAAGTGTAACCATGAATTATTTAACCTTAGTGTAGCAATATTAAATACACGTCTAAATACTGTTTACAAACACAAACTTGCGATTGCAGTTTGCGTATGTATTAGTAATAGTGCGTATCAGTATAGAAATTATCAAGCGATGTTAAGCATGCGTGCATAATGAAACCGTACTGCACTAAGCATATGTGCATGCTGTAGGTACGAAAATCGCATTTTAACATAATATGTGGGTAACTAACTATGTATGAGAGTGCAGTTCAAACATGCCATGGTGTCTATGGTCGGCTTAAAGATATTTATTTACTTAACAGTCACAGGTCACATAAAAACCAATTTATTTAAATATATATAACTTTTAAAATTATTCTTAACTGAAATTAAATTATCATTATTATTTATCCGTATTTATATCCAAGAACGTGCTTTGATACTTACGATATACATGTATTAACTTGTCTGTACAACAAATAAGTAATAGAAGTATTTAAGTTATCTATATATCTCTGACTTTCATTACTAGCGATAGATTTCTAACATAATTCGTATTGAGTTTATTTCAAAACTCTTATATCTAGTAAGCAAAATTAGTTTATAGAAACCGACCGTAAATGAGTACACGTAACTGCAGTATGAATAGCGCGTGACGTGAGTGTGCGTAACTGACCCTGCTCTCTAAACATAATTCAGTTTTTCACTAAGTTCAAATGAATATTAAATTTTTATGAATGCAAGAATCGTACCACGCAGAATTAGTGATAATTCAATGTATGAATATTATGAATACTAGACTGATTTGATCATTGAATATGTGTATGTGTATTTGTGAGTATTATGTTTACACTAACTTATATAGAAATTCATTGATAATTATATAGTGATTAAAGCTTCACTAACGGAATTAATCAAAATTTGTCTAGAGAGTATACACTTGAACGCGCAGTCTGTACGATGCTTTATAAGTTTACTAATGTTTTGTCTCTTCACTGAGATGCAACGGCATCTGTAAAAGTAGTTTATTTTTACTAGAGCATTTCCGAGCGAGAAGGATTTGCTTTTGAGTATAGTTTTGATTGCTCGTCAAATATATTATTTACTTCGGAAAACTACAGATTTCTTCATTGACCTATTTTTTATTTTATTTTTTTTTTATTTTTTGTAATATAACCTATTTTTTTTTATTGGATTTTCTTTAATATCATTAGTAAACAGCAGGTATCACAAAATTTTTAATCAAAAATCTATACTAAAATAATTATTACAGTGTACTGTAACTGCCTTTGAACAGCACCACTCCAAGGTATAGGCATCTTCTTCTGTGAGGGAGAAGAGTTAAAGTTAAATCCACCACTCTGTTTAACTGAGGGTTAGAAGAAAAACTACCATAAGTAACGATCACTATGAGGTGTCTATGATAACAACCGGGACCGGCGGAACGAACCGACGTGATAGAAAGACCCACAAAGACATACAATGAAATCAGAAACAAATATTTGTAGAAATAATAATATCTGCCCCAACCGGGAATCGAAACCACGATCCCCGGCGTTAAGGTCTAAGGACCTTCGGCGTTAAACTCACACCACTGCACTAGAACGGATGTCAAAAAAAAAATTAATCAGTTTGTACCTATGTAATACGTATTTTTTATGAGAATTTCAATTGTCTACCCTTTTCAATTCCGATGTTTCCGTGACAGACAGTCGAAATAACAGTGAAGTCTCAGTAATAGCGTTCCATTACCACATTGGATATGGAATAAAAATCCCTAACCGAATCAACTGTCCAAACTATTTTAGCTCTTGCAAGATTTTATACGTTTTCTTGAATTTTGTCCCTAATTTATTCACCACTTCCTTGTGATTTATTAGATTTTATCGTCTCTTGAGGCATTAACGTCATTCTTACCTGTCTATCTCATGAAGGTGACGTTTCCTTGAGGAAAAAATAAAGTTTTATACAATTTTTTGGTAAATAATAATTTGATAGACCAAATTCTTATCTTCTTCAATAATAAATGAAGGCTTTTTACTCGATCACGATAGAACAGCTAAACGCATCTCAATACAATTTGTCATACGTTAAATTAATAAATTTATTAATACGAGTACATAATAGGTTCTCGTGGGATATATTTGTTTTTCACAAAATATGGAATCGATGCGACTTTTTGCACAGTGTTAGAGGTTAGCGAATGACATAGGCTGCTTTTTATCCCGAAATAATGTATGATAACTATGGGATAGCAACATATAGCATAACATTAAAATTTCCACAAGAATGAAGTCATAAGCAATAACTAATATTTTATACTACATTCAAATGTACTAGGGATGTTCATGGGAAAAAAATATCGATAGTTTTATTATCGATAATTATCGAATGAACAGTTATCGATAATTATCGGATGAAAATTATCGATAGTTATCGCTAATTATCGAATGAAAAATTATCGATAATTATCGGATCAAAATTATCGAATAACACTTACCAATAATTATCGAATGAAAAATTATCGAGTAGTTACGAATTATCGATAATTATCGCACATCCTTAAGATGTACTACTAAGTATCTACAGTAGAAGGTATTTAGTCAAGTAAACATTTAACAAAGTAAAGCGAATGCCGCAATGCATCTGTTAAGTTACGTCTACACTTGTGCAGGAAATGAGATAACTGCAGAGATCCTCACAGTCACTGAGTCACACATGTGTAGCTGTGACATATGACTCCACTTTAACGATGGTTTATACTTTACTTTTTACATGATGCCACTATTTGTTTCAGACTGGTTTTTGTTTATCAACAACCGATTTTAAACTGAACAAATATTAATTAAAAGGTATTATAAATATTCATTTACCTTTTTTATGAAAGATGTTTCTTTATCGTCAATTTAAAAAAAAAATGTAGCTTTGAATTTTTCGTTAGTAACGAACCCTCCGGCTGCCAGTCCGTGTCGGTCCGGTTTTGTTTTTCATTTATTACGTATGTACGGTTGACTGCGGTAGATCACATTCTGACTGCAAATCGTCAAGTATCTAATACCTAACTGTCTGCTGGGTATTTCCGTGGAACGAATATAAGATAAATCTTACAATAATCAGTATAATTGTATGAAATCTAAATTTTTTTATATATTATGTAGCTGGATTTATCACAAATAAAATTAACCAGAAGCAAACTGAAGTTGTTACTTTAATATTTAATGTAATCTCCGAATTTCGTCGTATTTCTACGTAGCTTAACCTTTGACTTTGTTTGTACAGGTTTTGTTTATTAATACAGGATTTTAAGGTGGATTTAAGATAAACAATCCTTATAATTAAAACATACAACAAACAATAATAAATAAATAAAATAATAAATATTAATATCTTATTGTTAGTAATAAAATATACTTGTATGTATATTTTACTAGCGGCCCGCCCCAGTTTCGCACTGGGCACTTCGCGCTTTAACTAAAATTTCAAAAATTATAATTTTATATTTTTAGCACCTACACCTGCATCGATACTAAAAATATTTTATAATAGACGGATTGAGTTGTCAAACATATGTCAAAATAAAATATAATTTAAATTAAAAGCACTAAGGAGAATTGATATCAACTACAAAGCAAATAAGATTTTACCCCCTTTTAACCCTGTTAGGGCATGAATTTCGATAAAATATGAACACGTCTTCAATCAATTCTGCTAAAGAATATTTATGCGAAATTTGAAGTATATTGGACCAAGTAATCACGTTGTCCCATACAATTTTGCCCTCCTTTTTCATCCTCTTGGGGGTAGAATGTCGTAAAATCCGTTCTTATATCTGACCTCTACTCGGCAAAATAAATATTCCTACCAAATTTCAAGTCTCTAGGTCTTATAGTTCCAGAGATATTGTGATGAACGCGTGAGTGAGTGGGCTTTTGCTTTTATATATTAAGATTACTTAGTGTATAATTATGTCTTATTTTGGTACTACCTGAATCCATGACTTCGATTGTGATTATAACTGTACTGTTACTGTATCAGCCTGTAAACCCACTGCTGAGCGAAGGCCTTTTCTCCATGGCTTTATGTGGAATTATAGGGAAACCCACAAAGATTACAAATTACAAATTTTTGCATTACTGGAATACCTCCTGTATTCTAGTCTAGAAGCCCCAATTTCGGCCTTTTTTTGACGCAAAATTAAAAAAAAAACAGTCAAATTTTTTACCATTCATTTATTTTATCATTTATTTATTTATGTTTTAAAAATTCACAAAAAAAAACAAAAATAAATATATAAATTTCACAAAGTTACATGGGAAAAAATTGCGTGTATTGGTTAACACCTTTCTAGCCATCTGAAAAATTAAAAAAAAAGGATAAATTCTAAATCAGTACATATATGTCATTATGGTATAAACAAAGAAAAATGCAAAAAAAAATCTTGCAAAATGGCGGTTACACCAAAACAGAGGTAGCTTTTTTTCAGTTATTTTTTAACGGTTTCGAATTTTTTTTTTTAACTAGAAAAAATAGAAAATTTTATTTTTCGTTGGTTACGAGTATATAAAGAAAATTATGCAAAATAACTTTTCGATAATCTATAGCTTGTTTCATAATAAAGCGATTTGAAGCTTTAATAAATCTCGTCACGGAGCATTTTTTAACAATATTGGGTAATTTTTCATGGCAATAATAGAGAAAAGTTTAGCAATTTTCATTGTCGTTGGAGAGAATTGATTGTGTATTTTACTTTCTTAACGCCGTCCCCTGATTGATGGAAGTAATGATTCGATAAATTACCATAACTTATGGAGTTTGAGATATTTTCTTTATTGTATTTTACTTAAATTTCGTTTGTAAAATAGGTCGACGGATAACTATAGAAGATTTCTCTTGTCCAAGTTACTTGTAATATGAATTTACGTATAAACATTATGTGGATATACACACGTGTGTACAGTTAACATTTATTACGACATTATAGAGAACATTGTATATTTACAATTTACAACTCCAAAGAATTATTTTTGTTTTAAAATAGCACTAAATCTGATGACTAATTTAAATGAACAATATGACTTATTTATAATTTTAATTTAGTTAATAATTAATTTAACGTCACTAACTTCGTTAAAATCACAATTATGTAGTTATAAAGATCATCAAACGAGCTGAAATTTAAATTTATATATGTAATTAACATAGAATTATAAGTGCTAAATATATATTTAAATAGCTATTTATAGTCTAAAATCACTCTCGATATGATCGAGAAATAAAAGATAAAAATATTATTTCTCCCAAAAATTATTCTCTTTAAGCAAAGACCAAAAGTTCAGGATACTGAACAAATCATAATTATTCTATTTGTATAATTGTAAATAATGATTAATAATTATTATATTCCTGTTAGACGGTCCAGGGGACAAGAAAATGTGAATCGACACCAGTCGGTTACATGCTCAAATTCTATCTAGGACTATTAGACTTTATTATGTGTGTCTTGTGCTAAATTACGTATATCGGATGTGTATAAATACAATTACTAGCATATACATACATAAGAACATTGTGTTTTACTTGCATATGCGCTAAAGATGTCTGAATAAACATTTAATTGTTATCTTTAAAAGTTTCTCGTGATGAATCGTGAGGAAAAACATCGTTTGGATCTATGGTCTATTCCTGGTATCTGCTTTGGATTGTTTTTTTTTTTTTTTTTTTTTTTTTTTTTTTTTTTTTTTTTTTTTTTTTTTTTTTTTTTTTTTTTTTTTTTTGGTAGAATTAACCACGAACTCATTGTGTAGCAGAGCTGAGGATTAAACTTCAACATTTCTCCTTCGTAGGAGTACATTGTCTATGTTAATTAAATACTAATGCCACTAAAACTTTTTTTTGGAAAAGTAAAATATTCTATGACGTACACAGACTATACAAAATTTAGCTCGCTATGGATTTTTTTATCTGTGGAATATATTATTACAAAATTGTACGTGTAGAATTGTCAGCAAACACTACGAACAGTATGAGGATAGAAGTAAAATAAAATAATAGCAAACTCGCTTGCAAACTATATTTTCTGTGCTTTTCATTAGGAGCACTCTACACGTGCTCATATAAAGAACAGAAATGCAACCAACAGAAATGTTAATTAACTTGGAAATGGTATAGTGGATTGCACATGCTGATTAAAAAACGGTCACAAAAAAAAAACGGTCACAGGTTTAAATTCAGTCTAGCACTGCTGAATTTTAATTATCTTAATTTGTTTTGCAATGTCGTCTCGCGCTCTACCGTGAAGATTTTCTTTTACTTTGAGAATACGGACTTTAAAATTCTAAGATACGCACATCCACTGCCCATTCCTCTGTAGAAGAACTTAGATGAATAAGTTCTATAAATTATAATCTCTACTTTTATGGGAGAATATCTGTGGTATATTTTAAGAACGTTACATTAAAATATAATACAGCAACACAAAATTTCTGTCAACTGTTAAAAAAAATTGTAAAATTAACTAAACATTTTCTTTTAACCAAAATAGAATAATATTTTAAATCTTGTATCATATCTAAATAATGGAAAAACAATCAATAACCGAACATTTCTTAGAGTATTTTTAAGACCTAGATTTTCTTATCTAAGACCCGAGCTCCAGAACTCAATTTCTTAATATCGAGTCGGGTACTAAAAGTGACTACTTAATAAACGCTGAACTTCGCTCTGTTTGGACACGAACGCCGGACCGCGAAGTCTTATTGGTCGGTTTTATTAAAAAATATTACAACCGAACTTTTCTCATCAACACGATAACGAGTATCTCAAAGAATTTACGTGACTTAAATTTTTAATAGAAAATTTACGACTTTAATAAAAAAGTTTATATATTACAACTCATTGTAATAAAAATTATGTAATCATAAATTTAAAAATGTTACCCTGACCGTACTCGATTTTATCCCTTTAGATATTTCTACATGCACTGCTACTATTTTAGCTAAATGATAATTCCTAGTAATATACAAGCACATCTTCGAAATAATAATAACCTGATAGACTTTGCGTGGATCTAATTTAGTAATAAAGAAAGTAAGAAAAGTTCACGTCTTGACAAAAAAAAAATATAATCAGTATCATATTTTATTTTTTAATATCAAACAGTGCATACTATACTGTATTGTAACAGGGAACAATTTGGAAAAAAAAATCTTTTTCTATAATATAAAAATATTGTAATTGTATCCACAACCAGTTTGTTCGTATTAATATCTAAGAATGATACATATATATTTCGGAAAATAAAAACACAGCTGAGATATGAACACGTGACATTCTGGTTTTAATTTACGTTTTCTATCTACTGGTTCATGTCGTCCCAAAACACCTCAAAGCAGTGCTCAAATTAAACGACACACTTCTGATAAGATATTCATATTAAAATATTATAATTTTCGACTTCCAAGTAAATTTTCCACAAAGTTTCTTTCTTAAGAATTTATCCTGACAAATACGAATATAAAAATAGCAACCAATACATTATTATTATTTCTAATAAATCGGAACAACATTATGTTGATAACAAAACAAGTACAAAATAAACTAAAATAATAATATTAAAATAAACTAAAATAATAAGATAACAATATTGTCGAATTCTTGAAGAAAATAAATTTAAATATTCTATTATTGACACCGAACTAATTTATTATAAATCAGTTCTGATCACGAAGCAATGCTTCGTGGTTCTGATATCAAATATTGCGTATACGACATCCTTAAAATATGTAACGATTCTTACTAGACTCAAATAAGAAGCTATATTTTTTAAATAATCCTTTTATATACGAAACTAGGATCTAGATTCCAGAACACGTAGTCTAGCTGTATCTACAACGTGAGGAGACTTGGATGCACCGACTCTACATTCCCTTATTCGATAAAGATCTCTGTACATTTAAAATGTGTTAGATTTATCTCGGAGCCACAAGCGTCACTATATTCAAGTTTATATTAGCTATATTTATACCGCAGTTTCTCGTTACTCTGTTGTTTTTTCAGATTTCATGAAGTTTATGATTATTATGGCGTATATATGTTGTAGTGTAATGGTATGTAGCTGAGAACCTCACAAAATAAATTGGTTTTTAATTTTTCTTTTTTTTTTACAAGGGTCTGAGGTTAACGTATTAGTAAATAATAAAATTAAAAAAAAAACTTTTTTTACCTTTAAATTTCTTTTTCGTTTAATTTATAAATTATATTAAAAATAGAAAAAAAAACGATTAAAATTATTAAATAATTACATTTATTGTATTTGATTAACCCACAATATTTAACACTTCGACCACAGATAAAATATCCTTAAAATATTGCATTATTTTTGCATTGTGGATCTAGGTATAGCGAGAAAAAATACATAGATTGGAGATAAAAAGGAACAAAATTTATTTAAATCTTTTGACACCCGAAAAAAAAGTGATGTTCCAGGATATATTGTAGCACTTTTTCGTTAAGTAAATTCACTGCAACATCTTGGTGGCCTACAATCATAAAACATGCTTAAGAACCTGCTTTGAAGAAACATCTATATAAAGAACAAAAAAATGAGTTGCCGTGGAAAGCCTGGCTTATGTAGGTGCATCTTATTTAATTAGAAATATGATCACTAGAAATTTTAGCGCTTAATATGGCTTCTGAGAGAAAAGAGCCAGGTCAGAAAAAGTTGACTCGAAGCTATAATCTAATGAATTTTTAATCATACTCTTATCTATGTGACAAAATTTCCAAATATTGATACTTTTAGAACCTATATATTACATAAAAACTCATAGAAAATAAATAGGTACATTTTAAGTAATACAAACGTAAGCGAACATAATGCAAATCTCTAACTTAAATATTTTTTATTTATTCTTCAAAGGCTTACTGTGGAATGATTACTGAAGGCGTTCAATACGCCCAATTAATAGTCAACTCGGTCGAATAAGGCTGTAATATACTTTAATAAATAATAATAAAATAATAAACGTCTCACACTCAACGGCCCCCAGTAGAATGGGAGTCCTGTGTCGGGGGTCCGTAAATACACTTAATACACAAGCACGAACGCCTAGACCATGACAAACATCTCTATGGCCTATACAAATATTTGTTATGTGCGGCGATCAAACCCGTGACCACTAGCGCATAAACCAGTTGCTGTAACCACTGCGCTAAAACGTCGTCAACTGTGATTTGTGACTCTTGTGACTGACTGTAATAGGTTGAGTTACACCATAAGTAGACATCTGAATATAATTATGATTGAGTAAATATTTTAAAATCAACGCACATTCATACAAAAATTAATACGTTATTTAATCTAAAATATACTTTATCAGTCTGTAAGTTTCTCACTCCTGGGAAAAGATCTGTTCTTCTATTAGTGAGAAGAACTGGGATACCCGCCACGCTTTTTCACTATGAATTGTCAAAAACACTAGTTTCAGAATCTCTCTCTAGTCATGCAGTATTGATCATTTCATTAGTCGTTTACAAAAGCACAAAACAAATAAAATAGATAAGTTGACTACAATGGCAACATTATCCATTCATTCAAATAACATGGATTTTAAACATTCCGATAAAAATATATCTTTTATGGTTCTGTTTGTATAATAAAGACTATATCATTTTGCCTCTGAAAATGTCAAAACTTTTTCTTTATCTCGGACACGGTCACTGACGGTCGCTCGCGGTCAAGCTCGGTCAAGGTGTGACCAACAACAAACAGTACAAGTAACCCAATCCTTTGGAATACGTAACTATGATTAAAGTTTACGTAAATAATATTGTTTTAATTGTAATAATTTTTCCTAAGAATGAATTAAGATTAATGACAATAATTTTTATTATTAGTTCTCTATCCACATGTTAGTCAAACGAATAACTATAAATTAATTGAAAAAATTAAAAATTCATTAGGTCTTCTATTATTCACCGGTGGGAGGGATGCGCTGTGCCGCGCTCCCGGCTGCATGGGTACCACCATCTTGCTTATTTCTTCCGTGAAACAGCTTTGCTGTGTTTCGGAGAGAAGGGCAAGACAGGCAGTGTAATTACTGGCACCGAGACTTAACATCATATGTCTCAGGATGGGCAACACATAAATTAATTGTCTGGGTTAGTTCCAGGTAAACTGGTTTGTGTTCATGGGCGACGTCGACCACTTACCATCAGGTGGCACGTCTGCCAGTTTGCCTATCCAAATAAATTAAAAAAAAAAAAAAAAAATAGAACCAACTCCATCGTATTACATTGGATTGTTAATTAGACTCCATCAAGCGGTAATAAATTAATAATTTTAGACTTATTTCGTGGTTTGAAGACATATTATTATGTTTAAAACGGGTACATACCGTGGATGACATTGCATGGATCGATCGTTGTGACGATCCATGCAACTGGGTTGAAAATTCTAAATATTGACACAAAATCACTGTGTTATATCGTGGTAAAAAATTGATTACAAAATCATAAAAGAAAAACATTTTTAATTAAATTAAATCTTGTAAGAAGTGACAAAATATTTTTAAATATTTATGTAAATAAAATTCTTCAAAATAAAAATAAAAATAATCTATCAAAACACCTTAGTCACGTCCGCTTTAACAATATTAATATTAACCCCCGTGTAGGGACGGGCAGTAGAATACGATTTCCTACGGCCCGGCAAGAAGGCCTGTCGTAAGAGCCGACAAAATTCTTGCGGTGGTAGGCTACGGCCGTGGCTTGATTACCACCCTCTGGGTAGAGTCGCGCCGCCAAACGGCAACTGCCGTGTTCCGGGGCGGGTCCCAGAGCAGCTATTTGGGGGATGTGTCTGGGTAGTTGTGGCACTCTATGTGACCGATTCTGTCTGCTTATCACTGCCGCATCGGGTGCCTGGCTTCGGAGGGTAGCGGGATCCGAGGCACGGTGCCGCCGCTGGCCGACCGTAGGAAGTTGGGGGCCCAAGTAGCAGGGTAGCCACCTGTGAAAGGCTGCCCCGCCACCTGACGAAAAATCCCAGAATGATCTACCTTGCCGGATGGCGACCGGAAGGGAGGACCAGGTAGCCATTCTGGGGGGGCTCGGGCGTCCCCGCGGTCTCCGCGTCAGCCTCCCTCCGTGCGGCGGTGTTGAATTTGACACCTGGTAGGTAGGGTGCCACCTCGCCCAGTTCGCGTTCCCCAACACCTATTCACTCCCCATGAGAACACATAAAAATAAACCCAGGTATACACAGCGGCTGCACGTCCTCCCATTAAAAGTGCACCTCTCTAACATCCGAGGTCTGCACTCTAATCTCGAATCTGTCCACCACCACCTAGAAACAGAAAAACCGCAGCTGCTGTTCCTCACTGAGACGCAGATCAGATGTCCAGCTGACACGGCGTACCTCAGCTACCCCGGGTATTCTCTGGAGCACAGGTTCATACCTCGTGCCGGAGTCTGTGTGTACGTCCGTGATGATATTTGCATCAAGCGTCTTAAGCACCTTGAGACATCCAGTTACTCCATCCTATGGGTTCTGGTGGACACAGGACAGGAGAAAATCCTGTATGCCTGTGTCTACCGTTCGCACAGCGGAGACGTGGAAATAACTCAGTTATGTGACCATCTTACCCTAACGGCGGATGAGGCTCGAGAGCGTTACCCTTCGGCACAGTTAGTCATTCTGGGGGACTTCAATGCCCACCACCAGGAGTGGCTGTACCCATACCAGGTGACCGACCATGCTGGGCGATAAGTGCGAAAACTAGCCTTGACGCTAGACCTCACGCAGCTTGTAAACTGTGCTACCAGGGTACCAGACGTAGACTCTCATACCGCCAACTGCTTAGACCTATTTTTAACAACTGATCCAGACAGTCACTCAATAACAGTTTCTGCACCACTGGGTACTTCTGACCACTGTCTGGTAAAATCTATATCCGTTTGTTCCCCACCCGAAGAAGCCCCATGTGGCTTAAGACGGGTGTGGCGATACAAAGCAGCAGATTGGGATGAGATGCGTCACTTTTTCTCGTCCTATCCTTGGCGAGAGGTATGCTTTTCTTCTGATGATCCGTCGAGCTGCGCTGAAGCCATTACCGCGGTTATACACCAGGGTATGGAATATTTTATACCATACTCTGACGTAGCGACGAATGGAAAAGCTCGCCCATGGTTTGATGCAGACTGCTATCGTGCAGAAGCCGAAAAACGGATGGCATACACTGCATGGGCTGAAGCTCGAGCGCGCAAGTCTCCGAATTCTCGGAATTTGAAGAAAGCTTTTAACCAAGCCGCCAAGTCATGTAAAAGGACGTTACGCAGGGCTAAATTCAACCATATCAGCCGCATTGGGGCCAAACTAGCTTCATATCCTTCTGGGAGCAAAGCGTTTTGGTCCCTGGCAAAAGCCGCTGAATCTAACTTCTGTCGGCCGTCACTTCCACCATTGCTGAGGGCTGATGGATCGCTGGCCCATTCTGCAAAAGAGAAAGCGGATTTGTTTGCATCTCTTTTTGCTGAGAACTCGCGTCTGGATGCTGCAGGAAAAGCTCCACCAATCTCAACTCGTGCTGACTGCATTATGGCTGAAGTACGCATACGCCAAAATGAGATCCTTAAAATCCTGCAAACTCTAGACGTGAACAAGGCCAGCGGACCCGATGGTATACCAGCGATAGTCCTGCGTACATGTGCCCCTGAGTTGTCTCCACCTCTTACA
Organism: Euphydryas editha; assembly: GCA_036937285.1. Lineage (NCBI taxonomy): Eukaryota > Metazoa > Arthropoda > Insecta > Lepidoptera > Nymphalidae > Euphydryas > Euphydryas editha. Next base: position 19,293,779 of record JAUPFZ010000008.1, on the reverse strand, counting down.
CGCCTGTACCGCCTGTCACTTAAGACTGGCAAAGTGCCGAAGTCTTGGAAGCTTGCCAACGTGCAGCCCGTGCCCAAAAAAGGTAGTCGTGCAGACCCTGTCAATTACCGTCCCATCTCGGTCACGTCCATACTCTGTAAGACTATGGAACGTGCACTGAACAACAAACTCCTGGCCCACTTGGAAGGTAACGATCTCCTCAGCGACCGGCAATACGGTTTCCGCCAGAACCGTTCGACTGGGGACCTTCTAGTGTATGCCACACATATTTGGAGTGAGGCCATTGATAAACACGGTGAAGCTCTTGCCGTGTCCCTCGATATCTCCAAGGCCTTTGACAGAGTTTGGCACGCGAGCCTTATAAGCAAGCTTCCTTCATATGGTATTCCACCTGGCCTTTGTGCTTGGATTTCTGATTTCCTGAACGAACTGTTATACCCGGGTTATGTAAAGGGAATTGCTGAGTCCTGTGACGCTACCGCGTCAGCAATGTATAGGATATGATCATTATTAGAACCTTTAGTCCAGTCTCGTCTCATCCCCCTTAGGCTACGGCTGCCTAAGGATTCATTAATATACTATTTTCATATTATTCTAGATCAAGTGAATAAATGTAGTTGTGATTAAATGTAATAAACTTTTAATTAATATAGATAAATAGTTTTTTTTTAAAAAACTAAAGTACTATTTCCGTTATAACATTTGGTGGCAGCGTAAAAGGGATATAAAAATATCCTCGGGTCCGTCTCCGCGGAAAAACTAAAACTGAAAGTAATAAAAAAAAAAAGTGAAATAAAACGTGTAATAAAATTAATTTGTGATAACTAATTTACTATTTCTGTGAGAAAAGTTTAACTCTGGTACGTGAAGTGAAAAGTGAAAAAAAAAATATATATATGTAAATATAATAAAATAAAATAAAACTCTATCGTGAATACAAAATTGCAATTATAAAAGAAACATTAAATAAACATTCTTATAAGAGTGAATTATTATAGTGTTTTTGTTTGACGAACGAGATTGAACTCCAATCCAAGGCTCCATACTGCACCTGCGGAAATCGATATGGTTCTTATCAGGACCACCGTGGCGTTCTGCATAACGTGAGTCTGGCTTACGATATAGACAATCTATTTATAGAATTGAGGCGGGCTTTTGGTAATAGTTTTATATAATAATTTTGTCATTTTCATTTTACATTTAAAATTTACAGTTTCTTTTTTTTCTCTCGTAATCTTTCGTGTATATTTTCACTATTTCTTGTTTTACTATATCCAATTAAATATTTACTACATATATTATTAATTTAAAAGAACCATGGCAGAATCTAAAGTACCAAAAGCTGCTAAAGTTGAAACATTACACGTACCGACCCATGTTGATTTGCCCTCCGAATCTGAGGATGAAAGACCTTTAAATACCGTAGAACAAAGAAAACAAAGAGGAAAAAAGATGAATCCAACTCCCGAGTTAGAACTTAATATTCTTTTAAAATTTATAAAACCATACGATGGTTCTAGGGAAACTCTCAACTCATTCCTAATAAATTGTAATAACGCATATGACCTTGCAACAGAACTCCAAAAACCAATAGTATTTAAATATATCCTATGTCAGCTGAGTGGAAAGGCCGAAGTTGCCTGTTCCATTAAAGAGTTTATTTCTTGGGAACAACTTAAAGACTTCCTGAAAAATCAATTCAGTGTGAGGAAACATTACTCGCATCTTTTAATGGAGTTGCAAGAATGTAAACAAGGGTTGCAGGAATCTGTATCCCAATTCTCTTTGAGAATAGAGACGTGCCTATCTCAACTTCTTACCGAGATTTCGCTGAGCACGTCAAAAGTCAAAGAGATAGCGGGCCGTACAGCGGCCATGGAAGAGTTAGCCCTCCACCACTTCTTAATAGGCTTACATCCCAGAATCTCTAATATTACCAGATGTCGATCTCCTAGAACATTAAATGAAGCGACAAACATAGCTATTTCCGAAGAACGTATTCAACAAACATTGTACAAATCTACTCCGCGATTAACGACTGAATTAAGTAAACCTACGCGTAACAGTTTTACTACTAAATCTTTACAAAATTTTCAAAAGCCCCAACCGTTTGCTCAGAATCAACCAAATTTACCAAAACGCGATTTTACCAGTACTAGAAACCAAATTATTTGTAGGTATTGTAAGAATATTGGACATTCTATTGAAAATTGTAAGAAAAGAGAATACAACAATAGAATGTATAATCAACCCTCATCATCTAGAGCTCAACAACGCGTTAATTTTACACACGAACATGTAGAACAACTTCGTGATGAGATAAATGATGATGATGAAAAAAACTATCGAATGTCTCACGATGGTGTCGTGTGAGACACCTCAAAAAGAAAATCGACACTAATTTACCTAATGGTCACTCCACTGAATCCGCTGAATCTTTTAAAAACACTGTATCTAATAAAGCAACTGTAACTTTTAAGCCTAGCCTTGAGGCTTCTAAGTCTACTGTACTTTCTAAACCCGCTGTATCCAATAAAACCACTGCATCTACCAAATCCTCTGTATCTTTTGAACCTACTATATCTAAAGGAGACACGGTGTCTCCCAAATCCACTGTATCCTGCAAAACCAATGTAAGTAACAAAACCACTGCATCTCCTGGAAGTCTACCCACTGAATCTACTGAAACCGCACTTCCTATTAAAAAAGAATTAGATATATTCGAAATTACTTCTGATCCAACAAAAATTTTACTTCCACACATTCAAGTATATACTTCTTTATCTAATAAGCCTCTATCTCTGTTAATAGATTCCGGATCCTCAATAAGTCTAATTAAATACTCTTGCATTCAAAATCTTCCAAAACTTACCTATGAAACCATTAGCCTTAAAGGAATAGATCCCGCAGAAGAATGTACCCAAACAATGGGTCACTTTAACCTTAAATTGTATTTAAATAAACCACTACGCAAACACATATCCTATAAATTTCATGTAGTAAAAGATATCAACTTGCCATATGATGGAATAATCGGATCAGATATGTTAGACAATTTTAAATGCGCTATAGATTACAATAAAGACAATCTAAGAATAAACAATGAAGATGTTAAGCTTCAATTTCGCGAACCAACCTATATCATTCCTCCTAGAACAGAAATGATAATTGAATGCTCAGTTAAAAACCCCGAAATCAGAGAAGGTTTCATTCTGGATCAGAATATATCTGACAACATATTGATAGCAAACTGTTTAGTTAAAGTTAAGGACAATAATAGAGTTAATATATCTGTTATTAATATATCCGAATCTCCAATTACACTCAATTCTAATCTCGATCTTCCAATCTCTAGTAAACTGAAACCTCTCTGTGTCTCAAAGCCTGCTATTTATCCGGTGAATTTTAGTAACTCAAATAGTAATGTTAACACATATAATAGAACCCAATCCGTTCTAGATCAATTAAGAGTTTCTCACCTTAATGAAGAAGAAACTAACGCTCTTTATGAATTATGCTCTGAATATTCTGACATATTTCACTTACCTGGAGAAATATTAACATGTACTACTGCAATTGAACACGAAATAAAAACTAACTCTGATATTCCTGTATATACAAAATCATATCGCTTCCCCGAAATACATAAGGAAGAAGTAAGGAAACAAACTGAGACGATGTTAGAACAAGGCATAATAGAACCCTCAAACTCCCCTTGGTCATCACCTATCTGGGTAGTCCCAAAAAAACAAGACGCTTCTGGAAAGCAAAAGTGGCGAGTAGTGATAGATTATAGAAAGCTTAACGACATCACAATAGGTGATACTTACCCTATACCCCAGATAAATGAGATCTTAGATCAACTCGGAAATAGTAAATATTTTTCTACATTAGATCTTGCATCCGGGTTTCACCAGATCCCCATGAATCCAGCTGATGCAGCCAAAACTGCATTCAATATTCCCAATGGACATTATCAATTTACTCGAATGCCATTTGGGCTAAAAAATGCTCCAGCCACCTTCCAGCGCCTAATGAATACTGCACTTTCGGGGCTTCAAGGCATTAGGTGTTTTGTGTATCTAGACGATATTGTGATTTACTCTCATAATCTACAGTCTCAAATAGAAAATCTAAAATTAGTGTTTCAGAAGTTACGAAAATTTAATCTCAAACTCCAACCAGATAAATGTGAGTTTTTGAGAAGAGAAGTAGGATATCTGGGCCATATTATTACAGAAGAGGGAGTGAAACCCAATCCAGAAAAAATCAAAGCTGTAGCAAAATTCTCCACACCAGAATCTCCTAAAGATATCAAATCTTTCTTAGGATTAGTCTCATACTATCGCCGTTTCATTCCAGACTTTTCTAAAATCGCCAAACCATTAACTACCCTATTACGCAAAGATACTTCCTTTAAATGGGAGAACCAACAGCAACTTGCTTTCGATTCCTTGAAATACAAATTAACTAATGCTCCTATACTTTGTTATCCAGATTTTACTAAACCTTTTGTTTTGACATGTGACGCCTCTAATTATTCTATTGCAGCTGTCTTATCTCAGGGTCCAATTGGCAAAGACAAACCAATTGCTTTTGCCTCGCGCACCTTAAATAAGAGCGAATCTAATTACAGCACGACAGAAAAGGAATTATTGGCCATCATCTTTGGTTGCAAAACTTTCCGTCCATATATATATGGAAGGAAGTTTCAAATTATCACAGATCATCGTCCATTAAAGTGGTTATTTAACCACAAAGATCCAAGCAGTAAGCTCCAGAGATGGAGACTCAAACTCGAAGAGTTTGATTATGATATTATTTATCGTAAAGGAAAACTCAATTCTGTAGCCGATGCACTATCTCGATACCCCGTAAATCCAGTTTATCCTGAAAATATCCCAAATCCTGATAATTCCTCTGATTCAAATAATTCTCTCATAGATTTTGAAGAAATAAATCTTAGTCCACAAAGTGCAGATTTAAACCTTGATTTCGATAACCTCGATATTCCATCTCCTGAATTATCCTCCCAGTTAGATCCGCTACTTCTTCCTCCTGTCAATGTTCCTTCTACACAAAGTGCTGATATACACGAAAAGTCTGTTTCCATGCCTAATGACTATCCTTCGGTCTCCAATCAAAATATTCCACATCATAATCCTAAAACTACTAATATCCCAGTCGAACAAGAACATACAGACCTTAATGACATAAATGTTGACCTAGAGTTGTTAGATCCTTCTGCTTCTCCTTATGATAACCCTCCTGAAGAAACTGGAAGTAAAAATATATCAAACGTAGATTATTCTAAATTCCTGAAAGAAAGTGCCAATAAAAATATACAATATGATACTAAAATAATTGAACATAACGAATCGTTACTCAAATCTCAATGCAAAATAATTTTAGTTCCAACATCTATCGATTTAGACGAATCAAATCCTTACGTTCAAGATATCTTAAATAGTATTGAAAATACAAAAGAAATTATGTATTGCGAGAAACAGCTTTATTCCTTTAATAAAGTACAATATAAAAATAAAGATACTTACTTGATTTATACGAAAGTTCATCATTTTAATGAAAGCTCTTATCCAGAGATCTTCCAGACTCTGAAACTAGTAAAAAATCACATATTAGAAGAGAATGGTAATAATATAAATGAAATTGGAATATCCGATTTTAAAAACCCATTTGAAAGTAATTCATTTATAAAAATTTATAACATCATTACTTACTTATTTCATAACACTAATATGACCGTTCACATATACCATAATAATATAATTTATCCAACCCCTAGCGAAATAAAAAAGATTTTACGAGAAAATCATGACTTACCAATCGCTGGTCATCTAGGTTCTGTCAGAATGCTTAAAAGAATACAAGAAAGATATTATTGGAAAGGTATGAGGCAGGATGTAGAGAATTATGTTAAGAGTTGTTCTTCATGTCAAGAGAATAAAGCTCTGAGAAAGGTTAATAGAGCCCCTATGCAAATAACAACTACCTCCAACGGCCCCTTCCAAAGAATAGCTCTCGATATCGTTGGTCCTCTACCAGAGTCAGGCACAGCAAAACTTAAGTATATAATGACTCTGCAAGACGATCTCACGAAATACTCTGTAGCGTATCCTCTTCGTGGTTTTTCTGCTGAAGAAACGTGTGACTGTCTTCTACACTTCATTTCATTGTTTGGTATTCCAAAAACAATTTTGACAGATCAGGGAACAAATTTTACTGCCGACCTTTTCAAAACGACATGTTCATTCTTAAAAATAAAGCAGTTGTGGTCAACACCTTACCATCCACAAACGCAAGGAGCTTTAGAAAGGTCACATTCCACTCTTAAGGAATACCTTAAATCTTACGTTAATGAAAACCAAGACAACTGGCCTCGATATGTTTTCACAGCCATGCTAGCCTACAATACCGCTGTACATTGCACAACGCATTATACACCGTATGAATTACTTTTTGGACATAAAGCCTTCATTCCAGATTCAATTTATGATAAAGAACCATATGTTACTTACCCTGACTACGTTAAAATGCTCCAACACCGACTTAAGTTTTCTCGTGAAAAAGCTTTCGAATATATTCAAAGATCTAAAGAATCCTCTAAAACTTATTATGATCATAAATCTAGGAAAATTCAGTATAAAGTAGGCGATTATGTTTATCTCAAGAATCATTTACGACTTCGAAAAGCCTTGTCACCTATTTGGAAAGGTCCATTCAAAGTGGTTAAAATCCATGGAAACAATACTCTTTCCTTGTTGATAAATAGACGCTACGTCAAGCATCATTTTGATGAATTAAAATTAGCAGAGAATATTGAAACTTCCTCTAATTCTCCTTTGTAATTCTACTTTATTATGTTATACTATTAACTTTATACAATCATTTATTATTTTATAAGATTAGATTATAAGACTATTATTTCCATTTTATTCCAGTTATATCATATGCTGGTACCCACACGCGTCAGCAACACCAAGCTTCGCTCACTCGATCCCTTCCAGTCCCGGCATCTATTTTGACTATGTAGGCAAATTGAAAATTAATAATGGCCATCTCAGTGTATTGATGCCGATTAACATCTCAAACATCAAATCGCACATAGAAAACATTTTGTCCGTTCTAGTTACTGTTAGACATCTCTGTCAACAAACAGATGCTCTCGATAATTCTGAATGCTACAATATGCTTAATCCGCTAACCACACGGTACCACGATATCAATAAGCAATATTCCTCTATTTCTCACTTAATGGATGACAAAATAAAACGTGGTGCATGGATTGGAGGTATGGGTACTATTTTCAAGCAAATTTTTGGTACTTTAGATCAAGATGACGCTGTAAAATATGACGATGCAATAAATACAATTCAAAATAATAATAAGGAATTAGCTTCATTAGTTAAACAGAATATTCTTGTCACATCGTCGGTAATTTCTTCTTACAATTATTCTCTTCATAAACTTAAAACTAATGAAGATAGTTTATTCAATGCCATTGACAAGCTCTCTTTATCGATAAAAAATGTGTCTGCTAATTTAAATAAATTAATTTTAACTTCAGAAATAAATTCTATTTTAAGTAACTTAGAAACTTCAATCCTGAACTTATCGTTTCAATTAGAAGATTTAATTAATGCTATTCTCTTTTGTAAAATGAATACTCTGCATCCGTCTATTATAACGCCGAGACAATTATTTCAAGAGCTTGTCGATAGCTATAGGCATTTGCCAAACGATATGGAAATAGCGGTAAGTTTAGATCTAAGTTCAATATACTCTATTATAAATATGTCTAAGTTAATTTGTTACTATCTTAATTTTAAGGTCGTATTTGTATTACAAATTCCACTAGTTTCCCCTCAGGAATTCTATCTATATAATAATATTCCATTGCCCGTGCCTCATGACTCAGATAAGCCAGACTCTTTCACCATGATAATACCGGAGAATAAATACACAGCGATTACTAAAGATAAACTTCAATACACCCGTATTGACTCTCTTGATGGGTGTAAGAACTACAATTTCCGGAGTTTCATATGTAATATTATGAACGTCTTCTCGGTAAACGCCAACCCGTCATGTGAAAGTGAAATACTCTCCAAAGTGATTACAAAACTACCAGTGCAGTGTAAAACAAAGTTTCTAAATGGTAATTTGGATATTTGGAAACCACTAACAAATAATCGATGGCTATTCGTGCAATCTTTACCTACCAAACTGTCTATAGACTGTGTAAACTCCGAGTTGGTGGAAGAAAATATTAAGGGTGTCGGTATAGTTACACTAACTAAATATTGTACAGCTTATTGTAAGAATACAAAACTGTATGCAAATAATAATGTTTTAAATATTAGTTCACCATTGACGAGTCTCTCTAATTTTAATTTAATAAATGACACATGTTGTAATTTAAATAAGTATAAGGAAACCTTTAATAATGTGCCTCCTATTAATTTGCAAGATATAGATTCAGAAAATTTTAACTTTAACTATAACAAAATAACGAATTCAATTATTAACGATCTCAATAAATTAAAAAATGAACCGCATATTATAAAATATGGGGCCCATTATTCCATTGTCACTGTATTGGTTATCTTAGCTATAGTATGTTTCATTATTTTCAAATTTTATATTAAATTGTATAAATCCGGCAGCAGCCCTACTATTTCTAACTCTCCTCTTCCTACAATACCCCATTCTCCAATTGAAGAAAACGAAGAAGACAGACATACTGACAACACTGTTTCTAATACAATTCCATTTGCTAAGATAAGAACACATCTTTAAACCATTCAATTAATAATTTTAAATATGTATTAACAATAAACTTCTTTAAAATATGAAGTTTATTTCTTTTAAGGGGGGAGATGTTATACCCGGGTTATGTAAAGGGAATTGCTGAGTCCTGTGACGCTACCGCGTCAGCAATGTATAGGATATGATCATTATTAGAACCTTTAGTCCAGTCTCGTCTCATCCCCCTTAGGCTACGGCTGCCTAAGGATTCATTAATATACTATTTTCATATTATTCTAGATCAAGTGAATAAATGTAGTTGTGATTAAATGTAATAAACTTTTAATTAATATAGATAAATAGTTTTTTTTTTTTTAAAAGTAAAGTACTATTTCCGTTATAACAGAACGTTCAATTCGAGTTGTCCTTGACGGGTACTCGTCGGACCAAAAGGCTATCGACGCCGGTGTTCCTCAGGGATCAGTCTTGTCCGCTACCCTCTTCCTGATCCATATTAATGATCTGCTCGTCCCCGGTACCATTGGGTATGCTGACGACAGCACAGTGACGGACAGATACTTTTCGAGTGCAAGGGCTAGTAAGGATGTTATCCAGTCTTGTCGAGAGGAAATGGTCAGCCGCTTGAACGTCGCCCTCCAGGCAGTCTCCGAATGGGGCGATGCCAATCTGGTCACGTTCAACGCTACAAAAACACAGGCGTGTGTGTTCTCCTCTAAACGGAGCCCTTTACACCTGGCTCTGACTTTTCGAAATGTTTCTGTAGAAATTACCGACTCCCTCCAGCTCCTCGGTGTAGAGCTATCGTCCAATTTGAACTTTGGGCAGCACATCGAGTCCAAAGCAAAAACTGCAGCAAAAAAACTAGGTATCCTCTCTAAGGTCAGGCGATACTTCACTCCAGAACAGCTGCTTCAACTGTATAAAGCACAAGTTCGGTCTTGTATGGAGTATTGCTGCCATCTTTGGGATGGATCCGCCAAATACCAACTGGCAACTTTGGACTCGGTGGAAAAACGAGCTAAGAGACTCATAGGTGACCCTACTCTGACAGACACCAAGTTGCAGAGTCTCGATCATCGGCGTAGGGTAGCTCGTCTGTCGGTGTTCTACAGAATATATTTTGGTGAGTGTGCGAAGGAATTGCACGATCTAATTCCCCCAACAACCTTCCGCCATCGGGACACTAGGCGCGGTCGATCGTTCCATCCTTATGTCATTGATATGCCACCTACGCGCACAAAACGCTTTGGCACTAGTTTCTTGATGCGCACGGCTAAGGAATGGAACTCGTTGCCCGCGTCTGTGTTTCCCGAACGATACAACCTGGGTGCCTTCAAGGCCAGAGTGAATAGGCTGTTATTAGGCAGGCATGCTCCACCTTCGACCGCATCGGCACTTAACATCAGGTGAGATAGCGGTCAAATGCCTATCTGTCATAAAAAAAAAAAAAATATAACCCTTTTTATCCTTCTAGAAGACTGTTCTGATTATAAAGTTATGTTACACTGGTACATTTTATTATACAATCAACGAATACGTAAAGGTTGTTTTAGTATCCTATTGTTATAATATATTCCTATTTAACCGTATCATAAAGGATTCTTTATGGTTAAAATTTTCCCACGGTGTATGTACAATACATTGAAATTAAAAATATATATGCCCGAAAACTAAACTGAACTAAAACAGCTTGTACATGCCAGACCACCAGACGGCCGACCTCTGCCTCGTGAGCTCCTGCTATCACCGCAACACAGCCCCAACTACGACGGTGACACAGAAGACGACGTGGGGGTGCCAGACGAATAGGACATCCACATGAACAAAACATCACATACAAAAGATTCCCTGAGGCCGACGCTAGATAGTAGCGCGACCACGGCCCATTGGGCTGAAAATTGATCACCCGGCAGAGAATTCTACCGGAGAGGACAGGCCCACCTGGCCTGAAGGAAGAACCACACACCCAGCTTGTCCAGCATGGATGTGTTAAAGTCGCACTGCTGAACAAATGTTTCTTCTCCTATAAAGAAGTCAGAGAAATTTGAAATCTACCACGTTGCTTTACTGCGGTATGGCGAGTAAAAGCACCAGTATGGTGACCCTATTGTACTTCCATAGCTAAACAGCTTAATCGGTTTACAATTTTTTTAATTAAAAATCTGCATCAAAATTAGAGCGTATATCACGTACCATATCGTGCTAATTCAAATTTAAAAATAGATTTAAATAAATAGAAAAATATAAAGAGACCGATAGAAAGTTTTATTTACTATCCAATAGCGTTAAATATCCCCGCTCGTCAGACAGGTTATTTAATATATAACATTACTTTTACGATATCATAAATTGTTATGCAGTGATTTTTATAGCCACAATGTTATTCAATAAGCACACTATTTAACACAAATCGTCATTTAATAGCGGTATATTCTAAAATTATACAAATCAACTCGTTAAAATTGTTTTGAATGTAGTATATTTAGGACAAGATTATCAGAATTAAGGCATATATATTTATTTGTACATATATTTTTTTCCGGTCTGGGTATATGTCCTTGTAGGTTATCCCACCGTGTCTCGGAGAGCACGTAAAGCCGTCGGCTCCGGTTGTTGTCGTACACACCTGATTCCGAATTCTGAACCGTTACTTAAGGTAGGGAAATTCTGCCAACCCGCAATGAAGCCGCATGGTGGATTTAGTTCCCTTTCTCCTATATGGTAAAAAAACCTTTGCCGAGCTTTGGGATATTAAAGGCTGATTAAATTCAGTTCAATCATTTCGAGCGGGAGCTTTTTTCCTGCGAGTCATAGTATAACTTTTTACGGCCTTTAATCATCCCAAATAAATACTCTATATTGTTATTTTTATCTTTATCATAATCGTAGTGCATTCAAACCAAGACACTTCAGCTTTAATATGTCTAATATTATTGCTGTATAATGTGTACCTAATTGTATATTCATTACGTTTCCAGCTAATATTATAGTACAATGGCACCACAAACAGCTAATCATGGCTATTAACACAGAAGCACACTAATGATTGCATCGCTAGATTGAGCTATGAGCTAAGGGACCTCACACACGGTACAATAAATACAAATAATGATAGTTTAACTATAAATTATAATATATAAAACGATCCTTCATAATTATATCTCGTCATAAATGGCGATCTCTTTCTTGTCAAGGTATCATAATGATGAGTATCCATGGTGCAAACACAACCAGGATGTTGATGAGCAGCAGTGTAACCATATCCTGCCACAATTCACTGTGTTTGCCAACCCGCCTACCAAGCGTGGCAAATATTGAAAAATCCCCCCAGAGATAATGGACAGGTCTACATTCAGCAATGGACATCCAACGGTTGATAATTGATATGGTGTGAATATATTGTAAAGTGATATATGAGTAGGTAGATAGGTAAGTAGACGACTGTTCTGGTGTAGTGGTGCAAGTAGTCGCCTCAATGCCGGTGATCGTAGTTCGATTCCCGCTCGGGGCAGATATTTGTATTTGTGCAAATATTTGTTTCCAGTTTGGGTGTATATGCTTGTGGGTTTCCACATCGTGACTCAGAAAGCACATGAAGCTATCGGTCCCGGTTGTTGTCATACACACCTGGTAACGATCGTTACTCACGGTAGGAAATTTATCTACCCACCTACAGTGGAGCAGCGTAGTGGATTAAGTTCCAAATTCCCTCCTTCTTCATGGACAAGCAGTAGTGGGTTGCTTAGAGGCTGTTTTAGTTCAGTTTAGTTCAACCCTCAGTACAAGGTCCATATAACTTGAAACCCGAAATGTAACCTTTGACCATACGTGTCATCTTAACTTAACGTTAGTACTTTATCATACAGGCATAAGAGATAGCAATGAAGAACAGGGATGACAAATAGCTCGGTATGTTTATGAATTATTTATCTATATTTGAGAAAAATCGATATCGTTTGCATCCCTAATGATGAATGAAGTCATAGGTACAGCTCGAATATTTAGTATAAACTCAAATCGTGTATATTTTCATTGAAATATCTTAAGTATTTTAGATATAATACGTGGTCAAGATATAGACATTAAAGGTCACACTCTCATCTAATCTGCATCTCTCTTGTCCACGGCATTTATTAACTAGTCATTTCAGACACCTTCTATTTCATTCACACATTCGTTTATAAAGTACCCTACACTACATTTAAAGTACTTGAGCGTATATTTTAAACACCAATACGTAGTTAGAACACAGCCTTAACTATAACTAGTTGACATAGTGCCCTGAGAGCGGTGTAATGCGGTGATAACAGTGCATTGTCTTTGACACACAAGCTCACCTTTGTCTCCAAGTTCTATGCGACTAAACGTATTGCATAAATTAACTGTTTAATACGATAATTATGTTATTAGACGAATATGATAAAATCGTAAATGTGTGTGTGATTTATGTAACTATTGTCTTAGTGTTTGTTATATTTCATATTTTGTTTTTTATCGTCAAAATGTATTTATTATCAGGCGTTCTATATATTATGTATATAGAATGCTTATAATAAATAATATGATATATGATATACTTCGCCTATGTATGTCTATAGTATAGAAAATACCAAGTGCTACAAAAAAAAAATTTGAAATCGACCAGCTTTGATTATTTTTACACCAAAGCTAACAAACTACATAATCTAAAAGTAGCATAAGCTTTCATACATAACGTTACAATTCATAGTACTGATTTTAACGCGAGTAAAACCGCGATGGTTGACGAGTTAGGAAAATTTATAAATTTCCATAACAACAACAGTAATAAACAATGTTATAATAAAAAAAAACATAAAACAAAATATCTAACAAAGGAACCCTAAAACCATTTTCCAGTTAACTCCATACAATTTATTGTGAAAACCGCTATTTCCAACGTGTACTGAACAACATTCTCTGTCAACGTGTCGACTTGATTTAATATAGTTTTAGTTTAAAATAAATGAATGCTTGGCGCGGTTTAATGTGTTTAAATCATGCTTTGAACAACAAACAAGATACATTATATTAATGCACTCGTTTTGTAAACGATTAAATGGTTTGTAAAAATCATTTTTAACTAAATCAATCTATTCAAAATTTTAAAAAAGTTGCTGGGCAAAGGTCTCTATACAAAAGTCTAGTAAGTACATATTCTAGCTTCTTATGCTTATGCTTGCTTAAGTCGGTTAAGAATCTATACATATTTTGCGAGATTTGACGTCACATCTGTTTTTTAGTTACGAGTAGTTCGATGTTAATAATACAATATATGCATTTATTTTCTGCAACAATCAACGATATTATAATCATCTTTTATAACATTTTGTATTTGTTGTCAATAACATAATGTGATTTCTTTTTATTAAAAATAAAATAAATTATTGAATGTTATTTCATGTCAAGACAAATTATTAAGTAAGAGTAACCGTTGAGTTTCTTGCTGATTATTTTGAGTAGAATTAAAATTTTGAATCAGGCGGTAGCTTCACTTAACTGTAATACAGGTGGGAGGGATGCGCTGTGCCGCGCTCCCGGCTGCTTGGGTACCACCATTTTGCTTGTTTCTCCCGTGAAATAGCTTTTCTGTATTTTGGAGAGAAGGGCAAGATAGGCAGTGTAATTACTGGTACCAAGACTTGAATACATTATGTCTCTGTATAGGCAACACATAAATGAGTTGCCTGGGCTTTATGTTCATGGGCGACATTAACCACTTACCATCAGGTGGAACATCTGCCAGTTTGCCTATTCACTTAACATAAAATAAAAAATAAAATAAATAAATAAATACATTATTATAAAATGATAATTCGACCGTACTTGAAAAGACATAACGCATCACTATCTGAACGAATAGAGTTAACATAAGAAAAATATTATAACAAATGTATAATACGAGTGTATCGAATCTAAATATATCGAAAGTAATTAAAATTAACATATAAAAAATACACCGTTTTTATTTTAGAACTTAATTTTGTATAAATTTGACAATTTTTAAGTTTATCGTAACAGTTAGTTCATGTCTCTCTGTTGAGTAAAAGAGTATTACTACCTACTTACCAGGAGGAGTTTGAAGAGAGTGATCGGAAATTAATCAGCCACGCTGTTACAGTTCAATTGGAAAATACACAATATGTTAAATTTGTCATGAAATATACAATTCTCCTTACTAATTAAAGGCTTAGAATTAAGTATTTATTTATTTTATTTACAACTTTATTTTACGTACAGATTATAAAACGATACATCAAATCGATCATTAAATTACTTGTATAACGGCTGTCTTGACTCCTATACCTACCATATCTGAAAAGGAACAGTTGCATACAAAAATTAAAGGATCGTCTAAGAAGATTCTTTAATCTAAAGGTAAGATATCTAAAATAACTTAAACTATAAGATATGCTTAACATCGTAGTTAAACAATAGTCATAAATACCACACATGTAAATCCGAAAGAACTGTCTAGTTATTTTTATTTTCCGAAGCTTTAAAAGTCATTGCACGAATATAGCGTGATCATTGTAAAAAAGTAGCATACATGTACTTGTATAAGTTTCGCATTGCAGACTACAGAAGTTTTCATATCGATCAACCGAGCCGTTTGTCCGGTGTAATCGAATACGACCCGAGCGAAACCGGGCGCGACGCTTGAGAATAATGAATAATAATTGTGATGTAAGGGAAGTACACATATGTAACTTTGTTTATTTTTGTATTTATTTCAAAATAAAATTAAAATATATCTATCTAATTATCATTTTTTTAACTAAGTTGTTTTCATGGAACTTTTTCTAAAAAATATAACTTATAATTACTTTTTTGATAAGAATACTTAACCTAAAAATTAAACTTGAGGTACCTTATGAATTACGAAAAATTACTTCTACGCCTTTACGAAAATTACTTCAGAGTTCAATTGTTAAATATATTTCAGATTCCTTATTTTTGATGGAAACTGTCAACAAACAGTGCACCTGATGTCTTGTTATCAACGCTCTTGAAAGAATGAAGGGGAGTAAGAGGGACCCAAGGTTGGGAGAAATAAGGGGAGATGAAATCATTCATTCTTATGACAGAAAAATTTGTAAAGTTAAATAAGTATACTTTTGTATAACTTTTTTTTAAAGATGAAATAATATACATTTTTAGACGATTTTAGCGATTTTGTGTATGTTTAGGTTTATGATTTCTATTCCACTACAATTAGTCGTTACGTGAGGTTTAAAAGCCTATTTTAGTTAGATAAATGTATCTTTATATTAATAATAAACGATATATATCTTTTATTATATATCTTTTATTAATAAACGATAACAATTATACTAAAGTATTATATAAGTATCAAAATTAATTAATTGTTATATAAAAATAAATGACATTGCTTATAAAACTATAACATAGGAAACGGAAGATCTGAAGGCGTTTCACGCTTGACCAAGTTTACGGAAATCGTTACGAGAGTGCCCACGCGTCTTTACAACTAACGCTTGGGATCCAGTGAAAGCTGCAATAGTGATGAAATAATAATGAAGTAAAATTCTTAGCATCGCCGCAAAGGGAATCTTATGAGAGATAATGTTGTATATTTTCAAAGTTTAACAATATGTGCATGTGTGTATATTGTTGTACATATATACATATGTATATACAATATAGGATTTAAGCTAGACGTATCAATAGTTGTTATATTTTTACTCATCATTTTTAATTAATGAATTAAATGATTATGTTAAATAAAAGCATGTAACCGGAACGACATTTTTTTTTCTTATAAAAATATAAATGGTTATTAAAATAATAAATAGAATTATGTTTTTAATAAACATTTATCATACTATATAATCTGTGTATTTACAGTAGTGATTTCTAAAGTACTGCCTCAGTTGTTCAGAGGAATGTAAGCTTACCTTTGTGCGCCTGCACCGAAGACACAGGTATCATTCAGTTGTTTAGGTCATTTCATTGCGGACGCGCGCTTTAATGACGTTTATTTTCTTTTTTTCGACGCGATAAACACCGCGAAGGTTTTATAGCGATAATTAAAATGTCATTCGAAACTCGATGTCAACAATTGACAGATTAAAAATAATTTTATCGTGATTTGAGTCTGTGAACTAGTGTTGTTGGATATTAAAAAAAAAGGTGTTTTTTTATATTATATGGTGTGATTGGAAGCGTGGAATGCATGTGTATCGGAGGTAAATTAATATTTAATGATCTTTCTTTGCAATGTTTTACGACCATTATTTTACGTAAAGAGTAAACGAGTGTTTTTTAAATGTCATATACTCGTAATGAAATGTTGATTTTAATGATACACTTTATTTAAGACTTAAAATTCCGCGCTACATTACTAATGGCGTTTTTTAAGTTAATTTAACTTTTATATATTTATATACTTAATATAACAGATAAATACCTCAGCTTTATACAATAAATGCATTATAATATATAGCTTAATGATGTGGTTAACAGATAAAAAAAAGAACTTGAATAAAAGTAGTATAAAATTAAAAAAGTAGTATAAATATTATCAGTATAACACGTTATATTCGAGAACTCATATTGCTCTGAATTTTTAAATTATACTAATTGTAAGTATTATAAACAGCTCAACGGTTTTGTTTAAAAATCAAAACAATATAAAAAATTTGAAATTAGTCTAGTATTATTAGTCCAATATTATCACCAAAAATAATAACAAGAGATATTAAAAAACATATATTTAAAGTATTTCAATATTTGATTGATGCGTATTAATAATGTTTAAATTACTAATTATAATTGTAATATACATATATTCTAATTATGGTATAATGCCTACATAACATCAAAATCTAGTTCAAAGCATATTTGGTCACACTTATCGCATAGATTCTCTCGCATTAGTTCTCCTTTACAAGATTTGGTTACTTTTTTTTAACTTGTCAACAATTCGAAAGCGTTTCCTTAAAAAGAGTAGTTATAGACTTTCTCGATATCTTTTAAGGTTAAAAAATTTATATAAGGTTTTATTTTTTATTTTTTATTAATGACGCAAAAAGTTTAGTCAAATTCCGAATACATTTAATTATCTGTCGTAATTAAATAACGGTTCGATTTTTAAATGGTTTTTAATTTTTCAAACGATTCTAGATCTTATCAATTAATATATTACCGTCTAAAGTAACACATTAAATATGTTAAAAATTTTGACATCCGTTCTGGTGTAATGGTGCATGTAGTCGCCTTAACGCCAGCGATCGCAGGTTCGATTCCCGCTCGTGGCAGATATTTGTATTTGTACAAATATCTCTCTCCCCGCCGTGGCTCGGAGAGCACGTAAAGCAGTCGGTCCCGGTTGTTATCTTTGACACTTGATAGCGACCGTTAATCATGACGAGGAAATTATCCGCTAACCCGCAATGGTGCAGCGTAGTGGATTAAGCTCCAACCCTTCTTCTACTAATTAGCAATTAAGTAGGTAAACATTTAAATAAGGATTCTTTCAAGAAGTTCTAATATACGTTTAATTAAAATATTTGTGATATGTATTCAAAATCGTAATTTTCCTTACATACGGCGAGTTGCACGAAACCGTCGCTAACTTTCCGTTAGTTAAGTTGCAATTAATCTTAAAATTAGTTGATCTCATGATTAATTTAAAGCTGTTGGAATTAATCATCCGTTAGATAGGTCTTTAATTAAACTAAATTTTTTTGTTAACTTAATCAGATGTAGGTTTCGTGCAACAGATAATCACGATTCTTGTGATTAAATTAGTTTAATAAACACTTAAATTTAAAATTTGTTTCGTGCAACTCGGCGATAGTCATTTAAAAGTTTTAAATTATCACTTTACAGTAAGATATTATAATATGTCCTGAGACATAAATGTGCTTTATTTTTAAATAATTTTAATGATTTAGGACCTGTTTTACCATTTGTTTCTGACGTTACGCCCTCGAGCAAGACAGCATTAATGAGCCTCTAAAGGACTTTAAGTACCGGTGTTCTACCCGCTTTCAGAAGCTCTGACGTAATACCGTCCTCGCCCGGTGCCTTATTGTTTTTAAGCTGTCCCAGAGCCATACTAATCTATTCGGGATATCTTCGGAATAATGTCTGGTAAGCTCAGTTCTTGGATGTTCAGCCGAGCCACGAACAGATTCGTTGACCGAGGTATATAACTGTCCGTAAAACTTCTCAACCTCCCTCAATATCTCGGCTCTAGTCGACGCTGTACCTCCATCCTCTGTTTTCAGCTTTGACAACCGGCTTTGACCAATTGACGAAAATCTTACTACACTTTTAAATAATAATATCCTCTATATTAAAAAAAAAAAAAAAAAATCAAACATTTTATATAAGTAGATGATTCGATTTAAAAATAAAAACGAAAACTTCGACAAATTAAAATTAATTAATTAATTAACTTTATTAGTAGACGTAGACTGGAAAGTGATTTGACCTCCATGCCAAACGGTGTCACATAATAAATCCGACGAATTAATTAATCCATTACCGAAATCCTATTAGCCAATTACTACTCACTAATTATATTATTTCTATCACGACTATGGCAACTTTACCAGATTTTATCAGACATTTTGTTGTTTGTATAAATAAATAAAGAAATATGTTTAACATACACACGGTCGTCTGTTCCTAAGGTAGACAACTTAATGCGGAATGCCTGTGTTTTTGGGTAACAGTTGACTGATATACAGACTCGGGCGGGAATCGAACCCACAACCCTGCAGAAAACAGGGCCACTGCCAACTGCACCACAATATCTCTTTAATGGATAATAATATAACATCACGATAGGAAAGAGTGAACAAACGCTTTGATGACACGTCACTGTTAATTAAATCGTATAACCATAACAGATGAGTGGTTGTACAATTATTTCTTAATGATATATTCTAATCTCAATACTCCTCAATACCTCCCATATTTTAAGTTGTTGTTGTTTTGTAAATGGTTGTTTTCTTTTTGAGGTATTGTGAGTATCGGGCATTGCATTACAAAGAATTTACAACTAATGCATTGGAATAAACTTAAAATATTGCCATGCAATTTATGATATAATTAGCTTCGGTATATTACGGGATTGAATATACTGTAAGAATCCTGTAATTTATATTAATTTGGTAAGAAACAACAAAAATAATCTCTTACTATCTATATTTGTAACAGTAAGTTAGTTAGAAAATTAAATAATTTATGAACAAGGTATAAGTGTTTAGTATAGTCCACTCAATAACGAAGCGGAACGTTTTATCAAGATTTCCTTTTATTTTTTCAGCCTTAAGATAATCTATCGTCTCAATGAAAATCATTAAATATGTTAATATTTATAATTGTTTATCTCTAAGTAGAGGAAGTAACTTTTTTAAAACAATAAATTCACGTATTGAACGTCACAAATCGAACATTGAAACACAATTAAGATAAGGGACTGTCCCGTGGCGCAGTTGACAGTGCCCCTATTTTCTGCTCCAGGGTTGTGTTTCTATTCCCGCTCCGAGTCTGGGTGTAATATGTATTTATTTATATATGTATTGTTTATATGTATAATAATAAAAAATGTATATTAGTTAACTGTTATGTAAAACACAGACATTAAGTTGCCTACCTTAGGAACAGACGACCGTGTGTTAAACATATTTATTTATTTATATATTATATTATATATAAAAAAGTATTAGAATCCCAGCTATGTAATGTTTAATAAATATTTACAATATCATTTACAGAAGGTAGGAACAACTTAAGCATTGTATTGGTAACATCCCGAGTAAAAACCTAAAATAGCCGCAACTGAGCTGCAACAGCGCCGCACGGATAACAAACGCCGCAACAAAACAACGTTTATGTCTGTATATATTTATTATTGAAGTAAAACTTCTTTAGGTGTGATTGAGGTATTGAATGATTTGGATGACGACAATGCAACGGAAACACGTTACGGCGATGATGCGTTTATTTATATAGAACTCGATTTTTAAATATTTTAAGTAGAATGATGGTAAAATTAATGTATTTACTATGTATAGTACAACGCTCGATATAAATAAGTCTATAATAATATTACTGTTGTTATATTATCGATATATACTTTTTAACATTCTAACAATGTATCATTTATGTTGTCATTAACGTGGTGTCTTCAACATGCAATTTATTTTTTACTTAATCGTCATCTGTCACAATATCAAAGAAGTTTTACTTCAACCGCGTATAAAGTTTACACACACTCATATTTTTTTTTTTAGATTGTGAATCGTGTATTTCTATATAAGCGGGCAATATGACACCGTGCGGTTCAGTAAGCCACATTTGCGTGGTTTCTGAATTAGGTAAAGCTGGACTACTTGACGGCTAGATGCTATCGAATTACTAAGTTCACTGTGCTATGAACAAGTCTTGACGGGAGGAATTTAACTGTAAATATGTGTAATATTTTGTGTTGAATATAATACATTTTATTTTATTTATTTTGATCCACTTGGCGTTTTAAATCATACACACGTTAAATACATTTTATAACAAACTACTTATTTATCATTTAACATAATAGTAAATTACATTTAAACATTAATGTATATATATATATATATATATATATATATATATATATATATATATATATATATATATATATATATATATATATATATATATATATATATATATGTATTTTTTTTAAAGTTTCGACATGTCATTGTATTTATATACCAAGGTTCCAGTTATGATATAAATTCCTTGTTATATACTAATAATACGAAAAAAATGTTAATTTATTTCAGAGTGATCATCTCTAACATACCGGTCTCCGGATTCTAAAATTGTAGATCAGTGATTGACTGATCACTTCATAAAGGTTGTTGTTTTGTGTTATATCGGTATCGTAATGATTTTCAATTAATTTTATTAGTAATAATTGAAATACGATTGGTATAAATTAACTGTGCCTCAGTTCAATCCAACTTCTCGCTTTTTTTTTAACTTTGTCAATAAAATTTTTTATAAAATAAAATCGACGGAAAACAATATTTAATTTTCACATTTCGTTTTACCACAAATGAAAATAATATTTAACGTAAACCATTTACATTTATCATAAGTAAATAATTAAAATATATTGTGCACGGCGTTGAATGGGAATTCGATTTTCAATCAGGTAAGGAAAAGTACACACAGAGATTTTCTTACGATGTGTTTTAGCCTATAAAATTTGTAAATATTTACTTTATTTATAGGAAAATATGTTTAATATATTATTCAAATACGAAAGCAAAGTGATGTTCTATTATTGGATACTAAAGATTTTTTTTTGCGTTAGGTACTTTGACAGTAAATTAAGAAAAAAAAATATGTCACAATCTGAATACAATTTTACAAGCCATTACTTCATAGATATACGTTACTAACCCTTGTTTAGGGTTTATATATCGTTGTGATATTATCTTTTCTCACTCTTCTCTTATAATATGTTTAATTATTATTATAATAAAAAAAGGATTTACAAAATATTAATTGGTATTCTACATGTCAAATTTTATTAATCTATGTTTCAGTCTACTTCCTTCCTTTTATTCATTGTAATTTGGGTGTGCAAAATATTTTTATCTATATATCTGTCTACCTACCTATCTATATACGTAAGTGCAAGCGTAGTTAGCGGTAAGCTTTACCGCGCTCGCTACACTAAGATAATTCACTTTGCTATATTAATTTCACAATATTAATTTCCCATTATCACTTTCAATGCGGTGTCGATGAAATTATGTCGACATTTTCTCTTGAATTAATCTCTTGTTTTTATCGACGTTCGAAAATGATATTCATATTTTAGATTTACATTCGATGCCTGTCTGAACTGAATTGAATCAGCTTGTAAACATCCCACTACTGGGCAAAGGCCTCCTCTCTACATAGCAGAAGGGTTGGAGTTAAATCCACCACACTGCTCCATTTTGGGGTTAACGAACACTATCAAGTGTCTATAATAATAAACGAAAGTTTACGTTCTCTTCGAGAAATGATGCCCCACAAGGAAATACACCTAGACCAGAATAAAATATTTGTACAAATACAAATATCTGCCCCGAGCGGGAATCGCACCCACGACCACCGGCATTAAGTCGACTACTTGTACCACTACACTAAAATAGTTGAATTACGACGAAATTTATCAAACAGTCAAAAAAATTACTTAATAGCATCGGTAGGTGAGAAAGGGTTATCAATTTACGTGTTCTCAATACCTATCATAAGTTTAAAGAGAATTTTAAAATATTCGAAAAGAAGTATTAAATAATTTCACAATTGGCTATTTTATTTGTTACTAACTGCGTCTGTGACAGATGGAGGGTCATATAAGTGATTCTATAAGAAGTCTGTTTTTCATCCAAACATTTCGTAACCCTACAGAACATATGTCATTAATAATACTAATCTTATTCAAGTATTATATCAAAAGAGTGTCTATTACTAAGACTGTCTTACGTCCGCCTGTCTGTTACACGAATATTTTCTATAATATAAAAATAAGTCGGGTTTTCCTTCCTGACGCTATAATTCCAGAACGCACGAACCGATTTCCACGGTTTTGCATTCGTTGGAAAGGTCTCGGGCTCCGTGAAGTTTATAGCAAACAAAATTCAGGAAAAACTTCAACAGAAAAGCAGGAAAACAGGGAAAATCATTTTTCACATACAGCGCCATCTCTGATACATAGCATGTACTACAAACCAATATGGTTTTGCGTGGTAATATAATTTTTCTTCATCCCCAAATGTTAAAAAAAAATGTTACAAAAAACGAAGCCATCTGGTGGCGAAACGGAGTTCGCCGGGTTTGCTAGTATACCAATAAAATCTTTGTTTTTTTTTTGTGTAATATTTCTGCTTATAATTTATAATTTAGGTAATAACTAGAAGTCTCTAGAATTAAAGACAAATTAATTTTTTTCTTAGGAAGTTTTACTTACAATTTTCACGGTGGCTAATAAAGTAATTTGCAACATGCCTCAATTTTAAACCTGACGATTAATTCTGACTGTTAGCTAAACCTTGAGCTGCTTTTTTAATCGATTATCTAGTCAAGCATAAATATTGTAATTATTTAAGCTATCTTTTGCCACACAGTCTATGCGAAATATATTAAAAAGTATTAACAAACTTAATAAAATAATGAACGTTAAAAAATAATAGGAAAGCCTAGGCGAGTATAACTATTCTCGAAAACTCCCTTTCCATTCTCAGTAAAAGAACTATTAGGTCAGGTGGAACTAAGTAAAAACACAGTTTTAATTTATTATTTATTGCAATTAAGCACTTTACCCTAGGGGTGTGCGATAATTTTCGATAATTCGTAACTACTCGATAATTTTTCATTCGATAATTATCGATAAGTTTTCATTCAATATTTATCGATAATTTTGTGCGATCCGATAATTATCGATAATTTTGTGCGATCCGATAATTATCGATAATTTTGTTTGATCTGATATTTATCGATAATTTTGTGTCATTCGATAATTATCGAAAATTGTTTTTGGATCCGATAAGTATTGAAATTGTGATTCGATAATAATGGTACGGCGAATGACCTTTTTTTTTAGGTATTCGGATAGGGTATTGAGGGTTATGTCGATAGTGGACGGCGTGTGACGTTTTTTTTTAGGTATTCGGTTAGGGTCTGGGCGTAAACGCCGGTACTGAAGGCCGGATGACCTTTTTTTTTTCGTCGTCCGAAAATTTTACCGATAATTATCGATAAGTATCGTCAACTATCGATTATTTTTATCCGATAATTATCGATAACTATCGCCAACTATCGATAATTTTTATCCAATAATTATCGATAAGTATCGCCAACTATCGATAACTTTTTATCCGATTATTATCGATAACTGTTCATTCGATAATTATCGATAACTATCGATAACACATTACGATAATAAATTATCTATACAAATAATAAATCTGTTAAAACCTCCGTTTTATTAATACACTATATATCATCAAGAATATATTTCAATAGCGCGTATTTTTTTGTATCAGCGCCATCTCTTATCGTGTTTTTCTCTGATCACGTATCACGTAAAAAGTAAAAAACCAATGTTAATAACTTTAATACATAAAAATTGGAAATAACTCACAGTATAATTTAGTTTTTGTTTCATTGTAATTAATTTAAAAATAAATATTTAAGAAAATAGAAATAGGTACCTACGCCGCCAACGCCATCTGGTCTAAGGAATCTTTAAAACTCACAAAACTTATATTTGAGTTATTATTTTGTTAAACTTAAAAGTTTACTAAATATGTCGGATAGGAATAGAAATAGTTTTAATATTTTAGATAAACATCATTTTCAATTAATATACTATTATGTTAAATATTAATTATGTTAAATGTCACTAAATATAAAAACGATATTCTACAATTATACGATACGATGGCGCAGATAATTTTCTGAATCGCGTTGACCAAAACTTCGGCCAAAAGAATGACACTCGCCCGTATTTAAAAATCTGTTTTTCTTTTTTGTATATAATTAAATACTTTAGGGTACTACGGTCTTGATTGTTTGTTCGTTGTTAAGATTTAAAATATTTGGTCGTTATTTGTTTGTTGATTGTACAAAGTTAGATGGTTATAGCTATTTAAGTTGTAATCTATATATATATATATATATATATATATATATATATATATATATATATATATATATATATATATATATATATATATATAAAGTCGTGTTAGTTACACCGCTTATAACTCGAGAACGAGTGGAACGATTTTTATGATTTTTGTGTTTTTGGATTTGTCTTCGTCGGGAATAATACTTATTAAAATATGGTATTCATCAATGAGAAAATAATTAATAAAAAAAAACAGTTCAAATGTTTCATCCGTACTATCTATATACATATATATGTATGTATGTATGTATGTATGTATATAGATATAATAAATCTGTCACTCAATCCGTCTATTATAAAATATTTTCCAGTATCGACGCAGGTGTAGGTGATAAAAAATATAAATGTATAATTTTTAAAATTTTAGTTAAAGACCCGTGCGAAGCCGGGGCGGGCCGCTAGTCGATAATAAAACTATCGATAATTTTTTCCGATGAACATCCTCACTTTACCCTTCGATTAACAATTCACAAGTGGCGTCTGTCATAAATGTTTCGGTGTTAATAACAATTTTTGATGGAGTTAAATACTTACTATAACTCATAATTGTTAATTATTATTTAATTCACAGTATTGATACAAATTATAAAAATAGTAACAATTTTAACAATTAATAATAATAATAATAAAGGATTAAATATTCATATTGTAATTAATATAAGGATAACAATATCACAATTAGTTTATTTCCGGTAAGAACTATATTTAGCAGTAAATCGGCCATAATAAAATATAATTTATATATGTTTAAACATATAGACAAGGTTAAACCTTACAGAACACAGTACAAAGGTGTAAAATTTACGTCTTAAAGATTGAGAAAAAGCTATAAATAGAGAAATAACATTAAATTCTATCGACTTCGTATATCCAAAGGCGTGGCTAATTTACTAATTAAAACTTAATTTACTCTAATCGAAATTAAGACAACGGAAATTATAAAAAGATGTAGATTACATAATAAAAAGAAAAATTGGTATTTTTTTTTTTAATATTTTGATGATATATTCAATGAATTAATTCAACTCCACACATATAATTACGTTATATATAAAAAAAAAAAACTATTTTGGGTAATCGGTCAGCGATATGAATTATTACTGAGAAGCTATAATAAGCTAATTTTTACTTAACAAGTAAATACAAAAACAAATTGGGAGCTGTATAGTCTATTTAGATGTCGCAAACGAACAAATGCATCACAATCTGTATAATATACTCGTATAACCTTCCAACAAACACTATTGATTGATTTATCCTGCTGATGTAATTATATTTAAACATTTGAGGGTAGAATGAAAAAATATCAGCCGTTGGATGTCCACTGCTGAACCTAGGCTTCCTACATCTTCTCTAGGGGGGTGTGTTAATACTCGCCACGCTTGTCAGGCGGATTAGTGAGCACAGTGTGCAGTGGTAGGATATAGTGACGCTGCTGCCCACCATCATCCTGGTTTGTGTACAGTAAGTTGTTCACACCACTATGCCCTAAATCGACTTTTACGACACCTCAGCAGTAAAGGTCGGGACTATTCTTTTCTGCCAGTTATCGCACAGTAAACACCATACAATAACACAATAAGATAGAAAATTCTCAAAATAACAGAAATCTGACACGAGAGAGAAAATCAATGACTGAACAAATTAGCAAAAATATTGTTGTAAGAAAACCTAAGGTCTTTAAGACGAACGGAAAATACCACAAGACGTGAAACTAAATTAAGTACGACGCAACACAGGTCACATACCCAACAAGCCGATATTTTAACCAAATATTTATTTGATACTCCAATAACGAAACATATTGTTGTTATAAAGGTATTTGATATAAAAATAAATAGTATATTATAATTTTTTCACTTACGACCTTTGCCTTTGTATAATATAATTGTTTATCTAATCATCATCTTCGCAATAATAGATACCGTGTTTATTCGAGACGAGCGCGTGTTTTCTTTCATCGGGGTCTTATTTGTAATTTAACCTTTTTAAAATAAATAATATTTAAAAAGAAACAAAACGCTTAATTCTCAAAGCCCAACTCCCCTATCTAATCTAATCTAATCTAAATCTAATCTAATCTAAACTAATAATAAATCTGTTAAAAGCTCCGTTTTATTAATACACTATATATCATCAAGAATAAATTTTAATAGCGCGATTTAATTTCAATCAGCGTCATCTCTTATAATTTTTTGTTTGTGCACGTATCACGTAAAAAGTACAAAAACAATGTAAATAACTTTAATATATAAAAATTATACATAACTCACAGTAACGTTTAGTTTTTGTTTCATTGTAATTAAATGTAAAAATAAATATTTAAGAAAATAGAAATACGCCTACGCGACATAGACACCATCTGGTCTAACGAATCTTAAAAACTCACAAAACTTATTTTTGGGTTATTATTTTGTTAAACTTAAAAGTTTACTAAATATGTCGGATAGGAATAGAAATCGTTTTAATATTTTAGATAAACATCATTTTCAATTAATATAGGTACTATTATGTTAAATTATGTTAAATGTCACTAAATATAAAAACTATATTCTACCATTATACGATAGATGGCGCAGAATACTTAATACATATGATTTTTTGAATCGCGCTGACCAAAACTTCGGCCAAAAGAATGACACTCGCCCGTATTTAAAAAAAATGTTTTTCTTTTTTGCATTTAATACCTTAGGGTACTACGGTCTTGATTGTTTCTTTGTTGTTAAAATATTTGGTCGTTATTTGTTTGTTGACTGTACAAAGTTGGATGGTTATAGCTATTTAAGTTGTAATCTATATATAAAAAAAAAGTCGTGTTAGTTACACCGTTTATAACTCGAGACCGAGTGGACCGATTTTTATGATTTTTGTGTTTTTGGATTTGTCTTCGTCGGAAATAATACTTATTAAAATGTGATATTCATCAATGAAAAAATAATTAATAAAAATATCAGTTCAAATGTTTCATCCGTACTCTCTATAGATATAATAAATCTGTTAACGAGTCCGTTTTATAATCTTAATCTTAATATATAGAAGCGAAAGGTCATCACGATATCTCTGGAACTATATACCTAGAGACTTGAAATTTGGCAGTAATATTCCTTTTGCCGAGGTCTTTTGAGAGGTCAGCTAAGAACGGATTTTACGACATTCTACCCCTAAGGGGGCAAAAAAGGGGGCAAAGTTTGTATGGGACAACGTAGTTCCTTGGTCCAATCTACTTCAAATTTTGCATAAAATATTCTTTAACAGAATTGATTGAAGACGTGTTTCGTATCTTATCAAAATTCATCCCCTAACGGGGTTAAAAGGGGGTTGCTTCGAAGTTGATTTGACAACTCAATCCTTCTATACCGTGCGAAGCCGGGGCGGGCCGCTAGTAAGTTAATATTTCTGTATCGTTGGTCGAGAAATAAAAAATATAAAGAAATCAAAATACATAGGTACTATTTATTGAAGTAGACTTCAAAACCCATTTCGAATCATCATTTTACAAAGCTTATAATATTCCTTATTAAATAAATTAAATACGAAAAATAATTAATTATATGATATAATTAAGTATGAAGTATGATATATTTTTTCATGAGAAAAATCGGCAAGAAACTTAATAGTTACTCTTCTAAAAACTGTTAATACATTACTCAACCATTATAAACTCAAATATATATCCTGCATGAAAACCAACGTTACTAAGCTCACGCACCATACACACCTTTGATCTTATCATCTCATCATCTTCATCAAACAATCACACATACGCACAACACGTACGTGCAGCCCACAAAATTTGTCACGTACCGAGATCGAATCCAAAACCGCCGATTGCTTCGGCAACTTGTCATCGTATTTTCTGAGATATATTATTATCGGCTTAGTCACATTACATTTATGATACGCAATCATTAAAACTCAATATTTCTGTGATATTACTTAACATGCTTATACAATATTTAAATCTCATATCATACTGAAAACCTAAGTATGACGAGAATAAAAAAAATTGAACAGTTCCGACGCACAAGTATATATTATATTATATAATTATGTTAATAATGGTAATTTTTTTATTGGTGAATGCTTTAATTTTACTTATATATTATTTGCGTTATGAATACAACTTTTTATATAATTTAATATGTATTAATATTACGCGTAATACAAACATTTATTTTCTTGTTTCTTTATTAGTTTGATTAAACGCGCTAGACACAAGACCTTGCGATCCAATTTTGTAAATAATTTATTGAGAAAAAGCATTTCTATTAAGTCTAAAGCAACACATTACAACTTATTGAAAGAGAACATAAATGAAAAGCTTATATTATATTCTCCTAGTTATTCTATTCTTCTAGCTACACGTTACACAACAGTTTAAGACAAATACATGATGATAAAACTTACAAAACTGTATTAAATACGATTATCTCACATTGCATGTCTTTAAAAATCCGCGCTCTCGCTCGTGGATTGTGACAATGACGTCATGTTTTTCGAAATGTACCCGGTAACTTTTATAAATTTACTAGACGTTATCCCGTCAAAATAACTTTTAAAATTCTGACTTCAAAGGTAGAATACGTACGCATTTTTAACCAATGTTAAATTCTCGTTAAACTGACATGATAGATTTGTTAAGTGACATTTCAAAAGTTTAAAATATTCACCAATTTTACTAACGTCAAAATGTTACGCACATCTAGCTCATACAGTTCCTTTGAGAGCGTAACATTACAAAAGAACACAACATGCGTCTATCAGTTACAACGCTGTCAGTACGACGCTAGCTTTGACGGGAGTAAAATACACAGCCTTTTTGACTTTGACACGAAAGGCCATTTGAATAATTATTTAGAACTTAATATATTAAAATGGAATGTCAATAAAATTTTATTTTGTATTTTTAACGAATCTCCGACGAATGTTAGCGATGACAGTACAGTTTTATTCAAAGCGTATTCTAATGACCATAGCGGTCCACTGAGGCGGCAAACGGCGTAACGGCAAAATCCTTTTTATTCATTCAGAGAACTAGATAACTGATATTTGAAATAAATATTTATAATCTTTCTTTACACGGCTTTCTAATAAAAGTTGTTGATTTATTTAACCTAATGTTTTGTGAACTTTATTTAACGCACAACAACAAATAAATACTATGTTACACAAATACTATAGTGGTGAAGTGTTTATTTGAATTTCTTATCTTATTAAATTAAATCAAAATTATTATTTAACTTTCTTTACTTTTGACTGGCACATTGGCGCAGTTTTCTACATTGCGGTTCAAGATTGTGGGTTTGATTCCTCCCCGAGTCAGTATGTATTATAATCATATCAATCAGTCGGTTGCTACCTAAAACACAAGTAGTAAGCCTACCTTAGGAACAGACGACTGTGTGTATGTTAAATATATTTTAAAAAAAATTTCAACTTTGTTTTATGTAAAATATATGTAATTTATTAAAATTTATAAAACAATTAACTGTGATTAAGAATATAATACATTTTCATTTCTCATTGAGTGAAATGTGTCTTTTGAGAAATAAATGTATTTAACCATAAAAATCGGTTTCCGCTTAAAAGTAATTAAAAAAAAACACCGTATTTAAGTTGTCGATTTGGATGATTGGGTGAACTTAAAAAGTTACTTTGTCAAAGAGTATTAATTACTTATTAGGCCGTTATTAATTGAACCTTAGCAGTCCGTCGTTCGATCTTCGACTGTCAAAACTTTGTCTCTACTATCCAGTAGTATCAGCTATTTTTTTTTTTTTTTTTTTTTGTCGCAGGGGAATCCATTTACGGATGATATCCAGGATGCCCGGGTCGGCAGTCCTAGACCTATGTCGGACTCGGCACTTTGGGAGTGCAATACCGTACTAAACCCCTGCGGGAGCCTTCAGCCGCTTTAATTGGAGGGTCCCGGATCTGCAGGCAACAGGATCCCTCCAGCGACAGGCTGGCCTCGGCGAAAAGGCCAGACTTCTCCTCCATGGGGACTGTCCGGCTCACCTCTGAACAGTCCCGACGACGCCGTATCTAGCAGGACCGGGTTCCCATCCCGGGCCGATACGGGCACAGGGGCGTTACTGGAGGCGCATTAAGTAGCGCCTCCTACGCACTCCCATTCGTCGCCCGCGGATGGAGGCCACGTCGGCGGCCTCCTCTCTCACCCGCTCGTCGGCCTCCTTCTGGGACATTACTGTCTCGCAGAAGGAGACCATCGCCTTCCAGGACTCGTCGTCGCCGAGCATCGCGATGATAATGCTCGGGAGCGACAAGTCCCCTCCGAGGACCGACGTCAGACTTTGACGCAGCGCCGCCCATCTCGGGCACACCTCGAGGGTGTGCTGGGCGGAGTCCACCGCCGCGCCACAATCGTGACATTCAGTCGTCGGCTCCCTCTGGGCCGTCCGGCACAGGTAGTCACCAAAGCAACCGTGCCCGGTGAGAACCTGCGTCAGACGGAAGGTGAGGGGCTTGCGTTTTCGACGCATCCACCGCTCAAGGACCGGGCGAATGGCAGCCGTTACGCGTGTGCCGTACGGCTGCCCCGCCAGGTCCTCCCCCCACCTCCGCATAAGCGCTTCCTGCCCCATCCGACGCACCCGCAGGATCCCGTCCAACGTAGGGTTCTCACCAAGAGCCCTCCTACCCGAGGCGTATGAGTAGGTCTCGGCAAGAACCTCCGCCACGAGCTCCCACGGGGGGTCGCCGGCTAGAGCAGTAGCTGCAGCCCACGATATCGTACGGTACCCCCGAATCACCCTCACCGCGATTGTTCGCTGCGCAGCACGAAGCGCCGCTTTATTTTTCGCGGTGAGGCGATCCGCCCAAACCGGGGCAGCGTACGTCGCCATACTCCGGCAGACTCCAGAGTACAGCTGCCTGCAGGCGGCGCTGGGTCCTCCGAGGTTCGGGAGGAGTCTGCCCAGCGCACTCGCCGCCTTGACGACCTTCGGTCCCACCATCGCGAAATGTGGGCCGAAGGTCCACCCTCCGTCCAGGATGAGCCCGAGATATTTCATTTGGGGGCTCATCCTGACTCTCCCCTCTCCGATCTGAAGAGTAGCCCCCGGTGGAGGTCCCTTACGGCCGGTCCCGCGGAAGAGCAGGGCTTCGGTCTTGTCAATCCTGACACGAAGCCCTAAACTCTCTATGCGGCTGATCACGAGGTCGAGTCCGACCTCGGCCAGCCGCGCCGCCTCCTTGTAATTTCGTCCCCGGGAATAAACGAGGGTGTCATCCGCATTCCCCAGCGGCAGGCCCAGAGACGGTGGATGCCATAAGTCCCCATCTTCGTCACTGGGTCAGAAGGCGGCACGGGGTGCTGACCTTCAGGCTGACGCAGGTACTTACCGGGCACGGGTGCTTTGGTAAGTACCTGCACCAGATTGCGAGGAGGGAAGTCACCCCTGCCTGCCACGAGTGCGGTGCGCCTATAGACACGGCGCGTCACACTCTCGAGGAGTGCGCCGCTTGGGGGCCCCAGCGCCATGCCCTGGTGGCCGTGATAGGCGGAGACCTCTCGCTGTCGAGCGTGGTCCGCTGCATGCTCGGCAGCGAGAGGTGTTGGTCGGCCGTGGCCTCCTTCTGCGAGGAGGTCATGGCATTGAAGGAGGCCGCGGAGCGGGAGCGTGAAGCAGACGCTAACGCTAACCCGCTCCGCAGGAGACGACCGGGGGGAAGGAGACGCCGTTACGCGCTCCTTCACCCTCCGCAATAGAGTGGGAGGGGCACCTATAATCCTCCCACTTGCCACCAGGGAAATAGAGCGCTCACGGTGCCCGCGAGCGCTCTATAGGCGAAGGCGGTCCGCATAGGTGGGCCAACCGTCGGGGCGTCACGGTTGCATGCGAAAGCGATCCCGTGGCGCCCCACTATGACGATGAGGGCACCGCTGGGTTTTAGTGCGGTATTCTGGCACGTTCTGCCGTGTCAGCGAGTCCCACATACCCGTCGCCTTCGGGCGGCGGGATGCGTAAATGCATTTCCCAGCGTAAAAAAAAAAAAAAAAAAAAAAAAAAGGGTGTCATCCGCATAGCAGATGACACCCATCCCGGGGAGAAGACGGCCTCGCAGGACCCAGTCGTACCCGATGTCCCACAGGATCGGACCCAGAACTGATCCCTGCGGGACACCGCAGCCGACTCGCCGCCACTAGTAGTATCAGCTATACGGTATTGAGTCACATAATCAACTCCTTCATATACAGCCGAAGTAACCCACGCGGCTTTTTCCGCAATTTCGTGCATTTGGGAGATTAATTTTTGCGAAGAATTAAATTTAGCACACTGTTTTCAATAAATATAAATAAATTTGCTATTTTCCAGTACAATATAGTTGCTTTTTAGTGCTTCTACTACTAGTAAGTTACTTATTTTTTAAAGTAATTTAATCAATTATATCGCAGAGTAATTTTCTTTCTACTCTATGGTATTCGCATGTAAAATAAAATCCCACGAATTATTTTCTAATTGGAACAAAGTAAATTTGAATATTTATGGACAGAAGCCGTTGTATGGAGGCTGCTTTAAACCGGTCGCTCTGGAAGTGGAGGAAGGCCTACGTTAAGCAGTGGACATCCAATGACTGATATGATGATGATGATGATGATGATGAAATTTAAAGTTTCTATTGAAAAGTACATAATAACGATAGCATATTATTCGGTACAAGATAATATAAATGAAAAACATGTGATTTTAGTATCGCTGGCTTTCATACAAGACTGACTGACATAATATGACAGTTTATAATGGTTAAGTCAAGTTAAGTTTCAAAAGAATATCTGTTGAGTTTCCTGCCAATTTTTCTTAGCACAATCTATTCTACGAATTGGTGGTAGCTTCAAATTAACTATTGGTTAATATTAAAATTATTGTTGAATTTACTACAAAACTTTTATATAAGTACTCTGTAAAATTACGGCTTAAAACTGTTATCTAAGGTTACTTAAATAATAAAAGTTTTTAGTTGACTGGATTTTAATTAAAAAAATTAAAAATGTTAAAGTGTAACAAAGAATACAATACATAAATATCGTATTTATTGAATATGCTTATTATTTGAAAAATTGTAAGAGTTAGTAGTCACGCTGACATAACTACTTAACTAACACGCCCATATAATTTTGCATGAGTGATCTATAATCATTAAAACAAAAACTTTCTATGACAAACACAACATATATAACGGAACACGGAAGGAAATAAGACTCGTGTTTATGTATATGTAGACACGTGTTTATGTATATGTATGTAATAACATTAACTTATATTTAGTTGTAAAAGCAATTATAGTTATAAATATACATGTAAATACATATATACCTATGGTGTATCTTGTATTAGATATTTCTAGCTTTCAAGGATTAAAAATTATGCTTACAGTACTTTTTTGGTAAACACGAAAATAATATTATCAAATATAAAATATAATTTTAAGTTAACCTTTGGTCTTTACATATGTGAGGCTCCTATTATGTATGCTGTTACTGTTAATTTGGTTCGGATCAAGAATGTTCGTGGATTGAAATTCGGCTGGCGTCGATATATTTTATCTTCATACAATATGTACTAAATACGATCTATACTTGTAATAAAATAGCAACAATACCAATTCTGAACGTTTAAGATTTTTTAGAGGGTATTCTATAATAGATACTAAAGCCAAAAATATTTTTATTTTTGTCTGTCTGTATCTTGGTCGCGCATTACGCTGAAACTACGAAATATACTTAAACGAAACTTAATATATTTTTTGATACATATATTTTATATTTCTTAATTTAATAACATTAATTGTCGATTGTGCTGGCGGCGCTTTCCAGCAGAATATGCATTTTGAGCCGGTGATAGTTCCTCATTAGCTATATTGTCGTAAAACTAATACATATTTTAAACTTGTTAATAAAAGGCACTCGCACGCTAGGTGTAAACAAAATCATCAATCAGTACTTAAGTTGTTATTTGCAAGAAATTAATGAACTATAAAATTATATACATTTAATGTGAAAGTATGAGGAAGTTTTGAATATTAATATGTGTTTTATATTAAATTTGTTTTGATTCAAATATAGCGGTTTTGTGAGTTTGTAATCAATTTTTTGTAAGCGCTATTTCGCACAAACAATTTTTTACATCTCGCAAATTGAATGTTGTTTATAATAAATGCGAAAATATTAAATAAATTTTTACGATTTTATAAAATTGAACTCAAAACTAAAACTAAAATATGTGACCGAAGCTTAAATCTAAATGCATGGTTCATTTTCAATGCAATATTTTTAAATATATTTAATATATATACATATTATATATCTCTTAAAATAACTTTTTATCATCGTCATCATCATCGATTCAGCCATTTGATTTCCACTGCTAAAAGTAGGCCTCCCCCATCGACCTCCAGAGTTCGAAGAGTTCGAAGCAGCCTCCATCCAACGGCTTCCGGCGACTCTCCTCAAGTCGATTGTCCATCTCGCGGAAGGACTTCCGACGGTGCGCTTTCCGGTACGTGGATTCCATTCGAGAACCTTCCTGCTCCACCGGCTTTCATTTCTACGAGCTATGTTCCCTGCCGATTGCCACTTCAGCTTGCAAATCCGTTGAGCTATCTCGGGAAACTTCGTTCGTCTGCGGATCTCATCATTTCTGATTCGATCTCGCAGATAAATACCAAGCATAGCTTTCTCCGTTGCACGCTGTGCGACTTA
Source organism: Euphydryas editha (assembly GCA_036937285.1). Taxonomy (NCBI): domain Eukaryota; kingdom Metazoa; phylum Arthropoda; class Insecta; order Lepidoptera; family Nymphalidae; genus Euphydryas; species Euphydryas editha. Next base: position 19,257,534 of record JAUPFZ010000008.1, on the reverse strand, counting down.
GAGCTTGTTTAAAAGTCCCATAGTCAGACACCAGTCTTAGATCCGTATGTCATCACTGGTAACATACATTCGTCGAAGATTTTCAAATCCAGGCACTGGGTATGACAGATGAAAAGACGTTTTTTAACTTCCCGAACGCTGCCCATCCTAGTTGGGTTCGACGATTGATCTCTCTCTCGAAGTTGGATCTACCAAGTTGAACATTTTGTGCCAGGTAGATGTACTGGTGCATTTCTTGCCTAGAAAATCGAAATTGTGATTCAACTGGGAAATTCTTCCCGTATTCTTATTACCGGACGTAATTTATACCAAGATATCTGTAAATAGTTTGTAAATTTTGCACTGTAAACATGTCTAATATTAAGGAAAATAAAGTTTACAATACACACATAAATGTTGTTATTAATAAATTTTTATTTTATTACAAATTCTGTAAAATAATTAAACAAATATTTGCAAAAATATATTTAAAAATATTTGTATCAAGGCCGCTACCGTCAACTTTAATACAGCTTTCATCACCACTGCCCAAGAACTGTCGAAAATTATAAAAACCATTTATATTTATAAACAATAAATAAATTTTGTTGTTAAATTATGTATATCTACACTAAAGATCTGGATGGCAATTCAAATAACTCTGAATGACATTTGACTACATCGTATCGCGTGGAATATCACGATCACCATACATGAAAGACAACACTCGAATGTAAAGATAGTTGACACTGTGGATTTTATATTAATTTTATTTATTAAAAAACATATCGAAAACAAGTAATATTACAATTAGTTAGTTAAATTTTCGAGCATTTTATTTGCTAACGTATCTAATACATTTTAAATAATCATTTCAAAAACGATATATAAATTTTACAATATTATACATATTTACAATTCAAAACTATATCAAAATTTAAAAAAAAAATGAAGGTTAAATTATATCAACATACTCGTATGATAAAATGAAAATCATCTGATATATTCTTAAAGGAAATTGCTAATGACTCGTCACATATCAATGCAATACATGTTTTTTACTTTTCTATTCTTTTGCCTATTGGTAATTAATAAAGATGTTTCCATCGTTAGATATCACACTGCCTTTTAGACAGTCTTTAGAGCAGTAAATTGAAGGAGCATAGCGTGGTGAACGCTGGAATTGCCAAACTTGCAGTGCATATATTCTGTTTTTTCTCCGCTGATTTTGAGTCCTGCCGCTTAAAGCACCACTCGCCAGATTTCTAATGTAGCATGAAGGGCCTTGAAGTCCGAATCGATCAGCACGAAGTCGTTGGCATACACGTGCATAAGTATGTTCCAGGATGTAGGTTGCTGGAATTTGGATGTTATGTTGTCCATTACAAGGTTAAACAGTACTTCTACTCCAAATTAATCGCCCGAACCAGCCGGACATTTTTACAAATTCCTGTTGCATCACTGACTCTCTGGAATACCATTTAAAAATAATTGTGTTTAGATTTTTTAGATTTATCGACTTCCTTACAAAAATATCTATATATACCTATTATTTACAATTCGCGGGATTGATTATCTTGTTTAGTATATAAAGCCAGATTAGACGTTGTCACAGCCATGACCAAATTCATTTTCAATATAAAACCATATAAATTACAGATAATTTCATCCAAAGCAATTTTTTTTTGATTTTGAAATCTAACCCATCACGTAGGTATGTCATAAAAAGTTGGTTAGAGTTTATTGGAATATTTAGAATAAAGAAGCTTCTATACTTAGGTTGAGATTTTTTTACTAATTACGTATATTAAATTAATGTAAGGGATTTTATTAGAAAATACAGAAACACAAACTACAAATAAAATATTACACAGATTTAAATATTTTATATGAGTGAATTCTAGTATTTTATAATTATAATTTGTGTGAAAACACGAACCTTTACGATTTAAACCGAGACATCCCGAGTTCCCAAGTGTAAATAATCGTACTGTAAAATAATGTTCATCATATGTTATATATATTTAACAACAACAGACAACAACCTACAATTAGATTCACCATATAATCAAAATTGATCCATTGAAATGTGATAAACAAAATATTAACGCACTAAATAAACAATTCTCATAGGAAATTAAAAAATATGTGAAATATGCCGACAAAAGTGTGGGTAACATGTTTCACGTTCGATGCAATATAATATAACTTAAACCGTTTTCAGTGACCGAAACTAATTGCCGTGTACGAGACGATTTTGTTTTGATCGAAAATAGCGGATCGAATATTGGATCTCTCACCGATGTGAAACGCTGCGTACTATACAATAATGTACCACTTTAGTCCATTAGTTTTGGTGAAAAAAATAATTAGTATTGAGTCTAAAAATTGTACTATATATACATAAATACGTTTATATCTTCGATTTTTAATCTTAAACTTTGCGTAGTTTAAATTAATTTTGAAGCTGATTAATACTTTAATTGCTTATAATATTTTATTCTACAATTTTATTAAATTGAATTCAGAGAGGTATTTTTTAAACAACACAATAAGTTACTTAATTAGGAAGATATATATATCTCACAGACTTTAATTGATAAACTACAGATCTTCAGTTCTAAGAGAGAACATCACAGTATAATTATCATTAAAAACAAAGTAGAAATCATACATAAAATACACATTACAGTAGAAATGTTTTGTAGAAACTAATGCATTATTAATGCCTCCACAATGTCGCTAATAAACTTGTTCGAGATCAATCTTAAGGGACATCGCGGAGAAACGTAATTCTTGCGATCGAGGCGACATCATTAACTAGATGCCTGGATTTCAATTTAATTTTATAGTGTCATTTATGTTTATAAACCTAATATATCTATACTGATCTATAATATCTATACTATATAGTATTAAAAAGCTGAAGAGTTTGTTTGATCGTTTGAACGCGCTAATCTCAGGAACTACTGATTTGAATTGAAAAATTCTTTTTGTGTTGAATAGTCCATTTACTAAGAAAGGCTATATAACATCATGCTACGACTAATAGGAGCTGAGCAATAATAAGAAATGTTACAAAAACGGGACAAAATAATCTTTTTTGAGAGCTTCCGTTGCGTCCTTTATTATTTCTCTTCCCTAGACAATTTTTTAACTGTAGTTCCACTTTTAAAGTAAATATAACATCACTCTTTTAATGAGAATTTTCAAAAAAAAAAATAGTCAATAATACGTTGAACGACCCAGGAATCAAACTTGAGACCCCTAGCTTGGCAGTAACGCTTGCGACCACTCGACAAACTAGGCGGGTACCTACTCTTAGAGTAATTCCTTAAAAATATTTAATTACGTTTTTCCTTCAAATTAACGCGGGTGAAACCGCGGGGCATAACTAGCGTTTATATACATCGTTAAACTCATCACGGTGTGGATGTGTGTGTGTCCTTATATGTATATACTTACGAAGCTTTGATATGTGTGACACAAACAAAACAGTCGATAAAAATAGAACTTAATAATATGTTGATGCAAATTTTGTATTATTTTAAGTTTGAAAAAATATAAATAGATATATTCAAAATGAAAAAAAAAAAAAACGTAACGAACTCCTCTTGACACGCACACATTGTTAAAGTTACTATATAAAAACGCACATGTAACCTAAAACAACCTACATAATTTAAACATGTTTGCAAATCCTCTCTCAATCTCTTTAATTTTTTTATTGATATTTACAACTCACTTGAAACCCGCAAGGGACTTAATTCAAATATATCAGGGTTTTGTTGGCCAATTGGCAATGGCAATTTCTTCTAATTTTCAACAATTTCATCATCGATTGAAAAACTTATATTTAGATACATAATATAAAAGGTTAACAATGCCTCACATTGATAACGCTGAGAATAATGGTGCCAGCGTATTTTTTCTTTAACCACATTAGTAATAGAAAAATATTAGACCAAACTATTTAACAATTCCATAAATAAATTATGTGTTTTCATATCACTTCCTACAAATACAAATATTATTTATTGTACACCAAAAGATACATAAAAGAAAATAAAAACAACAAAGAAAAACGTACAAAAGGCGGCCTTATCACTAAAAAAGCGTGATCTCTCCCAGACAACCTTTTGGCAAAAAATATGAAGCGAATAAAGTATATAAGGGAATGAAGGTGTAACAAGTATAACAAATAAATGAATATAACATACACACAAAATAACGCATACCTATATACTATAAATACATGCATAATACAAAAATACATATAAATAAAAATTACTAATGAAATATCAACAAAATATTTAAGTTAATAATTACATTTTCGGCATGAAATAAAAAGATTATATAGAGAAAAATTAATGCTCTTTTACACAATATTTTAAAGATCCTGTAGTTTGAACACGCCTTATGTTTACTGGTAGGAAATTCCAGTCCAACTAAAAAAGAAGACGAATGAGAATTCTAAGTACACGTTCAGTAATAATAAAAAAAAATATGCACGATTATTTTCCATGGGTTAAAATATTTTTAATGCGTCATTAATATAATTAATAATAATCACGTTTTCATTAAAATAAACCAAATCATCAGATATAAATAAAAAAGAAATCTCTCAATCTATTCAATAATGTATATTGTGTATAAATTTTCAATAAATTATTATTAATTTAAAAAATGCTATTAGTTTTCGATTTATAAGGATTCCTAAATTAATTTTATTAGATGATAGACATTCTATTATGTTATTTAGAACGGTTTTTTTAGAAGTTTCCAATAACGGTTACACTTTTCTAAGTTTATTTAACAAATATTGCAATTACCACTACCATCACTTCAGCCGTTGGATGTCCACTGCTGAACGTTAGCCTCCCCCATCATCTTTGAGGGGTTGGAAATACTCGCCATGCTTGGCAGGCTGTGCAACACTCATCATATTTCTAATAACACATTATTTAAATATACAACATGGCTTATTTAACCTTAGGGAAAATTTTCTTTATTTTTTCAATAAATTATTTTTGTACAGTTGAAATTACGATTATTAATTAGTTTTTTTTATTTATCTGTATTTTTCGGACAACTTTTAAGATTTTTCCTTCCCTAAAACCGTGAACGGTGACTGCACTATTACAAACATTAAAAAACAGTTTTATCTGTGCTGTCGTAAAAGCGATGCTCACCCATAAACAACATTTCATTTTTATTTATATAAATTTGTAGTTCGTGTTCATATTAAGAATATTAAAACGAGTCAAAACCGGAGAAAGTATCTAAACCTGTTAAGATGTTGACTTTAAAATCTAGGATTATATTATTTTAAAAAATTATATTATTTTAATTATATTTAAAATTAGCGATACCAGATCCATAATACTCTTGATGACTGTCCGTCTAAAATATTTGTATATTTCTGTCTACACTTTCGTGAACAGATTTTTTTTTTATCTATGCTGTCAACGTTTTTTTTTTTTTTTTTTTTTTGAAAAATCACTGTATTCCGCCAATTCCACCTCTTAACGTGTCTATAATAGATCGGAGAAAAAGTCTTTTCATATTTTGTATGTATAAAATTGAAGAAAAATCTCTTTGGTGTTTGTTTCTGGCTGGTTTTAATATCAATAAAAATAGGATATAAAAAAATTAAATTTAAAAAAGCGAGTGAGCGGTCAAATGGTAGTCCAGCTCCATAGACTGTACCGAAACTCTGATTATCACTATGAGCTTTTACGGCCGGGCGAAACCATTAATTCGAATCTCTACTGCCAACAACTAATGAGACTCAAGCAAGAAATTAACAAAAACGCCTGAAATTCACCAGAAAAGGACTGGGCTTTCATCGTTCATTTCATAACGCCAGAGTCTGGCGTTATCACGATGTGTGTGGTCTGGCGTCCAGACCACACACATCTTTAGCCGTAAATCAAAAATAGAGAGAGCTTAGTTGTGATGTGTTAATGCATCCACCATATAGTCCTGACCATGCATCCTCAGATTTTTACCTGTTTCGGTCTCTTCAGAAGTCTTTGGGTAGTATTAGGTTAACATTAAAAACAATTTTATAAAAATAGTAAAAAGAAAACATAAAAACTATACATACTAACAGAAGGCCATAATATATATATATATATATATATATATATATATATATATAGATAATCTTCTCCTTAAAATCCCTTCTCACTCCTCTTCTTTTTATACTAAATCTTTCACAGTTGAAGCTTCTCGTCTTTGGAATTCATTACCTAAGCATATTAGACGTATCCAAACTGTTTCTCTTTTTAAAAAGACTGTAAGGAAGTATTTCCTTGAAATTCAACATTAGTCTAAATTACATGTTTGTATGTGGTTATTTATGTATGTGAATATGTATGTATGTTTGTATGTAGTATATATGTATGTATGTATGTAAATATGTATGTATGTATGTATGTATTTATTTATGTATGTATGTAAATGTTAATATTAAATTTGTACATCTATGCCGACTATGAGTAAGACCATTCCCTCTGCCCCTAGGTTGCCTGGAAGAGATCGCTTTTCAGCGATAAGACCGCCCTTTGTATAATACCTTGTTATATGTTCATGTTTTGCTTATGTAACATTTCTGTTTTGGTGTACAATAAAGTGTATTATTATTATTATTATTATTATATATATATATATATATATATATATATATATATATATATATATATATATATATATATATATATATATATATATATATATGTGTGTGTGTGTGTGTGCGCGCGCTCGCGCGCGTGTGTGTATGTGTATGTTATGTAGATAACATAGACCATTTTCCTCCTTCTACCATTATGTATGTTTTTAAAAATGTGTTTACTATTCTAGTCTAGCTCAGACAAGTTGCTGATATTTAAACCGCACAACTAATATTTGATTTCCAGAACTAATGAAGGCAAGTAAAATTTGAGGCCAAATTAATCTCTCTACCTTGACTAAAGTTAATTATTGAGTATTTTGATAACAACCGAGATCTACGTTTCTTTATTAATCTACATATATATAAATATAACATACAATGTAGGTATACATAAAATACATACTCATGATAATGATAAGGGCAGAATATAGTAAAGCTTGACTATTTAATATGCAATGGTAATAGAAAAAGTAAAAACACAAATGGATAAAGTACACAAAACATAACTTCACTACAAGACATATAGTAAAACGCAAATTAATTATTAGAAAACACCGGAAGTAAATAAATTTTAGTTAAATAAACGTTTAGCGTTTACTTGACCGGGTAAATAGCAAGCTACAGTGGGTAAGTAGGCTCCTATGCGCATGAACAGGGAAATCACTGACGCGCTTTCAATAAACGTCTAGAAAATTCTGAGTGAAAATTTGGTGTGTGTGTATGTTTAGAACCGGTGGTCCTAAAATTAATTGATATAGAATACGCAGTAATAGATGGCTTTGCCAACTTTATTGTTGTAAAGACATCCATTGGTTGCTAGCTGTCACACCCTGATTGCTTGCTAATCGTCAAATAAACTTTTTGCATGCCGCTAGTTAGCAAATCTAAAAAAAAACTGCCCATGTGCCAGTCGGACTCGCGTACGAAGGGTTCCGTACCATTATCTATAACAATTGCGGTTTACGATTTACGACGTATTAAAAAAAAAGCTACTTATTAGATCTCGTTCAAACCAATTTTCGGTGGAAGTTTGCATGGTAATGTACGTTATATATTTTTATTAGTTTTATCATTCTCTTATTTTAGAAGTTACGGGGGGGGGGGGAGATTTTACCACTGTGGTCTCTCGCGCAAACTATTCAGTTAAGAAAAAAATTATATTAGAAACCTCAGTATCATTTTTGAAGACCTATCCATAGATACCCCACACGTATGGGTTTGATGAAAAAAAATTTTGAGTTTCAGTTCTAAGTTCCCCCATGAACCCCCAAAATTAATTGTTTTTTTTTTTTCTATTTTTGTATGAAAATCTTAATGCGGTTCATAGAATACATCTACTTACCAAGTTTCAACAGTATAATCTTATAGTTTCGGAAAAGAGTGGCTGTGACCTACGGACGGACAGACAGACAGACATGACGAATTCATAAGGATTCCGCTTTTTGCCATTTGGCTACGGAACCCTAAAAACGCCTCATGCAATAACTGGCACTAATTTTTAGTTTATCAGTTGCCCAATCACATCTGTGATTTTAAATTGCGCCTTCACAGCAAAATTTGCGCGATTCTTGTTGTGATTTGTCTATCGCAATAATATAATTTAATTGTCAATTAAACATGGAGACAAAGTATAAAAAACTACGGGTAAAAAAAATTGTATAACAATATAATAATATCATAGCTATATTTATTTTACTATTTTATTTTAATATTACAAAAGTATTCGAATTGTTTAAAAAAAAACAAGAGATAAAATGTTTATATTAAAAGAAAAAAATAATTAGAGAAAAATAAGGAAGTAAATTTCCCCTTTTCGTGATTCATAATTAAATATTTTTGGGTCCTCTAGAGCTACAGATGTTTATGAATGCGGTGTCGAGTGTTAATATGTAATACATTTAAAATCTATTAAAGAAAAATAATCACGGAACTAGCTCTTTTTATACACAAAATACTAATAAAAACTAAACTAGTAAAAAATCGTAGAGTGAAAAGGTGGTATTATCATCTTAAGTGATTTAATATAAACAATCCTGTAGAAAAATAAAATAGATATATTTGATAAATATACTAATACGTAAGCTTAAATCATAAAATATATTTACCTACATTATTTTAGTTACCATTCTAAAGAAAATGCTGTAAATAGTTTTACTGGCTTTCCGTATTTAAATCTAGCTTTCGCGTATTAAGAATTGTGAGTGGTTTCATTGATTTATGGCCTTTGTATTATTTCTAACGTCATGCCTACAAAATTTATTACGAACACGTGTTAATATACTCGTATGGCATTGAAATTACAACTGATTTTAATATGATTGATTCGAAATTAAAATGATTTTTTATTTGTTACAGGGCCTGTTTCACCGTATCCAAAAGATAAAATTTTATAGTATTTTTTTTTCTCACCATCCAAAACTTTGATTTTATTAGATGAGTTAAAACAGGCACTAAGAGGCTGTTTTAGCTCCTGCTGATAAAGCTTATCAGTAACTTATATCAAGATAAACTTTACTTAACCAGGGAAACAGGCTCAAATAAAAAACTTCATAACGGTTGGGAATGACCTTTATAAATCTTCCTGTAGACTTGTAGTGTATAGGTTTCTCCTCCTATAAATAAGATGGATTAGACCTTAGGCCTTGATTCCGCACTAGCGTGGGTTTGCAAATGCATATATTTAGACTGTCAAGCTACGCAGGCTTTTTCAATCAGCATTCAAAATTGATTTTCTGTAAAATATAGGTATAAGTATTGATAGTGGAATAAAATACAATTTCGTGCACTAATCTTTTTATTTCTGTTCTAAGATGATATCGAGATATAAATATCCTAGTGAAAAGTCAAAGGATAATTCTTATGCAATTATTATTATGATTCTTTTTTATAAATAAATAATGCATTTGACAAAAACAGTGAACTAAACATAAAAATACACTTAGGGCCGAAACACATAACCGCATTGCGACGCCGCAACGCTAAAATCGGCGGTGGCGTCACCGCCGATTTTAGCGGCGCGGCACCGCAAATTCCAGCGTTATGACGTCATACTTGTTGACAATGATTTATTGACATTTTGTGTCTATTTCTATTTTTTTTATTTTTTTGTGTCTATTACACATGGGTAACTTAATGAATTTGTATGAACCGCCGGTTTCGAATCCAAGTGTCTACTGAGAAATTTTTTTTCCTTTTTTTTAAGTTTCTTCTTTTGTGAGAAAAACTATTATTGAGAGCTCTTTTTATTTTTTATTTAAATAACCAGTTCCTATTATTTTATTATTATGTCGTAAGATCGAAAATATTATTTATGTTTCATCAGTATGTAATGTATCTAAATATGATTTAACGGAGCAAAGCTCGGTCATCCAGGTACATACATATATATATCCTACCAGCATAAAAAAAATTGATTCACAAAATTATTTCCGGTACAAAGGATTACTTTTTATGCATTCTACTTAAATAACAACTTCAAATATTAACAAATTTCACGTGAATTATAATATTTAAAATAATTAAATTAATATCCACAATCAAAAATAACGAAGAGCTGGTTACCCTACAAAAACGCTCTTTTTTGCGACGCCGCAACGCCGCAACGCAAACTGCCGATTTTAGCGTTGCGTCGACGCAACGCTGTTATGTGTTTCGGCTCTTATTATGTATGTGTTCGTGTATTTGTAAATACGTGTGTAGCTGTCAATTTTATGACAGTAACGCGATGGCAGTCGTTATAGCAACATGTTTTTCTTATTTTGTAATTATTTGAATTGTTTGATTTTGTATTATTTAATTATTTGGAAATATGAGAAATTAACTTTTTCAACATATATTTTAATGTATAAAAAAATACCGATTAAATTTCTCGTACCTTAGTTACAAATACATAATACAGCTATAGAGCAATCGAAAACACGATAACAGCGCGATTATCGCAAATTGCTTAATTTTAAGTAATATGTCTTCAGGATCAAGAGTAAAATGGTCCGTTTGGTCTTATGAGTGCACTGTACTGTTGTTATGAAATTATCCGTAAATGTTATGTTATAAAAGAATTTTAGAAAGACGGAAGAATATTACATAAAAGCTAATAACTGTTGAAAGTATATTGCTATTGAAATCGAGTTATTGCTAAAAATTATTGCACACTTACACAAAATTTATTTACAACATTTAGTCTTGATTCAACGTTATCGTAATTAGCTGTATTTATGGTATTTTTTATTTTATTTTAATACAAATAATTAGCAAACGAACTGACGAGTCATATGATATAACTTTACAAGTCACTGTCATTTAATTAAAAGTCTAAAAACGGATTTTATTGCGTTTATTTAAAGTTACAGTTTAACAATATTTAATTTAAATTATTACCCGATGTTTCGGACCGAGGTGGTGGACGTCCGAACTATTCGGACACCCACCACCTCAGTCCTCCGAGATCATGAACGCTGTAAAGGGTTCGAAACGTCGGGAAATATTTTAAATTAAATATTGTTAAACCGTAACTTTAAATAAACGCGATAAAATCCGTTTTTAGACTTTAAATTAAATGAATAAAATTCGCGTAAATATAAGAGAACAGTAAGTCATTGTCATCTATGAGGATCGTGTAAAACAAGAAAAGCCGCAAATATCTTGCTGACTCAAGTAATAAAAGTAAAAAAGCGAGAGATAGAGATGGCAGCTGGGAAATATTTTGATCGGATAGACTTCGATTGCTCTCGCTTTCCGATGCTTGTTCAAAAAATCCACATATTTTCCAAATTTTTACCAGATTTAACAAAATTCCATTCTAAGTCACCAAATTCTCTCGCCAAGCCGGTCCAGATATTGAGATGGTATCACGAATACTACTGTTTCGTTGTAAATTAGCTAGCATTTACTTACTTTATATGTTAATTTATTTTTACTACATACCTACATTGCGGACCTATCTAAGTATTATGTCTTATAATAACTTAAGGACTAGATTACTGAATCAGTATCTATATTTGTATAAGTCTGTTAACATCCGACTGCCATGTCTCCACTACAAGGTCCTCTTTTCCTACGAATAAAAAGGTGTGAGGTTTAATCCACCACGCTCATCAGTTCCACTGAAAGTAAATGAATATTAAGTCCTAAACGAATTTTTTAAATTACAATTAGGGTTTGCTCCTTCAAATTGTTTTATCATAACCACCACATCAGTCGTTGAATCTCCACAGAATTATCTTGGGGTTCAAATACTCACCACGCTTGACAGGCGGGTCGGTGAGCGCAGTGTGTTTTCGCAGAATATGGTTCGCATCACTATAGCCTTAGTCGCTTTTTACAACACCTCAGCAAGAGAGAGTTCGGAACTATTCTTCTCTGTCGCATGCCACACGGCAATTTTTATACTTATCGTAAACAATATCATTTATTTATTTATTATTTATTTATTTATTTATTAGAATTAACAGCAAAAATTACAATAGTACCTAACACAAAAAATATTTACACTATAAAAGAAGAGCATTTATTATTAGTTAGTATTTATTATAGTATTTCTTTTTAGAGGTGATCACAACATGCAATAATCGTTTAATATTTAAACCATTATAAGGAAAAAAAAGTACGGAATTACAATAATGGTTAAAGTAATATAGATTGTTAAAGAATAAAAAATAATAAAATTATTTGATAATACTATGTTTAAAGATCTTTACAATTACATATCAATTAATCAATCAGCTATTATTAAAGAAGTCGACTAATTTAAACCTAAATTTCGGTAAATAAATTTTAATATTTATATTTATATTTTTTTATTTAATTATTTTTTACTCTTTAATGATTTGCTTATATATAGCTCCAGTGGTAACTATTTTAACAAAATTAATTAACTTGATAAAGCTATTGTTAGATCAGGTCATTACTGTTATTTTGTCTGCTCTGATAATTTCTTCGATTTTGAACCAATATGATAATTACTTTTCCACAGAATACATAAACAAAGATAAGGCAGAGAAAAATTAATATTCATTGACTTTCCATTCAACAATATTAATATGAAAGAGATTTTAAAAGGACGTTTACTAATTATCTAATTTCTGTCCGTAGAATCTACATTCCAACCTGATTCCTGGCGTTTTACGTGAAACAACATTGATTTCTAATGTTTTGATTCAAAAATACATGTAAATACTATTATTTTCTACATAAATAATGTCCTTTTTTTGTAATCCCGTTCAACATCACTCACACAAACACTGGTCAACTTTATGCATATTAAAATTTGAAGTGATTTGTTTTTGCCTTTTAAAAACGAAAAAAAAGCCTTTTTTTCTAGAAATATATTAGTGCGTTAGACCGTTTCATATTACAAAATAACAAAACGGATAAACAAAACTAATTTGATTTAGAGAATAAAACATTTTTTTTTTTGTTTCAATAATAATAATAGTTACTTCGACTAGCACTACAACAAAATGATTTGGACATGTATTCGTTCATATTATAATAACTGCATTTCCCATGTTCTCATGTTTTACACGCGTTGATTTTATTCTTTCAAAGAATATTATCGATTACAAATAAACATATAAACATTTCCTCTGTATATATTACGAGTAGTGTTACATAAATTTCATATTCTAGTTGTCAATAAATAAACTTAATGTTGAAAAACAAGACGATATAAATGATAATAACACGTGGGTTCCGGTTTAATAGCGCATTTGATTCAGAATATTCAAATCAATTTAATATTGTTAAAATAAATAAAGTAATGTTAAAAAACAAGACAATATATATGATAATAACACACGAGTTATGTGTTAATGCCGCATTTGACTCAGAATATTCATATTATATACTTAATATTAATAAAATTACGTGTTCACAGTTTTTAAAACAATAACTTTCGGGTTTCTCATCAGATCTGCTCAGCAGAATCTGCACTTACAATAATTAATAAAAACTATTATTAAAAAACAACAATAAAAAATAGGCAGTTATAAAGCCTGCCGACGGAAATGAAAACTTAAAGCAATAGAAAAATGATATAAAATTTTTCAAAGCAAATATCAATAACAATATTTGAAATATAAGATAGTAAATGCTTTGTTTTTATCATTTATTTTTCTACACAAACATATAATTATATCGTGTACTCACTATTGAACTGCATAGTGATTCTACAATTGTTAAATTCAAATAATAATGATTATCACAGTTAAAACAATGCACAGTATACACAAAATAAACTTATCAAGTGGTTGACATAACTTCACTTACTGCTATTACAGCATGTCGGTGACGCGAAGTCATAAGATTTTACTCACCCAAAAAGTCATTACGCATATGATCGTGGCCATATCGTAGAATTGGCCAAATTATTTATTTAATTATTTAATATATTTCTTGAACTGGTCGCATTTCATGTAATGTTTCACTGACCATTGGCCACATCATAATGTGTCTTAGCAAGATCAATGATAAAAAAAAGTCTAACCTAACCTCATCTAACATATTAACAGCACCCGTTTTAGCACTCTGGAAAAATTATAAATATTATTCCTACAGTTCTGGGAGCTGAGACTTTTTTAAGGAAATTTCCTCATTTTCAGGAATCTTTTTTAAAATTTTCAAAATCTTAATTAGTTTTTGAGATATTTGTAAAAAACTAAACGTTAACTAAACTTATTTTTTTAGTTATTTGTTAATAACTTTTGCAATTATTGCAAGCGGAACTTCATTTTTTTTTTTTAAATCCGGTACTTCAAAAGAAAAATCCATTTTATATTAAATCTATTAAACATTTAAATTCAAAGCTGATTCTAGTTCTAGTCACTGTAAATGCGTAATCAATTTCAAATAATTTTCTCCATCGTTATACTTATGTACAATCTTATATGCTAATCGTTTGTTTATGTTAATGTCTATCAGTATACAATTTACGCTACTCGCCTTGCATTACTGTTACTTTAATACTATTTCTTACTAGTTTTTTTTTTTTTTTTTTTTTATAAACTGATACGCTCGATTAGTCATACAATTCAGACAAATATTATAAAGAGAAATGTTGTATTTATTTGTTCGATTCGAATTGAAATGTAACTAATCGATTTGTTATGAAATTTACACTTGTTATTTTTCACTAATAGCTGTTATGGAAGGTAAAAATAAAATAATTATAATACAAACAATGTCCGAAGTAGTTTCGAAGGAAACATAATTTTAATAATTTTTACTCCTTGTTAATAATCCTCGTTAATATATTTTACTTCTTGTTAGCCCATCAAATGTATAACCAATAATGTTAAAGTTTGCTATTATCACCACTGCGTCAACCAATTTAGTTTATGATTTCGAATAAAATTTACTTGTTTTTCTTTTTATTTAGATGTGTCGCAAATTCGAACATGCAACAAAAGCACACACATAACAAAAGCGCAAACACTCACACCATAACAATTATGGTATGGTCTATATATAAAATATATTATTAGAGCAGGATGTAAGGAAAAACTCTTTTGAGTTTATGTTTATAAGACTGAAATTTATTCTAAGATTAATTCATAAAACAAAAAAATATAAATTTGTCTTGACCCGTAATCGAACCCGCGACTGCAACAGCCTGTTGCTGTGCGTCCTGTAACCTGTCGTCAAATTGACTAGCTGTAAAATTAATCTTAGAAAATAAATTATTGGATAGTTATCGTATAATACTGTTAATAAGCTTTTATACTATTTGTATTTCTAAGCACGTAATTAAGTAAAATCAACGTTTTATTGTAACTTAAAGAGTCAATAATATTATATACAACATAATTATATCAATCAATACAATAATATTAATAGAAAAATGTTTAAATAATTCTGACAGTTTTCACTCAGTCATCTTAAACTTAAAAATTTCATTAAATGGTATAAAATCTAACTTCATATTTTTTTTTCATATTTATTCAAAATTATACAATAAACAATTATAATTCTTTTAATCATAAATTTATGTTAAACTAGCAAAGCCGGCGAACTCCGTTTCGCCACCAGATGGCTTCGTTTTTTGTAACATTTCGTTTGATATATATTGATTTGTAGTACATGCTATGTATCAGAGATGGCGCTGTATGTGAAAAATGATTTTCCCTGTTTTCCTGCTTTTCTGTTGAAATTTTTCCTGAATTTTATTTGCTATAAGCCTCACGGAGCCCGAGACCTTTTCAACAAATGCAAAACCGTGGAAATCGGTTCGTGCGTTCTGGAATTATAGCGTCGGGTAGGAAAACCCGACTTATTTTTATATTATAGATTGTCTATTCTGTGCATGCTTTGTTTATTTGTAATTAATTACTATATTATTTTTTACACTCTCTTTTTATAGTATATTATTTGTTATCGTTAATCTAAACTATTGTTATATATTGATGAATTGAATAAAAATTCAATTCATCAATATATAACCGATCTAGAGAGGTCACAATATAAAATTACGTATAAAACAATATAAAACAAGGACTCAATATTGATTCGAATTTAAC
The DNA here is from genome assembly GCA_036937285.1 of Euphydryas editha. NCBI lineage: Eukaryota > Metazoa > Arthropoda > Insecta > Lepidoptera > Nymphalidae > Euphydryas > Euphydryas editha. Next base: position 19,241,367 of record JAUPFZ010000008.1, on the reverse strand, counting down.
TTTGTTCAATCCCAATTGAGACAATCGTGTTGACTTAAGGTCTGTTTAAATCTACAGACAACGAGCGTGTTAGACACGTACCAGCGCAGACATGGACACACACTGGCGCGTGGCCCGTAGCAAAGACTGGATGCAAGAGAAGAGAGGGTTAAAATATTCGAGGGCCCACTTCGCGCGGCGCGGGGCCCCTTTTGCGCGGGGACCGTAGCAGTTGCTACTCGTGCTACGTGGTTAATCCGGAACTGATCAACAGACGTTGGACGCGTTTTTATAATTATGACTGAACGGTTTCTATGGTCTATTCATTCTGCCCGGCTGACACCCACACGTACAGACATGAACCGCACAGACAAAATATTCTTTCCGCGAAGACTGGCCGGACACGGAACGTGACTGTGTGGTCTTGTCACGGTAAATGTAAATATGAGTACGTTCATACACACAGTATGGAAAAATAATATTTTGACACGTCACGTGTCTGACACGCTTTTTGCCTGTAGGTATAAACGGACCTTTATCCGAGGTCTGTTCGTTCAGACATTTAATAAATGAAAAATTGATGTCTCTATTCTCTTCGGAAAAATCGTCAACTAATTACACACCGAATGTTTTGAAAAAATTATTCTATCAATTTATGACGTTTTTACATTTTCAAAAATAATAATTTTAATAAATGCCGCTGCGGAAAAAGCTGAAATGACTAAACGACACAAATATTTGTCACTTATTCCAAATTATGTCTTTATGTCGTTTGCAGTCGAAACACTTGGATCTTGGAGTATTGTACTGTATCAGCCTATAAATAACCCACTGCCAAGCCTCTTCTCCATATAATCCACCACACTGTTCCACTCCAGGTTGGCGAATAATTTCCCTACCATGAGTAACGATCGTTATCAGGTGTCTATGATAACAACCGGGGCCGACGGCTTTACGTGCTCTCCGAGGCACGGTGGGGAGATCCTCAAGGACATACACCCAGACCGGAAACAAATATTTATACAAATAAAAATATCTGTCCCAAGCGAGAACCGAACCCGCGCGCGGTTTGAGAGGACAACTCCCACCACTATACCAGAACGTTCGTCACACCAGAAAGTTCACAGGACAGTTCACTTAAAATCAAAAGCATCGAAAATCATCAATAAAAATATAGCTTAGTTTTGCAAGTTTAATTTTCACTAGAGCCTAAACCGTTGAATTCAGATTTATCGGTCATTGTGAAGAGAGATTTATGGTGTGTATAGTAGGGGATAGCCAATAGCGTAGTCAATTATTTCATATAAATTATAATAGCCATCCGCCCCGGAACCACTCGGATGTATTTTATTATTGGATATCCTGGTATTCTATTTTCATTAAAGGATATATTAAATATTATAAATCAATATTATAATTATAATATTAGATACTGTTAGAATAATAATACAACATTGTAAGTTAATTTCGCTCTGGTGATAACTTGACACTACATATTTCACTTTAAAACTTTTTAGAGTTAATTGACAACTCATCAATCTTAGGGATTACTTCTCTCTTTGTAATTAATATTGGTTGCGTTGGATAGGCTGTATAAGAGTGAATAGGCATCTTCTAGGTATGCGCTCTCTACCTTAGGCTATAATGTCACTTATCAACATCGTTTGGTCTCAATCAGGCGCAGATTTAGGCTTAGCTATAGGGTACGACTCAGCATGAAGTACAAGCAACCAAAAACGTCTTACCCCACACACGTGTTGTATGAATGTATAATGTATGAATGAATGAATGAATGAATTTAGCCTGTAAGCGTCCCACTGCTGGGTTAAGTCCTGACGAAGTTAATAAACATAAAGAATATTTATTTTGAAGTTGTATATAACGTTATATGCTATTTACTTATTATACACTCAATATTTTTCTATATATATATATATATATATATATATATATATATATATATATATATATATATATATATATATATATATATATATATATATATATATATATATATATATAAAGAATAAAATTTAAATGACGTAAAGAATTTATCAAAATTATTATTTGCTTTGTTTCAAATTACTATCGTTTGATTTTCGCTTTTAGCTCTTATTTAGGTCATCATGTTGCACCATATGGTGACAATATCCATCACAGCCACATTAAAGTCTTCTTTCATTTTCTTAATAATTTGTTAAAATCTTTCACCCTCCGCTTAACTTAAAGCATCTAAATACTTGGAGAAATAACTCAAGTGTGAGTGAACAAAATTAAGCTTTAAGCTCGTAAGACAACCGAGCTTTAAACATTTTCGAGCATATTACTAACTAGAGTTTTATAACCTGCTACATTCATCGTCTAGAAATTTTTGCTACGATAACATTTGTGAAAGTATGCTTAGATGTTGATCACATAAACTTAGAATGATAAAGTTTAGTTTTTAGTTTTAACCAAAGTTCTGAAGTTCCTGACACACTCACTCCAGTGATGTGTAAATTTTGAGTAATCGGCTATTATATGGTACAGACGGATTATAGTATTACATAACATGCAGTCAGTTTTATATTTAATTATAACAATTATTTTACGTATTAAAATATTTATATTATGTATAATAAAGTAATCCGATAAGAAATTTTTGGAGAAATACGTAATTTTTTTGTTAAGAGTAAATAAAGTCTTATCATATAAGCAAGAGGTTTTGGCGTAGAGAGAGACTGCCGTTGAAAAGGAAGGATCCTTCGACCAGACGGGTGTGTGTCTGGTGGGCTACGCGCCACTTAACGCTTGTTGTCGGGATCTTGTATATATACTCAATCTTGTTGAAAACTTCGATTACGGGATGTAGGATTCGTTAATTTCTTCTAGTTCGTATATGGCGAGATAGATATCGCTACATCACTCCCACTCCGAGACCGGAGGTCGATAGCAGTTTGAGTCGTCCATACTACATCTTATGATGCTTACCGGGCCAGTGGAATGTTCCAGTGAGTCGGAACCAGATGCCGCATAGTTCACGGTGAGTCGGAACTGTCTGCGGTGATGCCCCAGTGAGTCGGGGTGGTGCAGTGCTGCGAAGTGGCTGGCTGCTGCGTCGACCAGGAGAGAAGTGCGTCTCTGCTTACTGACCGGCCGAAGTGCAGTGTGCTGTGCCAAACTCGTTGCGAAGGCTGTGGGTGATGACCAGGAATGCGCGTCCGCTGCATGCTGGTGGTCAGGATACCCGTAGTAGCCGTGGATGCTGGCTGGCTGTATGACTCGCTGCTCGAAAGCTTGAGGAAGTGATGATGACGTTACGATGAGGTAGATTTGCGAAGGTTGCGCTGACGTTCAAGTTCGGGGTCACCAGTTATGGCGTAAAGAGGGGTTGCCTTTGAAAAGGAAGGATCCTTCGACCAGACGGGTGTGTGTCTGGTGGGCTACGCGCCACTTAACGCTTGTTGTCGGGATCTTGTATATATACTCAATCTTGTTGAAAACTTCGATTGCAGGATGTAGGATTCGTTAATTTCTTCTAGTTCGTATATGGCGAGATAGATGTCGCTACAAGGTCAAAGGATTACCAAATTCTTCTATCAAGTATTATGATACTCTATTATTATTATTAATATAAAACATTTATAAAGAATTTAATTTACAATACACAGCACCAGTAGGAGGGAATACACAAAAACCAGAGCAGATCATAATAAATTATGATATTGATTGACCCATTAGCGTAGTTTGCAGTGACCCTGCTTTCTGCTCCAGGGTTGTGGATTCGATTCCCGCCCCGGATCTGGGTGTAATATGTATTTATTTCTATAAATATTTTAAAAAAAATTATATCACTCGGCTGCTACCTAAAACACATACATTCAATTGCCTATCTTAGGAACAGACGACCGTGTGTGTATGTTAAACATAAAAAAAAGAAAAAAAAAACAATAAAAAAAATGCATCTATATAGCACATAAAAATATTGGTCATAAACGAGTATCGAAACTGCGACCGTTAATACAACGACCAATTGTTGTCACTACGCCACTGTCAAATTAATGGTATATAACAAATGGTAATAACAAAATTCAGCTAAAATATTTAAATTTGATGTCAAAGTTCGTAGTACATCATATCTATCTGCATTTATTGTCTCAATAGTGATTTTAGTTTCCATAAAATTATTTTGGGTTTCAGCGCTTTATACACAATACTTTATAGTCGGTAAAGTAAAAACTATTTCTTCTCATTTTATATCGATCCAACAATTAATTACTCGTACTTTCTCCGGTAAATCTATTACGTTTAGCAAAGATTAATGGCTATACAAGACCAGTATACTAGTTTATAAGTTCTAAAAGGAATTCCTCTAATGAACATTAGAAAATATAAACACTTTAAAGTGGGGAAAACTTAAATTATTTTTCTGTACTATTTTGTAACTTCAAAAACTTTTTCTTCTGATAAATAGGGATTGAGACTTAATCCATGTTGCTTCTCTAATACAGGCTGGCAGGTATATATTTCTCTGAGTTTATTTTGAAAGGTTCATGTTTCCATACAATGTTCTCCTTTAACACCACAACTTGAAAGTTCAAACATTACACTGAATTTAAATCCTCTATTATATATACAGTGGAGCGTCGATTATCCGAACGTCGCTTAACCGAACGACCGCTTATCCGAACTACTGCGCCCGCACCCGCTCGACCACACACACATACACACACTACACTCCCGCGCTACAATGCTCACTCCCTATCGAAACATCCCTATGTTAAAAAAAGTATCGATATTTTTATCGATATAATATATCGTTTAAAAAAAATACTATAGGATGATTTGGAAGTACACCTTGATTGTATTTTTAGTTTAATGATGTTCTGATGACGATCTTCGGAGATATGTAACGGATATCTTCAATAAATGACAGCAAATTAGCCGTGGATACTGAAATCACATGTAAATGCATTTTTTACACAATCACATACTATAACATCATGTCTGTTAAAGTCGGTTTTTGTTTTGTTAAAATTTTATTTTTCTTTAATTCCAATTTGTCATTGTCATATGTAAATGTAAATATGGTTTTCATTTACCTGTACGTAAATATGTATGGCTCAATCAATATACATATTATAGGTAGTTCGATTATCCGAAAATACCGGTTTTCCGAACACCCATGTCCCCCAGTTAGTTCGGATAATCGACGACCTATTCTCAGACCTACTAAATATACATAAAAATTTTCATAAGAATCTGTCGAGCCGTTTCGGAGGAGTTTTGTTACAAACACTGTGACACGAGAATTTTATATATTTATTTAGATTTATAACTTAATAACTTTGGCATACGTATGAAGATATTTTTTTTTTTTTTTTTTTTCGAACACGATAATTAATACGTCAGGAACTACCAATTTGAGTTTTTTTTTTTTTGCGTAATACAGCCTGTTTATTGATGAAGGTTTATTATACGCTTTAAAATAACAAACAATAATTAAAAGATTCACGCTCAGCCTCAGCTACAGTAAGAGGTGAATCTTTTGTCGGGAGTCTGGAAACACATCACACACCCAGACGACAACATTCGACATCTGTCTGGACTATACACACATTTTTCATCTCCGGGGATCGAACGCGCGACTGTTAACGCATCAGCCAGTTACTGTTGCTGTAACCATTACGCCAACCCGTCATTAATATCACGCGAAGACTCATAAAAGTTGAAGAGACCATAATCATGAACCAGTGTAATAAAATCTTAAAATTCAAAACAAATTAAAAGTAAGTTGATTCTTGTTTTCGATAAAAAAATATAATATTAATTATATTGTATCGAAATGTTTAGTTCTTCAAACTTTATTTTATTTTAGTATATCTTAATAAATAACGGAGGTCATGAGGAAACTTACTCATTTCGAAAAAAACCTGAAGCATGAAACAGCATATTTGACTAACATACTTTTATAATAATAATTTTATTATTCTTGTAAATAGATGATTTGTTTTCAATAAGACCTTTAGCGCCATACTTGTTGATAGCATTTTTTTCTGAGATCTCTTTTAAATTAACAATTACGTGAACGAGAAAAATTTAGCTCTGCTATTTATTGAATATTTTGTTATTTATTGGATTATTTGTTTTATTTGGAAAAGAATAAGTAGGTATTTTGTAATTATTTTATGTACTTGACATAATATTATATATCGATAATAAGGTGTGTGTATTTTTTGTGTCATTTGATTTATCCAATGAAATAAAAATGACCGTTCTGGCCCTGATAAAAGTTCCATTAACTGACGATCACGGGTTCGATTTCCGCTCGAAGCGGATGTTTGTACCTGTACAAATACCCACAGAGCCTTGTATAGTAGTAAATTAGTCGATTGCGGTTGTTATCATAAGCAATTGATGAAAATGATTGTGTATTATATTCGGTTAGTTCAAATATGTTTTTAATGAGATTCTTGATAAACTCTGTAATCGTTGGAGCCGGAAACAGAGAGGACGCCACACAGACGCCTGTCCACAATCTCTCAAAGATGAGATTGTTTAAGCGCTCTAATCTTAATGTAAGCAATAATTGACTATAGATATATTAACATATATTGATCGTAGGGAAATTATCTATCAACCCGCATTAATGCAGCGTGACGGATTAAATTTTAAAGTCTCCATCTATATATGATAAAAAGCCTTAAAACATGCTGTTTCACTTAACAGCCAATTTGTTCAAACTATATTTCTGTAATATAACCCAACCGATATAATTATATAGTATCAAGACTCGTAAACGTCGATAACCACTCATATATAACGTAAGTAAATAACTTAAATATATCTTAAGAGTATGGAATATAAAGTTTTACAAGAAAAGTTTCGCTCCCGCATTTCAATCAAGCAAAGAATATTACACAAAAAAAAATCTCTCAACAAATTATCGTATCCAATAAAGTGGCGTAAGGCGGAAAGGCAACAAAAGCTGGTTCTAAGCGAGAAATTGATGATAAATGCGTCATTATTTTATTCGACATTATTAATGTAACTTGGAACAAAACTCGACAGTAATAAAAACCGTTACAACGTATTTCGGACTGAGATAAATTTAAGTTAATACTATCTCCGTTGGAGCCACTCAGTCAAGTGGCTCATGAGAAAGAATTTTGTGTATATCCCGCCAAATAAAGCGTTCGGATTTCTCGAGTATATTTATCCGTTTTCTTGATATATCCGTACGAGGAATGGTTCTCATCGAATCTTATTTATTTCGCTCATATTTTTCTGGCTTATAAGTAAAATAAGATGAGTTATTCGTATCTCATGTTATGTAATAGTTTTGAAAAATAAAGAAATGGGAATAATAAAATATATAATATGTGTTAATAATGAGCATCTGAAAATTTTCAAACAATGAAAAAGTTGAAACATTGACAGTTAATGTTAAAGCTAACGAGAAGAAAATTTATTTTTTTATTTTTTTGTTTTTTATTAAAAATTTGAGTGCGATTGACCTCAATCTTGTCTGATGGTAAACAACGATGAAGTCTAAAGTGGAGCACGCAAACTCAAATAATGCCTGTTCACTTTTGCCTTAAAAAACCCTAGGTTGAACGTATCGGGAAACAGTGACGCAGAAAGAGAATTCCATTCCTTATTAAACAAAATTTCAAAATAAAAATTTTCCCATTAATATTTTATACCGTATTGTACTGAAAATATCCAATTAAACAAATAACTCCCCTCCTATTAAATACATGCAATAATAAATATTATATATTTCCCAAACAATCGAAAATATAAATATAAATATAAATATAAATATAAATATAAATATAAATATAAATATAAATATAAATATAAATATAAATATAAATATAAATATAAATATAAATATAAATATAAATATAAATATAAATATAAATATAAATATAAATATAAATATAAATATAAATATAAATATAAATATAAATATAAATATAAATATAAATATAAATATAAATATAAATATAAATATAAATATAAATATAAATATAAATATAAATATAAATATAAATATAAATATAAATATAAATATTTATAACACACACACACAAGTTCGTCTGTTCCTAAGGTAGGCAACTTAGTGTCTGTGTTTTAGGTAACAGCCGACTGACATACATTTTTTTTTAAATAAATATACATATAAATAATACGTATATAAATAAACATATATTACACCCAGACTCGGGGCGGGAATCGAACCCACAACCCTTGGAGCAGAAAACAGGGTCACTGCAAACTGCGCCAACGGGTCAGTCAATCCTTTCCTTCCTTAAGATGAGAATTCCTTAAGATGTCCTTCACCAATAAACACGAAATTAATGATAAAGAAAATTAGTACTTAAAAACTTTAGTTTTTATTTTTTGACTTAATGCAAGTTCGGATTTAGACCCGCTGACATTTTTTATTATTTTTGTCTTTCATTACACGAAAGATTGCTGAAGTTAGTTTTAGAAACCACAGAAAGTGTAACACATTTCATTACCCGACTGCGCCAGAAGGAGGGTTATGTTTTTCGAGAGTATGTATGTATGTATAATTGTTTGGCACCCTCTGAGAGGTATCGTTAGATTCGTATTTACTGTGAGAGTGACAGTGGGTATATGAAAAAAAAGGCGGATTTTGGCGCCAAATTCATTCCATTTCCAAATTACACAGAAACGCAGTTGGGTTTTTAGTTTTTTTAATTACCGTTTTATTTTTAGATTTTAATTACTCTTTTTATTTTTGAATAATTGAAATGTATATACTTACTTCTCAATGATAATCTCTAATTAAAAAGTGTTTCAAAACGGAAAATTATGTAAAAATTCAAACAATGACATACATGTTTGGTACGTCATTTGTTAAATTATTATATGTATTTATGTATTAATATCACTACATTTCGTTTTTTTAATTTTTATTTTAAAATCTGTTCATATAATTATATAGTTTTGCACCCCTTCCCGCATTTACTACGCTAGTCCTCTGCCCAAACGTTGGCTGGAAGAGATCGCTGTCTAAGCGATAAGGCCGCCTGTTGCAACTGATGCAACGTGATTGATTTGATTTCCATGTATTATCTCTATATTGTATTGGTGTGCAAAAAGCATAAATAAATAAATAAAATACATATATAAAAGTACGACTCCATCTTTTTTCAGAACTTCTACTCACCATCCAACACCAGTGACTCAAATGACTTGAAATCGAACTCGAAATGGGGACTGGCTTCAGCAGCGCCAACAGCCGCAAATGGACGAGGAAGGATGCTCCCAACCCTGAGTCTTCTAGAATACTCTTCCTCCTCTACCTGATACACAGGACTTGGAATGTCGTTGTTGAACATATGGATTCAAAAAGCACAAGGTATTTACAGTATTAACTTATGATAGAAAGTATTTTTTTTTTATAATTTTATTCTTTTATTAATTTTCAATTCATTTACTGATTTAAAAAATCTTTTAGAATTTGTATAATTCTCAATTCGACTTTCTTAATAAAACGCGAAATCCTTGCCAATTCTTAACCGATTTTAACAATTCTCTTTTAAATATCTCTAGGGAGATCCTAAAACCTTGGAATATAAATTATGTGTAACAATTCAAATGTTTAGGGTAAAAAACGAAACATTTCTGGAGTTGATGTTTTAGGAATATGTTTTTTTTTTTTCCTTTTTTTTAAGTATATATTTTTTTGTTTTGTTTTTTTTATACAATATACAATTATGGATGTATATAAACATAATACGAAAATAGAAATGAGTTAGATAGATTCTTGGGTAGGTTAAATACTCGTATACATATAGTTAGTTGAGCATATAATGTAGGCTACACAATACTTTAAATAAATATAAATATAAATATTAACCAACAATCACACCACGTTAACCTAGCCCCGTGCTAAGTTCGTAAGAACTTGTGTTACAGGTACTAGGAACGGAAATAAATTTATATAAATACATATATACATAAATACACATCCATGACCCGGTGTAGACATCTATATTCGTCATACAAATTATCTGCACCTGGCGGGATTCGAACCCGCGACCGCTGCGTAAAGTGCCAGTTGCCTGACCACTCGACCAGCCGGCCGTCATCTTTACATTACAATTACGAAAGAGTCATTGAAAAAAGGTGAAGTTCTACGCAAATAAAGCGTGAAATAAAATATTTTTTCATTAAAAACCAACATAAATATCGTATTAAGTATACCGTCACCAATTCCAGGTGGCGTGGGAGCCACGCCAGTTTCGACGGCGTCCAGCACTTCGACTCCGTGACCTTGGACTCCGGTTCGTGCTACTCGACCTGCAGCTGCAGCTACTGCCGTCTTCGGGACTGTGCTCATGACTCAGTCAGGTAACCCTAATACGCGTTTCTTTACTAAAATCACTGTGTTTTTAAAAGCTAGAACTGTTGTAAATTAAATACCTACGATATTTATTAATTTATGTAAAACCGTGATTGATTTATTATATTTATTATTTGGTGATACATAAATTTACATATTATTAGAGATAGACATAGAAAATGTACTCAAATGATTTACAATTATAGTTATTTACAATTAACTTAATCAATTAGTTTAATTAATTTCCAACACTGGATCTATTTATTCATAAAAATTAATACAGTTGTACTTTTTTTTAATACGGTCGTCTATCTTAACTAACTTAATGGATGTGTATGTAATAGGTAGCAACCGTTTTATATGATATATAATATATATATACTCCACCCAAACTCGGGATGAGCCAACTGAGCCGATGGACCAATCTATATGCTATATAGTTATAATAGACAATTAATCTATAACAAAATCAAAATTTACAAAATTACTAAGAAAACTTTTAAGTAATTAAGAAAGTTTTAAACAACTAATCTCCGCTAGTGATTGATAGCATTTTGACCTAATTGACAAAATGTTTTAATCCTATTTAGACAACGATCTATTTCTTCAGATTTTTAACCAACTAATCAGTTGAACGTAGTAATTTATAATAAAATTTTATTCAGTTGATTTTAATATTAATTTTTTTTTTCTTTTTTCAGGTATGTTACCGCAGAGAAGTTACAAAGAGCGCAAAAAACTAGGTAAAAAATATATTATCGACTAAACGACTAATTCGAACTATTTAATGAGTTTATGATAACTGCTTCGAAGAATCTCGTAGCATGATTTTATATTGCATACAATTTTCTCAATGAACAAGCTTTATAACGTAAAATAATTTTTAAAACCAAACTGGTAAATACGTTACTCATATAATATGTATATCAGTGTATCGTAAGCAACAATGTTTACTACTCGATACATCAAATCAATAGGATATACCATTATGAGCATTATGGTTTTTAGGTGATTTTTAAATTCAATGCGTCGGGAATCGGAATCCAAATATCGATGTAAATTGTCGATATATGCATTGAAAACGTCGATATCTTTTTTTGTATGAAAATCTCTATTAAGTATCTACCGGGTAGATCGTGATATTAGTGCGCTCAAACAAAAATGTTATAGACACGGAGTAATAATTGTAATTGTCAAACAATCGACTATTCTGTGATATTTATTGTTATTTTAATTCGTTGAAGCGCTCACAGCACAGCGTGTTGCGCTGGGGGTCGCGGGAGACGCGTGATAAACGTCTACAAAGGCCATACCTTTTCCTTACATATTCTATGTAGTCTGGGTTTGGTGGAAGAAATCACTACTTAGCGATAAGACCACCTTTTGATATTAAAAATACTTTGTATGTAATATTTAAGTTATCATACTAATGTTATAAATGCGAAAGTAAGTTTGTTTGTTACGCTTTCACGCGAAAGCTACTTAACCGATCATCATGAAACTTCTTACACATATTTTTGGAGTCGAGTTAAACGACATCCACAAGGATAGGGCAAAAGCTAGTGTGTATATAATGGAAAGCGGTGTACCATAAAGTATATTCTATTTATCTATCTATTTTTGTCGTGTTATGTTGTCTTTGTATTGTCTGTGTTTCCGTATTCCCGACACAGAAGTAAATCATACTAGTAGCCATTGAGTGTGAGACATTTATTTATTATCACTACATATTAAAACTAAATCCCAGACATTGTTGTTGAAAATATCGGAATAAGTCGAGCCGCCTGGGATCTTTTATCGAAAACGCTGCCTAATCGATTTGAGACGTATCAAACAAAAAAGAAGTCGTTGGGGATGTATCAAAAAAATTAATATTTTATAGGTCTACATAAAAGTTCGTGACAGCATATATTAAATATATCTTAGAAGGATAGCTTACTATACCCATTCTAACTATTAATATAAATAATCACGTACCTACTATGCGGTAATTGGAAAACGATTAACTGAAGATCGTAGGAATTATCGCAATATAAAAACTAACGCATGAGAAAATAAATTCAAGCGAGGCTATCACATCGATGTCGCGACTCGCCTATGCAGGGCCGGTTTATTTATAATAATAACAATATAGCCTTTTATTTAGATCTAACTTTATCAAATAAATGTTATAGAAATTCTAATACAATATTCAACATATTGAATGATAGAAAATTAAACTTAATCAAGAATTTATTCTTTGTTTTTATGCAGATTTGTCTGGCAATCGGCAAAATCCTTCTCAAACCTTTTCAATTGTGAACGCTCTTGAGCCACTCTGTTCCATATCGTGCCTGCCATTTGTCTTATGTCATCATCCTACCTCTTTTCCAATGAGCTTCTCTTCCTTTAACCTTATCTAGGGTCTCATCAATCAAATTGAAATACTTAAAGCCGTTAGATATAATCGTACTTAGTAAAATATAATCATAATGAACAAAAAACTTATCTTGATAAATGTTCAACTTTCATCCACTCTGTGATTGATATAAAAAGTTATTTGACGAATGATAAAACTTATCTGCTCAGATGAGATAAATTTTAATTAAAATGCGTATTAAAGATCTTTTATAAACCTTTCGCTTTTGAAAAATGTATCTAAGATTGAATCGTTTGGATAAAGGGACTTTTAGGCTTAATTGTTTGACTTACCTTTAAAATTTTTAAATTTTTGTACAAAAAATATTTTTCTCGGTTTTCAGATTTAAAGATATGCGGAATATTGTGTCTTAGACCATTGTTAATATTGTTTTATCAAAGACTGTTATTTTTTTTTAAATTCATTATTTCATATACAGCTGTTTTGGAAAAAATCCTCCATAGTTTAAAAGTCACAATTATTCCAGATTGGTATAAATATCAAATATAAGAAAACTAAACTAAATTAAAATGTCACATTAATCTTAAACTGAGAATTATTAGTACTAATCCTTAATGAATATATATATATATATAAATAAATCTGTAAAAATAACCCTAAAAATTATATGCAAGCGTAACGTCCCTCACAGTTTCCGCTGTGAGCCATAAATATGGCTACTGTTCCGGTACTAGCAGTCATAGCATGCTATTTTATAGCCTATATTATAAATGATTCAAATCAGCTTGTCGCGCGGTGACATGTGTGCGTCAAACTTCTATATATGTAACTGCATGTGTGTGCAACAGATATCGTCCAGTATATTTCTTTATAGAAAAACTTAAATATGACACTTTATTGCTTTTCTAAATTAAACATAATAATAATATATCTTATAATGTCAAGTTTTATTTTTATTCACTGTACGAGCATAAAAATACGTTTATCCCACATGATGTTCAAACAACGACCGCCGCCGCACCACTGTTAAACAAATATTATAAAAGTTTCAAGCCGATGAATTCACGCATACATGTAACGGTGCACCAAGATCATATCAAATTAAAATTTTCTTAATTCAAATCGGCTTCTAACACACTTTTGAAACGTCAATTTAAAAATTATATAAAAAATTTTAAATAATTAATTAGTTACAGTTATTAACAAGCTAGCACCGATTCGGAATGTAGATTCTGAGTAAAAGAATCGGCAAGAAACTCACCAGTTACTCTTACAAAAATGATTCTCTTTTAAAGATGTATTGAACTGTCTATGTTAATTCATAATGTAAATTATAATCTTGAATAAATTATTAATAGACAAAAGAAAGATCTATTCTATTAATAATATAAGAATAAATGATGATAAACTCAGAGTAATGCCACAAAATTTAAATTATTGCAAATGCTGTTCCGTTGCACCACTACAAACTGCAGCATCCCATTAGGTTATTAGTAAGATCTAGATTAGATTACCGGTTCGGTTTGTCTGCTTTCCAATATGTGGGATTGGCTAATTTAGAACAAGTACTCTCGAGATGAAGTAGAGATAACATTTAGGATCAGCGCATATTTTAATATTTCAATTAGTAAATTCTGTAGCGTAGAAATTCTAGCTGATATGTGTGATGATTTCGTTTTGTTATAACTTTCATAAAATTGAGATGTAAATAATTAAATATACTGACGACCGTTTGACGACCGTTGGCGCAGTTTGCAGTGACCCTGTTTTCTGCTCCAAGGGTTGTGGGTTCGATTCCCGCCTCGAGTCTGGGTGTAATATATGTTTATTTGTATATGTATTATTTATACGTATATTTATTTAAAAAAAAAAAGTATATCAGTCGGCTGTTACCTAAAACACAGGCATTAAGTTGCCTACCTTAGGAACAGACGACCGTGTGTGTGTGTGTGTGTGTGTGTGTTAAGCATATTTATTTATTTATACTTTTTCAGGTTTTAATAAATGTTGAGTTTGCGTAATAAATTGTTTATTTTGGCTGTTTGATTAACAATAATACATTTGTTAATATGCTTTTTAAATAATACTACATGTTACTAGATTCTATAAAATGTAAATTTGTTTAAAATTCATCTTGTGGGGACGGTGATGGATAACATCACATCGTGAAGTAATCTGAATATTTGACCATCACTGGGTCGTTTATAGGTTGATAGAGTACAATACATTCTATGTTATCTTATTATTTCTCCCTTTCTTTTATCTTATCGTTTTATTTTTTTTTTATCTGTGACGAATATGAGAAATTACACTCCATAAGAAATTATTGTTATTAAAAATAAGTAAAATTAAAAGAAGCTGTACACATTATCATTTGTAAAACAAATCTCTTGTAAATTTAACGGAAGATTGCAGTGGTCACGGTTAACAAAGCGATAATGGGATCAATCTTTTCTCATAAAATACACTTTTATAAGCCACACCAGTGATTGTAAAACGCTTATCTATTGCTGAATTAAGTCGTATACAACATTTAATTTTAAAAGAAACGTATTTTGTTTTAATTTTTTTTTACCTTACCTAGTTACGTTAGTAATGTATCGGGTCAAATTTTGCATTTTTTTTTAACAATTATACGCAACCAATCAAGCTAAAATTTTGCACGTTTGATCTGAATTATGAATGTTGAAATTCAAAATGGCGGACTTCTAATGATGCCAGAACATTATTATTTATTCATCTCCATAATATAATATGGACCTCAAATAAAAAGGGTAAGCTGAGAAGAATACGAAAAATAAGGCGTAAAGTTTGAAAAGTAAATCAAAAATGTAAATGGTTATTGAAAATTATATTATCTACTTTCTCGTTACAAGGTTTCGAAATTATTTTCTTTTTATTGTTTTCATTTAAGTGAAACTGAAATGTTTTGTAAAAGTTTTTTTCTTAATTTTTTTACTAATAATTTTATTATAATAAATAAAAACAAAATATATCTTTACAAGGATAGAAAAGGAGTAGTAGAGTCACTGAACTGAACTGAATCAACCAGTAAGCGTCCGTTTTTTTCATGTAGAAGATGGGTTGAAACCTAATCTACCACGATGCTCCACTGCAATTGGGCAGATAATTTCCCTACCTTGAGTAACGATCGCTATCAGGTGTCTATGAAACAAACTGGACCTACAGCTCCACGTGCTTTCCTTGGAACGGTGGGGAGACCAACAAAAACATACAACCAGACCAGAAAGAAATTTTTGTTCAAATACAATCTGCTCCGATCGGGAATCGAGCCCGCTATCGTCGGCGTTAAGGCGACTACACGCACGGCTACACCAGAATATTTTCAATAGTAGAGTCACAAATGTCATAAATTGTCCTTACAAGACAATTAAACGCAAAACCAATGTTGTAATTATTGAGGGTAGAGGTAAGGAGCACAATCTCATATGGCTGTTTGACATAAAAAGTGTCCACAAAATAGCATAAAACTAAGAGGGCGCTAGTGTAGTGGAGTTTCCTGAGTGGAAGTAAGTATGAATTCAAGTATTGTAAATCTGTTGTAATTGAAAGATAAACGACTAGTGAGTTAAATAAATTAATCTAACCTAAAACGGTCCTCTGGCACAGTAACGTATCTTTATTTAGTTATTCTGGGGAAACTTTTTGTAGCACAAGATTGTGCTCCTTACCCTCCACCCTCCATAGTTGTAATATTCAAATTCGTTACGTAATTACCTCTCTTACGCGTATCAGACTAATTTGAATTTGAATTATTTGCTTAGCGGCTTTCATTTGCGTTGAGGGAAGATAATAACGACGTGACAGGAGACGAAATGATTGAACAGTGCGGCTGGAATTACGTCGTCAATTTGAAGACAAGCCAAATAAACGGGGCTTAATTAATAATCCCTCACTTGAGGCAATGTATCTGTGTAGGTACTCGTATGATAACATTGTGAATGTCACGTGTCTGTTTTTTCTTTTTTTTTATCAGAATTTACTGACGAAAATTTTTGTAGAAATCGAAAACAATTAAATACATTTCTATCATTTTTGGAAATGTCTGTCTGTTTATTAGAATACGTACCACTGCTAATAATACTAAGTATAGTTTAAAAAATCATCATGAAAATCACTAATCAATAATGCATATCCTGGGGTAACATTCTTTATTTTATCAAAATGGCTTTACTCTATCAAAAGTTAGTATTATTTGAATTTTGTATTTTCAATGACGGCGTGAGAGAGAAGACTACTCTTCTACGTCAATACATCTTAAATGTATTTGGAAAATGGTAATGACGTTGTTTAAAATAATGTTTTATTGCATTTAGCTAATAATAATTTATAATCATTTTTTATTCAAAACGCAGTTAACGACAAAAGACGAAAAATGAACGTCAAAATGTCGGATAGCGAATTATTTTCACAACATAGTTTTAACTACTTTACTATCATGTATATATATATATATATATATATATATATATATAATAGATGGCGCTGATATTGCCTTTTAAATTGTTTACAGTACCTGGATGACCGAGCTTTGCTCGGTTAAATTATATTTAGATATTATTATATACTGATGAAACATAAATAATATTTTCGATCTGACTGACATAATAGTAAAATAATAGGAAGTGGTTATTTAAATAAAAAAAGAAAAAGAGCTCTCAATAATAGTTTTTCTCACAAAAAAAGAAACTTGAAAAAAAAATGAAAAAAAAATCGGTCTGTAGACCTGGATTCGAACCCGCGTTTTCTGGTTTCAAATCCGCCCGATACCCATCCGAGCTATTATAAGTTTATAAATGACAGCGAAATTTACCTTCGTATTCTAATGATATTTTTTAATTGCGTAAAAAAAGGGATAAAACGACATTTTCTAAAAATAAATCCTAGCTAGATCGATTTATCACCCCCGAAACTCCCTGGATACTAAATTTCATGAAAATCGTTGGAGCCGTTTCCGAGATTCAGATTATATATATACAAGAATTGCTCGTTTAAAGATATAAGATAAGATACTAAAGTCGTTTGTATGTATAATCGTTCTAAGCTCGGGGTGATTTTCTTAGAAGGTTTGTTTATTTAGGAAGCTTTGAGTATATTTTTATTTACGTTTTTTTCATTCATAAATAAACTTGAGATGAGTAGGATGATGTACTCTTTGAAGCAACGTAGGGAGGATCAAATATAGAAACACTCAAACCAGAGATTATAAATGTTGGAAAGAGTTCTTTGCCTGTTAGTGGGATGTTTCAATATATATATATATATATATATATATATATATATATATATATATATATATATATATAAATATTGAAACATAATACATGGAAATCATACCTACGACCATGGAGCGGAAAACACTACCCACTGCACCAAGTCCCCGTCCCCGTGGGCCCGTCACCGGTCATGTATAATATTTAAATGACAACACTCACTATGTTTTCAATATCCTCTTAAAAATTATATATAAATAGTAATTATTGTGCATTACAATATTCTATCCTTGATCTCCGTAAATTTGGATAATACTTACCTACTTTCGTAATTTTTTTTAAATCATAATAAACTATAGATAAAAGTATTAATTCCTGAAATACTGAAACGTTTCCAACTTATCAATTAGGTAACGCCTCAGTTCGTTAAAGAAATTCTTTCATTTCCACGTTCCGATTTAAGGTATGTCTGACTGTTAACGTTGGATATAATATACTGAACTAAGTCAGCCTGTAAACGTCCGACTTCTGGGCAAATGCCTCTTTTCTATATTGGAGAACGGTTAGAGATCAATCCAGCACAATGTTCTACTGCAGGTCGGCGGTTACTTTACCATCTTTTGATAATTTTTTATCGGTATCAGATCTCTATGATAACAACTGACCGACGGCTTTACGTGCTCTGCGAGGCACGGTGGGAAGACACACAACAATCCAAACAAGAAACATTTGTACAAATACAAATATCTGCCTCGGGAATGAATTGAACCCACAACCACTAACGTTGAGGTGACTATTCGCACCACTAAACTATAACGATTGTCAGATAATGCACATTTTAATAAAAAGTAAAAACTAATTTTAACAATTGTTATAAGCATGAATATATATTTCTTGTAATAAATTATAATAAGCTTGTTATCAAGATTGGCTGGCAGAAAATGCAGCAGCGTTAAGCCCGTACCGTAAATACGTTGAAATACTAAGAAAAATAAATAACCATATTGAATTGACCCGTGCTCAATATCAGCAGAAGCTTAGTCTATTGATAAACTCTTTCTTCAAAAAATAAGCTTTAATAGATCACGATTTTAAAGCGTAAAAAACAAATGATTTGAAATAAACAAGCACTTTTGCTTTTATATTTTAAAAGGCTTAAAAAAGAGAAGGTTGGTTTATGCCACATGGAGGTTGTCTTCAACAATTTTGAAACAATTTCGATATTTCAACTTTAGATTCGTCAAAATTGGATTATTTTAATTAATGTGAGACCTCTCATTTAAATTTGAAAAAATTATATGTATATAATACAATAATCAATTTGAATTGATTGAAATGAAACCAACCTCAAAAGTTATGTGTAAAAGATTCCATTTGTAAAGATAAACATTTAAGTACAGTTGTTATCAAATAAGTGCTAATTTCGATAGAGCTGATTGCATGTGAGGTAAAATTTGAAAAATTTCCTTAATTAATATTTATAATTAAGTCAAACCTTATCTATTTACATATTTAGTGTTATTATATAAAACATATTAATGTTTTAACACCGAAATTTGAATAATCGCCGCTAGTAGAACCGCACGGCGCCCGCATTCCTGTTGAACAATTAAAATCCCGCTAAGACGAGTTGGAAGCGTCCGATTTATTGCAAATACGAATCATGTCAAGAATACAACCTTTGATGTTCATAGCTGTTTACGTCATTTTACATAAATACAGGGTGACTGGTAAATTACTATCCATATTGAAGGAGACTACTCGGTACATGATTCTCATTCGAATTATGTAAAAACAACAGGTAAATATTAATAAACCTTTAAGTAAAGTTACTCAACGATTATCCAATTATGTACACGTCGTCTGGACACCCTAGCAGATATATCGGCGATATTGCGAGTTTTTCTTATATATCGGATTCGGCGATATTAATTTGCCGATACACCGATACATTTTGAATTTCGCGCGTTATAGATAACAGCGCGGTTATGGCGCGTTCACATGAACGTGCCATCACTGCGTTGTTATAAGGAAGAGCATTATCATAGGGAAGAACTAAAGATATATTTGAGATTACCCTATATATCAACAAAAGCAAACCCTTTCATTTTCTGACGCAGTGATGTACTATATCAAAATTTGAAAAAAAAAATGGCACAAGTATATTTTAGTTTCCAACTAAGTTCTGTCGCATTTGAAAGACTATTCTCAGCAGCAGGTCTCGTCCAAACAGACTTACGAAATCGGCTTTTACAGAATAATTTAAGAATGTAGTGTTGAATGAATGAATATCTTAAAACTGTCAATTTTAATTGCTAATTTTTGTCTTCTGATCTTTGAGCAGTTATCACTTATTATTGATATAATAAATAAACATTATAACAAGTATGAGTAATTTTATTTGTTATTAAACCCACACGCTTTTTATACCTTTCAAACTTTCTTTGGATCTTCGCTGTCCGTATCGGTTTTATATCACCAATATCGGTACCGGTAATGGTGATATTTTTTTTTTATAAATATCGGTATCGGTATCATATCGGCCAAAGTGCGTATCGATGCATCCTTATATGAAATATTCAATTTTCTTGTCACATTCTTAAAAACATATTCATTAACGTTTTATAATTCGTGTCTATACTGATATAAAAAAACAAGAGATTATTATTATTTTTTTTTTGTTTCTAATCGATAAATTTTTATACGCTCTCCATTATATTATTGAGGTTTTAATCTCGACCGCATCTAATAATATATTTTGTATCTCATCCATCACACGTGACGTTTGTGAAATCTGCTTTATGCACTGGAAGCAATAAGTCCAAATAAACGAAATTATTTTAATAAGAATAAATATAACAGACCCATGTCTAACGCCTTTCTGCGTTCCGCTAACGTCAAAAGGTTGTAAGCTCGGCAGATTGCTTCTTATTCAAAGCCCATATCATCTTTCCTATATTTAAAGTTAAGGTAGCGAAAAAATTTCTTTTGTACACTTTATATGTACTTTACATAAACATCGTACCGTAGGGACCGTATACCGTACCGTATCGTAGGGGCAGCGTATTCTTAAACGCTACCGACGTATGCATAATAAACTATTTTGAAGGTCAGAGGGTCGTTAAATGAACTACAGGTACGCATGACACAATCAAGATTTCTATATGCTTTAGATCTAATTACGTCAATATGAGAAGACATCAGCATTTTGCTGTCAAAGTGTACGCCCTAATCACGGAGCATCTCCGCTCTACCAATCTCAACGCCGTTAAAATTATATTTATACACAATAGGACTCTTTCTAAGAGTGAAACGAATACATTTACATTTCTGAATAGTAAACTTTATATTATTCTTGAAATAGTAGTTATATAAGTTGTTGAGATCATCTTGTAACTGCTTACAATCATCAACAGTGCGTACGCTCATGTTAACTTTTTTTGTTTCAGTCTCCATTATATTATTCAGGTATTAATCGCTTGAGTGTCCGGGTAATGACCTTTTAGTTTACCAACTGCACAAAACTGCCCAAGGCCTCTCACGTTTTGTTACGTAATTTGCCACCGGTGATGATGTAGGTAATATACGTTAATCAACCTGTAGTTGACAGGTGCACTTGGCATACTAACGCCCGTGTCGAAAAAAAGTTGACGTGAACAATATAGCCATGGCGACCATTACTTGACACGGGCGCTTGCGGTTATTGCGGTTAGTTTGTAAACTCTTGTCAACTAGTAGTTGACACGGACAATGGAGCTCGCCTGATCGCCCCGATTAAAATATTTTGTATCTTATCCATAATAGTGACCTTTACGAAATCTGCTTTCTGGCACTAGTGAAAGCTATCAATTGAAATCAACGAAATAATTTTAATAAGACAACATTATCTATAAATTTCATAGGCCACAAAACGTACCTACAGTAGTACCTAATACGTGACTCTTCACACCATATAAAAATATCCATAAATGTCAATACGGGTTATACCGAGAAAGTTGTTTTGTTTATTACATGTTGACGTCATAATTCCTAAAATCTTGTTGAAGTTATGTATTAAGGGCATGACGTATATCTTAACCTTTGTCCCACATAGGAAGGCTTATATCTATCATCTGATATCTTAATTGGAGCTTTCTCGAAGTTTCACCAGCTGCCAGGTTTAATTTTGACAGATGTCAGATTTGTTGACAGTTTTTGTTTCAACTCAAGCTCCGTCCGGTGACTTAACACACGAAACTTTCAATCCCATGGGATTTTGATTATAATTGTTACTCATAGTAGAGCAATTATCCGCCTACCCGCAGTGGAGAAGCGTGGTAGATTAAGCCCCAACCCCTTTCCTAAATGGAGAAGAGACCTTTACCCAACTGTGGGACATTGACAAGCCGATTAAGTTCAGTTCAGTTTTATTCTCAACTTCCAACTCTCTATATACCAAGTTTTATGGCAATAGCTTTCGTAGGTTTTGCGTGAAAAAGTAACAAATATCCTTCCATAAAACCTTCTTCATCGTCTTCACAAACATTTGTAATAACTGTAATTTTATTATGATAAACCATAACGAATATTCTAATAAATTACATTAAAAAAATCTTCACGACAAGCTTAAGGAATGTACCCATACTACGTGACCCATTTTTTTCAATTTTCTACCCCTCTCTCCGCATCGGTGACCACCCATAATATTTGCTAAGACCACTCTCAAACTTTTACGTAGTAATTTATAAATATATTTTTGAATTACTTTTTACCAACAGAAAATTAAAAAAGTGTAGTCAGTAGTAGCACAGGTAGTGTTGCGTAGTTTTGTAGTCTTCTGATAGTTTAAAAAGCGGTAAAGGCAGCGCGCCATATTTAAATATAGCTCGAAAAAGCGCGAGATTTCTTCGACTACGTGATGAAAACCTGAGAACCCCAAGTGATCAAACGTGGCATTTTTGAACACCCCCTCCCCCTGAATGAGTCACGTAGTATGGGTAAGTTCCCTTAGTATCGTTGAAAGTATTACTACGAATATAAATACTGTTTTAATGAAAACCTTAGTAAATTCTATTCAATGCATCATTGTAAATGCAGCAGTGTATGAAACAATTTTTTTTTTGTTAACTTTAACAACAAAAAAAAGACAGTAAAATAAGATTCTAATTTATAAAATAAGACTAAGGAAACGGTTTTGAAAACTGACTGTATTACGTTAGTGATCACAATTAGGTAAATTAACATTAAAATCTATTATTCTATTCTGATTGCAAAAGTGCCCATTTTTTTTCGTGTAGATTCTTAATAGTGCTGCCATCTAGCAAATGCATAGAAAACAACATTTCAATGTCAAAGTTGTTAACAGATGTCGCTACAAAATGGCTATGTATCTTATGAATAATGGAATATTTTATTATAATTTTTGTGTTTTAACTCTTTTTATTATAAAAATTTGTAATAAAATTATATGTTTATAAATAAATTATGATGTATGTGACATAATTATTCTTTATTCATTCATCAAAATATATTTTTTTTAAAACCAGTGCTGCTCTCTAGAAAGAAATTTGAAAACTAAATAGCTTTCCTTTAGTTAGTTTACAATCACTTAGTGTGAGAATAAATCGATAGATGTCAGTATTAGAGAAGTCTAAAAAGAATTTTTTTTCCTATTACGTAGAGTTCCATCTAAGGGTACTAAAACTATTACTATGACTATTGACTTTTTGACAGTCATAATTTAGGTCAATATTGACATTATAGGTAATTAAATATATATTTTTAGCATTGTAGTACGTAAGGAACCCTTCTTGTGCATGGCCGACGTATTTGGCTGCTTTTTATTATACAAAGAGGTCACGAACCCAAGTCCACAATCCATGTAGACAATTGCTTACAGATACGCGCGACTTACAGGCTAAGAAAAGTAGGGTCCATCAATTACATTGCTTTGGGTTCTCCTAATCTCTACATGGCTAAACCCAATTCTTATCCATATCATTTAAGTTCATTTAACATTGTCGACTGTGATGATAATAAAAATTTGATGGGTTAATGTTAAACTTCAGCTCTTCATAGGAGAAGAGGCTGTTGTCAAATTGTGGGATTTTCATAGGATGTTATAATGCTAACAGTAAAGAGATGAATTGGAAATGTAAGAGTAAAATAAGAAGTTCACAGTTTACTCATTGATAGACAACGAAAATTAAAACTTTATAATATTTATTAATTTAGATGTCGATCTAGGTACATCTTTTCGATGTGAAATGCGACGAATTTAATATTTAAATTATTTTTTTCCGAACTGGTGGTAGACTCATGACGTTCAGTAAATAATTGTAACAATTTTATGCTGAATAAAATATTTTGACTTTGACTTTGACTTTGAGTTTAAATTCTATAAAAATCAAAATTTACTTTATTCAAGCAGGCTTTTCTACTTTTGAATCGTTACTTTTTACAATGATATAATATAATAATGTATTATGTAAAGGTTACGCTATCACCGAATTCATAATGTAGATGTTGATAAAAATAATCGACAAGACACTAAAGTGTGACTCTATTAAGTATTTAGTAACAAAAAAAATAAAAACAAAAAGCACTTAAGAATGGTCAATTAAAAGACAATTTCTTCTTCAAATGAACAGGAAGACGCGTCGAAACAGTATAATGTCGTATCATACGATACTGCAAACATTACATTGTTCCTTTCCGAGAATCGATCTCGTATTAAAATACCGAGAAATGTCGCCTGAGCAATAACTTTGTAAAATATTATATTTATACCGAATCTTTGGCTTCGTATGGCTTTGGCGTACGATATTATTGTAGAGAGAAAAGCTTATTGTTATTTAAAATAATTTAAATGCGTAGAGTCTCATCATGATCATCATATCAGCCATTGGATGTCTGCTAAACTTAGGCCTCCCCTATCGTCCTCCAGAGGGTCTCCCTTCGAGAAGGGGTTCGAAGCAGCCTCCATCGAACGGCTTCCGGCGACTCTCTTCAAGTAAATCAAAAAATCTAAAGAACTAACACCTTATATCCTAGAAATGAATACATAATTAAAAAATTTATCTACACCTGTCTAAACTAGCCCGTCCAATTCATCATTAGGAATCGTCTAATAGACAAAGTATCGTTATCCTAGGAACAGCTTTTAATCGACGCTGTACCTCCATCTTCTGATTTCAGCTTCAACAATCGGCTTTGATCGACAGACGAACCTGGAAAACACTTTGGAGCCCTGATTCTGTTCTATAGTTATCCTTAACATGTTGTGTATCAAAGATACGTATATCGTATCTCAAAGATTTCCATATCCATCTGTTAATCACATAAAAGTCACCAGAGAACTGCAGGTTTAATAAGCGTCGTTCTTCTATGAGATTAGGAGTTTGGTCAATGAGCTTTCGGGGGCGACTTTTATGGACGGGTCTATAAAATCGGTTCCCGACTGTATGGATAGTGTCTACCAACCTGTTGTTTATATCTTCTACAGAAACGCAAACATCAAGGCAATCGAAACAATTAGATAATTCGAGCTGAAGGCTCTCGGGGTTTTGGATAAGTACATTAGATGGTCAGAGTATAGTCTTTATCAAACGATATCGTTCCAATTTAACACTGATATTAAATGTGCCTCTAACCAGTAGGTGTTCACTCCCGATTTTCACCCTAGTTGAACCTCTAACTGGCTTCTTTTAAATTTTATATCTGAGATATCTTATGTTAATAATTATGTATTTATAACAAATTTTCTTCAAATATTTAATTTTATTACTTGCCAACTATAAAAAGCGTGTAGACTAACGCAATTTTAATCACGTTTATTGTTACCTATACATATATATTAATAGGGCATAAAAGCATACAAACATTTTAGCTTTACAATATTAAAGTGGATTCATAATCTATTGAACATTGAGCGAAGCGCAAAGAACTTATATACGAAAAGTCAGTGTATAAGTTTCTTGGCGATGCAATTTCTCACTTTACAGTTACGGCAGCTTAAAAAATAATGTCAATTTAATGCATCTGTACGTGATCTTGTTGACACAATTTCTCACTTTATAACCTTGTGTAATTGATTATAATGAGAAAGTATTGATTTATACATATAAAGATATATACACAGTTTTCATTCATTATTAAACTTTGTGATTTTCAATGTAAAAATCTAAAATGACAAATTAAAAAATAAAAAACTAATTGCGACACGCGACCCGCTGGGAGTCTCTCCGCTCCGCAGGGCTCGCTGTCGCACAGAATACGATGCTGCCCGTCTCCATTCTATATCATTGAAGCGAGCAATTCTGATGGTTATCCCGCCAGCCGTCTGGTTTTTTAATTCCATAGATGAAGGTTGAATTTTTTTATTACTTAGTCGCCTCTTACGACACCCACGCGAAGAGTTGGCTACATTATATCCTACCAGAGCTACGCACGGCTATTTTTCATATAACACGGTGTAATCACAAACGGTACGTATTTTTAAAAATCGAACATAAAACGCGCGCTACACATAAACGCGTATAACAACTTTTCTTCAATCAAAATCAAAATTTTCTTTATTGAATTAATCATCAAAAGCACTTTGAGTCGTGATTTTACACAGTATATTATATTATTTAAGTAGTTAATTATAATTAATGTGAATGTACCACCGATTTAAAATGTAGATTCTGCTGAGAATAATCGGCAAGAAATTCAACAGTTACTCTTTTAAATACCGTCAATTTTATAAAGTTTAGTCTAGTCGAAATCTAGTTTTATAAATATAATTGAGCATTTAATAGACTCCGAATATTGGAAATCGGAGGTGTAGCAGTTTAAAAAATATACCGTCAATACGAGTAATCACTCCATCATTATTAACTCAGTCACATGTGACAGAATAGCGCCCTTTTGCCATCATCTTTGTCATTTATATAATCTTGTCCCGAATCATATGATTTGACTATATAATTACATATTTCTTTTTTTAGACCTATAATTTTTTTTTAATTGGAAATTGTGAAATTGTTTCTGGGGTAAACTTAATTTACTTTTGAAATGAAATGAAATGAAATGAAATGAAATGAAAATATGAAATGAAATGAAATGAAATGAAATGAAATGAAATGAAAATGAAATGAAATGAAAATATTTATTTCGTCATAAGGTGATTTTACACACTTAACGAATGTCAAAAAAAAATTCATTTAAAACAAATACGTCAAATTATTACAAGTCAATGTCTCGGTAGACATAACATTACTATTATTATATCATCGGCTTTATTAAATGTTACAATAAATAACTTAATCTAATGTCCCTAGTGTTGGCCGAGAGGAAAAAAAGCCGGCGGAAAAAAACTCTCGGTACTCTTTTAAATAATTAAGCGTCATACAAAATAAATAAATAATGCACAGTATGACCATGAAATGATTAGGACAAACACGAGACAGCCAATCGTATATGCCGAAATCACCACATGCCACCTGCTCACAAAATTGTATATCTATATCTAGTGACAATTTACATATTGATAGCCTGGCCGAGTTATATTCAATCCCATGCCTTTTTATCATTTAGAAATTCATTTATGTCATAATAAGCTTTTCGACACAAAGTTTGCTTAATAGTTTTTTTAAACTTCTGTAAAGGCAGAGATTGAATCGCAACCGGTATTTTATTGTAAATTATAATAGACATTCCAATAAAGGAACGACTTTTTTTACTGAGCCGACATTTAGGAAGCGCTAGTTTGTGGCCGTTCCTGAGTGTTACATTATTCAAGGCATGATCACTACGGCTAACAAACAAATGCCTATTTTTACGTATATACATTATATTTTCATAGATATATTGCGATGCAAAGGTCAGAATATTGATTTCTTTAAACTTTTCCCTCAGGGATTCTTTACATTTCATTTTATATATGTAACGGATAGCCCTTTTCTGCAGAATAAAAATAGTATTAATATTCGCCGCATTGCCCCATAGCAAAATGCCATAGGACATTATACTATGGAAGTAGCTGAAATACACTAATCTAGCTGTATCGACATCCGTTAGTAGACGTATCCTTTTAACCGCGTACGCTGCAGAACTCAGTTTATCCGCCAATCGACAGATATGGGGTCCCCACTGCAACTTTGAATCAATAGTGATTCCAAGAAAAACCGTTGAATTAACTAAATTAAGTTTATCACCATTGAGTTCTGGTTGCATATTGACTTGTCTTACATTAGGTGATGAAAATTTGATACAATTAGTTTTTTTACTATTGAGAAGTAAGTTATTTACACTAAACCAGTGTACTACTTTAGAGAGAGCATTGTTTACGTCGTCATAGTTTGTCTCTTGTCTATGTAATTTAAATATTAATGAAGTATCATCAGCAAACAATACAATCTCATGATTATTCTCTACCAATCTTCTTTTTATTTTTAGACTTAGTATCTACCTTACTATGTAGACACAGTTCCGAAGGTATAGCTCTGCATCAGACGGTCTAACAATAGAGTCCTAAATATGGTTGTGCAAGCTTGACACCTTATGGATACGGATTTATGATATGTACTAACTTATACAACCAAGCTAACGTTATTCAGCCAACATTACAATAAAAAAAACAAATGAAGCGGATGCAAAATAAAAATAAAAAACATGCATAAATCTAATATTCCACAATACATTAACATCTTAGATAACAATGTACATAATTATATATTACCTTATAAAATATACTCTCTACTTAAATAGACAAAAAAATCGTAGTACAATCGAGGCGCGGGTGAGTGACCGTGGTTACGCTACCGTGGCTACCGTAATCAATGGAGACATTGGGTTATTCGAATATATCGCTTTATAATCGTTTTTATGTCTCGGCTTAATTGGAAATTTTATTTATGATAGCGTTGTGAAAGAGATTTCACGTTTAACGCTTAAAATGATAGTGGATATTGTGCGATAATATACTTTTTAAAGAGTGTGTGTTCCTTAATATTATTGTTATAGCTTTTTATACAATAGTTTAAGTTTGCGTACTTTTAATAAATTAAATTACTTGATCAAAAACTTTTTATATAAATTGAAGTTCTTTTTTTATTATTATTTAATTGTGTAACCGTGATTGCATCTTAACCAAAAGTTATTTTTGGGTTCCAAAATAAAATAAAAAATAAAAAAAACTGAGAATACAGATAAATTTGTAACTAGTTTTAGTTACAATACGAAGTCACATATTATTTATCGTAAGCAACAATATCGTTACAAAATGAGCTTATTTCTTTATAAAAAAGACAATCAGAATAATGCTGCGCTCTTGAATCTTTCCAAGTTCAAACATACGCTTAACACTGCATACTTGTTGTCTGTTACTCTGTGACTCTGTGGTCTGGTCTGTGACAGTACGCTCGCGACTGGCGGGAAATGTGCTTGTCTATTAACAATAATTTTATGTTCCGTTTGAAAAGTTTCGCTATGTGGTTGTGTTTTTAAGAATTATAGTGTTTGTGTTTTATTTATGTCCAGGATTTGAGCTTTGCATCGGCTTTTCTTACGGTAAGATTATTTAAACATAGTATCGATTTTTACATTTTGAATATATTTCGCTAAAAATCAGTACGCAAGTATAATAAAATTTTTGTTACGCGTGTGTTAAAATATTCAAAAATGGTTTTCAAATTAATAAAAATTTAATATGATAGGAAATCCATAGTTAAGAAAATTAATTATATTATAGTTATATTTTTAAGAAAATACGCCATTTCATACTTCTATAAGCATATTACTATTTAATTAACTAAATATCAATAAAAAAATATAATTTAATTAATGCGTTGCGTGCGTGAGATGCTTTCGTTTTTACGACTTTACCTTTACAAGAAAATAGTAATAATTTAGAACCAATGCTTTCGAAAAGTAATTAAATAACGTTTCTAAGCCATTTTATATTTTGCTATATATACATCAGTAGTAAAAAATATCCTTTATTTTATTCCGCCTCTAAATGTCACTTCTCAGAAGTAAAATAAAAAAATACACATATAAATGTTATTTTTTTTTAGGTCCATATAAAAACTTTTTATTTTGTAATTTGAGTTATTACGAAAAATGTTAGGGTTTGTCGTTTCTCTTGCTATATTTTACCTCCTTAAAGATAGAATTCCAGAAATGCTGAAAAAAGCTCAAATAAAGCTTATTTCTTTTTAATTAAGTGCGTAAATATAAATTTTCACAATTAAAAAATAATTGCCGGACTCCCACAAAGTCCTTCCCATTTTCACCTCCCGTCGTAATTCTTGAAAATTTCACCTTCACCTTTATCAGAAATGAGTACTTTTTTATTTATTACTAAAAATAAATCTTGAAATAACATCCATACAAACTTTCATGCTCTATTTCACTTTCTTACCCCTAATAGTTCCTTAAAATCTTTTTTTTATTAGGTGTATGTAAACGTTGTAGAAGAGCTCTAGTAGCGAAACTTTATGTAGAGTTTCCTTTTAAATGTATACACTTACACTTCGATACGCAAAGGATTAAAAAAACAAAAGGGCTTAATAAAAAAAAAGATATATATATTTACAGCGATATATACATCGTATTCGATACTTTTTATTGTTTTTAATTAATTAATTTTTTGTTTAGTTTATTATTAATTGTTATTCCTAGTCGACTAGGGTTCAACGCCATCAATAAGTGCATTGTTACGGAATACTACTGCAGACTAATAAACTCATGACGGAATATTTTTTATAATTATTATTTACGAGTAATAATTTTTTTTTTCATCTTCGGCCACTATTTTTAACACATTCTTTTTATTGTTTAGTTTTCGCGGTTTTTGCCATGTTGTGGTTTCACAATGTGGCTAAAGAATAGTAATATTCTTGTCAAATTGTTTAACAATTTTTTTTTTTATTGCTCTGTTCATTTGAGTCGCAGTAAAATGTTCTAAATAGTTTACAGTCTACCTGAATAAATAGAAATCTAACACAAATATAATTTAGAAAACCGCCCCCGTGCATGTGATTAGCGAATTCGAATAAAATCATATAAATACATATTTTATTATACTTGTCTATCTGTCGTCATTTCACTGTCAGATTGGTACAATAGACACAACATATGGAATAGAGATAGAGAATAGAGAGATAGGGAATAGCTGATGATGGAATAGCAATATATTGTAAAAAAGGCCTCAAGGGCTTTGGGGTTTATTATCAGGTCTTGCAAACACTTTAGAAAGCTTAACCCTATAAAAATACTATACTGCTCATACGTACGTAGTATACTTGAGTATTGCTCTGAGATCTGGAACCCAGCATATAATACATATGTAAATAGAATTGAGTGTATCCAGAAGCGGTTTTTAAGATACTTGCAGTATAAATGTGGTGATAATTTAGTTGACTACAAAAGTAGATGTAAAAAATACCATTTCCTTCCCCTAAGACTTCGTCGAAATATCTCTGATTTAGTATATCTAAATAAAATTGTTAACAATATTATAGATAATCCAGACTTACATAACAGAATTAAATTTAATGTACCCACTAGGTTCTTTCGTAATTTTTTCCCATTTTATATCCCACCTTGTAATAGTAATTATCGTCGAAATTCCTTTATTTGCAGATCTACTACACGATTTAATGATTTTTTGCGCAAACACCGTGATGTTGACGTTTTTCTGATTAAACCTTATTCTATTAGACGGTTGGTGATCACGGAATATTTCTCTTCCGATAACTTATAATGTCTAACCAGTTTGATGATCCAGCAAAGTTCTTGAACCATCCTTAGTTTAATTTTTTTTTGATTAAAAAAAAAATTTTAAATTCTCAAACTGTTAAATAATATAGCACTCTTTAGTTGTTAATTGTAAAAACTTCTAAATGGCTTTTTGTTTCTTAATTGTATTTCTAATTTGTTATGTATAGCTGTAAGTTTTTCTGAATAAATAAAATAAATAGATCTCTAGCACAATAGCCAATTGCTATCGAGTATCGACAAATGTTTATTTAAGCCTTACATATTATGTTTGTCGTAGTATTGGCGTTAGTGTAAGGTGTTTTTTTTAACTGGGTCACTACTCAACTCTTTTAAAGTGGTTTAACCGTCCACATGTGGTAAGTCAGCATCCTCAACAAATACCGATTCTTCGAATTGATTGTTACTGCCGCTTCAGCTTTTCTTTTCCACACCGAATGCCAATTTATCGTTTATAATGAATACATATGATTATAATAAATTAGAAGTTATTAATTGGTTGTCATTTTTCTGATAACGTGAGTAATTATGCTAATTTAGTTTCGTTATGGTCGAGTTTGTTGTGATTATTTTGTAACTTTCGCCGTAATAATGTTAGAAGTTTCCATTTTTTGTGACCAGGAAGGAAGAGCGAATAAAGAGTGACCACATAGTTCCACGTTCCACATCTACACGTTCTGGTCACTATTGGTCACTATTTGACATCGCAGTGAACTGATACAGTCAGGAAACTTACACTATATTACTAACTTCTAGATAAGCGCGATGGCATTCAAAGAGAGATGTCTCTATGATAGAAATGTTGGAGGTTGAGTTAACTCTGCTCTACTGCGAGATAGCGAATAATTTACCTACCAAGGGTAACGATTTTTATCAAGTATTAATAAAAACCATGATCGACGGCTTTAAGTACTCTTTGAGTAACGGTAATATATAATACCATAAACCTATACGAGAAACAACAATTTGTGTAAGTAATTCTGTCTGCTGCGAGCGGAAATCGAACTCGCAACCGTTGACGAAGCACCACTACACCTATAACTAATATCGGCGTTACACTAATAGAATGTTGTGGGTATGTAGATTTTTTCTTTACAATTGATTATATATCATTAAATGTGAATTGAGACTATTGATTGGTTACACCGTTATAACTTTACTCTAAAAGTATTAATATACGATATATATGTATTAAAGTAAGAGTTACATTGCGTGATCTTATACTATAAAATAATATCCCCATACAGAACCTTAGTTTCCATTTCACAATCTTGTTATGAAATTCTTGAGACGCGTGGTGTTACACACAGAATTCACTTTCTTCGACCTTGGTAAAATGATAGATTAATTGCTTTATATAAAATATAACGATCGATCGATCATGATAGTTATCATAAGTTCAAATTTATAATTTACGAACTTAGATATAATATACACGTGTAAAACACACGTGCATATGTATATCTGCCTTTCCATAGTGAAGCTCCAACTCTACTCCTTGGGAAATAAACCTATGCCCAGCAGAAGTATATTAACAATGTCCTATGAATAACTTTCGTATTTTCTATTTAATATTGACTATTCCAAAACCCCATATTATAAATAAATATTTTTTTTTTGTAATAAAGATATACATATAAATAACTATATATTCCTAAACTTCGGGTTCCTAAAAATCGAACCCACAACCCTGGAACTAAAATCAACCCTGCCAACTGCGTCAACGGGCCAATATTTCAGCATAAGAACAGAGTAATACCACCAAAATTTACTTCAATTAGATTTCGAGTTAAATTTAAACTAGTCATGCGAGTATATCAGATTTTAAAGGGCTTTTTAAACATTGCATAATTTACAAATTCCTACATTTTCATATAACGGTAAGAAAAGGTGAAGATCTTATGCATATTACGTGTTTTAATATTCGTCGGACTTCCGGTACAAATAAAGACTTGTTTTTTTTAAAGTTCGTCGACCGTTATGCATACTTGATTCACCTAATTAGTAAACATAGTCAGGGCTTCAATAATATTATATATAGATGCTAAGCATGTTCTTTTAAGATATTATAATAACATCAACTCTGTTTTGCTTCTACCAATAAAATAGTTTTTTTGTTTGTTTGCTGGACTGAAACTAACAAATAAAATGAGACAATCTAATAATATTACAAATGCGATGTTTGTATGGATGTTTGTCACTCTTTCACGTAATAACAACTTAATCGATTACAATGAAACTTGGTACGCAGATAGCTGGAGGATTTTTTTATAAAATTTTCACAGATTAAGAAGTTTAGCGAGGAAAACCGCATGGTGCAGCTAGTTACAAATAAATTATTTAAATAGTTTAAAATATTCTTATTTCTGAAAAACAATAATCATTCCTCCTTAAAAATACTCCATTCGAAGTTTTTAAATTTAATTTAAGAATTAAAAATACACAGATAAAGGATTTTTAGATGACACGCTTTTTTTGACGCTGAGAAATGCATTTACGCATCCCATTATTAGGCGGTGGGTATGAGACTCGCGGGTTTGACAGAACATACCAGAATACCCACTAAAACCCAGCGATGTTCTCATCATCATAGGGGAACGTCACGGGATCGCTTGCGCATGCAACCGTGATTATATAACACACCTAATGAATATACATGTCGATACGTCTCACATATAGATAAAAGTCGTAAATTTCGTAATCGAATCTCGCATGATACACCCACATCAATCTAAATCAATAGTAAAAGAGAAAAATAAAACAAAATTTTAACAAAAAACAAAAACCGACTTCAAAGCAAAAAAAAAGAACGGTAAAACAAAAATGCACTAAAAAGTAAAAAAATAATTACGTATTCTTTTGTCTGTAATCAAATTATTACGATAATATAATGTACAATTATTGTTGTCTTCGGAGTCGGTGTCAGCCAACGTAGTTTAACATTACAATAGGTGTACACTATTACGCACTCTTTTCCTTATTTCCTTGGCCAACGTAGTTAAACATTACAATAGGTTTACA
Source organism: Euphydryas editha (assembly GCA_036937285.1). Taxonomy (NCBI): domain Eukaryota; kingdom Metazoa; phylum Arthropoda; class Insecta; order Lepidoptera; family Nymphalidae; genus Euphydryas; species Euphydryas editha. The sequence continues at coordinate 19,206,668 of JAUPFZ010000008.1, read as the reverse complement.
CTATTACGCACTCTTTTCCTTATTTCCTTGGCTGACACCGACTCCAAAGACAACAATAATTGTACATTATATTATCGTAATAATTTGATTACAGACAAAAGAATACGTAATTATTTTTTTACTTTTTAGTGCATTTTTGTTTTACCGTTCTTTTTTTTTGCTTTGAAGTCGGTTTTTGTTTTTTGTTAAAATTTTGTTTTATTTCTTGATTTTTAGTGAATCTGTAGTTCGATAACTGATTTATTTATATAAAGCTGGGCGGTTACAGTTCACAAGCTACATTTATTTTACCACCCTCGAAAAAGCCGCAATCGACCTAAGTAATTTTTTTGTGCAAAAAATCCACACCAACTCGAAATACTACGATGATCTTACAAATCACCTATAGAGTTTCTTTTTTTTTGACAATCGATATTTTTTTTTTCATGGCAAAATACATAATTAATGTATTAAAGTAATAATATACACTAACGTACCACAACCTTTCGATCAATTATACCCTAGATTCCGCGTAAGCGCACTAAAAGTAACCAAACTAAACAGTGTTTACATTCATAATAAGCCAGCGTTAGCAATCGTCGCATAATTATCGTACAAATCACATATTTAGCACTCGGTAAGCGACTCCACTAGTTGTTTTATTCAAACAGCTGGAGACAACAGCAAATTAATAAGCACAGCTCCGAAATCACGTAACTCGCATATTATTTGTGACCATTTTGTAATATATTTCTAATTAGTTATAAGGTTGATTTCATATGAAATATTTTTCTAGATATCTTGTTTCATTTTTGGGTATCACTAAGATTTATTACTTCGTTCCATCCATAAACCCTAAAGATAATAAGTAAGACACAGTCACAAATGTTTTACAACTCAATTCCAAAGTATTAAGGTCTATTATTAAAATTAAACAATAACCAATTGTGGCCTTTGTTTTATTAGCTTGTAGAGTCAGGTAGGCTGGTGTGGGGACACGACTGAGGTTCGATTTATTTGAGACTGTGTATCTATTATAATTATACATCGATGCAGATTGCAGAAAAGATTCCTCTTCTAATTGACAAATACTTAGGTACACTTGTTACACACACAATGTCACATTTAAGATTTTAGTCTATGACAAATGACGCAAAATAGTGTCCGTTAAATATATTGACAAATTAAAAATTTTAAAACAATTATCTAGTTAATCACCGATGTCACTACACCTGAGTCGTAATCTGAGAAACAAAATATATTATTGTATAGTTTAACTCGTAGTAAACATAAAAAACATAACACGTGATAATCTTCCGAAACAAATTAAGCCTCAAGGAACGATAGTGTGCAACGCGACCCGCGCAGCGACGCGCGGTATCAGGAACAAATATACGCATTATTAAGGGTTACTCAAAAACCACTAGTCACATCTCGCTCAAATTTAAATGGGACCACATGACGAGCACTAGCTTTTGAATATAAAAAGAATCATTAAAATCGGTACACCCAGTAACAAGTTATGAGGTAACACACATAAAAAAAAAAAAAAAAAAAGAAAAAAAAAAAAAAAATACAGACGAATTGAGAACCTCCTCCTTTTTTTGAAGTCGGTTAAAAAAGCGTTAAAATTGGCTTTCTTTATTTTCCAACAAGAACCCAATCGCTATGCGCACACGCATGTACTTTTTATTATAATTATGTATATCCATTTGTGAACTGGGCGTTTTAGTATACTTTTTAATATACATATACATTTTATCTATTTTTAACCGACTTCAAAAAAAGGAGGAGGTTCTCAATTCGTCTGTATTTTTTTTTTTTTTTTTTTTTTTTTTTTTTTTTTTTTTTTTTTATGTGTGTTACCTCATAACTTGTTACTGGGTGTACCGATTTTAATGATTCTTTTTATATTCAAAAGCTAGTGCTCGTCATGTGGTCCCATTTTAATTTGAGCGAGATGTGACTAGTAGTTTTTGAGTAATCCTTAATAATGCGTATATTTGTTCCTGATACCGCGCGTCGCTGCGCGGGTCGCGTTGCACACTATCGTTCCTTGAGGCTTAATTTGTTTTGGAAGATTATCACGTATTATGTTTTTTATGTTTACTATGAGTTAAACTATACAATATTATATTTTGTTTCTCAGATTACGACTCAGGTGTAGAGTTATGTTGCGCTGGACTTTGAGATAGCCTGATAGCACGTTTCAAAGCGCGTCCTGTATTTAAAAGATCATATCTCAAAAATAGTTATACGGCAAAATGTAAAGGAATAACTTTTCATCGGTGAATAACTAGACTAACTGTTTACCAACTGTTACTAATTGTTTTAAAATTTTTAATTTGTCAAAATATTTAACGGACACCATTTTGCGTCATTTTTCATAGACTAAAATATTAAATGTGATATTGTGTGTGCAACAAGTTTACCTATTAGCAGCGGAATCTTTTATGATGTAATCTCAGGAAAGTAATGACAGTTAGAATCTTGGGTGGCATTGGAATGAAATAAATAAACAACTTAAATTAAATAAATAATTTAACTTAAATGTTTATAACATAATGTATAATATCAAATACCTAATGAAAGGCAGAAAGAAAGGCACGTTATGAGTTATGCCGTTGGTCTCATTACGTTTGCTTAATGTAATTCAATAGGCAGAATATAAACAATATACGGCGTAATTATGTCGTATTCTATGCCTCTCATACTCGGCCGCCTCACCCCGCGCGCACCGCACTGACGCACATGTTGAGCAGTTTTTTTTCGGGTTTTTTGTTCTATAGTTCACTAGTTCTTTTTTTTACGTCAAAGGAATGTGACAATGCCCAATTTTTTATTCATAAAGGGATGCCACTCGGACGCAGGTAATAACGATATTAATTTAAGTTGTATAACATATTATAAAATATGCTAAACATAATGCAAAATATTTTTAGGATGTATTTTTAATATCCTCTTTTATAAAATACAATATATTATATTATGTTATACAACTTAAATTAATATCGTTATTACTTGCGTCCGAGTGGCATTCCTTTATCGTTAACAAATTGGGCATTGTCAATTTTTCGAGGGTGGTACGGCTGTAGCTTGTGAACTGTAACCGCCCAGCTTTATATAAATAAATCAGTTATCGAACTACAGATTCACTAAAAATCAAGAAATAAAACAAAATTTTAACAAAAAACATTAACCGACTTCAAAGCAAAAAAAAAGAACGGTAAAACAAAAATGCACTAAAAAGTAAAAAAATAATTACGTATTCTTTTGTCTGTAATCAAATTATTACGATAATATAATGTACAATTATTGTTGTTATTGGAGTCGGTGTCAGCCAACGTAGTTTAACATTACAATAGGTGTACCGGCCTACACTATTACGCACTCTTTTCCTTATTTCCTTGGCTAACACCGACTCCAATAACAACAATAATTGTACATTATATTATCGTAATAATTTGATTACAGACAAAAGAATACGTAATTATTTTTTTACTTTTTAGTGCATTTTTGTTTTACCGTTCTTTTTTTTTGCTTTGAAGTCGGTTAATGTTTTTTGTTAAAATTTTGTTTTATGTTCTTTAAATAATCTTGAACAACAGTGTTAAGATTTAATAAATGATTAACGATTTATATATATATATCTATATATATATAGGAGACTTTCTATAGATATAGTCACTCATCACGATATCTCTGGAACTATGAGACCTAAAAACTTGAAATTTGATAGGAATATTTCTTTTGCCAAGTAGAGGTCAGCTAAGAACGGATTTTACGAAATTCTACCTCTAAGGGGATGAAAAAGCGAGGCAAAGTTTGTATGGGACAACGTAAGTCCTTGGTCCAATCTACTTCAAATTTTGCATAAATATTCTTTAACAGAATTGATTGAAGACGTGTTTCGTATTTTATCGAAATTCATCCCCTAACGGGGTTAAAAGGGGGTAGAAAGTTATTTTGATATAAATACTCCTTAGGGGTTTTTTTTAAATTACATTTTGTTTTGACACATGTTTGACAACTCAATCCGTCTTTTATATAATATTTTCAAGTATTGACGCAGGCGTAGGTGATATATTTTTTTTATTAAATGTAACAAAATTGAGTTGTAAATATATCGTGTGATCGCTTTATTGTAAAATAGTGTTTTATATAATATTTTTTACTTAAATGTTGGTGTTGTTTTAAGTCAAGGGTTTTAAACTGAATAACTCATCAGCAAGGCATCTGTAGTTCATAATGATACAGATAGAGAAGACACCAATGTGAACTTGGAAACGTTTTTGAATTATACGGCATTAACATCCCAATTAGTACAGATTATCACCACGGACTAATGTTGGAACAAGATCAGAAAAAATTATAAATCATATACCCATTTAACTTTGTCTTACACTAAAACTAAGAAGGAGGAGATAAAAGCTGTCTTGGACTATTATTAAATATAAATATATGTTTGACATACACACACGATCGTCTGTTCCTAAGGTAGGCAAGTTAATGCCTGTGTTTTAGGTAACAGCTGACTGATATACATTTATTTATAAATATACATATAAATAATACATATAGAAATAAATACATATTACACCCAAACTCGAGGCGGGAATCGAAGCCACGATCCTGGAGCAGAAAGCAGGGTTACTACCAACTGTGCCGAGTCAATCAAAATTTAAAAAATAATTACTTGCGGGATTATTCAAATCTAAGAGGCAAAATTGTATTGACTTGTGGTGTAATTATACCAACGATACAACGAACGAAGTATTGATAACCGGTTCGAGATTCTGGTGTAGTGGTGCGAGTGGCTTAACGCTTCGCCTCAATGCCGGTGGTCGCAAGTTCGATTCCTGCTCGGGGTAGATGTTTGTATTTATGCCAATATTTGTTTCAGGTCTGGGTGTGTAGTGGGTTTCCCCATCGTGGCCCGGAGAGCACGTAAAGCCGTCGGTCCCGTTTGTTATCATGGATGCCTTATAATAATTGTTACTTATGGTAGGGATATTATCGGCCCCCCGCGGACCAAAACCAGCAGCGGTGAGCGTGAAAGCACAGGAGGGAGATGACTCGCTCTCCCTCTCCATTCGGTGGCGCGAAAGCGCGGTAGTTTGGGCGCAGAGGTGCACAAGCCACTAGAACCCCTGGACCAGCTGATGTGTGGACCCATCAGCGGGGTTTCGCCGTCTGGGGTAGCTGAAGTCCAGTGGTGAACGGAGCGCGAAAGCGCGGTGAGAGTGTTAGCACGGGAGGTGCGGCTGGTGAGGGAGTGGCGCCGAGAGGGCGCGGAGATTTTGGTGTTGGGGCCGCTCCTGGTACTTCTCTGAATTAGCAGAGTGGACCAGTCGAGCGGCCCCAATCACATACGGAGGGGCCGCCGGGCCAAAGGCCGGGGCGTCACGGTTGTATGCGCGAGCGATCCCGTGGCTCCCCACTATGGCGCAGACGGTCGATGGGTTTTAGTGGGTATTCTGGCTTCGCAGCCAGCGAGTCCCACATACCCGTCGCCTGCGGGCGGCGGGATGCGTAAATGCATTTCCCATCGTTAAAAAAAGGGATATTATCCGCTAACCCGCAGTGGAGCGGCGTGGTGGATTAAGCTCCAATCCTTCTTCTATATGGAAAAAAGGCCTTCGCTCAGCTGTGGGTTGTTTACAGGCTGATACAATACACTACAGTACAGGAGCATTTGTGGCCTGCAGTGACGGAACTGAGCCTCACCATAAATATGCGAATGATGGACTCTAAGGGGAGATGTTACTGCCGGACAGTTCTCAGACCTGTTGCTTAAAATAGGAAATGGTGATATGGGTGTATATGAGTATGTATTTACCATAAACAAAGCTTAAGGTCAAACTCTTACTGTAGCGGGAGTATACTTAAGCGAAAGCTGCTTCTATCACAGCCAGTTGTATGTGGCATATTCAAGAGTAGCCTGGTGATTCTAGCACCCCAAAAGAAAAACAAAAAATATTGTTTATAAAGAAATACTAAGGAAGGTGTAGTACTTCGATTTCGTTGTAAAAAGATAATGCCCCCATGTAACTTTCTCCAGACTTTGGTCTTTGGACCGAGCTTCGTTTTCATAAAATATTATAACAATTTTTTTTTTTTTTTTTTGATGTTTATTTAAACTTTAAATCCCTACTCTATAATAAAGATTGTTATATTTTATAAGTATTCAAATATTTTAATATAAAAATTTATATGTTATAACAAAATTAATAACGTAAAAAAAAAAACAAATAAAAATCCTTTTAGAACCATTTTCGACTTCTACGCGGATAAAGTCGCGGGCTAAAATATTGTTTGAGAACTCAATCCGTCTATTATGAAATATTTTCCAGTATCGACGCAGGTGTGGGTGATAAAAAATATAAATTTATATTTTTTGAAATTTTAGTTAAATACCCGTGCGAAGCCGGGGCGGGCCGCTAGTATATATATATATATATATAACTTAGCTCTTTTAGTATAGTTACAAACACATATGTATCGTTTATTTACAATGAACTAAATGAGGGCTGCGGACAAGAACAACGCGTGCCAGTATATACCGGCATATGCGTAGCCTAAAGTTTTCAACACCTGTATCAAAGATTTAAATAACTCTCGTGATATACCATAGTAGCAGTCTCATACTTCTGGTCACATACCTGCAACAAGCGTATTAATTTTAGCATAAGTCGAGCGATCTCAGAAGAGGCATATGCAAGCTGCAAGTACGAACAGCACGCTTCAGTGTACCCGTGGCCCAGAACGCTCACTCCGTACACGGCTTAGGATTTTTTGCTCGGACGTTCCACTTTTGTTTACAAAACGTGCGAGTAACTGTACAATTATACTGTTCCGAAAGTAAGCCGACTGATAATAATGTAATTAACGAATAATTTCATTCCACATATTTTTTACTTGTTCATAATTATATTAACTTGCGTACAGTAGGTATGATATCCTCCTTTTCCCAATATGTATTGATGTAAAATCTTGCTTAAAATTCTGCCAGTCTTGACATAAACACATTTGTATGAATATTAAGGTCTTCGATTTTTTTGTTATTGTTGTTTTATATCATCATAAAAATATATTTTTTTATAAAATGAATTTTAAATAAATAATTAATGATCATTAATCGATATAAATAATAATAAAAATAAATAATTGTTTGCTAGATTCGTCGAGATGTCATGTTGCTAATTAATATCACATCTTGGTAATTAACGTTATTAAAAATCATCTAGTGTAATTATACAACAATTCTATATTGTAAACATATTTAGCTTACCTCTATAATCCATTTATTTCATAATGTAAAATGAAGCGTCTCTAATTGGGGAACGAAACATGAACTAGCTTTATAGAACGCGTGAGCTGAGTGGAAGAATACGTAAAAATTGTTTCAAAATCACAGCTGCAAACCTAGTACCAGTTCACAATTTGACAGTTTGCAATGAATACATCGTAAACCAATAGTTATATAGGTATGAGAACATTAATGAAGCAAATATCATACCCTATTTTACATTAAATTATTTTTTATATTAAATATTATATTATATTATTTTTTTTATATTAAAATTTTTAAAAGTTTTTAGGACAGTAACAATTTTTGTTTAAGAAAAACCCGATTCGGTCTATTAAAATAATAAGTGTAAAACCTAACTAAAGTTGAAAGCAGATGGAACTCTATTTCTATAAATTTAATATGCAAATGAGTCTCGCCTGCCTCCAACTCTACCAGGTTTATCTGCTTTGTTTTTTGCTGTAGCATTTTTATGCTAATCGGTTTTTTTTTTTTAATTAATTAAGTTTATTTCACACTTTTTACGTTTAATAATAAATTTTGATGGTGCGAAGCGAGAAGAATATCGCTACTGTGTTAATAAGTTAGGTATACAATAATAGATTGACTAAAATATCAGACTTGACGTGCCCGTTGGCGAAATGGCAGTGACCCTGACTTATGTTATGGGATCGATTCCTGCCTAGATTCTGAAAAAAAATATATAAAAATATACGAGTCTGCTGTTACCTAAAACATAAGTATTAAGTTGCCAAACGCATATAATATTTATTTATAATAATAGACACCCATATTGTGAAAAAATAACAATTACCTTCGTATGTAATATTTTCTATACAAATCATAACAAATTTATTAACAGCATATATGTTAAAATCCGTTAAACCCTTTACTGTACCGAGCGTGTCAAGAATAATTTGGATACAAATAAAAATATAACCTGCCACTTATATAATAGAAATGACAAGCTAACCAACGACATAATGTTAGTTATAAAATAAACTATAAAATAAAATCATGACCGGATACACTCGATTATTTAATAACTTTATAACAATTTTATTGCGAGACTATTAAACAAAATTAAACGCAATCGTATCATCAAAGAATCTATTTATACTAAGAAATAAAAACACTTGTATATAACATTTTAAAAAATCTAACATACAAGCCAAAGAATGTCGGTCTCGTCCGGTCTTACAAAAAATTTGCACCTGCATAAAACTTCGCATTTAAAAGCTATCCTTTGATAGTATACTTAATGGAAACGATAAAATGCTAGAAATTTTCTGTTAATTATGTTTTTATTCTTTATTTTTTTGTAATACATGTAATCGGTCGTGATTATCTCGATTTAATAGTTGAGGTTTATTTTTAATCGTTTAAAAATATCTAGACTATTTTTCTTTTTTATTATTATCTCTGATTTTGTGTATTCTTTTAATTTACTTATTAATGAAATTATTATTAATTTGATTCTTATAAATTCTTATTAATTTATTATTATTAATATGATAAATATGATAATTTATTATTATTAAAATAATGTCAAATTATATATTATTAATAATATATAATTTGACATCATCTATATATATATAGGAGACTTTCTATAGATATAGTCACTCATCACGATATCTCTGAAACTATGAGACCTAAAAACTTGAAATTTGGTAGGAATATTCCTTTTGCCGAGTAGAGGTCAGCTAAGATCGGATTTTAAGAAATTCTACCTCTAAGGGGATGAAATGGGGAGACAAACTTTGTATGGGACAATGTGATTCCTTGGTCCAATCTACTTCAAATTTTGCATAAATATTCTTTAACAGAATTTATTGAAGACGTGTTTCGTATTTTAACGGAATTCATCCCCTAACCGGGTTAAAAGGGGGTAGAAAGCTATTTTGATATCAATACTCCTTAGTGCTTTTTTTTAATTACATTTTATTTTGACACATGTTTGACAATTCAATCGGTCTATTATATTATAATATTTTCCAGTATTGACGCAGGTGTAGGTGATATCTTTTTTTGGGTGCTCCTGGTGGAACAGCCAAGACTTTATATTAAACGTAACAAAATTGAGTTGTAAATATACCGTGTGGTCGCTTTATAGTGAAATAGTGTTTTATATAATATTTTTTGCTTCAATGTTGGTGTTGTTTAAGTCAAGAGTTTTAAACTAAATGACTCATCAGCATCAGGGAATCGAACCCACGATCCTAGAGCAGAAAGCAGGGTCACTACCAACTGTGCCGAGTCAATTAAAATTTAATAAATAATTATTATTACTTGCGGGTTTATTTAAATCTAAGAGACAAAATCGTGTTGACTTGTGGTGTAATTATACCTACGATACAACGAACGAACCATTGATGACCGTTCTGGTGTAGTGGTGCAAGTAGGCACCTCAACGCCTCGCCTCAATGGCGGTGGTCGTGGGTTCGATTCCCGCTCGGGGTAGATATTTGTATTTGTGCCAATATTTGTTTCAGGTCTGGGTGTATATCTGGGTGTATAGTGGGTTTCCAACAGAGAGCACGTAAAGCCGACGGTCCCGTTTGTTATCATGGATACCTTATAATAATTGTTACTTATGGTAGAGATATTATCCGCCAACCCGCAGTGGAGCAGCGTGGTGGATTAAGCTCCAACCCTTCTTCTATATGGAAAAAGGCCTTCGCTCAGCAGTGGGTTGTTTATAGGCTGATATAATACACTACAGTACCTACAGGAGCATTTGTGGCCTGCAGTGACGAAAATGAGCCTTACCATAAATATGAGAGTCCATCTAAGGGGAGACATTACTGCCGGACAGTTCTCAGACCTGTTGCTTAAAATAGGAAATGGTGATTTCCGGGAACTATATAATAATATAATGTATGAGTGTATATGAGTATGTATTTACCATAGACAAAGCTTAAGGTCAAACTTTTCTGTAGCGGGAGTATACTTAAGCGAAAGCTGCTTTTCTCACAATCAGTTGTATGTGGCATATTCCAGAATAACCTGGTGATTCTAGCACCGGAACGAAAAACAAAAAATATTGTTTATAAAGAAATACTACGGAAGGTGTCGTATTTCGATTTCGTTGTAAATAGTTAATACCCCCGTGTAACTTTCTCCAGATCAAAGGCAGAGCTTTGTGATCATAAAATATAACAATTTTTATTTTTATTTTAATGTTTATTTAAACTTTAAATCCGTACTCTATAATAAAGATTTTTATATTTTATAAATATTCAAATATTTTAACATAATAATTTATATGTTAATTAATAACGTAAAAAAAAAAAAACAAATAAAAATCCTATTATAACCATTTTCGACTTCGCGAACGAAGTCGCGGCCTAAAATAATTTGTTTGACAACTCAATTTGTCTATTATGAAATATTTTCCAGTATCGACGCAGGTGTAGGCAAAAAATATAAATTTATATTTTTTTTATTTTTTTTTTATTTTTTTTTTAGGAAACAAACAGTATGGTAGTACAATGAATTAAAATTCATACAACAAATAAATAAACCAATAAAGTTTCCAATAATAGACAATTCATAAAAGAGCAAAACAGCACACATTGATAAAAAAGTTAAAAAAATTTATCGAGAAATTACAAACATAAATTAAAATATGTCAAGTTATAATAAAAATTAAGAAATTAATAATCATGCATACGAATTTCAAATATAAATAAATTAAAAAATCAATCCAAAATTTTCACATTCGATCAAATAATAAAATCAAATAAAAAATTATTAATCAAAAAATTGAATCAAATAAGTAAAAAAAAAATATTAAAACAATTAAATTCTTAATCAATTAACCATAAATAATTAATTAAATAACAAAATCAATTTGAAATACCTACAACATTACTTCAATCAATCATGCGAACTATAGAATCAATACAATTATAAATAAATAAATATAAAAAAAATGAAATCAACTCAACTACAATTCACGAATTATTCATAATTAATTACAAATTACAAAATTATTGCATTTCTTATTTCTTTTCTTACACTTTGTATTGTACATGTAGCAAAATCAATATTGAGAAAACATTTGTTGTACTTATTACAAGCTCTAAAGATAAAGCAGTTTTGGGCATATTTAGTTCTAGTTTTAGGTATATAAAAAAGGGACTGGTTACGTGTATTTACTATGGGACATCTAAATAATACATTGCTTACTAAATAAGGTGAATCGACAAAATTATGGAGCAACTTAAATAAAAATATTTGATCTCTCTCCAATCGACGATTTTCTAAGGAAGGAATATACAGAATGTCTTGATGGTGCGGCAAAGCTTTGTAATTTAAATATTTCATAAATTTATGATTAATTTTTTCCAACTGTTCAACATGAGATTTATAGAAAGGATTCCATACGGTTGAGCAATATTCCAGGATAGATCTTGAAATTTTAGGTAAATACCCGTGCGAAGCCGGGGCGGGCCGCTAGTTATAATATATTTGATTCTGTAAAACATTATTAACTATACACAGTATTATTATATTTCTTAGATCACATTTGCATGCATTAACTAACCTTATTTTCACCTTCTAATGGCGTCATTCAAAATACAAAATTCAAATTACAATAACTTTCGATAGAGTAAAGCGGTTTAAATGAAAGGAGAACAGACGAAATCCAGAAAAAAAATGACAATGATTAACACCAATATCTAACAGGTATATATATATATATATATATATATATATATATATATATATATATATATATATATATATATATATATATATATATATATATATATATAATATACAAAAGCAAATATTTACTCCGAATGGAAATCGAATCCGCGACTTGATACCGACTATCAATGGAACTATTGTTATTACTAAACTAGAACGGACGTCACTAATCCTAAACCATATCAAAATTATTATATTCCTCAACGCTATGTACATATATTGATTAATTGCTGACAATATTTAATATGATTACATTCCGTTTCTCATTCACATACCGACAGTAAAAAAGTCACATATATCATAGAAAAGTTACATTTTCTATAACGTATTTGACAAGTTCGTCGCTGTATCTGGAAAGTTCACTGAGAAATCTTGGTTTATAACCTCTGGAAGTCGATGCATTTGTTTGTTAGAATGTCGCCATTCAGTCTTTATGTATCTTTTAACAAATAAAGTACCAAGAGTTACTTTATTTGTACTTGTACTATTCCAGCCAGTGTAAAATAACTCATACTAAGTTCGATCGCGCCTATTGTATAGAGAAGAAAAGTATACATAAATAGTGGTTAAATCTACTCCTATATATCTATAGAGTGATATTTTTACAGTCTAACATTTCTGTTTTCTCTTCTTCTACTAAATTGTCTTCTAAAAAAGTGATGTATGAATTCGGAAAGATAGATCTTGAGATTAGCAAGTTAAAAAAAGCGAACATTTCTGGTTTATAATATTATAATAGATACAGTATAATAATCATGAAAACTGTTGCCCTGTTCATATTTTATCGAGAATATTATAGGTATATATAGGTTCTTTAAGCTTTTCCAAATTTTTTTTTTAAATATTGGATAATTGTTGTAGCGATAAAAATGTCATTCGTTTTATAACGGACATTAAGAAATTTTCTCAATAACCACATCATTTATTTTTTATTATTATGGAATAATGGTTTAAACTTTTATTTTGATTAATTTAATATTACACAAGTCAAGTCATGAAAAATATGCAATCAGTTCATAAATGTTATGTCATATTGTAATAAGATGTTCACGCCTACATTGTAAGGAATCAAAACACCGATCGAACAATGCAAGAGACAGCCCGACATATTGAAAATGAGGATGAATTCATTTTCAATATGTCGATCCACAACTATTTAATTGTGTTTAAATTTTTTTTTTAACAAATCGATATGGACTTACGAGTAGTATTCATACGTCATCCAATTTATTTTGTGATTGATTATATTGATTATTGTTTTTTGTTTTTAGTATTGTTCATGTTTAGCTAAAATCTTATTTTTATATTGTACGTTAATTTTTTTATGTCTTTTTTTTTCCTTTTACTATGTCTAATGAATTGGGTTCTTTCGGCCTGTAATATTAGATGTAAGTAAGAAATAAATAAATCAATAAATAAATAAAATCGTTAAAACACAACTACTGCTTAGTAAAACGTTTTTGTGTGTTATACAAAAAAAAATTGTTTGGTTTGATCGATTTAACAGTTGACACTAACTCAGGCCTCGGTCACACCTTTCGGGTCCGAATCGTGACTTAGTGTCATCCTATTTTGTGACACGTCGTAGCACCGTGTCACGATATCGTATATAACACGTCAACGTTCACGTTTTTTTCCTTTACTTTGCTTGCAATTAGTGTGTTTAATTGCTAATACATTTTTATATCATATCCACTTGTAATAAATCATAATGTTTTCAAACAAGTTCTCGTATAAATCAAGGTTTATTTTTAATGTTTTTTTTTTTTAATGTTCGCATGTGGTTGTTGCGGTTTTGGTTTGTACTCAAGGTGTGGACGATCGGGTGGCTCAGTAGGTAGAACATGAAACTGAGTTGATAAGAAATAGTCGTATGTTCAAATCCAAGCTGGCCTCGCTGAGCTCTCAAGTTTTTAAATTCATCTATCGCTTGGAAGTAAATGAAAAAAGGGAGAGTACATTTATGTTGTGACAAAAATATCCGAGACATGTTTATCCACAAGCCTACAGTAGAGCAGCATGATGGATTAAGCTCTAAACCTCCTTTTCTATAGAAGAGTTTAGAAGATAGAGTATATAAATAGTATACACGTTTAAATAGTACCACTTTTTATTTTAAGTTATTTTTTTTTATAAATCGTGTCTTTAAAATTGAGCCTCGATAGTTCAACTTGTATTCGTAATTCATTATTTCTGTCTGTTAATGCACATATTTTATAATTTACATATAAAAGTATCGTCAAGAATTTGCCATTTGAATATAATAGCAAATGACTGAAACAGATGGACGCCTGGCAATTTATATGTTAATGTTTGAATGGCACATCTGTCGTCTTTAAAGGCATAACTAACTATGCATGCTTGCATGCATGAATGCATATGCTAATGCTTTTGTTCGTTATATGTATTTTTTACGTCTATTTTATGTAATTTTTAACGCTTTTAAGTTAGAAATATTCAAGGATATTGTTTTTATTTCATTAGTTACAAGTATTATTGTATTATTATACTGATTTCATTACATTAATTTATAAGGGTCCCTTTCCCATGTTAATGGGAGTATAAGGGCGAGTGGCGATAGTTTTTTTTTAGTTAATATAAATTGTACAGTTGTATGGAACTGATGGTGGTGGCTATGTACAAGTTTGGTTTAATGTTAAGGATAAATAATAATAAAACTTGCCTTCCGATTTAATTTCAAAGAAACATGCCTGTGCAAACTATTTGATTTTTTAGAAATTCTGTGCGGTGTTATCAGAAAATAAAACTTAAAATATAGTTTAATTTTAATGCATATATTTTAAAAAAATGGGGATTCTATTTCATCTATAGTAAAAGATATTAGCATATAGCACGTCAATGTCGAATCTGACACAGAAAATGTTTGCGGGCGACACTCGTCATTTCCACTTAAGCAAAGCAAAGTTGCTTAGACTTTTAGGCTACTTAATATATAGTGCTGGTAAGACAAGCTTTAGTTCGTAGTGGAGATTAACAGCTTATCGAACTTGGTAGGTTCTAGTTAACTCTTTCTAATAGTTTTAAATAATTTTACTTATAGGTTGACTCTTTAAACTTGAAGTCTGAGCCGGTGGTCCTTACAGATTATATTAAATCATACATCCACTGTGAAGGCTTGATATTACTGAAGATATTATACTATTTTGACAAAGATAGTTTGCAGGTAAAAGACAATTTTTTGTAAGTTTAATTAGATAAATTTCATGTTCTATTCTGCTTAGAAATATTTTTCTTCTAATATTTTAGAATTTAGGCTGATTCCCTTACCTTTATTCACATTTTTTGATTTATCTTTTTACTGTTATTTTTCAATGTTCTTGAGTGTTATTTTTTTACCTAGAATAGTACAATGGGATCATATGTTATTTCAGATGGAATACTAGTTTTAGTGTCCTTGGCCTGGTGACCGGATACTACATATTTATACATATTAAGCAGAACTTCCTGTGTCTTTTGTTTAAAAAACTCAACAATAATTTTTTTTTTATATTTTAACATTTACAAACACCTTAACCTCAACGAACCCATCGAACCAGGCATAATTTTAATTAATCGGTCACATTTATTTAAACACAAATATAACTAGAAAAAACCTTTACGACCGCCTTTTACAACACCTCGGCAAGAAAGAGGTCGGTAGTACTATTCTGAAGAAAGAGGTTAGTACCTACTGAAGGTCACCGCACGGCAAATATTAATTAATATTGTTATATAATATTAATCAGATTCTTTCTTTATATACATGGGCTGACAATTTCTATATTTCTTGTAGTCAAGTAACAGACATAAGATATTGTTTGCTGAAGAACGTTATGTTCATACTGACGGTCGCGGATTCGATCTCCGTTCGAATATTTATTTGTATTTGTCCAAATGTCTATGGTCTATTTGCCTGTCCTTGTGTTCACAGTGCCTCTGAGAGCTCGTAAAACCAACGTAACCGGTTTTTATCATTACCACATTATAACAATTACTCTTGGTAGTGTAATAAATATTATTCGCCGCTGGATATATTAGGCTGTTTTAGTTCAAGATATTGTACCGTATAAGATCGCCTAGCATTCGTTTGGACCCCTCGTTCAAAAGATAAACCAACCATTAAAAAATTCACTCCAATTGATACAACAATAAAAAATTCTAAAATCAATATAATTATTTTTTTGTAATGCTTCGCTATGGATTATTTACTTTAGAAATAATCAATTTATTTATAAACAAAATTGCACTTTAAGTAATTGTAATATGGTTTCGAATAAATATAATTTGTTAAAGATAATGAATTGAGAAATTTAATTAGAACTAGTTATTTACTGTAAACTTGTACGCTATTTTTATAACGGTGAAAGTTAATCAATTCGATATTGTCTCTATTAATTTAACTTTAGTAGTATTTTAGGTTGAGAATATTATTCTAATTTTGTGAAAATTTTAAGTACCTTATCTAATACATAAGTATAAAATATTTGATAGTTTGTTTAAAAAATTAATAGTTTTATTTTTTATTTATTGGTTTAAACATATTTTCATTTTTTAATTAAATAACGCAGACCAATCTTATCTCATTGATCTAAAACTTTTAATATCCTTAAAATTTATTATATTCCGCGATCTGATCATTTATGACAATCGTTCCGGTACAGTGGTGCGAGTAGACACCTCAACGCTGACGGTCGATAGTTCGATTTCAGTATTTACCACAAACACCTGATAGCGATAGTTAATCATAGTAAGGAATTGATCCGCCAACCAGCGTAAAGCAGCGTGGTGGATTAAGCTACAACTGTTCTTCTATATGGAGAAGAGGCACTGCCCCAGCAGTGGGACGCTTACAGCTGATTAAGTATCAGTAGCAGGTTGTTTTTTGTTACCAGTTTCCAGGGCTGTTAATACTAGTAAAAGGTTGAGCTATGACGCATAATATGTAACTGTACTGTACCCTATAAATCACTCACATATGGGCAAAGACATTTTTTAAGGTTTCCACACGATATTTTCCTATGCACTTGTCCTAGGCTTATAAAATCTTAGCAGTAACCTTAAGCCCTATGAGGGAGGCCTACGTTCAACATATAATCCTGATATGATGATGACGATGAACCTTAAACGACATTGAGCGATGACCACGATGCTTAGTTATCTAGTACATCTTAAGTATAATCTCACTTTTTTTTCTATATTGACAATACATTTATTTCGCGGTGAAATTAAAGGCTCAAAAAATTTCACTATGGGCTTAGAAAACGAAAATAATGACATCTCCTTCCATCTCTGTACCGTCCTCATATTTACATCTCTTTCTAAGGTCAGCTATTCTCAATCAATACTGACTCATCATTTTTTCTTCAGTGACTTGACACTTCGTATAGGAGAAAGTATACTAAAATGTATGTCGTGATAAGAATAAGTACATAGAATGTACCTAACGTAATTTCCTATTTAATTTAATTGAGTTCTTATAAATTTATTTCACACATTTCGCAGTAACAGAACTATTATAATAGGCAAAAAATTTGGCTATTTTAAGTTATTTTTTATGTAGAGAAAATGTCATCATCGTTATCATATGAGCTATTGGATGTCCACTCATGCATGCAGGCCTCCCCCGTCAACGTCCAGAGCAACTGATTGTTCTATGTATTGCTTTTCATTTGTGGGTCCCTCCTCTCGGGTTTTCTAATACTCGCCACGCTTTGCGGGTAGATTAGTGAGCGCAGTGTGTTACGGCAGGGTATGGTGACGTTGCGCGGGGCGTCGCACAAGAGAGAGTGCCCGATGTGACTGCCGCCTGCGGGCCACGGAGCAACGTACGCGGTACCCGTGGTCCGCCTTGTAAGGGCGGGTGAGGGCGCACGGCAGGTTATTTTAGTGACATTTTTTCCCGCTAAAACCATATTGTTTGGTGTACAGTTGTTCGCATAATTAAGACCTTAATCGCCTTTTATGACACCTCGGCAAGAAGGAGGTCGAGACTATTCTTCTTTGCCGGCCACCACACGGCGAAAAGTAAATGTAACATTTCAAATAAATAGTACCTGTTTGAAAAATGTATTATTTGGAAAGTTCATTAGACGTTCCAGATGAAAAGCTTGCTAAAAGTAATGATAAGCGAGCAGTAGTAATACAAGTCACCCAAATATAATGAATCAACGCGGGTGAAACTGCGAGGGCAGTCTAGTCGTAAGCTGGATATAAGCATAGTTTAGTTTGTTATTAAGGAAAATATATTGACCTATAAGAAAGTTACAATTCATCCTAGGTATTCATGGTGAATTAGTCATACTATCCTTTGGCTTCACTGGCTTAAAGGTTGCCGAGCTGTAGATTGACACTAGTGTAATGTATTGTTAACTCTTAACTACCGTTTATATTGGAACTTACTTCAGTTGCTTCTTGGGATGAGTTATTCCCAGGAACTACAAAAAAAAAATTGTATAATCATGAAGTGTAGTCAATGTTTATAAAAAATATACATCATTAAATTAAAAAAGAATCGATATTGATTTAAATAACTTAAACTTTAATTTAATAACTCTAACTTTCCCTGCCATTTTTAGTTTGACGGTCGTCTCAATAGACGTGAGATTTTTTTGTTTGTTAAACCGATAAACCTTGAAAGTATTAAACCGAGTTGAACAATAATTCACCGATAGAAAGCTACATTACACAAAGGTAATGGCATTTAAAAAATCAGCTTTAAAAGTAATAATTAGCGTAGGTTGATACAATATTTTTATTAGGTAACATAATCTCTGCCTTAGGCGTGAATGTTTTACGCTTATTTAATATCATAATTTTCATCTCCACCATTATTATCGGTATTGATAGATATTACTCATTATTTAGCGCTAACGGCTCTTTACAGTTTGAGATTTTAACCTTTGCAGTATGATAAAATAACCACATAATGTTAGCTAACTGATAAACAAGTATGCTTAATTAAAAAAAATTCAAAAAACCCGACTGCGTAAAATACTCTTATTAGAAACTAAAAAGAATAAAACAATTTACCAGCTTTCATTTGATACCCATATTGCTACAGTAAGAAAAAAAATTCAACTCCCCCCCCCCCCTCATTCCGCCATTTGCGGGCGCATTTTTGAAAATTTATATAGCCTATGTCACTGCTATAATTTAGACAAATCCAACGACACCTCATATGTCAAAAAACGTCCAGCCGTTTGGGCTGTAGGGCGTGCCAAAGAAATGGACATACATACATACATACATACACTCGAAAAACATAACCCTCCTTCTGTCGCAGTCGGGTAAAAAACAAATTTTATTGTCTTACTGAGCTTAAAATAAGGTAAAAATTTAAACTACTTTCTGATATACAAAATATAGTTTTCAAATATATATTTTTATTGTAATTTATGAACAAAGTCGCAGTTTATAACATATCTTATAATAAAAACCACATTAAAAAATTCTCGTAAAATATATATCATATGCGAAAGTAATCTTATTTGCTGTCATAACAGGTTTTTAGCTAAATATTGTAGATTAGTCGATGACTTGAGTGAATTATGTGACCGCAAGTAGCTCGCTTCTAAATATTTTCTTTTTGTATCTTGTATTAAATTTTCCAGCTTTTTTTTACAATGCTTTGAAAAGTACAGTTCTTTTTCCTTTTTTAATTATAACTAGGAAAACCGCACAGATTTACCCGCATTGGTCTACAATTATTGCTTTACTTCTTGCTTAAAAGGCTTCGAAGTTAAAAAAAAAAGTTTCAAAATCATTCTTACAAATTCTATATATATCACTACGATTTTATCATTATATTTTTTAATTTATTTATAATAATAAAATGGGGTTAAATATAAATAAGACATTCATAATTGAATTAAAAATATAGTAAATATGAAAATAAATTATATGCATAATTTAATATTTGTTAATGTCCGCATAAGGCTGACCTCACATGCCCGGAAGCGGTATCTGGCATCCGAATCCGAATCCGAATATATATATATATATATATATATATATATGTACTAACGATTTTCATGAAATTTAGTATGCAGGGGGTTTTGGGGGCGATAAATCGATCTAGCTAGGATTTATTTTTAGAAAATGTCGTTTTATCCCTTTTTTATGCAATTAAAAAATATCATTAGAATACGATGGTAAATTTCGTGGTCATTGATAAGCTTATATCAGCTCGGATGGGAATCGGGCGGATTCTAAATCAGAAAACCCGGGTTCGAATCCAGGTATCTACAGACCAATTTTTTTTCCTTTTTTTTCAAGTTTATTTTTTTGTGAGAAAAACTATTATTGAGAGCTCTTTTTATTTTTTAATTTTTATTTAAATAACCACTTCCTATTATTTTACTATTATGTTAGTAAGATCGAAAATATTATTTATGTTTCATCAGTATGTAATGTATCTAAATATAATTTAACCGAGCAAGGCTCAGTCGTCCAGGTACTATACTATAACTGACATTTATGTTAGAGACCACCTGACCAAATTTTGACTGTGTGAATTTATTCAAATGAAATTGTTGTATGTGTCCAGCTTTAAATTTAATTCCATTTCACAAATAAAACTTGTATCGTAAATCGTCACAAAAATTAGCAATTCGAACACTTTCACGTCTCAAAACCTTAAAACACAAATGATAATTATAAAAACATCAAATGATCCTAGATGAAAACATTTCTTAAAATTAATAGTGAAATTTTACGACGGAATGTGAATTTTAAACAACTATAAAATAGATTATTTGAAACGATTATTGGATATATAAACAAATACAGTAAACAATTTCTATTTCTATTGATATAAAAAATAAATCTTGTATGTAATTGTTCCGGGACAAATAGGCTGACGAAATGCGTATAACTAGAATTCACGTATGGTTTTACCTGCTTTGGATTTCGCTACTTGCTACATTGATATATATTTTTAGTTATAGATAAAACGCAATGTATCTTACTTTACAAACGTA
Organism: Euphydryas editha; assembly: GCA_036937285.1. Classification (NCBI taxonomy): domain Eukaryota; kingdom Metazoa; phylum Arthropoda; class Insecta; order Lepidoptera; family Nymphalidae; genus Euphydryas; species Euphydryas editha. The sequence goes on along the minus strand of JAUPFZ010000008.1, from coordinate 19,185,683 downwards.
TTCCAACATTTTTTTTTATTTATTTTTTATTTATTTTACTATTAATAGGATAAGGTTTTTTTAGTTTGAAATATGAGTTATTATTTTTGGGTTTTCAAAGTTTTTAAAATTTAAACCCTTCCTTTGTTGCAATAGCAAATAAAAGTTTCTACGCGAACTAAGCTGGGACAACGGCTTGTATAATAATGTCCTAGCTGTTATGTTATTACAGTTTTAAAAGGGAATTGAGGATTCTACAGATAATCATTTTAAAGTTACAGGCGCGCGTGATATATAAGCACATATACTGCAAACAGTACACACACATATGTAGAGTACGTTTATTTATATAATATACATGTACAAAATTAACAGGTACCATAAAACAATTTAGTCATCGACGAATTTGTTTTCACGATGACGAAATGTAAGCAAATGTGCAGAAAATGGTATGTACTTAAACCTTTGTATGATTTATGATTTATATACATTTTGTTTACTTTACGAATGAATCGAAAATATAATATCTTAAATTTAATTATCTATATCTAATTAATTATCTATATCTTATTTAAAACGCCTTCAAATGTGGTCGAAATGTATTTTATCCTATTTTGAATTACATTTCATATTTTTACTTTATTAACTTCTGATGAGTTTATTTTAAGTTATTTGTAATTTAGTAAGCATTTAAGTTTTATTGAAAATTGACTGTTAGGTGAAATATAGGTACATTTTAAGATATGCGTTATTAAACTGGTAAAATTGTCAAACTCTAATATAAGTAATCGTACTTCTATTTGGTAAAGCATTACTATTAATTTACTTAGTAAAAGACATTATGAGCTCCCTGTTACAATTCGATAAAAATTGTATTTAGTTTGCTGACACGTCAAAATGTATAAATATATTGAAAAATTATTATATGCCTGTAAATACCACTGACGATTTTTTGGAATAAAATATTTCTCGCGCGTACGATCTCGCGGTAAATTACCAGACTTGATTCTAGTGCCCGCACAAACTCAGAACGAGTCAATTCTCTCTTCTTTCTCTCGTTCACAGTCTTGACATAATTATGTAACCCTGTCATAATATCTTTGACATGTTTTGCGCTTCACTGCTTATATATGACGCGAGTATAATGGCAAACAGGGCTGTTTCACATCATATATATAGTAATTGATATTATCTGCCCTACTTGCGACAGTATGTTAAGAAATACTGTGTTAACAATGACATTATGGGAGTAAGGTTTTTTATATATTCGATGACGTCGTATGACAGCTACTAGCAACTAGACTTTCTAACAGGTTACACTATATATTCTTGTGAACTCATCTGAACTTAATCAGCCTGTAAGTGTCCCACTGCTGGACAAAGGCTTGTAGGAAAAACTTAAAGCTTAATCCACCACGCTATACCATGTAAATTCCGTACCATGAGTAACGATTGCTATTAAAAGTCTATGACAAAAACCGGGACCGACGGTTTTACGTGCTCCCCAAGGCATGGTGGGGAGACCCATAAGAATATACACCCAGACCAGAAACATATATTTATATTAGTACAAATATTTGCACCGAGCGGGAATTGTACCTGCGATCACTGGTGTTGAGGCTACTAGTCGCACCGCTACACCAGAAAGATTGTCATTATTAATGTATCAGAAGTTTTTGTTTTATTTTTACCAATATTTAAAACTTGTAGCGATTGCTAGGACAAAACTAAAAATACAAAAATGTGACAGAAATCGAAACTTAACATAGATGAATCTGTAGCGACAACTATCTCGCCACATATGAACTGACGTATCCTACATCGCCCTATCAAAGTTATCAAAGCGATTGAGTATATATACAAGAACCCGACAACAAGCGTTAAGTGGCGCGTAGCCCACCAGACGCAACACCGTCTGGTCGAAGGATCCTTCCTTTTCAAGGGCAGCCTCATATTCTCTACAAATCCACGCAGGACATCTAGTATTAGGATTAAATAACAAAGAAACAAAACAATTTTTACGAGTTGAACTCAAGTATAAAGTGTACTGTACTCCTATAAAATATTATGAAATAGTTAAATTTTATATCGTAAAGCGCAGTAGGCAGTATCGAAAAGTGCAGTTTTTCGCAGTACCTAGATTTATTGATTTTAAAAGAAAACCATTTTTTAACCAAGATTATTAAATAAAATTTATTAATTCAAAGGTCATAAAAGCAAAAGTGAAAAAGCAATATAAATCAATAATATTCGTTTCAGATCAGACCGGAGTCGCACATTACCATATTACAATTAAATTTTAATAAACACCAGTTTCATCTTTTGCATCATTCGTATTTTTTTCTATAGATAGTTGAAATTTTTTTGACAAAGGAGATATTTCAATAATATTATTTAGATATATTACAACTACTTATCGGATTTTTTTAAATTATGTTTTAAAAGATATCATCGAGGAGTTTAATTCCTTAATCAAAAAGTTTAGTTGCATTTGTATTTGACTAACTCCTTTTGAGAGGATAATAGAAGATTTAGGCTAAAGATTATTATTCGTGAAAGTATATAAGTGTCGCTGAAGTAATCCTTTGCTAGTCAAGGTTCTGTTTTCTTCTTAAAAAGCAGTATAATATCATTCAATAGGCTGTTCTACTACAGGTTGACTGATACACATGTCTCGGAATCTCTTTCCAGACAAACATAAACCGATCGCTCACCGCTGGGTAGAAGATGAACATTAAAGAACTTTGCTAGCCAGAATTTTGTATCTGTGACTGTCGATCCCGATCACGTATTTTATATCCACCGGACTATCGGATTTTTATTGATAAAATAATTTAATCATAGAATCTTATTTCGCGTTCCCCGCACGCGATGCTCTTGTGAACAAGTTACGACTATTAATTTGCATATTAAATATTTCATATATATTTCATATTGACATATAAATAAATATCTACATAAAAACACCGCTTTGAATTCATAATTACGATTCTAATGATTAGCAATACATTAACTTTCCATGCTAGGTAATGGTGTCCAGTTTTCATGGCTATAGAATTAAAATAACTTTAATCGACCGTGTATGTATCTTATATTTATCGTTAATCGAACTATTAAATGAATAATAACCAATTAAGAATTGAACTTTGAAATATTTATGTTTTTAAGATATTAATGGACGGATTTTTCTTTAACAACAATTTTTCTTTTTTGATAAAATATCTAGACCGCAAGATATCGAGTCATAAAAATAATACAAAATATACAGTCTACAGTCCAGATATACAGTAATAAATACATGTAAGTATTTTTTTTTTTTTACATAACGAATAAAAAAATCTGAGTTGAGATAACTTTGCAAATATATAAAGGAATTTTAAAGGTCGTGAATTTAAAACTTCGCTAGTAACGAAGGTTTACGTGCTAAAGCTTAAAAAATCCATGTCGTGAGCGATAATGAATGATTTTTTTTTTAAGTAACCAATGCACCACCATTAGATCTTATCCTTCTCTTTATTTATTTTATTTTTTAATTTAAATATTTTAGTACACGCACCAACAGTGGGTAAAAAATACAAACATTTGTACTAGGGCACAACTTTTTCCTTTAAGAAATATCCTCTAGTAGGCCAATGGGAGGAAAAGTAATATGAAAAAAGCGAACTTAGTGAGTACTTACATGTACCACGTAATTAAGATTTAAAAAAAAAAGACTAGAAATAAAGAAATAAGCTATATTAAACTATAATCTTTATAACATTTTAACGCTGTTACAGTTACAAACTAAACCAAGATGTACGATAGGTCGTTAATTATTTACCGATATTTCAAACCAGCAACTGGATTAACAACCTTCATCGTGGTATGTACTCGTCTATTAAATTACAATACGATTTCTTATGATCACGAAATAAATTTTAAATCATTACGTCCAACAATTTTTATATTATGGTACTTAAATCGTTTTGTTATTGTTTAAATTATATTGTGTTTGAATTGCCTCGCAAAAAGTGATAACATAATGTATATATAATCACAAGAAAATATAGTTGTTCGAATCGATTAAGTCAATTGTCACCGTTCCATAATATACGTACTATTTGCTGATAGTTCAATCGTAATTGGTTTTATGATTCGTCGTCCATTGACAAGTTTCGTTCTTAATCTCCCAAAACAATTTATTTGAAAAACCGTTCAAGTAAATTTATATAAGAACTTTTCGAAAGCATAATCTATGAAATACAATAGTTATAGCATTTGATTTACGTTTGATGAAGATATTATATTACGTACACACGAGAGAAAGAGAGACAGAGAGAAAACTTTATGAATTCATATCTTGGTAAAACGTACAATTCGAAACCACTGCTCATTTTATAAAAATTCATATGATGATGATGATGACGACGATCAATACAAAATATCACGCTATAAATAATTAAAGCGGAGTCATTACTATATAACAAACAAACCAAACGAAAGATTCACATTCAATGGTCCATAAAAATGAAAATCCTGTGTTGGGAATCTGGAAACGCATTAACACCGACACAAACAACCAAACCACGACAAACATTTATGGCCTATAAAAATATTTGTAGTGAGCGGAGATCGAATTCGAAACCACTAGTATAGCAGCCAGTACTATAACCACTGCGCTAACTAGTTTAGCTATGAGCCCCAAGCTAGGAGAGATTTTGAAGTGGTAGCGATAGCAATATAAATTAATTCACCATACCTCATAATAAATAAGAGTCATTTTGTATCTAATTAATGTAAAGAAAATAATATAATTAATGTCTGTCATTATTTATTTTCGACGTTTAGTTAAGATGTTTGGTGAGATTGGTAATTATTCGCATAGCTTTTACTCGTAATATTAATAACATCTACAAGACAGATTGATTAGTTAATATATATATACATATATATATATATATATATATATATATATATATATATATATATATATATATATATATTTGGAATGATTGTTCGTTTGATAAGAATTAGAAGGAACGGAATACTTTGACAATGTATTCGTATTATTTTATATTATTGCTATAAGATCGGCTAGCCGGTTATACATTTATAGGTTTATACGTATGTATGAGTGAATCCACTCGATATTAAGCGGTCTGTGTATAAAAAATATTTTTGAGAGCATGGTTATCGAGAAAGTCTATACCTATATGATACATATATGAAACTGCGTGTTGAGTTTTATCTTAAATATTTTTTAACTTTATAATCAGAAACGTAAAATACTAAGTAATAATAAAAATATATTTAAGTAACGAATATTATCACATTATTTATTTTTGTAATTGTATAATAATAAATCTACAATTTGTAATGTTTTTTTTTTTACAGGTACTTTTTTTTATTATGGAAAAACCGGAAAAAGTGGAGATGAAAATTAACTTGATTTACGTGAGTTTTTAAATAAAACGTTAATTTTATTATACTATGTTAAATTATGTTTTTTTATAATAAGTTTATTATAAAATAAGTATTAAAAAAAATTGTGAAATGGTTGTTCTAAAAAAAAAGTGCGAAGAAATCGATGAGGAAACTTTGTTTACCGTAATTTTTTTTTTTTTTACATTGCAAGACAGTATTATAATTCTTAATATTGTGATCACAAATTTTGAGAGTTACTATTGAATTTATTTATTTTTTGTTGTCTTTTATCGAGGCTGTAGTAGCCTAATGAAAATAATATTGTAAAATGACAAATAAAAACTACTTCAAAAGCTAATTTGAATAAAGCTTTATTTAATTATATGAATTGATTACTTCCAATCCTTTCAAGCATAATCTAAATATATTTAGATTTATTATCAGTTAGTCTACTTTTAGAAAGTTCTGAAATAATATGATTTTTTTTTTTTGTTCAATAATTGATCCAATTTAAAATAATACCATTTCCGGTATGTAACGAAGTGATTGAAAAACGAACAAAAGCTGAACTAATTACACGTTTTATAGAAATCCTATGGGAGATTTGTGAGAAGTTCTTTGTTTTGTTTCAATTGAAAGTAACGCTACTCGTATTATTTACAAGATGTAACATTTTAACGACTAGTTATTTACAATAGTTTTACATCGTTTTTTTTTGAATAACGAGGTCGTGTAATAACTATAATTATTTTAGATTTATATGCCCCAATTTCACGTATTATCATCAGTCCGATTTCCTGAGAAATATTTGAATGTTATATAGTCTGTTTAATTAAGTATTTAAATACATTATTTATTTACTGTTTATTACTATATATGTATTCTGATAAATTTATATAAATATTGCATCCATACTCGTTGCTGAATCGGAGCCACAACCCTGGAGCGTAAAGGTCATAGGCAATTACGCCAACAGGCCTGTCTAATATAATAGGCTATTAAATATTATTATTATTATATTACACTGAGTACAGTCCGATATAAGTCTAAGACTGCCTACCCGGGCGTCCTAGATATCATCCGTAAATGGATTCCCCTGCGACACAAAAACAATGACGCATGAGGACTAACCATACAAGTAAAAAAAAACAACAAAATTTTAACGTGGTAGAAACACCAAGTCTTTAAATTATAGAAACTGATAACTCAAGTTTTTTTTTTCACTGTCAAGTATACTTATGCAAATATTTAACGGCTTTCACTCAATATAAACTAACAACGAGAAACACACGTCTGGTCGTAGTATTTTACTTGTATTATTTTTACTTTAACTCGTCGCGACTAAGAACGCTAAGATAAACATCAGACAGACTCCTGTTGTCCTGGTGTCAAAAGCCTTTGAACAAGACTGTCATCAGATAAACATACGGGACATTAAACAACTTGCCTTCTTAGAAGTTTCTATGGAGAACAAAGATTCTTCTTAGGCGTAACCGGTTTTAACTAGTTTTATTAATATAAAAAAAATATTTGCATATCATTTATCTTCTTATTCTATGATTTGTTATCTACGGAATAACGACTGAGTATAGTAATTTTATTTTTTATAATGGTTTTTACACTATCCAGTTTTTATTTTTTTATAACATAATATTAGAATTAAATAGGCTAATATTGAAAATTTATTTCGTATCTTGTTAGAAGTTGTTCAATAAATATAATTCAATGAACCTGTACTATGTTTATTGAACAAGACTATAAGGAACAAGGTAATAAAAATCAAGTTAGGAATTATATGACAAGCGCAATGGCGAGCTCAATATTACGTTGCGAAATAAGCCACATTAGCCATTGGATGTCCTCTGCTAAACATAGGTCTCAGCTATGATATGCTGGGGATTTGCCAATACTGCGCAAATTAAACGTCTCCTTTCTGGGTAATGGTATTCGCATGTATAATAAAATCCCATAAACAATTTTGGAATTGTCTCAACGGACTCGGCACTTTGGGAGTGCAATACCGTACTAAACCCCTGCGGGAGCCTTCAGCCGCTTTAATTGGAGGGTCCCGGATCTGCAGTCAACAGGATCCCTCCAGCACGCCAATAGGCCTGTCTATTACAATAGACTATTAAATATTATTATTATATTACGATATGACTCATGAGGACTAACCATAAAGGTACTAACTATACAAATAAAAGAATTAACAAAATATGAACGTGGTAGAAACACCAAGTCTTTAAATTATAGAAACTGATAACTCAAGTTTTTTTTTATTTCACTGTCAAGTATATTTATGCAAATATTTAACGGCTTTCACTCAATATAAACTAACAACGAGAAACACACGTCTGGTCGTAGTATTTTACTTGTATTATTTTTACTTTAACTCGTCGCGACTAAGAACGCTAAGATAAACATCAGACAGACTCCTGTTGTCCTGGTGTCAAAAGCCTTTGAACAAGACTGTCATCAGATAAACATACGGGACATTAAACAACTTGCCTTCATAGAAATTGAATATAATAAATAGAATTGTCTCAACATAAATTTAAAGATTTCATTTTAAACAAAATTGATTAATCGTATTATTCGGTGCAGGATTACTTAGTCGATAAAGATGTGTGGACTTAGTGGCGCTGTATTATTTCATGCAAGATCTAATTTTTGTACTAAAACGCAGTTATTTATTTTCAAAAGAGTAACTGCGGAGTTTCTTGCCGATTCTTCTCTGCAGAATCTACATTCCGAATCGGTGGGTATTTTTACAAAATAATAATCACTTTAAAGTTTTAATTTGAATAAAGTTGTTTTTGATTTTGATTTTGACTCGCCACGCTTGGCAGGCGAGTTGGCGAGCGCAGTTTGTTGCGGCAGGGTATGGTGACGCTGCTGCACATCACCACCTTGGTTGGTGTACAGTTATTCGCATCACTATGGTCTTAGTCGCCTTTTATGACACCCCGGCAAGAAAGAGGTCGTGATTATTCTTCTCTGCCGGTCACAGACAAGACAGTTATAATTTTATTTAATTACCCTAATTCAACATTATTCAGCTGAAAAAATGTATAAAAAAAGAAACGAGAAAACAAATTTAATGTGTTTAATATATCTAAATATTAGCATTATGATTTATAAGTTATCCTCTTAAAATATAAATAAATATAAATATAAATATTAACCAACAATCACACCACGTTAACGTAGCCCCGTGCTAAGTTCGTAAGAACTTGTGTTACAGGTACTAGGAACGGAAATAAATTTAAGATATAAATACATATATACATAAATACACATCCATGACCCGGTGCAGACATCTATATTCGTCATACAAATTATCTGCACCTGGCGGGATTCGAACCCGCGACCGCTGCGTAAAGTGTCCAGTTGCCTGACCACTTGACCAGCCGGCCGCCGGCAAATATATATAGTTCAATAATTATATATAAATGATCGTATTAAAACTCACATCGGTTTTTCATGTTGTTCGTGTATAATCTGAACAAATAAAAAATATATATTTACCAACCAATGAGCTTCCTCATTATTTACTTACTAATATGAGTATTAATCAATGTATTTGTTCTAGTATCATGTTTGCGCATTCAATTACATTTATGACTATAGATATATTTAAGTAAATAATGCCGTGTAATTTAATATAGGATATAATCACAATAAACATTAAAGCATTTGCTGTTGAAGGGTTCTAGAGAATATACATAGTTGACGACTTATCTGGTGTGGTGGTGCGAGTAGGTAGTTGCCTCAATGGCGGAGATCAAGGATTCGATTACCGCTTGGGTAGATATTTGTATATGTAGGTACAAATATTTGTTTCTGGTCTGGGCTCATATCCTTGGGAGTCTCCCCACCGTGCCTCGGAGAGCACGTAAAGCTGTCGGTCCCAGTTATTATCATAGACGAGAGCGTTACTCATGGTAGTTATATTATCCGCCAACCTGCAATAGAGCAGCGTAGTGGCTTAAGCTCCAACCCTTTTCCTAGCCTCTTTGCCTAGCAGTGGGATGTTTTACATGCTGATTCAGTTCAGTTCAGTTCAGAGAATATAGTTTATACCAAGTTATATATATATATAAAGAGACTTCTAGATATATATATATATATATATATATATATATATATATATATATATATATATAGAAGCGAGATTGGTCTACGATTCGTTTTAACAAAGTAAGAAAACTTCTTACGCTGAAAGTTAATGCAGATTGCAGTGGTTGTAACTTGACCATTACCATTATGACAATTTAAAAAAGTATATTTTGTATCAGTTTTTACTAGCGTTTCCAGAGGATTCCGAAAAATTGGATTAATCGAGAAAACCGTTAAAGTGAGGCTCGTTACACCGTACGTAATCATATATAGTAGATATAGTATTAATATTTCGAATCGTCTCCAGTTCATGAGATTAGTATAGATTTGTTCTAGTATGTTATGTGCGCAGGCGCAGTTGTCACGTATGTTGACATAACTCGACGTACATCTTGACCGGTCGGCACCGGTACTTGATAACACAGAAATATTTAATCGTCGCCATGTCGAGATTGAAGATACACGTAAAAGTTGCAATTGAAGAGTTTCTTTAAAATAACAGAACTTTTTAAATATTGCAGAAATTTATTCGCAAACGAAAGGCAAGCGCCTGACCACGATATTGATTAATGAAAAGCAATGATAAAGTGTAGATAATTTGAAATATATATATATATATATATAATTTGGGAAAATGCTTATTTACCCTACTTTAGAAAGTTTGGGTTCTTATGGTTTTATGCTACACTCTCTGCAGTACGTATACAAGGAGGATATGTCAAAAATTAATTATAAATAAATTACTTTACCATTTAAATTGCATCAAATTGGCTGACAATCCGAAGATAAATTGGGCGTCTTTCTTAATGCGTACTTTATATGCAAATGGGAAACTTAATCATCCTTTTCGTCCAATTTAGTGATAAACTTTTAAAACAATGTTCTTCAGGGCTATTTGGTTTATTACTGCCGTTACCCGATATCCTGGCATCATGGCACGTTTATATGACGCGACCCTTCCAGAAATTTCGCGATCTTCGTCCAGAAATTTCTCGGGAGTGGGACATCTAGTCTACAAATAAATTCCGAAGCCAGCAATGCTCCAGTAACTTCCCTAACGTTGCAGGTGTCCATGGACGATGATGAACACTTACAAACACGCATTACTTTGTATGTGTTATTCCGTCTGCTAATCTGCCTCCTTCTTTTATATAAAATACAAAAACAACAATTATTTTAAATTGTTATTTTATAAATTTCTAACGTGTGTCGACAGCTTAAATGAAATCTTCCTAGACCAACCAGCAATAAATTCTGTAGTTACGACTTATTTCGATATACGTATTCTACATGTAGTAAGAAATAAAATATTGTATTTTATGATTTAAATTGATATATACCTATATTAAAAATATCATAAATTGATTTTGCACTTCATTTTTAATGTTAATTTGGTCGATACTTCACGTGATTTTTTAATTATAATAAATCTGAAGATTTTAATTAAGTCTAGACCTAGAAAGATGAATTTATTGTACAATCAATTCATTATTCGGACACCCACCACCTCAGTCCCCCGAGGTCATGGACGCTGTAAAGCAGTGATTCCCAAAGTGGTCTATATCGACCCCTAGGGGTCTATGACAACCTGCAAGGGGTCTACGTCAGCGAAAAAAAATTTGGGGGTCCATGAAATGAAAAATGGGGTCCACGATAGTGGATCTCAACACATACACTAATAGTACCTATTTACTTACATCATACTATCAGCGCTGTTACCAATCTCCTAACGAGAAAAAGAAACAGACTGGACATCATTAGCCGAGGAGATTTAAGATTAACCCTTACAAAATTGACGCCAAATGTTGATAATTTATTATTAAAGCATCAGGTTCATCCTTCTCACTAAAAATATTGACTTATTGCTTATGTTATTTTATTTATAGTTTATTTTATGTTTATTTAATGTTACGTATATTTTACATAACATATACAAAATTTTATTTTGAGTAGTTTTAATTTAAATTCAATTAATAAATGTATAAATTAACATGTGTTTTTACTTTAGGTTTTCAACACTAAACTTCACTAAAGTTAGAAATATACAGGAAACCAATATCAGGTAAGTAGGGGGTCTACCCAACACGGAAAAACATGGCAAGGGGTCTACGACACAAAATAGTTTGGGGAACTCTGCTGTAAAGGGTCCGAAACGTCGGGAAATAATTTAATTGAAAAATCTTTAAACTGTAATGTTTTTAAACAAATAAACGCGATAAAATCCTTTCTAGACTTTTAATTAAATGTGTAAAATTCGCGTAAATATAAGAGAACAGTCTAAAGATTTTGTTTGTTAGAACGTCAACGCTGTTAACATCACGTTTGTAGATTAGCTTTAATATAAGAGTTGTACTAATAAATAGCACATTAAGAAAAATAATGTTAAAAAATTAAATATATTGTAATTAAAAAATAATAATAAACAGTGAAGATGCTATCTTCAATTTATTTTCCGTTCTAATCAGTTGGCCTTGAATCAGAAGATTTCTTATTATTCTTCATTTGAACCAGTTCAATTATGCTTATTGAATAATCTTTGAGCAGAACGATATTTATGTAAATAAATAAACTAGATAAACGAACCTTATGCTACTGGTATAGAGTATATAATGGCTAAGCATTGATTCGTATCGAGGCGGTCAACTACCTCTTATAACGTTATGCTAGCCTGGTAACGGGCGTTGTTGATTTGAGAAAAAAAACTGAAGTATGTCACGATTAATTTGTGCGATCTTACTGTAAGTACATAAATTAATTTTTAATGGAAAAACTTCAATCGGCAAAACGGTTTTTAATACTTATTTTTTGAAAGAAAAGATAGAAAGAAAGATAAATGTTCATCTTAATGCTACAACTATAATATGTTAGTTTATAATATATAAAAAAGTAAGTAGTATCAAAACAAAGAAATAAGATAGAAAAATAACGGAAGTAAGAAATAGACTTGGAACTGCAGCACCAGGAAAAAAAATTAACACACTCAGCCAGCGCCGTGATTTTTTACCACGGCTGCTGATTTTCAGTGCGAAAATATTAACTTTCATTTATTAATATATTTTTTATATAAAATTTTGATTGCTATAGGTGTATTGTTCGGCTATGATTATTTTAATGGCACATGTTTATTTATAAGCTGATTTTGACTGATATACTTGCTGGCATATATTAAGTGTATTTTTTATTTGTTTGTTAGTCAGTTAGAACGATATTTGAAAAAATGTTTTTGTATTTAAATCTCTGTTTCAACTATTACCAATGAGACGAGTATGTATTAAAATTTCAATTGAGTGAAAGTGCGGGTTATATATAGTTATAATTATTTTGGAAAATACATACAATTGTACAGGGCAAGTAATAAGTAGAGATATTAAATGTTCATTGTTTACAGTAAAAAGTACACTACAATTGAATACTCGTAAAAGTTGTCGAATATAATCTGAAAATAATTGTTTGATGTGCTCCATTATATAATATTACGTCCAAAGTATATTATGATACACCGTATCAAGTAGGCAGATGGTTGCTTTCTAACTCGTTACCGTTTCTAATGTCGACAAAATCACTGTTATTAAAAAAATAACAGATCTGAATGTTAGCTGCTTGTTAATTATTTCTGATACGAAAAATATTTAAAATTTCTTTTACTAGCTGTTACATGTAGCTTTATCTGCGTATGAACTTTTACTTTACATTATAATTACGAAGGAAGTTTTCAAAAATGTCGAATTACGGCTGTATTTTCTTTTTCTAATCAAAACTGTATAAATTTAGTTTCGTGCTTCTCAAAAGTAAACAAATGAGACATCTCACCCCGAAATTTTCATCCCTATTTTACAACCTTAAGAGAAGAAGTTACAATATAACCTTATTTTTTCATTAAAAAAATGTACTATTTGTCATTATTAGACAAGTTACACAAAACATCGGGACTGTTCAGAGGTGAGCCGGACAGTCCCCATGGAGGAGAAGTCTGGCCTTTTCGCCTGTCGCTGGAGGGATCCTGTTGCCTGCAGATCCGGGACCCTCCAAATAAAGCGGCTGAAGGGTCCCGCAGGGGTTTAGTGATGTATTGCACTCCCAAAGTGCTGAGTCCGACATAGGTCTAGAACTGCCTACCCGGGCGTCCTGGATATTATCCGTAAATGGATTCCCCTGCGACACAAAAAAAAATTAAATTAAAAAAAAAAGTTACACAAAACATGTTACGAAAATATCCAATATCTAACTGTTAATTATCAAAGATAAAGCTCTGTGAGAAACGGATGAACGGACGGACAGCAGCCTCATAAAGATTGCTTTCACGATACATTGGGTCGCTTTAGTCAATAAAATCCTTATCTTAGTAACAATATGTTTACCAAGGTCAGTTACTAGTAAATAGTAAAATGTTTAAAAATTGTCGATCAGCTCGAATTGATCCCCTTGATAGAATAGGAGAAGGCTTTCGCTGTTGAACCTTTTCAAGCTGATACAGTGTAGTCAAACTTGTGTATATTCATTTATTTATTTGAATGTTTTTAATTGAATAACGACGATTGCACGACGACCGTTCTGGTGTAATGGTGCAAGTAGTCGCCTCAAAGCCGCGCGCCGGTGGTTGCGGGTTCGATTCCCGCTCGGGACAGTTATTTGTATGTGTACAAATATTTGTTTCCGGTCTGGATCGTGCCTCGGAGAGCACGTAAAGCTGTCCCGGTTTTTATCATAGACTGATAAAGATCGTTACCCATGGTAGGAAAATTATCCCCCAACCCGCAGTGGAGCATCGTGGTGGATTAAGCTCCAATCCTTCTTCTTTTTGGAGAAAAGGCCTTTGCTCGGCAGTGGGTGATTTACAGGCTAATACGTATAAAATAAACAAAGATAACAGAAAGTAACACTAGGCAGTCTTAGAACAGCTGATCTGAAGTCTGATATAAAGCGCACGTGGATAAAAATATAAAAAATTGCATAAGGGGCCATCCATTAATTACGTGACACAATTTTGGTGATTTTTTAACCACCCTCCTCCCTTGGTGAGATTTCGTCAGATTTTGCTTTACCCCCTCCTAATCTCGCGTGAGATTTTTGAAAATGCGTATTAGTAAGAAGAGTGCAATATGTGCACAGGAAAAAAAATATCAACGCGGCCTCCGTACCTGATGTGTAATAAAAGGTCACGGGCAATTAAAAAAACCGTGGATAAAAAAACAAAAAACAAAAGTAATGCCGCGTAGATTTAATTCCATATCAAATGAAATCTGTAAATATTAAAGAAAAAAAAACTTTCATCTTTTTCATTTCAATCTTCAGCCTACTCTAAAGAGTCATAAAGATGAAGTTTTGCAATAAAGTTTCTCTAAGTGGTCGTTAAAGCAAGACGTTGGAAAATTCGACAATAAGAGTGAAAAGTGGTTTCATGAATTCTAACTTGATGTGGAAGATATGATTTTATAGAGATAATTAAATATATTTTACAAATCGCATAAGTTATTAAAGAAATCCAACAAATTTCCACTTTAAGATATAATATAATAGATACATATCGTATGTTGTATTAGTAAACACATTGTAACCATAATTTTTACTACTCCCATAATTGCTAGGAATTCGCTTGTATCTTTTAGCCAGATAGGTATATACACAGTACCTACATACTCCTAATTTCTAATAGCATCTAAATTACATAATGCATTAAAAAAATAGACGTTCAAAAGATTGAACAATCGATTGGAATTTGTATTTTTGAATGACAAACAAGAATATTTTTGTTCCCACAAATATTAAACGAAATGTAATATAATCATTAAAATTGATAAATACATTATTGACATAAGCTTCCCAAGTTCGCGCGAAAAATCCCGGTTTTCCGCAATCCTCATCCAGCCTCCCCTGACGACGTTGCGTATGTCGTCAGTCCAGGGGGTCGGAGGACGCCCCACACTGCGTTTGCCGATACGCGATCTCCACTCCAGGACACGCCTGCTCCGGCGGCCATCAGTCCTGCTACATACGTAACCTACTGTCTAGTCTACTACTACTAGTCTACTGCCACTACAACTTGCTGATTCTACGGCCCGTGTCGGTTTCGTTATCTCGCGGATGATCTCATTTTTTATTTTATTCTTGAGAGAGACTCCAATCATATCCCGTTTCATAGCACGTTGAACATGCACTAACATAATCACTTAACATTCAACACTAAATATTTGCAATCGTAATATGTAATACAGATTTCCAAAGACCGATTTAATGATTCGATTCTATAAAATAATCAGTCATATACATAGATTGTAAAGAGAAAGGAGGAAGTTTATTTTTATGTTTTTCAAGAATGTGAAAAAAAGAAACTATTTGAAAAATTATTTTACTGATTCAATATTATATTATTTCAACTGATATAGCTTACATAATATTACTTTAAGTCTATGAGAAGAAAAATGTACGAGTTTATTTATATCGTTATTTTATACATATGTCAAGTATTGTAAATGTACGTAGTTAAAATAATTAACGCTATGTCTTCGGATGTAATTTATATAAGAATGATAAAAACATAATCAATTTTCTTAAGGGCTTAAATAAGCCAATCGTTTTGTTTATCTAAATTATTTTCATCTCTGTTTTATCAAAGTGTGTCCCATAAAGTTAATTGAACGTCCATGTCTGAAGGAAGTACCCACCATCAGTCGTGGGAAGATCAGCCAAGAACAATTGTTGAACTGTTAGGTTGAGGTCATCGAATACGGTTCTTGATTTTTTAAAGTAACTTCTTATGTCGTTTTCGCGTCGTCGCTCGTGGCGAGGTACTATTTAGAGTGTGCTACTAAATTGAAATTTCGAGTTTGAATATCGTTTTATCAATTTTTTGATTCAAATATTTTATGGAGACAATAATATATATTGAGAATATTTGATTTGTCATGAAAGTAAAATGGCAAAGGAAGTTAAAAAATTACATCCCTTCACAAAATACTAAGTAATAAATATCTTATTTCTTAAGAGGAAACATTAATATCTCTATTTCGACGACGTTTGCACACAGAGAAAGACTACACACTGTATACACACACACACACACACACACATAAAACGAGATATATTTTAAGCAATCAAGTGTTGAATACCTGACGGGATATGCTATACGAAATAGTTAAATCTAGTGTATAATTAAAGTCAAATTTATGAGAAAAAAATTGCATGCGATACTTGAGACCTAGATAAGTATAATAGGATACAGAACAGATACTACCAGAAATCCTATACAATTTGATTAGTTTCACTTTGTCATTATTTATCAAGTAAATATGTTACCTTACTCGTATAACCTTTTTATTATTCATGTGAGATCACTAACACACCCCTTCATCCTTGTGATATAGCTTTACGTGTTTAATGGACGATCCCTTATAGGTAATATGCGTATATCGAATACGTTCCATATCGTTGATACCAGATACAAAAATAATTTAAAAAATTTTGCCACAAAATATAATATATATTTCTATGAAATAAAGAGAAGATAACAACTTTGTTTTTTCTATTGGTTTAAAAAACTTATACATGAAAAAAATATTTCTAATTTTTTAATTTCAATACAGTATAAATTGTGTTTAAGTTATATTGATTTGATATCAATTCTACTCTACATCTTAGTCTGAGGAATGGACTTCCCAACTGCACGTTGCCTACATTTCGTAGAAACTTAATAGAACATAGATTAACTAAAAAATCATACGTTACCTATAACATAATATATATATTTATATAAAATTAAAAACAGTATACGCTTTAAGTTCAATGGCTTTTTGTTAGACTGCTTTAGTTTAAGATATAACTCGATGTCCCACGTGGTTTTACCCGCGTTGAGTATATAGATATAACTAATAGGAATGCTTGTTAGAATTATTAACATTTATGCTTACTTATTCACTAACAATAAGTCCTGTCTGAAATGTTATCGACTAAATTGTATTTTTACATGTTCCACTGCCATGCAAAGGCTTCTTCTGTATAGGATTGGAGCTTAATTCGGCTTTATCTATAATATTATTTTTGCCAGCAGCCAAAGTAGAGTTGTATTGGTAGAGCATAAATAGATACGTATATATTATATGTGTGTCCATTAACCTTGGTACACTCTTTAGGAACAGGTTTGACAGCTTCGTACATATGAGATGTCATTAGATTCGTCATAATAGTGCAATTGACATGTAGCCTCACCGGTTTTTTTTTTTTTTTTTTTAGATTCTGCTATTCTCCGTCCATCTAATACAGAGCTTTTTAGAGCTATACCTTAATACTTGATTTATAGATGTAACAATATACGAAAAATACAATAAACAAAAATAAATTTAAACCTAAACCGAAACAAAAATAACAATCGAACAAGAAATGTAGTTTTTTAGAGTTATACACTACTGTATCAGCCTGTACACACTGCTGAGCGAAGGCCTCTTCTCCATATAAATAAATAAATATGTTTAACATACACTCAAGGTCGTCTGTTCCTAAGGTAGGCAACTTAATGCCTGTGTTTTAGGTAACAGCCGACTAATATTATTTTTTTTTAAATAAATGTACATATAAATAAACATATATTACACCCAGACTCGGGGCGGGAATCGAACCCACAACCCTTGGAGCAGAAAACAGGGTCACTGCAAACTGCGCCAACGGGTCAGTCGATATAGAAGACGGGTTAGAGCTTAATCCACTACGCTGCTCCACTGCGGGTTTGCGGATAATTTATCTACCATAATTAACGATCGTTATCAGCTGTCTATGATAAAAACCGGGACCGACGACTTTACGTGCTCTCCGAGGCACGGTGGAGAGACCAACGAGGACATTCACCCAGATCGGAAACAAATATTTGTACAAATACAAATATCTGTCCCGAGCGGGAATCAAACCCGCGACCGCCGGAGCGCGGCGTTTAAGTCGGTGTCGTTATAAACGAGAGTTATAAACGATCTACGAAAAGACCTTTGATCTTCATGACAGTCATTTGAGTCCGACCTAAAACTTAACCAGTTTTTATAGTACATTTTAAATGGTTTTTAAAAGCAATTACGTGTGCAGACGTGCTCATTATTATATTGTAAAAAAAAAAAAAAAAAAACTTCAAAGTCAGTTTTAAATTGTGTAATATTAGATATTCAAATCAACATTTATTTTCAATGAAATAATTTTCTTTCTTAAATAATTTAACTTGAGTACCTCAATTCATTCATTCATTTGATTGAATGACTTTCAATGGTGCTAATGGTGTCTGCTGGCTAAAAGAGCAAAGGTGATTTCGCCAACGTCATGTAGGATGGAGAATAAACGAAATAGACTGATTGCTACCTTTATTAAATTTTAATGATACAATATGGAGTAATGTTAGTGACCTTTCACCTAGAATTAGTAACTCGAGCATAAAAAAGTGTTGTATTCGCCTCGGGAACTTCAAGTGTCAAAATCAAAGTTTGAGTTTCAAAACAATTAAACAAAAGACGCTCACGTGAAATATCATACAGATAAAAATCTTTTTGTTTCATACTTGAACTAGTGACACTTATGAATTGAAATAATAGTTATTTAAAAATACATATGTTCATAATTTTTTCGTAATCCAATCTAGATGTGTAAAGAATATTTTAATATTATTTTTAATTCACCAGTAAATCAGAAACTGTTTTTTTCGCCGGCGCGCCCAGGGAAGTACTTCGCTCTCGCTACACCGACGTGAAATGACGGCACTGACGTCGTGTTTCGTTCGGTTTGTGAGAGATCCGGTAGTCCATCCCTTCCCTTACCTGGCCCATCCCTTTCCTTCCCTCCACAGATAAGGTGGAACATCCCTCCCCTCCCTAAAGGCCGGCAATGCACCCGCTAATCCTCTGATGTAGCGGGTGTCTATGGACGTCGTTTTTGCTTACCACCAGGTGAATCGACTGTCCGTTTGCCCCCTCTAGTATATAAAAAAAGAAAATATTGTAGCGTTTTAGGAATCACAATAAAACATAATCTTAGTTATCTTCTATCTACATTATTGTTAGTTTTATACGACAATAGATTTGATCCGAGCGGTCCGAGTGCTCGGAGTGCATTTTTGTTGTACGAATATTTGTTTCTGATCTGGAGCAGTGGAGCATTGTCGCGAATTAGACCTTTGCCAAGCAATATGACACTTACAGGCAATTTCAATTATAGTTACTGTAGCACCCCTAGTTTAAGTAGATATATATATAAATATTGCCGTACGGTGACCGGCAGAAAAGAATAGTACTGATCTCTTTCTCGCCGAGGTGTCGTAAAGGGGACTAAGGCCATAGTGGTGCAAACGACTGTACACAAGCCAATATGGTGATGAGCAGCAGCTTCACCATATCCTACCACAAAATACTGCGCTCGCCTACCCGCCTGCAAAGTATTTCGAGTATTAGCAAACTCCCCCCAAAGGTGAAGGGAGAGGCCTACGTTCAGCAGTGGTCACCCAACGGCTGATGTGATATGGGTAGATATAAATTGATATGCATATAATAAATAAATAAATCCTTTCGTATATCTTACTAACATTTGTTAATTCTATCACAGTTATAATTAAATATCATCGACAAACTTATCCGTTTGCCCTAATTCAGCATAGGTCTCCTCATAACTTTTCCATTCAAGAATTTCTGATTGTTCTTGATCGTCTTTACAGCAGTATTTTTATATTGTTTTCCAATCTTTTTTTTGTTTCCTTATCTCTTCCAAAGACAACAAAAAAGATATGGATAATATATATGATATCATTTAAATACTATCAAAAACCATATACAAATAAAATCATTAATTAATTTATTTTATTTTGATCAGTTGTGCAGAAATAGCAAAGATGATTTCACCAAGGTCACTTATGATGGAGAATACGAAATAAAAACCAAATTAGAAACGTATACTCAAGTAACAGTACCGTCAATTAGTAAGAATATTTTCTACTATTACTGTTAACTTAAAAATGTAACATAGGCAAATATTTCTCATTATTTACAATGTAGCAGTAAAATTCTCATTCGAAGCTATTTTATATTGATTTTTCATGATGTGACAAGAAGTGTCTATTATCGACTCATTACAATTATGTTAGAAAAATCATACTTAGTGCTCGTTCATCCAATCTAAATACCAGAATACTTTCATTCTTTCATTCATTACGTCATTCAATTAACACTCTTATTGCCATTACATAAAGTTAAAGTCTGTAGCGTAATCTACTTGATTTAATGTATTGTATACTAGGCGACAATAAACAGCTGCTCATGTGATTGCTAAATATATTTTCCTCGTGAGGTATTTTTAATTCATTTTAAGTGCTCGTTTGCGTTGCTCGTTGTATTACTATTTACTAATAGAAAGGCGACGTTGCCGCGATATGTGAAATCGTTAGTCAGATGATGTGATTTTAAGTAATAATTACTAACAATGTTATATTTTAACTGTCTTCGATTGTCATTGTCTAAATACATGTAAATATTCAATTCATTATCCATACTATTGTAAGGTAATTTATCAAAATCGAAATTTTCTTTATGTACATAAGTAAGCTTATAGGCACTGTTGAATAGTCATTTTATAAAGTATATCTTTAGTCTTTCAAGAGTACTCTTGAAATTTTATTAAAAAATCTGTTATAATTAATGTGAAGTTACCACCGATTCGAAATGTAAATTCTGCTGAGAAGAACTAGCAAGAAGCTAACAGTTATCCTTTTAAAAACGTTAATACATTGTTCAATATCACTAGAAGTTCAGTCATGTGTGCTGTATGAAAGCCGTCGTTAACAAACACAAAATTTACTTATAGCTTTAGATTTAGGAATTACCGTTTCATTTGGATACATTTACTTTTTGGATTAGTTAAGTCTACATCTTAATAACAGTCACATATCCCACTACTAGCGTTCTGGTGTAGTGATGCGAGTAGTCGCTTTAAAGCTGGCGATTGCGTTGTTTCTGGTGTGGGTGTTTATCCTTGTCGGTCTGCTATGCCTCGGATAGCACGTAAAGCAGTCGGTCCTGGTTGTTATTATGGACGCCTGATAGCGATCTTTACTCATGGTAGAGAAATTATCCGTCAACCCGCAGTGAAGTATCGTGGAAGATTAAACTCCAAACCTTCTCATATGAAGAAAAGGCCTTTGCCCAGTATTGAAACGTTTACAAGCTGATTAACTTCAGTTCAATTCATCGAATAATCACAATTAGGCTATTATAGGAATTTATAAATTCAATACAAGGAGTTGTTCACACTAAATTTCTTGGTGAGTCATAAATTCAAATGAACGAAGCCACTAGTAGATTATATACTTACATGATTTAACATCTAATAGAAGCCTACGGTTGGAGAGCAATGACATTATCAGGATCTTGCACGGTCATTGAAGACCGCCAGTTATAATGCGTACGTTGAGATAGCCTGTCTTGTAGACTGTCGTTAATTTTACCACTATGATGTCGGGAAACGAAAATGGTTTTAAGTCTGTTTTAGATTGATCAAATTTACATTTTACTTATTCATCGAATTTATTAATTTTGTTTTAGCGTAGTATTAGATCCGTATGTAGGTACATTTAAGCTAATGTTACTCGTATATACCTAAGGGTCGAGAGTTCTGTTTGAAAGTTTCAATTTCAGAAAGTAATGGTACAATACAAAATATTTTTCATAATATAGATCATGCTATTATTCATGGCAGTAAACACACATAAAACGTAAACAGTCCACATAGTTGAAACCACGGATTGCGTCTAGTCTCATAAAACTCATCAATCATAACCATCTTATCACCACATATGAAAGTTTTGGTTAGTTTTATAATAATATTACCAGCAGCATTTTACGTCCTCTTATATCTCGTACCCAAGATGTCGTTAGGCTTTACGGTATTACATCTACCGTGTCGAATGTTCTAATATAGTGCTTATATAAAATACCCTCAGTTATAGAACCTCAAGATACGTGTCAATTATATTTGATTACATATTTATTTTACATAATAATAGTTTTGAAGATTAATATTATTTTTATGTTGTATATAGCCACCATAAAAGCAGTGTTATCACCTTTAAACTATTCATGAATACTCAATATAAAATTTTTAGTATCACTAAAAAATAATAAAATTTCACTCTCGATATTACAAATCCTTTACCTTTACTCGTCATTGAAATAGATTCATCGTACTAATGGCGAATAATATATAAGTTAAATAGATAACAAAATTAAAGTAATACAACTTCACAAGACGAGACTTAACTATTTATAGCATCATATGTAAACTTTTTGTAACATATTATGTAATATTGGAAAAGGTATTAGCCTAAAATAGGCAAACGGACAAGGTTGTCGAGGCTGAACAAAAAATAAATGAAAATTGAAACTTTTTAACAAATCGGTGTAATATATTATATGTTAGAAGTTTAGGAAAAAATACTGTTATAAATTATACTGCTTGGAAAATTTAAAGTTTATACCAAGAGTTAGTGTGTAAACTTAGTCTACATAAAAGCTCTTATATATGTATATTGTGTGTATGTGTGGGTATATATATGATAAAAACAACTTCAAAAGTAATTTCTCTTTTCATTATTTAACATATCAACATAATGATAATATCGTTTCATTCAAATCAAATTGATAATTTAAATCAAATGAACTTGCAGACCGCAAAGTCATCTTAAATCATCAATAATAAAGATTAAAGGAAACGGTAAGAGTATTTCTAACCGAAGATAATGAAAAACAAAACCAACAAAACGATATTAGAATGAGAGCGAGTAGTATAATCGTAGAAATTTAAAATACAAAGAATAGAACATAAAAAATGAGGCGAGACAAAATGATTCAGCCATTGAGGAAATCTTTATCAAAAATCTATACTAATATTATAAAGCTGAAGAGTTTGTTTGTTTGTTTGTTTGAACGCGCTTATCTCAGGTACTACTGGTTCGAATTGAAAAATTATTTTTGTGTTGGATAGCCCATTTACCGAGGAAGACTATAGACTATATAACATCATCCTATGACCAATAAGGGCTGAGCAATAATAAGAAATGTTACAAAAACGGGAAAAAATAATATTTTTTAAGAGCTTCCGTTGCGTTCTTCGTTATTTCTCTTCTCGAGACATTTTTAACTTTAGTTCATTTTTTAAAGTATATAGTGATAACATCACTCTTTTACTGAAAATTTTCCTAAAGTAAAAAAAACTCAATCACTTATTGTTTAAAAATATTTAAGTACGTTTTACCCTCAAATTAACGCGGGTGAAACCGTGGGGTACAGCTAGTGTTGTTATATTTTACTGATTCGATAATCGCTAAGTTCTTTCGACAAAGAGATTCTAAAACTAATTACTTAAAACAAAATAAAGAATGATGTCAAAGGATCTCAAAAAAGAAAAAGTTTTCTGGGAGGACCCAGGACTTTATCTTACTCATATCAATGACAAATTAACAAAAAAGGTGTCTCTAATTAACTTCCTAATGATTTCTCTAATTGAAACAATAACTAATCAAATATCAATAATAAAATTAAAATAAAGTCGGTTTACGGACGACAATTTTACATGATAACGTCGTAAGAAAATATTGAAAAAAATTGCATACTTTCATGAATTGAATTGAATCATTATCACTTAAATTATACAGATTAATTACAAGTAACAATGTGCTATTAACAATTTATTTACAACTTAAATACATGTGTGATATTTAAGATCCTCCAATCTGTGTTATTATTTTTCATTCACAAGTCGAACGCTTAGGCCGATTGTGCCTCTCTATCGCTTGTTCCGCGCTCTCGCTCGCGACACGTGACACTTCTTCGTGCGTGCAGCCGGCATTCATCGATTTACAAGACGTTAACACGTCAAAAAAGATATTAAATGAAAACCCGAAACACTTTTTCTTACATGATGTTCGTTGCGTATAAACGAAATATCGCGTGCGATCGCGATGAATAATTAACGAGAACGGAAACTTATAAATCATCGCATATTTAATCTATGTTATTCATAACCAGAACACTTTCTAAATTCTATCGTTTTGCGATCGTGATGGTATTCATATTGATATTGATCTTATTGACCATAAATCTTTAAATTCTAAAGTTTTTTTTTTAAGATGACGTAATGCTTTAATTAGTGCTTTAATAGTAAAATAGTATACATTAGTATTTTATTTTTAGATCTGTTTCCATTAATTCATTTTAAAAAAATTACGAAATGTTTTTTATGCATATTTATAATTGATACGATGTAAAAGGGACGTCTAACATAAGTATATAGGCCTAGCGATTTTACCCGCGTTGTTTTCAAACCCGTTAAAATTTCGGCACAAGTTTAAATAGTTTCTGAATCTTCAGCTAGATAAATAAAGTATTCTTCTTAATAAAAGGGGGCGCAAGTCTACTAATTAAAATGTTGCACAATGACTCTATAACATCATCGTGATAGCTCTGAGAGTTTTGATATTCTGAGCTATTGAATATTGACTATTACAAAGTACTCTTCACGATTATTTTTTGACGATTATCAGTTTACTACCAATCTATTGCAACCTCTAAAATTGTGTAGCGTCTAATTCTTGAACAAAAACATGAATAAGCTTTTTTTATCGATTGACTTTTTAAGACGACGAGCGAGAGAAACGTGCGTACCGGCTCGCGCCAGATGTATGTAGTTGTGTTTTTTTATATATAACAGGTGTAAGTTTTATACCAAATTGTTCAAAGACAGCTCGTAACAGAGTACAAACTAACAATGTTCACAATATTACGATAACGAATACATATGTGAGAAACAATATATATAATGTACTTTCAAAAATTTAATTAAAAATAAATTATTATTAATATCGAACTGGTTAACATTTAACACAGATATGTATTACTACGCATATTGGATAAAGTATCCGCTCCATTTGAATAATTAACGACATAAAAATTACATGCACATGTAATTACTCTTATCACATGTAATTCATGTTTAATAGCTTCAATATGATTTATCGATGAAGTTAAATATTCTTTTAATAAAAGTTTATTAATATGAAAAGCAATGAACTACTCGTTCGATATTTCTTCGTCCGCCCTTACCGTGTAACAGAATCGACGATTAAAGATATCGATAATTAAGAATGAAAATTGCATGATAATATTTTAGCTAACTGAACAAATTGAACTTCTTAAGCTACTTTTGAATTTAACAACAATATTATTGTCTCCGAGATATATTATATCACATGATATATGGCTTGTGTTGGTTAAAGTAAAGGTTAATTTTAACCGCTTTGTTCCAATGTGGTGTGACACTGTGTTTTTATGATCTCTCTCAATAAAAACACAGGATTAATTTTACCAACCGCTGATAAAGATATCTAACATATAAAGGTATCCAACAGATAAAAGATCCTTTTTTTTTTAAATTAATGTTTCACCACCCAGCCACCATTTTTTTACCAACGTTACGAGGCCTTTGCAATTTTATCGGCAACTTTTCTTATGAAAAAAACACATACTGCGGACTGTCTCTTATTTTCTGGAACATGTTGATAAATCCACGTTTCGTCGTCTCTGATGATTTCGGAAACACGTCTTGACGTTCCGTTTTCAAATCGTAGACGCATTCCATGACATCAATCCACACGGGCCTGTTTTTAGTATCTGAGAGCAAACGCGGGATCCAACAACAACAAAGCTTCCTCACTCCAAGATGCTGGTGCAAAATAATCTTAGAGCTCCCGGAACTAACTCCAATCTTCTCGATGTCTGAGTAAGTAATTCGTGAGTTTTCTCAAACCATCATTTCAGTAATCCACACTTCAGCTTCTCTGCAGTTAGTACCGTTTTTGGGCGACCTCTTCTATGATCATCTTGATGGTTAGTTTTACCCATTATAATTTCACTGAACCATCAAAAAACTGTTGTTTGAGATGGAGCAGCTTCCCCTTACGCTGATTGTAATCGTTGAAGACTAAGTTTTTCAGTTAAACCAAATTTAAAATCATAAAATATTATAGCGAGCAAATGTTTGCGGTTAAGTTCTATTGTCGTTCCATCGTCGTACTAAAATGACTGGAACATCATAATTTTTTAAACCAGTAACCGACTACTTGCGTTCTATTTTTAAACATATTTGCTTTTTAAAATATATAATACAGATGCCTTCTATTTTTAAATTACGAGTATCTCAAAACTTATCGAGTGACCTACGTATTTAATAAACAGACTTGTTAACGCAAAAAAAAAATGCTTAAAGCAGATCCTGAGTTTATCTTGTACACATAGCATAAACCCATAATATTTATAATCATAACTATTAAAACATAAAATATATATTGAATAAATCATAAAAGGAAAAGTAATAACAGTTGTTTAGTAAAACTGAATTGAAACCACCATGGTAACTATCTCCGTACGTCTTAATAGAGACTTTATAACTTATTTTATATTCTTAAGCAGTAACGTATATCAATATTTTATGTGGATATTAAAAGGTACGTCTTTATATTGTTGTCAAACGAGTTAATCATTTAACTCGTTTTTTTTTTTTGTCTTTTTTTTTAATTATCAAAATATTTTATTATTAGGATTTTTAAAACTGATATAAGTATAAAACTTAAAAATCATATCGGAATACATTTATACTTTGATAGGATTTTCTATTTCTAAATAAGTATAAAAAGCAGTGAAAGTAATTGTATTTAAAATTACCTAATCCCGCGTTTTTTTTTTTTTATATTTGGTTATTTTACGTCTATAGTAGGTATATATTTTTTGAGTATTACAACATTCTACCACTAAGCGCTTTCATTTAAAAAAAATCACAAATTCAATTGTTTTATACAAATTGCCATGAATTAAGATTTATAAACAAATAAATAAATGAAATGAAATATATATTTTTTACTGTACACCAAGGATTAGTACAACACAACAAAAAGTAAAAAAAGAATTAAAAACACTTAGTATACAATCGGTGCCTTAAGCGCTAATAGAGATCTTACTTTTCAAAACATTTATTCGAAATACAATAAAAATTTCTTCACTTTCTTGACATAAAACGCTATCTGAGAATTTGAATTACTAACATTTTATTTGCGTCATGGGGTTTCCGAAAATGGCAACGATGATACAGATAAAAAGCTCGTCTCGTCTAGTTAAGATGTTAACGGAACCAACTGGATCTTAGAAAAATTTTACGCTCCTGCGCTCGTAAAATTCTCTCGTTGAAAACTTTTTCTTTTCACCATATTAAGAATCGGTTTTTGTCCAATGTTCCTTGAATGTGTAAAACCTTTTACTGACTATGCGACTTATGTTTGTTCAAAGTAACTTATCCTACGACCTTTTTTTTGACGATGGGAAATGAATTTACGCACCCCGCCGTGAGGCGGTGGGTATATGAGACTTTCTACCGGGCGCCAGGACTGCACGTCAGTCTGACAGGCCAGAATACCCACTAAAACCTATCGACAACGTCGGCGCCATGGCACCCACCATAGCTTTCCCAACCACGACGCAACGGATTATCTGGCGACCTACTTGAATGATAAATATGGCTATACGGCACGTCATGAAGCATCGCGAAAATTATATATAAAATATATATATATTGTTTTTAAAAATATTCAAAATCTAAATATATAAATGCATACAACAGTTGTGGTGTAACGGTGCGAGACATTGCCTTAAAGTCCATGGTCGCGGGTTCAATTCTCGTTCGGGGCAACATATTTGTATTTATATAAATATTTGTTTCTGGCTTGGTTGCTTTGGAGAGAACGTGAAAGCGTTGATCCCCGTTGTTATCACGGATATTTGATAGCAATCTTTACTTCTGATGAATAATTTATTCGTCAACCCGCAGCCCTTCTCATATATAGAGAGGCCTCTTATCGGTGAAGATCGTTTCGTCCAGCAGTGGGGCGTTTACTTAGTGTCAGTTCGGTTCACACACATGCTGTAAACCTACGCGTGACTACTTGTAGAAATATTTCGTTCAAATGTCCGTGTACTCGACAACGTGTGCCCGGGACCGCACAGTACGTACATAGCTTATTACTCGACCGGTCGCGACAGTTATGTCCCGTTTACATCGAGTCGGTGCGACTGTTACGTTATAATGGACGCTAAATTGTCTGATCATTAAGTTTTTTTTTTTCACTTAAGCTTCTTACTTCATACCGTTACGATATTTATTGAAAACTCGTTCATAATAAAGTTTATTTTGTTGTTGATAACATATCTGTATCGTTGTGGTAGGTTCTTAGTAAAAGTGCTTTATATAGCACACTATGTGCTTAAATTCGAAAATGGTATAATTATGTATAATAATTTTAAAATAAAAAATACATATGTATATTTCCTTGTTATATGCAGCATGAACTGAATCAGTCTGCAAGCATCCCACTATTGGACAAAGGCCTCTTCTCCATGTAGGAGAAGGGTTGGAGCATAATCCACCTCGCTGCTCCACAGCTGGTTGGCATAATACTTAATAAATATTTAAATATTTTTAATTACTATTTTAATTTTAATATTTTAATTTTCTCTATCATGAGTAACGATCGCGATTAGGTCTTTATGATAACAACTGGGACCGACAGCTTTACGTGCCTAGGCACGGTGGGGAGACCCACAAAGACATACCAACCCAGTCCGGAAAAAATATTTATACAAATACAATAATACAAAATACTAATACTAATAATAAAATCTGCCTCGAACGTGAATCGAACCCTCGACCGCTGGCGTTGATCCGAATACTAGCACCACTACACCAGAACGGTCGTCAGCTGCAGCTTAGTATGGAAAAACCATGTAGGTCTCACAATTATTTTTTTTTTTCTTTATAATTAATCTCTGTCATATCAAATTTCGTGCCCCAATTTTCTCTTATTGATAATTTTTTATCTTAATGATTAAGTGTAAACCGGTCGTTAATTTCGAGGTAACTGTGCAGTACCTATCATTGTTACTGTCTCTTCAGTTTTTGCGAAACCCTTATGCGGTCAGTCGAAAGATGTCGAGAATTTGTGTCAAGAGTGGATCCCATATTGGTTACATAATATTATTATTCATGTCTATCGGTACTAGTATCATAGAGGTCAATAATAGAGTTCATTTGTTTGTTTGTTTTTTTTTTTTTGTATTAATTAGCGAATACTATTAAAATTATAATAAATATTACTCTGTACTTCTAATAGAAGAAATTTAAATATTAAAATATAAAATTCGCAAGTAAGACCGGAAGATGCCTCCAGTGACTGACCTTTCATTCTTCAACCAATCAAATACTAAAGAGCCCTGTAAAATTTCAATGAGTCCCGGCTGTTAATCCGTCTATTTTGCAAAGAATTTATGATTTGTTTATGTGTGTATCAATTATAAAACTATTTCAATAGTGTAGTTGTTCAGTATTACTTTTGACAACATTATAACTACTGGGCTTGTTTTTTCCATGTATTTTTTAGTTTTGTTACGCAGTTGTGTTTTTTTTGTTTTTTACAAAATGATATAATGAACCCTTAGAATGTTTATTGACAACCGTTTTAACAAATAAATCTCATAAATGATAGAGTAAAATAAGTGTATAAAACGCTTATTGTTTCATAAACGTTCGATGACAGTTTTTGCCAGTGAAAACCAGTGTCCGCTTTTCAACTGAAAGATTTATTTGTATCTGAATGTGGACCAGATATTGTTTATGCGTTTGCTTACATTGCTTTCGTTCATAATTTCTATGCTTATAAAACGAGACTGCATTAAAATCCGAGATACTTAGTCAATTTAACTTTTTTAAATGTAAAAGTAGAAAACAACAGTAATAATTAAATTCGCTTAGTGGCAAAATCTTAAATGTCTCCGAAGAGATACCTCGCAGTTTCACACTCGTTGACTATTATAATTAGATACTGTTCCGATAACACGAATTACAGCTTGATATTTAATAGCCTATGATTGTTCTGAAAAAATAATAATAATTGCCATCGGTTGCGTCTTTAAAAACTGTCGATCATCAAAAAAGAAATAAATCTTTTCTCTTTCAAATGTTGTATAGACCTAAATGTAAATCAAGTCTTACGATAAAACAAAAGAAACAAGAAACGAAATTACACTCAAAATTAATAGTTGTAAGCATGTATGGACTGTAAAGGTAAAATCAAAGAAGTTATATATTATAGTTATAATTATTATCTTTATATTAATGCGTGAAGCAAAAACTTTGTACCCCTTTTTACGAAAGTTACGCGGACGGAGAACTTTGATATTTGGCACAGTTAAAGTTTATATGGAGAAGAAGTGCAGAATGATTATATTTTTGAAGTGAAACTTCTTTATCGGGGTTGGAAAGATTTTTTCGTTACGCGCCATCTTGCGTTACGTGCCATCTTGTTCTTGATTATTGCCTATTTCAGTCGTTTTTCAATAAACACATGCGCAAGGAAGATTCCGAGTGGTAGTAGATGAAATCCTATATATATAAATAAATAGGTAAACTAAATAAATCAAATATCAAATTTTGAATGCTAGAAAATGTGGCTCTCGCAGGGTTTTGAACTTGCAGCTCTCGAGCGACATACGAAATTCCATTCGCGTTGGCAGCCACTGCGCTAGCAATCTCTAAGATTCTTGAGTGAAATCACTATTTAGAAGTTAGTATCACTATTTAGAAGTTTGCAGTTATTGTATGATGTATTCTATAGTGAGTAGGTAATTCGAATATAAATATATCCGAACGCAAACACAGGACTCATATAATTACGATCGTATAAAAAGTAAACTGTTTTTATTATAAGTTTCACTTCTTACGAGTGTACGCTAGTACACGCAATTAAAATTTTTTTTTAATAATAATGCTCAAAAAACACATTAAATTAATTTAAAAAACACGTACAATGTACACATATGTACAATGTATAAATATATACACAAATTTTGTTTATTGTCAAAGTCTGTTATCACCACGGTACTTAAATACAGGTCTTGCAACGAATTTTTTATGAAACGAATTTTTTATAATTTTTTTTTTGACAGTTCAGGTCCAATGAATGCTACATATGTCGCTCACCATGTTATGCGCAATCATATTTTTATAATGTTGACAATGCTGTTAATTATAGATTAGGTCGAATTTCGACCACTGGGCGACCACTAACTAGTAAAGTAGTAAAAGGTTACGGACGACCGTTCTGGTGTGGTGGTGCGAGTAATCACCTCAATGCCAAAACGATATTTATATTTGTGCTAATATTTATTTCCGGTCTGGTTGTATGTCTTTGTGGGTTTCCCCACCGTGCCTCGGAGAGCACATAAAGATGTCGGACCCAATTCTTATTATAGACACCTAGTCACGAACGTTACTCATAGTAGGGATATTATACACCAACCCGCAGTGGAGCAGCATGGTGGATTAAGCTCTAACCGTTCTTCTAGTGGAGGAGAGGCCTTTGCCCAGCAATGGGACGCTTACAGGCTGCTTCAGTTAAGTTGAGTTCAGTTCAGTGGGTTATACATTATAGTTACATTTTATAAAGTTTTAAATTAAATAAATAAATAAATAAATAAATATTAACCAACAATCACACCACGTTAACCTAGCCCCGTGATAAGTTCGTAGAACTTGTGTTACAGGTACTAGGAACGGAAATAAATTTAATAAATTTATATAAATACATATATACATAAATACACATCTATGACCCGGTGCAGACATCTATATTCGTCATACAAATTATCTGCACCTGGCGGGATTCGAACCCGCGACCGCTGTGTAAAGTGCCAGTTGCCTGACCACTCGACCAGACGGTCGTCAAATATAATACCTACAATTTAAAAAAATATATAAATAAATATAATAATTTTTTTTTATATTAAAGATAGTAGAATTAAATACGAGTAGTAGACGAAGAATCTCCTTGTATATTCATTTTCAATAAAGCTTAAAAGTATGTTTGTTTGCATGTTTTAATTGAGCGCGTTAACCTTAACAGTTCACTATACCTACATTGACTTTGATCGGATTTAAAAGATGTTTTTCGATCGATAATTTATCGAAGAAAACTATATAACATCACTCAGGACTAGAACATTAACCATATAGTAACTATGAACTCATCTGAGGAGTATTTAAACCCAAAACGCAGCATAATTATTCTAATCATTAATACCATTCTAAAATAGATAAAGTGAAAATAGTAGCTTGTTTTATATTCTAGTACCTGGATGACCAAGCTTTGCTCGGTTAAATTATATTTAGAAACGAATTACATACTAATGAATTATGAATACTATTTTCGATCTTACCGACATAATAATTTTTTTTTTTTTTATGTTAGTTGGATAGGCAAACTGGCAGACGTGCCACCTGATGGTAAGTGGTCGACGTCGCCCATGAACATAAACTAGTTTACCTGGAACTAGCCCAGCCAACTCATTTATGTGTTGCCTATCCTGAGACATATGATGTTAAGTCTCGGTGCCAGTAATTACACTGCCTGTCTTGCCCTTCTTTCCGAAACACAGCAAAGCTGTTTCACGGAAGAAATAAGCAAGATGGTGGTACCCATACAGCCGGGAGCGCGGCACAGCGCATCCCTCCCACCGGTAAAATAATAAAACAATAGGAACTGGTTATTTAAATATAAAAAATAAAAAGAGCTCTCAATAATAGTTTTTTTTTACAAAAAAAAAAAAAACTTGAAAAAGAAAAAGGATTTAAAATTGGTATGGAGACACCTAGACTCGAACCCGGGTCTTCTGATTTCGAATCCGCCCGTTCCCATCCGAGCTATTACAAACGTATCGATGACAGCGAAATTTACCTTCGTATTCTAATGACATTTTTTAATTGCCTGAAAAAACGGATAAAACGACATTTTCTAAAAAGAAATCCTAGCTAGATCGATTTATCGCCCCCGAAACCTCCTGTATACTAAATTTCATGAAAATCGTTGGAGCCGTTTCCGAGATTCAGATTATATATTTATATATATACAAGAATTGCTCGTTTAAAGATATAAGATATAATTATAATAATAAATGCCCCACGCTCAACGGCGCCAGCAGGACTCTTGTATCGGGAGATCTGAAAACACACACAATACACAAGTATAAACGCTCAGGCGACGGTAGATAAACATTTGTATGACCTATAAAAATGTATTTCATGTGCGGGGATCTCGAACTCGAACTCAGCAGCCAGTGCTGTGACCGCTGCACCAACGCATCGTTATAATATATATATGCCCTTGATTCATATTTTGATCCAGATTAGATCTCTTACAAAAAAAAACGATGATAATGACAATGCAATTATGTGAAAGTAGATCACTGCATAATCATAGTTGACCGACAAGATAAATTCGATCTTGCTGGAAAATTCCTTGAAATAATATAATACATCATTGGAATGGAATAGAACTAAATTGTAGTGTTTTCATTGGTATCACATCGTGGAGGATGGTTTTTTGTGCTACAAAATAGACTTAGTCATTTATATTTAAGATGAAGATTTGAAGTATCAAATCCTAGTTTATTTATAATATTCTTTAGTAATATTTATACATAGCATACATACTAGCATCGCTGTATTTTAAGGCGTTTTTGTTAAGTAATTCATTTTACGCTCCATCCATTCGCATATTATGAATGAATCTTTAAGATATATAGAATGTCCGACTTATATATACCGTCCTTCGAAGAGGTTCTAAAATAAAGGTCGTATATCAAGGTAACACTTTAAAAATGGTATGAAATTCGATTTTCATGCTACGTATTTTTAAAATACGTACAGATACCCTTTAATAGACGGTATATAAAGACGGAAACCTGCACGAGTCGAAATTTAAAACTTTGAACCTTAAACTGGACTTACCCTTGTAACCTTGAAGCTTAGAACCGATTTAGAGCCCAGTAGTCCGAAATAGAACCGATTTAAAGTCCAGTAGTCCGCAGAAACCATGTTAAGTTAAAATAATCATGTATCTATTAGACCTTTTTTTTGTGTCGCAAGGGATCCATTTACGGATGATATCCAGGACCCCCGGGTAGGCAGTCCTAGACCTATGTCGGACTCGGCTCTTTGGGAGTGCAATACCGTACTAACCCCTGCGGGAGCCTTCAGCCGCTTTAATTGGAGAGTCCCGGATCTGCAGGCAACAGGATCCATGTATCTATTAGACCAACACTGTGATGTTTATTAGAGAAGATAAAAAACGACTGCATTTTCTATGTTCTAATCAAATCAAAAAATGAGTCTATTTAAATAGACTTCAAAAGTACATTTGAAACGTCATGAAAACAAAATCTATTATAGTTAAGTAATATAAAGTTTCGGTAATCACTTTTG
Source organism: Euphydryas editha (assembly GCA_036937285.1). NCBI lineage: Eukaryota > Metazoa > Arthropoda > Insecta > Lepidoptera > Nymphalidae > Euphydryas > Euphydryas editha. The sequence goes on along the minus strand of JAUPFZ010000008.1, from coordinate 19,150,820 downwards.
AAATTATAATAGAATTCTGTTGAATAAAACCAAAAAGAAACTCAACGACTCCTCTAAGCTTAATAATCTAACACATATAACATCTATTCGAATATATAAGTTATTTGTAACTAATGATGCCCTTCTTGGTCTTTCCGCTGACATTCAATTTATTCGAGTCACAGAGGAATGTTTTAAATAAAATTAATTATTTCTTACCATTAATTCTGATATTTAATTGATGGCTCTAAAGATGGTCGACAGGTTTGAAATGACTTACAATAACGCATAATCCATCTAAGGTTGTAAACATTCTAAGTAGAACAAAACTTCTTCTCTAGACAAAAAAAGCCTACAAGTTTGTAGATATGATTAAAATGAAAATGCAAATTACTTTTAAGTAGGTAATAATAGGTCATTTTGTTTATTAAAGTCATTGATACACCAATTTAGATCTAAAGCTCTGCAAAGAAAGCTTCTTATCTGAAAGTCCGCAGATATAACGCTAATGTATAAATCATATTCATTACGATATGAAGTACCGTCAACATTGTTCCCACATTAGTCTTGATTTCTAAACGGTAGTACTTCCTGTCATAAAATAAGTACTTTATTTAAATTATGATTCAAACAGTCTGCTCTATAGCATATGCTGTTACTATTTCCTCTGTGTTAGAATTTCCAACATTTTCACTTTGTGATTTCATTTTTATTTTAAATGAAATTTACTATTCATTGTTAGAATTATGAAGATTTACTCTTGTCTCATCTTAAACCTTATTTAAGTTAACCGCCGTCATTACGCGTTATCTTCATAGTTTCTAGAATCATCAACTGACAAAGAATCATAAACGTTTCATACACGTAACGAGCTCAGGCTGAATAGTTTCATCTGACATCCTGTGAGGCTGTCGGCATCAGATTTCTCGAGATTAAAGATTTTAATCAAAAAGCCGTTGCTCCTGTATTTATTAACACACTGTTTCACAAGCCGACAAGTCCAAGATTTACCTGCCCGTCTATTTATACTTTCACTAACCTCTTGACTAAGTGACATTGGTCTGAAAATTACTGTTATAGTTATTAATTCTATTAATACAGTTATCAGTGGGAAAGTTATTGGAAAATTTACTCAAGTTACCTCGTTATCTTGTCCAGTTAGTTTACGGCGCCAATGATTAAGCTGACCATAGCTATTATATTCATAGCTTTATACATAATCTCTTTAAGGACGTTAATAGACATAATGCTTTTACTACCCTCATAAGAACTTGGGTTTAAAATCGTTTACAGCTATTTAAAGTATTAACCGATAAAAAAAACAAATAACATAATTTATTAAATTCATATTACGTTTTTTGTTACTACTATTACTATTATTACACAATAAAATATCATGGAACGAGAAATTACTTAAGAGATATCTATTTTCATATGTTTGTGCCATTCCTATTGTAGAGATCATTCAACCTTTTACAACAAGAAAATATAACCTGCTTTTAAGACAACAATTTTTTTTCTTAATTTTTAATATCACAAGATGTCTTATTGTTCGTGAACTTAACCATTTTCATAGAATACTTAACAGTTAGTTATTCAAAAGTCGGTTAAGGCATTTGAATGCCTTGTCGGGCCCAGCACACGTGTCAAACCCTACTGATTGTGCCCAGGTGATATAATTCAAACATTTCAATAGAAACGCATATACATACATACATACACTTTGTAATATTACATGAAGATAGGTAGGCGAGATCAAATGGTTAGGTAAGGTTTCGAATTAAATTTTTTTGGTTCAATTTAAATGACTGCAATACGAATACACTCATTATTACTTAAATTATTTAAAACGGGATATTTAGCATGTTTTTATTTTTATCTGGTGGAGCTCGATATTTCGACGTTATCTACGAATGTCTTGTTCACGAGAGTCTCGTGAACAAGATATGGTAAATATTCCGTTTTAAATAATTTAAGTAATAAAAATAACAATGTTAATTTAAAATCTTACACTCATTATTAGTGATAAGTATCAAGTATTCTTCTTAAAAGACTAAGTTATTATCACTAACCTATATCTATATATATGTTATGATGTGCGGTGGCAGAGAAGAATATTACCGACCTCTTTCTTGCCGAGATCATCATATCCTGCCACAACACACTGCACTCGCCAACCCGCCTGCTAAACGTGGCGAGCATTAGCAAATCCTCCCAGAGACGACGGGGGAGGCCTAAGTTCAGCAGTGGTTACCCAACGGCAGATGTGGTGGTGGATTTTTCCATTCTAACCTCAAAAATTTAAATACATTTATTTATTTATGCATTCATTATTGCAAAAACCAAGTCAAAAATACATACGTTAAGCCTATTGATTTTAGGCATAGTAAATAACCTGATTATTATTATGACGATGCGTTGGCGCATAATCACAGCAGCTGGCCGGTGCACTAGCAGTCCCGGGTTTGAGAATTTTGTCGTGGTAAGCGTTCTTATGCTTGTATTTTGTGTGAGTTTCTGGACCCACACAAGCACAGGATTCACATCCTAAGGGGGGAGGGAGTGCAGTTTAATTTGAGGTGTTTATTCATTTATATTTATTTATTTACATGTTTGATAAAATTAACTTGTTTATTGTATCAAGAAAGTTCATAAGCATTTTATGGTAACTCGCATTCATTTTAGAATCCGAATCTAATTGCACATTGTTTCTATTATTCTAAAGAATTTACTAATTGATTAATTGAAATTATTTGATCTTATTATGATTCATCTGTTCGTTTGATAGCTAAAAATCTGATTATATCAAACAGATAACTGTTATAATATATATTATTAATATTTGCAATTTTATACTTTTTACCCGACTGCGACAGAAGGAGGGTTATGTTTTTCGAGTGTATGTATGTATGTATGTATGTATGTATGTCCATTTCTTTGGCACGCCCTACAGCCCAAACGGCCGGACGGTTTTTGACATATGAGGTGTCGTTGGATTTGTCTAAATTGTAGTAGTGACATAGGCTATATAAATTTTCAAAATGGCGCCCGCAAATGGCAGAATGAGGGGGGGAGTTGATATTTTTTTTTTTTGCCGTAGCAATATGGGTATCAAATGAAAGCTAGTGATTGTTTTATTGTTTTTAGTTTATAATAAGAGTTTTTTACGAAGTCGGGTTTTTTGATTTTTTTAATTGAGCATACTTGTTATAGTTGCTATCAAAGATGAAATATAAAATTAAATGTAAAAGACGTGTCATTAGTAATAGCAAAGCTGGAAATTCTAAGAAGTCGCAAGTTATCAGCAGGATATCTTGGAACAAATAAATAGGATAAAATATAGGTTCCAACAACTGGTTCTGACGACATTACACGCAGCACGACGGTGCGTTTCCGGCGAACTCGCTGTTCCCTTAGGAGTACTTTACATTAGGCTAGTCATTTAGTCGAGTAGCACGTAAATTAATAACTAAGCGTGTCTAAACAACAAAACTTTAGGAACGCCTGAAAGCATTAGCCATCGAAAATGACCGCATGACGACCGGCAAAATGAATCCGGTAATCGCGTAACTGACAAATTGCGAAAGCGATCGCGAAAAATCGCCAGCGATTTTTCGGCAGCACTGTCGCGAGCGCAGCGATATACAATGGTTTGTCGATCTGTTAGAGTTGAATATAAGCTTGGGTTTTTTTTTAAAGAAAATATAATTTATACACTTTAATTCACACTCTAACTTTAATTAATTATAATATTAATTAAATCTGGGCAAGCCAAGAAGTGTGTCTGGGACGGATACACTTCTTGGCTTGTAGGAGCCGAAATAACTTTACTCGAAGTCTTTCTGAACTGTCTTTAGCTTCTAATCTGACAAATGTTGACTTAGCAGGAAATAAAGGTGTATGCAATTTAGGGTTCAGTGCTGTATTATAACAGATCGTTCTATATTTATAAGTTACGTAATAGTCCAAGGATCCGTCAATTAACAGGATGATATCCTATTTTGGCTTTCCAGAAACGCTCAAAACACAAACACAAAAACACCCAGGCAACGACAAACAATTGTATGGCTATAAAAGTATTTGTTATGAGTAGGGATGGAAAAGCACTGGCAATGTTAGTTTGGCCATTGTAATATACATAAATATTCAATTCAGGCAAAGGCCATATAAAATACTTTACACACCTTTACAAGTTAATAACATTACATCTTATATTTCCTTATTAAAAAAAATCAAAAAACCCGACTGCGTAAAATACTCTTATTATAAACTAAAAAGAAAAGAATAAAACAATTTACTAGCTTTCATTTGATACCCATATTGCTACAGTAAGAAAAAAAATTCAACTCTCCCCCTCATTCCACCATTTGCGGGCGCCATTTTGAAAATTTATATAGCCTATGTCACTACTACAATTTAGACAAATCCAACGACACCTCATATGTCAAAAACCGTCCAGCCGTTTGGGTTGTAGGGCGTGTCAAAGAAATGGACATACATACATACACTCGAAAAGCATAACCCTCCTTCTGTCGCAGTCGGGTAAAAATACTTCACCTATGTTATCTTACATCTACTTGCAACCTACCAGAATCATACGTCTAGTCAGGTCTGCCTCGTAGCTATTTTAGCTCGTACATTATTAGCAAAATATATTCCACTTGGGTGTGGTTGTGGGTATTTTAGGTACAGTACTCGATTAAGAAGCGAAAAAATTTTGAGGTATACTGAAAGGTGGAATCGTGTAACTCAGTAACAAGTTACAAGTCACTCGAGTAACATACTAGGCTAGTGTAAACGAGCCTCTTTAGATTATACTTTTTATTGTAAGTGACATGCTGTGACTACATTTCTGCGGATGTTAGAATATCATGCTCTTATCTTTTTACTTCGTTTAATTCTTGTTGATTTATTTACTCTTAAGAATTTCAAGTAGTTGATTTTCATGGTTATGTTATGTTTTTATTACAATTTCATTTGATCTTTTTAAAATGCGTTTGAAGTGGACAATTCAATTGATTTTGGAAAATTTATATGGTGTTATTTTGAAATTTAAAATCATTATTTAGTTGTTAAGAGTACTAATTTAAATTCTAAGATAATTTAGTGGTTAGAACACTTGAGTGAGTAAACATCGTAGTTTTGACTGATTAATTTAATAAGCCATAAACTGGTAATAAATAAATATTATACAGTGTTTTAAACTTGCCCTTGATTTGAGTAAAATTCTGCAAGACTTTTGCAAGGAAGTGATGACTTATGTAAAATAAATTAAAGTAATACGAATAAAGATCTTTCAAATAAGTATATAACTTGTAGCAAATATATGTATAATACACTCTTACTCATATAACTACTTTGAAACAAAAAATAAAATATAAATAGAAACAATAATAAATAAATTATAAAATCTACTCAGTAACATATTTTCGCCAATTTTTATTGGAATAATCAAATACGTCCAAGAGAAAGAAAAAAAATTATCATGAACAATAGTTTCTTACTATAATTTACAATTTTTTAAGCTTAAGATTTATGAAAACAAGCATTTATATTAATGTATATATACTTAATTACTTATTTAGATCAGAATATAGAGAAAGAGATAGGGAAAAATATGTAGTTTAAAACAAGCTTATTAGAGAAAAAAAACTGCGTTCAAGCAACTGGTTTATAGCGGACATAAAAATATACATCAGCACTTACACAGAATACTGGATTTCAGACATCTTAATTGATTTAACTTAGATATATGTAATCTTTTACCATCAGTGGTGTAAGAGGAATATTTATTTCAGTAAGCTCTGGTAAGTACACACTTAGAGCTTAAGCTACTTGATACGATAGTATATATATTATGATGTTAATTTAATGTACGTCTACGTTGAGGTCGTGATATGCTAAGTATAATCAAGGAAATGAAAATTACATTTGATTTTGAACGGGTTATAAACAGTCGGTAAATGTAACAAAGTTTGACAGAGATCTCTTCTCCTATTTAGATTAGAATTAGGTTAGGATTAAAATTTAATAAACCTCATCCGCTGTGCTACTTCATTGTATGTTTATGAATTTCCCGGGACTCGGACGGGGTAAAGATAAAAACCTAGACTACAAACAATTATTTGTATAAATACAAATATATTTTTTTCTAAAGGCAAGGATACCCTCACGAAATTACAACCTGCTGCGATAATGAGCATACTAATTGGAAGATTAATTATTAGTATTCTAATTAATAAAAGAATTCAAGTTCGCCTCGTGAGTACATGTAGCACTGTTGAGTTTTGAATAGTATGCTTAAAATTCATCTCGCAGCCGATGTTAAAGGGAATTATCGTGAGAAAACCTACATCTCTTGGAAGACTTTCTGAAATATTCCACATTCGAATAAAATATAATATTACACTCCAATAATTTTCCATAATAGGAAAAGTGACCTTAGCCGATCATTACTTACAAGGCCTGCTTGTAAATAATGATCGGCTAAGTGTAAGTGTAAGTCTAAGTAAGCTTAGCTAAGTAACTATTTGACAAAAATATTCACATGAAGTAAAACTCTGTTACAGATATAGTGTAATATAGAATTATATACATAAAGCCTTTCTTAATACCTCGATATCCTGTTAAAGTGAACTGGTTATATATATTTAGCCAGCACCATTGACAGCGTGTATTATTATATGATACACACACGAGATCTGAGATTACTAACTAGAAGGTATAAACGAAAATAAAATTCAAGGGAAAAGTTTAAATCTAAATGAATACTGATTGTGTGCTTATTGTACATCAACATGTATTTACTAATTAATGTCGTAGGATGCTCAGCAGATTTTGATTGAATGAAACAGCAAATAAATAGTAATACTGTATTGTTATATGATAATAGATTGTATTTATAGCCTCTTTTTTGGACAAAAGTTCCTTCCTCTATTTTGACTGACCCGTTGGTGCAGTTGGCAGTGACCCTGCTTTCTGCTCCAGGGTCATGGGTTCGATTCCCGCCTCGAGTCCGGGTGCAATATGTATTTATTTCTATATGTATCATTTATATATATATTTATTTTTAAAAAAAATGTATATCAGTCGGCTGTTACCTAAACACAGGCATTAAGTTGCCTACCTTAGGAACAGACGACCGTGTGTGTGTGTCAAAACACGTTTATTTATTTATTTATAATTATTAAATAGAGAGATTGTAGCTAATCCACAATGCTAATAATTTGGCAACTGCGTTCTGCGACGGAATGCGAAATCCAAGTATATATTTAATAAAAATATATTTAACTTTGATTACAAATAGGCAAACCCTCAAATAATTATTAAAATTTTAAGTTGGTAGGCCTTTTAGTTAAAATTACTTCAAAATTGCCATAATCAGGCACCTATCACGCGATTCGATAGCACTGTTTTAACATAGTTTCAAATTGTATTACGAAAGATCAATTGCTGTCATTATTTCATAAATATTTAATTTAGAAGGTGAGAATATTTAAGCCAAAATTCGAAGTTAACCAAATAAGTATTTAATTTTCTGAATTCTTTCCTTCTTTCATTTTCTTATCGTATGTCGTATGTAGTTGCCGAGCTTAAACTCTCTATAATAATCAAGTTCATCTATAAACAAGTGTAATAAGCTCGTTATTCTGACGTGTCCAATATAAACTCATGTTTTTTAATACTCTTATTTAATGATAAAAAGTTTTCTATATATATACAGAGTTGTCCATTTTGAATAACTTTGTTTTTCTCGATCACTAAGTTAGAAAGATACATTAACAGGACCGCGGATTAAAACTATTGTTAAAAAAATATATATAAAGAAAAAATTTCTGAAATTTGATCTGAAATAATATCTGTATTTTGCATACCTGTGTATAACATACCTACATATTTTAAGTACAAAGACTGGAAACGCTTATAAATAAAAAATCTTTATGTTTTATATAAAATTCGTTCTATGCGTAATTATAAAATCCCTCTTTAATTTTTTTTTCGATAAAAGCCTTAATGAGTTTTGAGCTGTGTCCGTCTTTATCACACCCCCGCATATATAAAATCTTCCCTTAAACACATAACACAAAATTTATCGTCATATCGTTATTATTCAGTCGATAAAAGTATTAAAAAAATCCAATACTAATAGGCAAATAATTACAAGGAAATTGTCAAGTTAATATCAACAATAATAAAACACGAGCTAAGTCTTGAAGTCTTGTAAAGATTATTCCTGTCTAAGCCATACGTCTCGGAGATAGCTAGGGTTTGATAAGAGCGTAGTTCATTACCTAGGCTATTTAATTACAACCTAGCTAATGTTTTTAGATTATATCGAAAGCGTAATAGATGTATGTTAATATGTGAGGTGTATTGTAAGGTATGAGGTTTTTGACGTTGAGTTATATCGATAAAAAATAACCGAGTTGCGAAGTGGATTGAACGTGTGGATTTCAACCGAAATTTCGCGGGTTCAAATTTGATCTTTAAAAGTATTAGGAAGAATTTATGAGATCTCTAATGTGCTGCGAATATGACGATAAGACTTATAAATTAAAATTAAAACGTATTTAGCGAATTAGCGTTTATCATCATATCAATGATTTCTGTAGACCTCCTTGCCGAAAAACGCAGGTAAAATTGCAAAGTATGTGTAAAATAATCAGATTAAAAGTACTATTAATTCTATTTTATATCCAAAATAAAACAAATAGGCGTATTGAACGTTATGTACATTTAAAATTCCGAATCAATAATCATTGAAATAAGGTTTAGTTTTAATATTTCTGTGAAGTTACGCGTTTATCATACTCAATAATATGCATCATTCCAGGAATATTTCCATACTACATATATTAATCAAAGCATATCCTGCTTGTACTGAAATAAATTAATAATATTTATTGGTAACCACATCTACGTGTAGTGCTATGTTTAATTTGCAAGTTATAAATAAATATATTTACTAGTAAAATGTACGCGGTTCGTTCACATGATCGCATGTTAGATAGTCACAACTTGACTTGTATGAAATATTTGCTTATAAATTCCAGATGCTGAATACAAGTTAATATAGTAAATAAATAAATTGATTTACCTTTTTTTAAAGATGGTTTTATAGTATATAGTGACGGAATAATTTAGCCACTGTTACCTATTTGTAATGAAGATATGAAATATGTTTAATAAACTCATTTTTATCAGAATAACCTTAATTTTAGTAGAATGTTATGAATATTAGAAGTAAAATTGAATTAGTATTATACCAAAAGAGTAATAAATTACAAATATGAAATAAATAGTCCAATTTAATAGAGTAAAGGATATACATATTTGTTAATCATACGCATGATTTAGTGAAGCAATACGCTTAAGTTAACATGCACATAAAAATAAATCTGTCATAGGATTCTTTTTTAAATTAATAATTTAGCAAAAAATTAGTTTATAAAACTAGAAACAATATTATAAAAAAATCGCTACATATTAAAACCGTTCTGTTGAACGATATTACGAAGGCACAGCTTATAAATTTGTTCTTATTTCTTGCCTACTGTCAAGTTTTTTATCATTTAAATTATTTTCTTACGAAGGTATCAATAAACTTGGTTAGGTGGGCGGGGCACAAGCGCTACCCACTAGGGGCAATTTAATACTATAACACATCCTTGAGTATTAGTTATAAAACCGGTTTCCTATGTGTAATAACTATATTATACCTATATTGCTGTAGTTTTCATTATATGCTGCTGATAATTGAGAATATAATATCCGACTATTAATAGTTTTGAATAAGGACTTAGAAAATCCCGAACTTACTCAAACCCTTTTTTTAATTTGACAAAATTACTATAATTATAGGTAGTTTATCGTAACTTAGGCTGTAAAAGATGATGCGATGACTCATATAAGCGGAAGAGTAAATAAGACATACTGGGATGAGAGGGAACCGCGATCGACATTATTATCTGGATTTATACTGTAAGTTAAGGAATAAGGCTATAGGAAATGAAAAAAAAATATGTGAGAATCGAATCATCCCAAAAAGTTTTCCTAACTACTGTGCATTTAACACTAGATATTCTAAAAAAGCCAAAAACACGTTTCTTTATGGGAACCCACTATAATTATTTACTTTTTTAATGCTTAGTTTAGCGACCATAATAATACAGATTGTAAAGAAACTTCAAATGTGTAACTATTTATATTCTAAACCCACGTTGCTTGGACAGACAAAGGGACGGATGACGCAGTTCTAATGATAGAGTTTCCATAGCATTGTTTGAGTAGGGTACCCTAAAAACAATAAAATAACAAATAAACGAACTAAAGGTATCTTTCAATATAGGATATCGGTTATAGCATATTATTTTCGATCAGAAGATTATTAGCACGACATGTAAAACCAGATCAGTGAACCAGTACACCTTAGAAACCCAATACACAAAAACTAGCATGTGGTCTAGAAATACGTTTTCAAAAACGGCCATAACTGTAAACGTAATAGTTTTGTATGATAGGTGAATAGAGAATGCGTGTAATGTTGTTATTTTTCCACGCAAAACACTAAACGGATCTGATAAAACTTTATACATAATCGTATCATAATCTATACTACAATATTACAAAGCTGTAGAGTTTGTTTGTTTGTTTGAACGCGCTAATCTCAGGAACTGCTGGTTCGAATTGAAAAATTATTTTTGTGTTGGATAGCCCATTTACCGAGAAAGGCCACAGGCTATATAACATCACGCTACGAGCAATAGGGGCTGAGCAATAATAAGAAATGTCACAAAAAACGGGAAAACATAATCTTTTTTGAGAGCTTCCGTTGGGTCCTATATTATTTCTCTTCTCGAGACATTTTTTAACTATAGTTTCACTTTTAAAGTAAATATAACATCATTCTTTTACTGAGAATTTTCAAAAAAAAAAAAGAAACTCAATAATACTTTGAACGACGCAGGAATCAAACATGAGACCCCTTGCTCGACAGTAACGCTTGCGACGACTCGACCAACGAGGCGGTTACCTACTCTTAGAGTAATTGCTTAAAAATATTTCAGTACGTTTTTCCCTCAAATTAACGCGGGTGAAACCGCGAAGCACAGCTAGTTTGAAATATGTGGTCAATCAAACGTTGCCTGAGAATTCCTATATCTGCGGATGCATTAAACATCTTTAGTAACTTCTACTTTTTTTATTATTTATAATATTATATTATGTCTGTATGTATCCTCTATTTATATTAGCATGCTCTGCAGTGTAAACGGCTTAATAGATTTTAACATATGACGTGTTAGATTCGTCATAACAATACGCGTGATGTTGTTTCTGAGCCGTTAAACGTACATTGTTTTCAGAAGAGATTAGGTTTGTTAACGGTTAATAATAAAATAATACTGAATATTTTACATATATATAATATATTGAATATTAGATATAGATTATCTTATAATTATGTTGCAATTTAAATATACTATTTTTTAAATATATCCAAGATTTAAATATAAAATTTAATTTGTTTGCAACATAGAAAGAAATCGGAACTGACGAGCGTTTCTAGAATGCCGTTTCCATGTTTTCTAGTGAGCGTGACAAATTGCAATTACAAATTAAGCACTTAAATGGGAGCGCTACTTGAACATTTAGAAAAGTAAAATTTATTTACTTTACTAAGTCCTACTTAGTCTCGTTTAGTCGATCTTAATAAATCTTTACTTACATTAAAACCTACTACTGTTCCGATTATAAAGAATTTTTCATGTTTAAAAACTTAAATTTTAGTTTAAGGTAAGGATAGATTTAAGGTAGATATAGAGTTAAAGGGGCTCTTAGAAAAAAATGTGTTTTTATGGCGTCTTGGCTCAATCTTAAAAAACAATGTTAAATACTTAAATGTTGGTGGTACGGAACCCTTTGTGTCCGAGTTCGACTATTACTTGACCGGTTTTATTAGTATTCATGGTATAATGAGGGTGGCGGTATGGTTATCAGAACCAACCGCTTAATGCGATATTAACACTTACCGTACAATGTGCCCGACCGGTTTGAACCACAGGCTCCCAAATCATGTTGTATTCGAAAACTGTTGTATTTTTTTTTTCTTTTTTCCAATTTTTTTTTTTCAATGTTATTTTATCGAGCTGAAAATCTAATTCTGAGCATTATTTTTTGTCGAATATTTATTGAAAATGGTTTTTATTTATGTCATCATAGGTATATATTATTTATGTTTGTTAATCCGTTTTGTTATTATTCAATAAAAAGTTGACATAACTTTAACTGTAAAGATAAGTTTTACTCAGTTTTGTTTTTTTTGTTCATTTAGCCTATAATCATTTAGTCAATTATGAGATTAAATAAATATTAAAATGATTATATTATACATTTTAATATTAAAACGAATCAATTTTAAACCATACATAAACATTAAAAATAAAGCTTTAATATTTGAGAAGCGCTGTAAGAGATGAACTCACGTGATAATAGGCGTAATCTAGTGGCTTGTAGTAGCTGGTACTTAGTTTATGAGAAAATTGCTATCATACGTCTGTTCTGTTTTTACTTGAGCCTTTTTGTATTTAGTTTACGACCGTGTTGCACTATATTTACTAACTTCCTACGCAAAGATACTTTGAAACTATATAGAGCGGCGTTATATTAATAAATTGTATAGTTATAGGTTTTTGTTATCTTTACTTACAGCCCTAGTATTAAAAAAAAAGTTTTTAAGTGAAACATTGTTTCTTGTGATATAATCAATGTTTCAAACACAATTATTTTTGTTTATATATCTGAAAATCAGTATTCCTATTAATCAATTTAATGTATTTTCCTTAATAACGTCCTACCAATTAATACAACCGTCTTAAGGACGTATAATCTTGTAATTCCCTTTATATAAAAACATATATTGATACAGTCCTGAAATTTTAGTGAGTTGTAATATCTACAAGCGTTATTACTCCATGTCATTTGGTAATTTTATAATAAAAAAAAAATAATAAAAAAAGGAATGAGATTCTGATATTTCAATATTTTGCCTCACAATTTAATTCTGCATTTTGTGAAAATTAATTTTTTGTACAAAATAATTGTATTTTTTGGTGGCAATTTTTGTATTGTTTGTTGCATAAAATAGAAAAGTCCCAGGAATAAAACTGTACGCATCACGATCAGCATGATATGATAAGTGATTGTCGATAAATGAAATTTTACAATTTTCAGCAGAATTTATAGAGATGAATACCTCTTTGTTTTTAAACTTGGATTTCACAGCAACTGTTCACAACTGGAGTTCAAAGTTAAATAATGAAAAGTTTCATTTTGTATAAGACCCTAGCAGAATCGCCATAAAAATTGTAATAGAAGATAGAAATCAAACCATTTCGAATGCTCAAATGATACTAATTAATTAATATTTTGCACATGCAATTTATATTCACTTGTAAGATACATGTTTAAATAATAATATTATAAATTAATTATTTTCGTTAGTTTTTTATAAGTGGTTTAAAAAAAAAAGATTGCTAATTATGTACATAGAGGATTTGAAACATGTACACATATTTTTGTTTTCATCTGCCGACCGATTTGTACGTGAGTAATTGCATATAGGGTCTGGAGGACAACAGTGATGTAACAATATCGATTGTTTCCAAAAAATCCTTTACATCATATTTAGTTTAAAAAAAACGAAGTATAATAAAAGTAAATATTTTCAACTATTATGTAATTAATGACAAAGTTTCAATTCGTTGAAACTTGTCGTGTAACCTTGAGTAATTGTGAAAACTGTAGCGGTGACTATTAAACCTCTCAACCACTCAAAGATAATTATAACAGAATTGCTTAACTTTTTTGTCGTAACTGTTAATGATTTGGAAAATATTAAGGCTTAACCTATTAAATTTGGCAAAAATTCGCAAACATGCAAGTATAGATTTTATTCAAATGAATAAATAAGTAGTAATTCCTCCCTGATTTGTTTTAATAGAAAATAAGTAGATACATGGAGATAAGCATATTCCACGTTAAGAATCTTGCACTTCCTAAAACTGTATTTTGATTATTGTCGGAGTTACCTATTAAGTAGTTTTGGTAAACATTTTGAGCTTCTTTTTGGGAAAAAAACTATTTTTCACTTAGTCTTGAAATTGCAAATAGTATCTTGTTAATAATTTGTTTAATATGTTATATATTATTATAATTATTTAACAACTCACAGTCAACGACCCCTAATACGTTAAAATACTGTGTCAGGGGTTTGCAAACACGAGACTCAGACATAACAATACTCAGACCAAGACAATTATCTATATGGCCTATAACATTGTCAAAATAAAATTTCTCATGGGCGAGTCATACAACCCGCAACCGCCCAGCTGCTATGACCACTACTAAAAGTAACAAATATCTGCCAGATAAAGTAGACTGGAGAAGAAAAAAAAATATACCAGATAAAACCTGTTGGATACCGTTACATACTATATGACATAAATATCTAAAACTATATAGAAAATATAATTTATACAATTTAATTCACACTCTAACTTTAATTGATTTTAATATTATTTAAATCTGGACGAGCCAAGAGGTGTTTCTGCGACAGACACACTTCTTGGCTTATAGGAGGCGAACTAACTTTAGTCGAAGTCTTTCTGAACTGTCTTTAGCTTCTAATCTGACAAATGCTGACTTAGCAGAAAATAAATGTGTATGCAATTTAGGGTTCAGTGCTGTATTATAACAGACCGTTCTATATTTATAAGTTACGTAATAGTCCCAAGGATCCGTCAATTAACAGGATGATATCCTATTTTGGCTTTCCAGAAACGCTCAAAACACAAACACGAAAACACCCAGGCAACGACAAACAATTGTATGGCTATAAAAATATTTGTCATGAGTAGGGATGGAAAAGCACTGTCAATGTTAGTTTGGCCATTGTAATATACATAAATATTCAATTCAGGCAAAGGCCATATAAAATACTTTACACACCTTTTACACAAGTTAATAACAGTACATCTTATATTTCCTTGTTTGAAACTTGTGTTAGTATGAAAAATATTTCACCTATGTTATCTTACATCTACTTGCAACCTAACAGAATCATACGTCTAGTCAGGTCTGCCTCGTAGCTATTTTAGCTCGTACATTATTAGCAAAATATATTCCACTTGGGTGTGCTAGTAGGTATTTTAGGTCCACTACTCGATCGAAAAGCGAAAAAATTTTGAGGTGTATCAAAATGTGGAATCGTGTTACTCAGAACAAGTTATAAGTCACTCGAGTAACATACTAGGCTAGTGTAAACGAGCCTCTTTAGATTATACTTTTATTGTAAGTGACATGCTGTGACTACATTTCTGCTGATGTTAGAATATCATGCTCTTATCTTTTTACTTCGTTTAATTCTTGTTGATTTATTTACTCTTAAGAATTTCAAATTGTTTATTTTCATGGTTATGTTATGTTTTTATTACAATTTCTTTTGATCTTATTAAAATACATTTGAAGTAGACAATTCAATTGATTTTGGAAAATTTATATGGTGTTATTTTGAAATGTAAAATTATTATTTATTTGTTAAGAGTACTACTTTAAATTATAAGATAATTTAGTTGTTAGAACACTTAAGTGGGTAAACATCGTAGTTTTCACTGTTTAATTTAATAAGCCAAGCAACCAGTTTAATATTATACAGTGTTTTAAACTTGCCCTTGATTTGAGTAAAATTCTGCCAGACTTTTGCAAGGAAGTGATGACTTATGTAAAAGAAATTAAAGTAATACGAATAAAGATCTTCAAATAAGTATATAACTTGTAGCAAATATATAATACACTTACTCATATAACTACTTTGAAACAAAAAAAAATAAAATATAAATAGAAAAAATAATAAATTAATTATAAAATCTACTCAGTAACATATTTTCGCCAATTTTTATTGGAATAATCAAATACATCCAAGAGAAAGAAAAAAAATTATCATGAACAATAGTTTCTTACTATAATTTACAATTTTTTAAGCTTAAGATTTATGAAAACAAGCATTTATATTAATGTATATATACTTAATTACTTATTTAGATCAGAATATAGAGAAAGAGATAGGGAAAAATATGTATTTTAAAACAAGCTTATTAGAGAAAAAAAGCTGCGTTCAAGCAACTGGTTTATAGCGGACATAAAAATATACATCAGCACTTACACAGAATACTGGATTTCAGACATCTTAATTGATGTAACTTAGATATAATATGTAATCTTTTACCATCAGTGGTGTAAGAGGAATACTTATTTCAGTAAGATCTGGTAAGTACACACTTAGAGCTTAAGCTACGTGCGATAGTATATATATTATGATGTTCATTTTATATACCTCTACGTTGATGTAGTGATATGCGAAGTAAAATCAAGGAAATGCAAATTACATTTGATTTTGAACTGATTATAAACAGTCGGTAAATGTCCCAATGTTTGACAGAGATCTCTTCTTCTATTTAGAAGAAGGATTAAAACTTAATAAACCTCATCCGCTGTGCTGCTTCATTGCATGTTTGTGAATTTCCCGGGACTCGGACGGGGTAAAAATAAAAACCTAGGCTACAAACAATTCAACTGGCCCGTGGCGCAGTTGTCAGTAGCCCTGTTTTCTGCTCCAGGATTGTGGGTTCGATTCCCGCCCCGAGTCTGGGTGTATTATGTATTTATTTATATATGATTATTTATATGTATATTTATTTTTAAAAAAATGTATATCAGCCGGCCATTACCTAAAACACAGGCATTAAGTTGCCTAACTTAAGGACAGACGACCGTGTGTGTATGTTAAACATATTTATTTATTTTTTATTTTTAAATTATTTGTATAAATACAATTTTTTTTTCCAAAAGCAACGATACCCTCACGAAATTACAACCTGCTGCGATAATGGAACATACTAATTGGAAT
The DNA here is from genome assembly GCA_036937285.1 of Euphydryas editha. Lineage (NCBI taxonomy): Eukaryota > Metazoa > Arthropoda > Insecta > Lepidoptera > Nymphalidae > Euphydryas > Euphydryas editha. Next base: position 19,133,878 of record JAUPFZ010000008.1, on the reverse strand, counting down.
AATAATTATTAGTATTCTAATTAATAAAAGAATCCAAGTTTGCCTCGTCAATACATGTGCATCGTAGTCGACATGAATTCGAATCAGGATTAGCACTGTTGAGTTTTCAATAGTATGCTTAAAATTCATCTCGCAGCCGATGTTAAAGGGAATTATCGTGAAAAAACCTACATATCTTGTAAGACTTTCTGAAATATTCCACATTCAAATAAAATATTAAATTACACCCCAATCATTTTCCATAATAGGAAAAGTGACCTTAACCGATCATTACATTGAAAAGGAAGGATCCTTCGACCAGACGGGAGTTGCGTCTGGTGGGCTACGCGCCACTTGACGTTTGTTGTCGGGTTCTTGTATATAGATTCAATCGCCTCGAAAACTTCGATAGCGCGATATAGGATACGTCAGTTTCTTCTAGTTCGTATATGGCGAGATACATGTCGCTACACTTACAAGGCCTGCTTGTAAATAATGATCGGCTAAGTGTAAGTGTAAGTCTAAGTAAGTTTAGCTAAGTAACTATTTGACAAAAATATTCACACTCTGTTACAGATATAGTGTAATATAGAATTATATACATAAAGCCTTTCTTAATACCTGGATATCCTGTTAAAGTGAACTGGTTATATATATTTAGCCAGCACCATTGACAGCGTGTATTATTATATGATACACACACGAGATCTGAGATTACTAACTAGAAGGTATAAACGAAAATAAAATTCAAGGGAAAAGTTTAAATCTAAATGAATACTGATTGTGTGATTATTGTATATCAACATGTATTTACTAATTAATGTCGTAGGATGCTCAGCAGATTTTGATTGAATGAAACAGCAAATAAATAGTAATACTGTATTGTTATATGATAATAGATTGTATGTATAGTCTCTTTTTTTGGACAAAAGTCCCTTCCTCTATTTTGACTGACCCGTTGGCGCAGTTGGCATTTACCCTGCTTTCTGCTCCAGGGTCGTGGGTTCGATTCCCGCCTCGCGTCTGGGTGCAATATGTATTTATTTCTATATGTATCATTTATATGTATATTTATTTTTAAAAAATGTATATCAGTCGGCTGTTACCTAAAACACAAGCATTAAGTTGCCTACCTTAGGAACAGACGACCGTGTGTGTATGTCAAAACACGTTTATTTATTTATTTATATTTATTAAATAGAGAGATTGTAGCTAATCCATTATGCTAATAATTTGGCAACTGCGTTCTGCGACGGAATGCGAAATCCAAGTATATATTTAATAAAAATATATTTAACTTTGATTACAAATAGGCAAACCCTCAAATAATTATTAAAATTTTAAGTTGGTAGGCCTTTTAGTTAAAATTACTTCAAAATTGCGATAATCGCGAACCTATCACGCGATTCGATCGCACTGTTTTAACATAGTTTCAAATCGTATTACGAAAGATCAATTGCTGTCATTATTTCATAAATATTTAATTTAGAATACGTGAATATTTAATCCGAAATTCGCAGTTCAACTAAGTAATTTTCCAAATTCTTTCCTCACTTTCATTCTCTTATCGTATGTCTTGTATAGTTCAGAGCTTAAACACTCTATAGTAATAAGTTTATGTATGAACAAGTCAATTAAGCTCGTTCTTCTGACGTGTCCAATATAAACTCATGTTTTTTAATACTCTTTTTTAATGATAAAGAGTTTTCTATTTATCTCCATCACAAAGTTACAAAGATACATTAACAGGACAGCGGGTTCAAGCTATTGTTAAAAAAAAAAATAGAAAGACATATTTTCTGAAATTTGATCTGAAATAATATCTGTATTTTGCATACCTGTGTATACCATAACTACATATTTTAAGTACAAAGACTGGAAACGCTTATAAATAAAAAATCATTATGGTTTGTATAAAATTCGTTCTATGTGTAATTATAAAATACTTTTTTAAATTTTGCAAATTTTGTAATTTATCCGTTCGATAAAAGCCTTAATGAGTTTTGAGCTGTGTCCGTCTTTATCACACCCCCACATATATTAAATCTTCGCTTAAACACATAACACTAAATTTATCATCATATCGTTATTATTCAGTCGATAAAAGTATTTAAAAAAAAATCCAAAACTAATAGGCAAATAATTACAAGGAAATTGTCAAGTTAATATCAACAATAATAAAACACGAACTAAGACTTGAAGTCTTGTGAAGATTATTCCTGTCTAAGCCATACGTCTCGGAGATAGCTAGGGTTTGATAAGAGCGTAGTTCATTACCTAGGCTATTTAATTACAACCTAGCTAATGTTTTTAGATTATATCGAAAGCGTAATAGATGTATGTTAATATGTGAGGTGTATTGTAAGGTATGAGGTTTTTGACGTTGAGTTATATCGATAAAAAATAACCGAGTTGCGAAGTGGATTGAACGTGTGGATTTCAACCGAAATTTCGCGGGTTCAAATTTGATCTTTAAAAGTATTAGGAAGAATTTATGAGATCTCTAATGTGCTGCGAATATGACGATAAAACTTATAAATTAAAATTAAAAAGTATTTAGCGAATTAGCGTTTATCATTATATCAATGATTTCTGTAGACGTCGTTGCCGAAAAACGCAGGTAAAATTGCAAAGTATGTGTAAAATAATCAGATTAATAGTATTATTAATTCTATTTTATATCCAAAATAAAACAAATAGGCGTATTTAACGTTATGTACATTTAAAATTCCGAATCAATAATCATTGAAATAAGGTTTAGTTTTAATATTTCTGTGAAGTTACGCGTTTATCATACTCAATAATATGCATCATTCCAGGAATATTTCCATACTACATATATTAATCAAAGCATATCCTGCTTGTACTGAAATAAATTAATAATATTTATTGGTAACCACATCTACGTGTAGTGCTATGTTTAATTTGCAAGTTATAAATAAATATATTTACTAGTAAAATGTACGCGGTTCGTTCACATGATCGCATGTTAGATAGTCACAACTTGACTTGTATGAAATATTTGCTTATAAATTCCAGATGCTGAATACAAGTTAATATAGTAAATAAATAAATTGATTTACCTTTTTTTAAAGATGGTTTTATAGTATATAGTGACGGAATAATTTAGCCACTGTTACCTATTTGTAATGAAGATATGAAATATGTTTAATAAACTCATTTTTATCAGAATAACCTTAATTTTAGTAGAATGTTATGAATATTAGAAGTAAAATTGAATTAGTATTATACCAAAAGAGTAATAAATTACAAATATGAAATAAATAGTCCAATTTAATAGAGTAAAGGATATACATATTTGTTAATCATACGCATGATTTAGTGAAGCAATACGCTTAAGTTAACATGCACATAAAAATAAATCTGTCATAGGATTCTTTTTTAAATTAATAATTTAGCAAAAAATTAGTTTATAAAACTAGAAACAATATTATAAAAAAATCGCTACATATTAAAACCGTTCTGTTGAACGATATTACGAAGGCACAGCTTATAAATTTGTTCTTATTTCTTGCCTACTGTCAAGTTTTTTATCATTTAAATTATTTTCTTACGAAGGTATCAATAAACTTGGTTAGGTGGGCGGGGCACAAGCGCTACCCACTAGGGGCAATTTAATACTATAACACATCCTTGAGTATTAGTTATAAAACCGGTTTCCTATGTGTAATAACTATATTATACCTATATTGCTGTAGTTTTCATTATATGCTGCTGATAATTGAGAATATAATATCCGACTATTAATAGTTTTGAATAAGGACTTAGAAAATCCCGAACTTACTCAAACCCTTTTTTTAATTTGACAAAATTACTATAATTATAGGTAGTTTATCGTAACTTAGGCTGTAAAAGATGATGCGATGACTCATATAAGCGGAAGAGTAAATAAGACATACTGGGATGAGAGGGAACCGCGATCGACATTATTATCTGGATTTATACTGTAAGTTAAGGAATAAGGCTATAGGAAATGAAAAAAAAATATGTGAGAATCGAATCATCCCAAAAAGTTTTCCTAACTACTGTGCATTTAACACTAGATATTCTAAAAAAGCCAAAAACACGTTTCTTTATGGGAACCCACTATAATTATTTACTTTTTTAATGCTTAGTTTAGCGACCATAATAATACAGATTGTAAAGAAACTTCAAATGTGTAACTATTTATATTCTAAACCCACGTTGCTTGGACAGACAAAGGGACGGATGACGCAGTTCTAATGATAGAGTTTCCATAGCATTGTTTGAGTAGGGTACCCTAAAAACAATAAAATAACAAATAAACGAACTAAAGGTATCTTTCAATATAGGATATCGGTTATAGCATATTATTTTCGATCAGAAGATTATTAGCACGACATGTAAAACCAGATCAGTGAACCAGTACACCTTAGAAACCCAATACACAAAAACTAGCATGTGGTCTAGAAATACGTTTTCAAAAACGGCCATAACTGTAAACGTAATAGTTTTGTATGATAGGTGAATAGAGAATGCGTGTAATGTTGTTATTTTTCCACGCAAAACACTAAACGGATCTGATAAAACTTTATACATAATCGTATCATAATCTATACTACAATATTATAAAGCTGTAGAGTTTGTTTGTTTGTTTGATGGAACGCGCTAATCTCTGGAACTGCTGGTTCGAATTGAAAAATTATTTTTGTGTTGGATAGCCCATTTACCGAGGAAGGCCACAGGCTATATAACATCACGCTACAAGCAATACGGGCTGAGCAATAATAAGAAATGTCACAAAAACTTGAAAAAATAATCTTTTTTGAGAGCTTCCGTTGGGTCCTATATTATTTCTCTTCTCGAGACATCTTTTAACTATAGTTTCACTTTTAAAGTAAATATAACATCATTCTTTTACTGAGAATTTTCGAAAAATAAAAAGAAACTCAATAATACGTTGAACGACGCAGGAATCAAACATGAGACCCCTTGCTCGACAGTAACGCTTGCGACGCGGACGACTCGACCAACGAGGCGATTACCTACTTAGAGTAATTGCTTAAAAATATTTAAGTACGTTTTTCCCTCAAATTAACGCGGGTGAAACCGCGAGGCACAGCTAGTTTGAAATATGTGGTCAATCAAATGTTGCCTGAGAATTCCTATATCTGCGGATGCATTAAACATCTTTAGTAACTTCTACTTTTTTTATTATTTATAATATTATATTGTCTATATGTATCCTATATTCATATTATCATGCTCTGCAGTGTAAACGGCTTAATAGATTTTAACATATGACGTGTTAGATTCGTCATAACAATACACGTGATGTTGTTTCTGAGCCGTTAAACGTACATTGTTTACAGAAGAGATTAGGTTTGTTAACGGTTAATAATAAAATAATACTGAATATTTTACATATATATAATATACTGAATATTAGATATAGATTATCTTATAATTATGTTGCAATTTAAATATACTATTTTTTAAATATATCCACCACCATATCGGACACCCACCACCTCAGTCCCCCGAGATCATGGACGCTGTAAAGGGTCCGAAACGTCGGGAAATAATTTAAAATATTGTTAAACTGTAAAGTTTTGAATAAACGCGATAAAATCCGGTATAGACTTTTAATCAAATGAGTAAAATTCGCGTAAATTATAAGAGAACAGTATATCCAAGTTTAAATATTTAATTTAATTTGTTTGCAACATAGAAAGAAATTGGAACTGACGAGCGTTTCTAGAATGCCGTTTCCATGTTTTCTAGTGAGCGTGACAAATTGCAATTACAAATTAAGCACTTAAATGGGAGCGCTACTTGAACATTTAGAAAAGTAAATTTTATTTACTTTACTAAGTCCTACTTAGTCTCGTTTAGTCGATCTTAATAAATCTTTACTTACATTAAAACCTACTACTGTTCCGATTATAAAGAATTTTTCATGTTCAAAAACTTAAATTTTAGTTTAAGGTAAGGATAGATTTAAGGTAGATATAGAGTTAAAGGGGCTCTTAGAAAAAAATGTGTTTTTATGGCGTCTTGGCTCAATCTTAAAAAACAATGTTAAATATTGGTGGTACGGAACCCTTTATGTCCGAGTTCGACTATTACTTGACCGGTTTTATTAGTATTCATGGTATAATGAGGGTGGCGGTATGGTTATCAGAACCAACCGCTTAATGCGATATTAACACTTACCGTACAATGTGCCCGACCGGTTTGAACCACAGGCTCCCAAATCATACTGTAGTACTTTAACACACACTAATATTCGAAAACTCTTGTATATTTTTTTTCCTTTTTTCCTTTTTTTTTTAATGTTATCACGTATTTATTTTATTTAGAGAATTATTATATCGAGCTGAAAATCCAATTCTAAGCATTATTTTTGTCGAATATATATTGAAAAGGGTTTTTATTTATGTCATAATATTATATATTATTTATATGTTTGTTATTCCATTTTTTATTATTCAATAAACAGTTGTCATAACTGACTAACTTTATCTGTAAAGATAAGTTTTACTCACTTTTGTGTTTTGATCATTTGACCTATAAATTGACTGGGAGAAAATGCCACTAAACATTAAATCCGCCTTTTGATCCAACTTTTTTTAACTTTATTAGTCAATAATGAGATTAAATAAATATTAAAATGATTATATTATTCATTTTAATATTAAAACGAATCAATTTTAAACTATACATAAACATTAAAAATAAAGCTTTAATATTTGAGAAGCGCTGTAAGAGATGAACTCACGTGATAATAGGCGTAATCTAGTGGCTTGTAGTAGCTGGTACTTAGTTTATGAGAAAATTGCTATCATACGTCTGTTCTGTTTTTACTTGAGCCTTTTTGTATTTAGTTTACGACCCTGTTGCACTATATTTACTAACTTCCTACGCAAAGATACTTTGAAACTATATAGAGCGGCGTTATATTAATAAATTGTAAGTTTTATTTTTATTTGAATAGTTATAGGTTTTTTTTTATCTTTACTTAGAGCCTTAGTATGAAAAAAAAAAGTTTTTAAGTGAAACATTGTTTCTTGTGATATAATCAATGTTTCAAACACAATTATTTTTGTTTATATATCTGAGAATCAGTATTCATATTAATCAATTTAATATATTTTCCCTTCCTTCCAATTAATACAACTATCTTATCTAAGGACGTATATTCTTGCTATTCTTTTTATGTAAAAACATATATTGATACAGTCCTGAAATTGTAATGAGCTGTAATATCTACATGCGTTATCACTGGTGGTATTTTTTTTTATTAAAAAAAAATCATCAGGGACGAGATTCTGATATATTTTGCCTCAAATTTTGCGAAAATCATTTTTTTTTACAAAATGATTTTTTTTTGTCGCAGTTTTTGTATTGTTTGTTACATAAAATAGAAAAGGCCCAGGAATAAAATTGTACGCATCACGATCAGCATGATATGATAAGTAATTGTCGATAAGTGAAATTTTACAATTTTCAGCAAAATTTATAGAGATGAATACATCTTCTTTTTCAATCTTGGATTTCACAGCAACTGTTCACAACTGGAATTCAAAGTTAAATAATGAAAAGTTTCATTTTGTATATGACCCTAGCAGAATCGTCATAAAAATTGTAAGAGGAGATAGAAATCAAACCATTTCGAATGCTCAAGTGATACTAATTAATTAATATTTTGCACATGCAATTTATATTCACTTGTAAGATACATGTTTAAATAATAATATAAAATTATTTTCGTTAGTTTTTAATAAGTGGATTAAAAAAAAAAGATTGCTAATTATGTACATAGAGGATTTGAAACATGTACACATATTTTTGTTTTCATCTGCCGACCGATTTGTACGTGAGTAATTGCATATAGGGTATTTAGGACAACAGTGATGTAACAATATCGATTGTTTCCAAAAAATCCTTTACATCACATTTAGTTTAAAAAAAAACGACGTATAATAAAAGTAAATATTTTCAACTATTATGTAATTAATGACAAAGTTTCAATTCGTTGAAACTTGTCGTGTAACCTTGAGTAATTGTGAAAACTGTAGCGGTGACTATTAAACCTCTCAACCACTCAAAGATAATTATAACAGAATTGCTTAACTTTTTTGTCGTAACTGTTAATGATTTGGAAAATATTAAGGCTTAACCTATTAAATTTGGCAAAAATTCGCAAACATGCAAGTATAGATTTTATTCAAATGAATAAATAAATAGTAATTCCTCCCTGATTTGTTTTAATTGAATATAAGTTGATACATGGAGATAAGATTATTCCACGTTAAAAATCTTGCACTTCCTAAAACTGTACTTTGATTTTTTTCGGAGTTACCGATTATAGTCCTCAAAATTTAATAGGCCCGTTTTGACATTTGTCATCGCGACGCAACTAGCGATGTAACCATACGACTCGGTACTCGATACTGACGATTAGTCGATTCAAGTTTGTATGAGTATTTGATCGATTTTATTATGTATTGTAAAATTCATTGTATTAAAGTTCTGATTAGAAAATTTAACTTGAACTTTAATATTGTAGCTATTTTGAAATGATACAATGGTGCGAAAGGTTGATTTGTCTTTAATTTAATATTTTTCGTCACAATAACATTCACTCATTTCGTTTATTAATTGCATCAAATATATCAATACCTGTTACAGGCTTGCTTTTCTTTCACTTTTTAAGCATACGTAATATATTTTATTCAGTACCGGAAGGCCCCTATTTTTCCTTCAAGATGGTTCGAATAGTTTTTTTTTTTTTTTTGCGATTCTAAGTGCTTCTGCGACGCGATCTTGCACTAGCGTTACGGGCAATAAAGGTCCACCGTTAACTGATTCGCGTTCGAAGTATTCGGTCAACTTAACAACCAATTCGCCTGTCTGGCTATTGATTGTACGTCCTCTTTTTGACATGTTGAAACAACGTTCGTGCCTACGATATAACAACAAACACCAAAATCGAGTTCAAATGACTATTTTTAAACAAATGTCCACAATAGAAGAGCCAAGGTCAAGATGATAGTAAACAGAAATAGTCCAAAAGCAAAGCCGATTCGAGGAAAAAATATCAAACATAAACGAGCGCACAGTCGATGGTGAATGAAAGATATAAAGATTGCGCAGTGCGCGCGTGGACGCTAAATCACATGCCACCAATTCAAATTTTTTTTTACAATTTTGAGCGCCAAACGCATTTTTAGGGTTCCGTAGCCAAATGGCAAAAAACGGAACCCTTATGATTCGTCATATCTGTCTGTCTGTCTGTCGTCCGTATGTCACAACCACTTTTTTCCGAAACTGTAAGAACTATACTGCTAAAACTTGGTGAGTAGATGTATTCTGTGAACCGCATTAAGATTTTCACATAAAAATTGGAAAAAAAATAATAAAGTTTGAGGGTTTCCCATACTTAGATCTGAAACTCAATTTTTCTTTTCATCAAACCCATACGTGCGGGGTATCTATGAATATGTCTTCAAAAATGATAATGAGGTTTCTAATATCATTTTTTTCTAAACTGAATAGTTTGCGCGAGAGAAACTTCCAAAGTAGTAAAATGTGTGCCCTGTAACTTCTAAAATAAGAGAATGATAAAACTAAAAAAAAATATATGATGTACATTACCATGCAAACTTCCACCGAAAATTAGTTTGAACGAGATCTAGTAAGTAGTTTTTTTAATACGTCATAAATCGTAAACCGCAATTTACCTTTCATTCAATCAACTCAAATATAAAAAAAAACAAGAACTTTATATGATGTTACTTGCTGCTACAGAACCCAGCTTTTACAGTAAAGATCACTACAAAATTTTAAATTACTATTAAAATCGAATGAAGCTGGTGAAATTCAGTAATTAATTGGTTACAACACTACTATTTAAAAAAAAACAGACTTAGGACGTAACTGTTTTTGAGACGTTTCGTAATAATTAGATATTGCATGCTACTATAAACTAAGCGCAAAAAGAATACTCGCAATATATTCTATCATATTATTTAACGCGCCACAGAAATGTATGTATTTTTTAAAAACACTTTATGTAATTAATCATCATTATATTGTTTCTTACAGTTTCGTTACAAGTTACATTCTAGGGTCTTTCTCAAATGTCAAAACGGGCCTATTATATTTTGACGACTATAAGTAGTTTTGGTAAACATTTTGAGCTTCCTTTTGGGAAAAAACCATTTTTCACTTAGTCTTGAAATTGTAAATAGTATCTTGTTAATAATTTGTTTAATATGTTATATATTATTATAATTATTTAACAACTCACAGTCAACGACCCCTAATACGTTAAAATACTGTGTCAGGGGTTTGGACACACGAGACAACAATGCCCAGTGCAAGACAATTATCTATATGGCCTATAACATTGTCGAAATAACATTTCTCATGGGCGAGTCATAAAACCCGCAACCGCCCAGCTGCTATAACCACTACTAAGAGTGTCTAAGACCCAGTTTCACTACTTGCTACTAAGTTCCGGCTAAACTAACTGGCACTTTTTTGACAGGTAATTGTATGGGTTATATGTCAAAATAAGTACCAGTTTGGTTATCCGGAACTTAATAGCAAGTGTTGAAACTGGCCCTAAAAGTAAAAAATATTTGCCAGATAAAGTGTACTGAAGAAAAAAAAACATACCAGATAAAACCTGGTGGATACCGTTACATACTATATGACATAAATATCTAAAACTATATCAGCGTCTGGTGAAATTGGCCCTTAACGTATAATTTTATCGATAAGAAACGAGGACAACACTAGCAAGTCCATAAAACAATGGTTCATTCATTCTCACGCGATACCCAGAACGCGAAGCGAGGTATTCCCACACTTTAATAACGTGGTGCACATATTATTGCTCACACATATTTGAATACCAAATCTCCGGCAATAGCGCCCTCGGTTATGCGATGAATCGTAATGAATTATTACTCTTTAACTATAGCGGAAACTATAATATTTCTTGCTAGTTATAATAATAAATATTATTGTAACTAGTAGAAAAATATTAAAATAATTTTATTATAAAGATGTTTGTTTAATTAAATGATGTGATGTGAGTTATCACAGGATCTCTGATACAAGTTCAATTTTTAAAAGAAAAGCTTTATCCATAAAGCTGGTCCACTGAGGATTTGCGTATATATGTCTCAAAATTTCTTCTGAAATATACATGTTTCAAAGGAAAATTTCGCACATGAAAAATTCAGTGGAACCAAGGAGGATTTGATCCTAGGATCATATGATCAGTAATATTAATATCTAGTTCAAGATACCAAATACACGAACACTTTAATCAAACTCTAAAAAAGACACTACAAAAACACTACACGAAAGGATAAACTCAACTCACTACAAAACTCACTCAACGATCCCCAGTAGGATAAAATCCTGTGTCAATAAGATGGTGAACGGAAACTTGCAACATAAACACAAGCATTCAACCACTGCAAATATTTCGTCATCGTCGTAGAATAGTGACGGATCTTAGAAATTTAAAACTTTACAGGACAGCCATTTCAAATGTACAACAAGAACAACATAATCATGTTGCCCTGTAAAATTTTAAATTTGTAAAATCCGTCACTATTCTACGATTATGACGATTTATATGTTCTATATTTCTATACAAACATCGAACCCGCAACCGCTAGCGAAACAATTACTGTAACCACTGTGCCAACCGTCATCAAAAATGTCACGAAAACATTCGTTACATTAACCACAAAGTCGTCGTTTTTTATATAAATATTGCTAGAAATTCAAAACCGGATCAGTGATTTCGTAGGCCGCTTTCTTTTATATAAATGAGAATTGTGGTTATGAATTATTTGAGATGTTTGCGGAAAATTACGTTTTCTACTCTATATTAAATAAAACTCTCCAAGCGATTACATCCGCGCTGATTCTTATATCAAGCTAACTGCCACCCGGGACTTCATCTGCGTTCTGGCACCAAATTTGTTATGAGGAAGAGGTAGAAGTGATTTTCCCGACCCGATATATGCGCGTTATACCGCTCGCTTCATTTCATTCAAGAAAATACACATCACTGAACACGTAGTACTTCTCTTTCGTCTTCCCTTACAAAGTAAATTTACAAAAACTGAGGCACTGCCTTAGTAGAAGAGAGAACACTGGAAATCAAATGATAGACATGCCCTTGTACAAATATGCAAGATCAGGATGAAGATTCATAATCAAACTACAGAAGTTCTGGTAGTATTTCAAATAGTGGTAATTGTAATTTTTCAGCTTTGCAGCAAAAATCTTTGTTTCGTAAAACTTTAATAACTTTTTAATAAATGAAAATACATCGCGATATTTTTAGACAATATATATAATAATATATTTAAATTTCCCTACTATGAGTAACGGTCGCTATCAGATGTCTATGACAACACCCGGGACCGGCGACTTTATTTAAGACTTAATTTAAATTTAACCAGTATTTTTTCCGTGATTCCCGCACAACGACAGGCCTTTATAATTTTATTTGTATCGATTGATTGACTTTCCTGATAATATTAAATTAGAATCGGACCGTTATAGTAACATTAAGCATTTAAACAAACAAGCAAAATTTTCAAGTTTATTATTCATTGAACTGAGACAACTCACCGTATTAAATCGGCGCATCTAAGACGAAATGTCACGGGTTATCCGGGCCAGCATCGCTAAATTTCCAAGTGTTAAAACTTAAGAGTCCCATGCTGTATAAACTGAGCTAGCCGATGTGATATAAGTTCGTTTAGTGGACTGAACATGCGAAACGCTACCAGAATCTCTAGGGGTCAATTTCAGGTCAGCACCGCTAACATTTTTAGTTCTATATTTGTTTTTGAAACTTATATCGGGTTTAGGAACTCCGAGACATACTAATCTGCGTTTTCTGAGGGTTCTTTACGACTTCGGATATTTACGGGCTGTTAAAATGAGGGAAAATAATAATTGTTGAGTTAGCCTTATTTATTATAATATATAGTTGTTTAGCCTTTATATATTAATATTATTGTTGGCTCTCAGAATAATTAATATTTTAATACATAATATTTTTTTAATTATTTTTGTATTATTAATACATAATAATACAATTTATAATAATACGATATTTAAAAATGTCAGGCAATCATAGTAAAATTTATGAATGAACGGGCCCATTGGTTCTACATTTCATCACCTACTTTTAAGTATAATTTACGCGAGGGCAATGGACAAAGTTAATCTTTGATAATTACAGAGTATTTTCTAGTACAAGAAAAAGTTTTATTGTTATATATTTTTAGACAACGCGGTAGCTACAATAACTGACTGATGCGCTAGCGGTCGTGGGTTCAATGCCCACACATGACAAATATTTGTATAAGTCATACAGATGTCTGTCGTGATCTAGGGATTTGTACTTAAGCGTTGTGTGCTTCGGGACCCACGACACAGACAGGCCGTTGAGTGTGAGATTACTATAGAGTTCTTTTATAAAGTAATTGTCTATTATAAACTATATTAATGTAATTTGAATTTTTTTAATTATTTTTTGTTTTGTATTATTAAACTTATAACTTTAATTTGTTTTGGCATAATATAAAACAACTAGACATTTTTACGATAAAATATTTCTTATAATTATTTATACGTAAATGATTGTTCTCGAAATGTGACTAAATGCATTTTAGTTTAGTGTAATAATGAAACATATTTTTTCTCTCTTGTAATTTCAATCATATTGTTATATATGATATTATTTTCATGTTCACACACTTAGCTTTTGATGATCAAACATATCACTCTTTTACGATAGAATTTCGCTCTGAGGATCAAATATAAGAAACAGCAAACCTTGATGTATCATTTATAACTAAAAAGCCAGATCTCGTCAACCCATCCAATGTTATTATCTTACGAGTACAGTTTGGATTTGTATGTGTTTTAAAACCGAGTGTGATTTGGTAGAATTCATTGATTTTGAACAGCTTTATATTATTTGATTTTTTTTATTCTTCCATAATTCCATATTCGGGATGTAAACAGATTCCTTTTGCTAAGTCTTCGCTCTCCGTTCGCAATCCACTGTTTTGAAACACGAGGCTTAATTGATTTTCACTGATAATATATTGTTATTGCTGCTAAAACAATAAAAATAAAAAGGTTACATGTAAGAATAAAAAATTTTCGGTATTTGAAACCCGATTTAATATATATATATATATTGTATTAAATATTGTATTGTATTCTACATTAATACGAGTACGTACTTTTGTTTGCAAGTCCAACTTGCATTTGGTGACCGGTTTCATCTCCGTTTATGATTACTAAACCTCTCAGAAGTTATTGCATATTTTTATATCCTACAGTTAACATTCCTTAATAAACAGGGTATGCAATATTAAATTTTCTATATCTTACCATAGATCTTAAGATCAGAGCGTTCAAACAAACAATATCTTGAGTATGTATTTATTTTTTAAACAAACAATTATTACAACACTCATTAAATAAAAAAATATATACGAAAAACATAAATCAGTCAAGCATCCACTTTAAAAAACATCAGATTTTTAATACGCAATGGCTCTCAGTTGGATGTAAATCTTGTGTCGGGGTCCGGAAATACACAACGCACAAGCAAAACATCCAGACCACGTCATGTGCGGGGATCGTACCTGCAATCATCATTACATAATCCATTTGTAGTGACCACAACGCCATCGCGTCGTCAAATTATACAAAACTAAATCTATGTGCATTACATTACAAGTATATAAATAATTTGTTGTATCGTTAACTATTTATAGTATAAAACGATAAACATGCACTTTTGAATATTGTTTAGACCTAGTTTTGAACGTACTCGTATTTTGTATACGATTCTTCCGATAGTAATCAAATTGTGTTAATTGATTATTATATAATTGGTTATGAAAGCGTTGTTAATTGACTAAGGCATCTTCCGTCAGATTTGATTTACATACATACGCTATGATTTATGATTATTCTAATTTGACAAAAATTGTAGGACTTTTTTTTTTAATTTAGAAACGCGGCTTCGTAACTTTTTAGCTATAAAAATTTAATGTATATATTTTTACATAATGTAAAAACGTATACAAAACTTAACTCAAGTATTAGGGATGGATGGTAAAAATGCAGCATCTCTCTGTTAAATCTCAAATCCGAATTTCGTATTTTCTAAATTATCATTACCATCCCCATTATAGTGTATATATATATATATATATATATATATATATATATATATGTGTGTGTATATATATATATATATATATATATATATATATATATATATATATATATATATATGTGTGTGTAACTCTATGGTTGTCTCAAAGAGATCGCTATAAACCGATAAGATCACCTGTTATGCTATGTTTATATGTATTGTTGTTATTTTTAATAAACTGTTAAATGAATAATTGAAATATATTTCAAGCTATCTTTATAATTTAATGAAAAGATTTTAAATAATTTTGTCGTAATGTATAATATGTAGAAGTACAGTTAATTTAGAATTTATAATTTTTATGCTTCTTTAAATTTAATGCTGTTAGCTTACTGTAACTTACAGTATATTATAATTAAATTAAATAATTATAAAGTAGAACTTATTTAAATAATGTAAAGTAGAACTTATTTAAATTCCTATTTGAAATGACATACAAATGGTTCACTAAGTGTGCGCAGTTGATTATTCCGTAAATATAAGAAATATTACAAAAAACTATTGATTTTAGAAGTAAGCCAGCCAATGTGTAAAACTACTTCAACAACTTTTATAAATAAAACGAGAGTTTTTTTAAAATTTGACTAATCAATCCCATACGTTTGCTATGACATTAATAGAGAGGTTTTAGTTTCTTTATAATCTATATATATATATATATAGGACACTTTCTATAGATATAGTCACTCATCACGATATCTCTAAAACTATAAGACCTAGAGACTTGAAATTCGGTAGGAATATTCTTTTTGCCGAGTAGAGGTCAGCTAAGAACGGATTTTACGAAATTCTACCTCTAATTAGATGAAAAAGGGAGGCAAAGTTTGTATGGGACAACGTTTTTTATAGAAAGTCATCCTCTAACGGGGTTAAAATGGGATTGAAAGTTATTTGCTTCGAAGTTGATATCAATACTCCTTAGTGCGTTTGATTTAAATTACAATTTACTTTGACATGTTCGACAACTCAATCCGTTTGTTATAAAATATTTTCGAGTATCGACGCAGGTGCAGGTAATAAAAAATATAAATTTATAATTTTTGAAATTTTAGCTAAATACCCGTGCGAAGCCGGGGCGGGCCGCTAGTATACTAATGTAATATAATACAACTTGGTATATGGGGCATTCCATGCTAACTCGTCCTACCAATGGATTTTGCATGTCCGATTTCGCTGAAATTTTGGTACTTTTTTGTACCCATAGAAAAAGGCTTTTATGAACTTTTTTACTTAAATTTTTACCATTTAGATAGTCTCTCATTTTTATTATCTGTCGCCAATAATACATAAATAGTAAAAAAAAATATTCTTAATTTCAAAATTTAAAATATATATATATAACCCATCATTATCCCATTACGAGACTAGGCTCAAAATTCGTGTTTTAGGGAGTACCTAGTATTTTTTTAAATTTAAAAAAAAATCGAAGGTTTAAACAAACAATCTTAAAATCGCTGTTATAAGTTAAAAATAATAAAAAAATAACAATCAAATTCATAATGAATAATTTTTTGAATACATTTTTTAGAAAGTTCATCATAAAACACGACAAAAAAATAAAAGACCCAAATCGGACAATTTTCCACTAAGATATAGCTATTAAAAAAACCTATATCTTAAAAAATTCATCTTTCGATTGGCTGGATGAAAAAAACTTGAAAAAATTCATAAAAACCTTTTTCTATGGCTACATAAAAGTGCTCAAATTTCAGCAAAATCGAAGATGCAAAATCCATTGGTAGGACGAGTTGGCATGGAATGCACCATATAGGTATACTAAACCAAACCGCTAATGATTACATTTTGTATAAATATTTAATCAAACTTAAAATTTTATAGTATTGTTCATAAAGATCTTTTATACTACGTGAAATTTTTTAGAACGGAACGAAATAATGGCTAAATACCAAACGTCGAAGTCGAGTCGAACTCAAACAACACGGGTTCCGTTAAAATACGTTGATACGAGTGATTTTTATTTTTTGATTCAGATCTCTCAAAACTCCTAATTTTCATTATTAAAAATACACTTCCTTAAAAATAAAAATAAATTAACTTTAGCTGCGTTTACAACATTAATTAAAATTTTACATTAAAAATTGTTTTTATTTAATTCATCGTGACAGCCCTAATTAGCCTTAATACAACGAAAGCATTAAACGTCTAATTTATCAATGAGCGTTTCTTAACGCGTAATAAAAAGTAGAATTATCTCAAATAACACAAATAATCGTATCGGATAAAGAGTAATGGGTTATGATTGGATGCTATCGTACAGTCAGCAGTGAGCAGGCCTCGGGCACCTCGGGCGACAACGGTACCGTCGGTAAATTACGTGACTTTCGTGGTCACATAGATGAGCGGTAGCGGGTTACAATAAAAAGAGAATACTTATTATTATATCGAAATAATATATTCACCATTTAGTTAAGATACTGCGTAATATTTGTTAATGTGTAAACACTGGTAATAATTATTATGGTAATGACACATAGACGTGAATTGACGTAAAATGTAACAAAAAATAACACTTAAACAATGGCGATGATGAAGATGTCAATAGAAATTATTATTTATAATTGCAATTAATTACTAAAATTATTTTTAAAATAGTAATACAATGTTTGAAAAGCTTACAATGACAAAAAACGGTATTAACACTGGAGATGACATGATAATTATTATACAAAACATAAAAGAATAAATTCTAAATATATGCCAAATGTGTTTAAATATAAAAAATAACTCTTATATATAATCTACAATAACGTCGGTCAATATCGTGAGTAAGTTATAAGCGAGTATACTCGGTAGTCCACAGAGCCCGAGGCCGGGTGTTACTTGCACTGTTATTAATGTAGAAAGCACAGTAAAACTAACTTGAAGGGCGTTTTAATGAATTCTTAATATTGCATACGTCGCCGTCGTTCATTTCAATAATATGATTGTTTTATTGCTGTTTGAGCTATTTCACACGGATTTTGTATGATAGTATTAAATATTACATGTATAGTTATGCCTTTAAGTTATAAATATATGTACATTATATAAATAATAATACACAAGATAATAAAAATAATGAAATATATTAAGTGTTATTGATAACGAAAGTACTTACCCAAGTTATACATATAATATCTTAATTATAATGATGTTAAATAATTTTACTCACTACTAATATTCAATGTGGCGTGGAATATTCCGAACAAAAAATAAATAAATCAGATATGATAACCAAATAGTTCTATGCTAGTACAAGGCATTATCGATTAACCCAAAGCCAAAATTTTTACCTTCTTCGACTTTCTACCATTGGCGATAAATAAAAACATGAAAATTATAGTAATCAAGATTATCTTTAAACTTTTTTTACTAATAAATAAATTTATAACTATGTTGAATAGAATAGTATGTCATAATGTCGACATAATGTCATAATGTCTGTATGTTAAGTATTTACAAGAGGAATTACAAAGTTACCTATAATAATTGAATCTGGTCTAGCTCGCTGACAAAAAATACTAAAATACATTTTGACATATTGACAAGGTGATAAGTCTTTGATCTTTTAACGATTATGTACGTTAGAAGTATGTATACAGAACATAAGAAGACATAATAAAATTAAGTACCTATTTTTTTACATAAAGCGAATACCGAGTATATAGTAATCATGTACCGAGTATTCTCCTTAAATATTGATTGTAACCCACCATTCATTCTGTATAAGACATGATTCAAATTATTATTAATAGTAAGAGTAGTTCAATTTTTGGACTGGCAATATAAGTTTTATTATAAATATCATTAAACTAGAAATGAAAATTCTGTTTTTATTGCAATAAATAAAAAGAAGTACTGCAGGCCAGAAATCATCACACTATGACATATATAGCATTACAGAAACCGTAAATATAATGTATGTGAAAACATAAATAGCTATAACAATCGTCAAGCCGAGAATCGAATCGCCAACGGGGTCGACACATCAGTTTTACTGTGTCTGGTGACGGATCCCGTAACTCCATTACAGCGTTGTTACGAGCTAATAAAGGTGTATAGTTACGAGTATAGCAGATGATTACGAGCTTAATAATATAATAAATTTAAGTTTCTATTTTTGCTCAACCGTTTGTGCAAAATTCCTCGAAATCAGACAGTTTTGCGACTTTGATTGCGATTGCCATCCCTTTAAATACACCTATAAAATAAAGTATTTACGCCAGCCTAAATGAGCCGTAAGTTCAAAGGTTTATGTACAGTCTGAGTTTCAACTTATTTTGAAACTAATAATACGGATTAAGATGTCTGTAATTTCTGAACTTAACATACCAAGAATCTTGAAATATGTAACGGGCGAATGTTTAAAATTCACCTTTCTAACAATTTTTTTAATGATATCAGAGTAGGCGTTAAAGAATTGTCTCCAAGGGAATTGCACTAAATCTAAGGATAAAAATATCCAGCGTCTATAGCTGGCAATGATTTTAGTTAATACTATGGGCTATCTTAGCCCATAGTATTGACTAAAATCATTGCCAGTTTTAATTTTAATTCATCGAGTAGTTTGGCGTAATTCGCGACCAAAATAAAGACAGTCAGACAAAAATGAAAAAAAATTGGGTAAATATATATCTATTGTTAGCTAAACCTAAGTGTGATAACCTATATAAAATAATTCATCCAAATAAAACACTATGAAATTTTACATATAACCAGAAGCCGGGGCGCATCATTAGTATAGTATAATTACGAGAACAAGGCTTACTTTACGATGAAATTACTTCGCTGTAAATCTGTGAAACATTAAATAATAAAACTCAGGTTCTCTCTTGTTTTATTAATAATATAGAATACAGTTAATTTTAACTTGTAAATTTATTTTATTAGTACTTAGTTCATTTATTATAACAATAAATTAATTGATATAGATTTAATTTTCATATATTAAATTTATGATCTTTAATCATAGGTATAAATAAATTGAAATTGTTATATTCTTATTTCAAATCTTAGTAATTTTGTAATAAATTATCGGTTATAATAAACTATCTTGTCGATTCAAGGCACGTTGACAGTAACAAAAACAAATCTTAGACGAAAAACGAGCATGTGTACAAAACTACAAACAAAATATCCGCTCCGAGCTAGCTTTGAATCCAAGACAGTCGACTTTAATTTTGCATCACAAATATACCAGAACGGTCGCTAAGAATGAGACTTATACTTGATGCATTCCTCAACAAATCATTTTATTAAGAGCACGTTTACAATATTTCCTCATTAAGATTCAAAAGACAAGATATGGTAATAGAATCATAATGACAAAATCCAAAATTTGAAAAAAAAAGTTAAATCTACTAGAGGTCGCCCCGTGATCGAAATTCGACGTTATCTATAATTAACACCATTGTCAACATCATAAAAATTAAATTGCGCATAACATGGTGAGCATATGCAGCAGTCATTGAACCTGATCTGGATTTAAAAAAAAAAACGATATATAATTAGTTGCAAGACCTGTATTTAAAACCGTGTTGACAATAGACTTACGGCGAGTTGCACGAAACCGTCGCTAACTTTCCGTTAGTTAAGTTGCAATTAATCTTAAAATTAGTTGATCTTATGATTAATTTAAAGCTGTTGGAATTAATCATCCGTTAGATAGGTCTTTAATTAAACTAAATTTTTTTGTTAACTTAATCAGATGTAGGTTTCGTGCAACAGATAATCAAGATTCTTGTGATTAAATTAGTTTAATAAACACTTAAATTTAAAATTTGTTTCGTGAAACTCGGCGTTAGACAATAAACAAAATTTGTGTGTATGTGTACATTGTACATATGTGTGTGTGCCGAAGTGTGTATAGTGTTTCTTTTTTTATATTAATTTAATGTATTTTTTAAGCATTAAAAAATTAGCATTCTGCACTTCTTCTCCATATAAATTTTAACTGTGCTTCTAAAACTTCTACTTCTCAGTCCGCATAATTTTCGTAAAAAGGGGCACAAAGTTTTTGCTTTACGTATTAATATATAGGTAAACATCAGTACACCAAAAGCGACAGTGGATTGAATTCCATTCAATCAAAATACACATAAAATTCATTTTGTTACTAACAAACAGTACAACAAGCAGTCGTAACTCAAATGCTACTTAAAATATCCGTACTACCTATTGTTTAATAATAATTTAAATAAATTATTATTATTATCTAATAAAAGATTTTCTTACTAATTGAATACAAAAATAACAATAATTTGAACGAAAGCGAGGTGTAAATGTAGAATGCGGTAGGTCACGTCCGAGTCCAACGAATAACGGTACCACACGGAATTCCGAAGCAATCGGGTAAAATAAGAAATTTTCAACATAAGTATTTTATGCAAATCTTTGAATGTAACGCGAATTTTATGATTTTATTTAGTATAGTATACGATGAGATAGCTTCACGTTTTAAACAACTGAAAAAAAGGAGTAAATACCATGTTTTTTTAAATGTATTTTGTATGTGATCTAAATGTCTGATCAATTCATTACATATGATCATTTTACCATAAAACAATTAATCACGCACATACACACACACACACACACACACACACACACACACTAACGAAAATATCATGTCGATACCTAATCCCTAGTCAGCTACGTTATATTATAAATTTAATGTAATTTTCCTAAAAATATTTTTTTACTAAAATTGTCATGGTTTTATAAACCTGTAAACGTACTACTGGGCATAGACCTCTTCTCCCATGAAAAGAGGTGAGTCAGCTGTATATGCGTTGTTGATTGGCGGATCACTATGATCTGTTGATACTTCCAACTACAACAACAAAAATTCCACCACCGAACATCGCATCAAAATTCCAAATTTCATCAATCGATGTCCGGAAATCTACAACAACCCGATTTTTACGACATTTCCTGCCTCGCACGACAATTATATGGAACATGGCTGCTGTCTACGGTTTTCCGAACCGATACGACTTAAAGACCTTCAAGAAAAGAGCATACACCCATTTAAAAGGCCGGCAACGCACTTGCTAATCCTCTGATTTTGTCTATGGATGTCGCGTATACTTACTACCAGGTGAACCGACTGTCTGTTTCTTTCTTTATATATATTCTTTCTTTCTGCCCCCTCTTACATTAAAAAAAAATACCAAAGTTTCCTTGAGAATATGCAAGTTTTAATTTAGCACTTGAAAAGTCAGCGTTCATTTAATCTCCGAGCATTTTAAATTTTTGTTACTTTTATAAATAAAATTTGGTTGATTATATAAAATAAAATTATCATATACCTATAAAGTACCGGTAAAAAGTCAGAATTTTCGTCTTTTTGTCACGATTTCTGATTTTAGTTTTTAAAAAAAATTAAACATTTTCTAAGTTGATCGATCATAAAGGCCGCTAACTGTGAAATAACCTTTAACGATAACAAGTTTACCTTTTCTTTGTGAATGTTTTATCTGTCAGAAAATTGTGTTTTTCTTTCTGTAGCGCTCTCTTTGATAGTTTTAAACTAAATCATTATATCTTATAAACATATAATATGTCTGAAACTATTTACGAAGTAACTTGTTGTTTTAACGTTTGTAGCTCGATATAAAATTTTATATTTTGCTATATTAATTTTTTTATAGATTAACAAAAATTTGGATTAGTCAAACTGTTAATAAATTACGAAATAACGATTTGCGATAGCAAGACAATAATTTAGCGATAGTAAGATTATTTAACGATTAATAAAACAGTAGCTTTTTCACAACAGTTATTAGTCACCATTCTATTAATCGATAGTTTGATACAATACGTTACAATAATTCAAAATGTTAAGAAAGAAAGTGTTGGATTAAATCAATGGCATCTTGGTAAAATATTAACTACTTTTGTGTAAATATATTCAGTATTTTGTTCACAACCGTTCTGTTACGTTATGCTTTCATAATGGCTTATGTGATATAAACATATTATAATAAATTCTAATGGTGTGTCAACTCGGTCATTTGACGGGTCACGATGTGGTGCAGTATGAAGCGAGGGGCATAGGAGTCGCGGGTGAGGACCATTGCACAACTTCGGTAAATCGGCTTCATCAAATCACGAACTAAACTGAAAATCTTAGAAAATTGAGGATAATCCGCAAAATTAATATATACTGCATTTTTGTATGCATGTACAATTATTAATATCTTCGAGATCTCGGAGCCGATTTTACAGGGTTTTTTTTTTTGCTTTGAAGCATATGTACCTATATAGTATACATTTTGGGATATAACTACTCCATGGTTTTTATTAAATGAAAACTGATTGAAGATTCTTCATCTGCAAATTATTACTGTAAATAATACTGTTTACACTGAATTTTATAAAAATTTATAAAAAAAGAATCAAAATCATCAAAATAGAACGTAAGTGTATAAACACAGATCAAAATATTAATTCCTACAATAATTTGTAGAGTTCTTTCAAGTCGATTTTTTTAAATCAGTTTTAGATAATACATGATACAAATTGTGGCATTAGTTAATCGGCATTTAACGCTCCGTCAAAGAAGTTCACCTATTAATATAATTTATTACACTGTTGTATAACCACAGTTTCACCCGAAACGAGTTTTGATACTCGTCAAATTAGGAGACATCTTTCTATAACATTTTTTAATTAGAAAAATATTTATTGAATCGGTGGATTCTAAGATCGGTGCGTTCAAATAAACAGGTCAGCTTTTTTACATAAATATTATATATACTTGTATTCATAATCTGTTACTTAGTTTCTTAGAAGTATTGATTTGATAACTTTTTAAAATTTCATGGTAGAGATGATCGATATTCATCTATGTTTCATAACCATCGATGCTTAGCAAAAAATATCGATGTTTTGACTTCGATAACATCGACACACACACATCAATGTAAAAAGAATAAAACATCGAAAAGTCAATAATTCTTTAGAGCGCCATCTAGCGTGCATAATTTTTTTTACAGTGTGCCTAAAGGACACTGGGACCCAGTTTCCCCACTTGCTATTAAGTTCCGGTTAACCTAACTGGCACTTTTTTGACAGGTAATTGTATGGGTTATCTGTCAAAATAAGTACCAGTTAGGTTATCCGGAACTTAATAGCAAGTGGTGAAAAACACATTTCATTAAAAAATTAGACAGTTTTATTTGTTTGTTACCAAAAACATCGATGTTTTATTAGATACATCGATGTTTTTCAATCGATATATATCGAACAACGATTCTTTTGATTCGATGTTAAAATCGTTGTAAACATCGATGTTTTTCTAATATCAATCATACCTATTTCATGGTCACTCAGACACAAACTCTATTTTTAGGATATAAAACGGGATCCTTGCAATATTTTGCGTTAATTATACGAAAAGCTCGCAATAGTGTCGAAATATCGCAAACACAAAAATATCTCGTTTTACTATCGTGTGTATATGTTAAATATATTTCTTTCTTTCTTTATTTAAGAACATTAATATTACTTAATATATGCATACGCTTTATACGTTATACATATCATATAGAATGAATTAAAAGTAAATAGTAGTAATAACAGTTTGATCCAATGAATAATTCCTTTAACTATTACTATATTAGTATATCTTATTAGATATATTTATCTATCTATCAAATAATGACATACTTTTAAAAGAAGAATATTTTGCGTTATGCATTTTTAACGGTAAAATTAGCACTAACTTGCTCACGAACAGTTTGAAATTGAAATCTCAAAGTTTTCTTTATCGACTAAAATACGCAACGCAGTTATTCAATTAAATTCATTGCTGTATGGCTTTCAGTTGAGTCAATTTGACACAAATTATTTCGGCAATGTCATGTGGGATGGAGTGGAGAAACACAGTTATTAAATAAATTATATTTCTTATAAAACGTCAAAAAAATTCTAATAAATTAACATTTTAAGTACATTTTGATATTATATAACAGTACCTAAACATTTCATAGTTGTTTTTGTAATGAATAATTTATGTCTATATAGAACAACAATAGAATTTATTTTTATGCGATCCGCATCGAACCGACATACCACCACGATCTTAATATCTGTGGCGACAATAAAATATACTTTATTGTTGTACGGTACTCTGACACGACTGTAATCTAGGAGCTAACGAGCATTTTAAATAACATTCATAAAGTTGCCGTGCGGTGACTGACAGAGAAAAATAGTCCCGACTTCTTTCTTGAGGAGATGTCGTAAAAGGCGACTAAGACCATAGTGGTGCGAAAAACTGTACATCAACCAGGATGGTGATGGGCAGCAGCGTCACCATATTCTGCCACAACGCACTACGCTCGACGACCCGCCTACCAAGTGTAAAGAGTATTGGCAAACAGTTGTCCTTATGAATCTTCTATCAATTAGGTGTTTATAATTAAATTTAAATTCACCAGCTCTTAGACTATACCTGACTTCACCTGCTGTACTCGCTATAATTCATTGATTCTGTTTAGCTCTAGAGGTCCTATTCATTGTTGTGTATTCCCTGTATTTATTACAAAATCTATAGAACTTCGAATATATATACAACAATGTGCTGTGTCACGGGTTCGATACCCGCTCACAACAAATGTTTGAATAGCCCTTACGCATGTTTGTCATGGTCTAGAGTTCTAGACGGTTGAGTTTGTATTGTTTACCCTATTGGTTGTTACTATTGGACTAAAATTTGACTAGCCCGTTGGCAGTGACCCTGTTTTGCGCTCTAGGATCGTGGGTTAGATTACCGCCACGAGTTTAGATGCAATATTTGTAAATTTATGTATATATTTATATGCGTATTTTAGTCGCTTGTTACCTAAATATAGGCATTAAGTTGCCCACCTTAGGAACAGACGACCGTGTGTGTGTGTGTGTTATACATATTTATTTATTTACTCGGAGCCGTCGAGTATGACATTTTTCATCGTTTATTTTCGCAATTATACTTTATAGTTATTATAGTAGTATACAGCTCAATTTCACGTATCATAGGTAATGGATAACGCGTTGTCTTAGTTGGACAATGAAAAACCCTAAGCGACGCGATACGTTGTAAAACCACGCGACGAAAATTAAATCGACAACTTATAGGTACATTCACATATTTTAATTATTTATTTTATTTTATTAAATAGGAAGCCAATAAAATGTACTATGTAGGTATATATAAGTATATGTTTACGTCCTTAAAATTAACATTATTAAATGTGACAATCGCAACAACAAACAAATATCGCAAGTATAGGATGCCTCATTATGCAATTATAATCTAGTTTTACTCACTCCAATTCATTAATTTTTTATCAAAATCACGACAAATTATACATATATAGGTACATATATTTTATGCAATAGTATTTATATGTATTTTTTTATTTTTATAAATAATTATTTTCGCGTAGCGTCAAGACACCTGGCGTTGTCTTGATTGTCATTTGTCACAAGACAACGAGTGTCATGAAATCATGTAAATGAAAATCATATACAAAAAGTTACAATTAAATTATGAGACTACTTTTCGTAAGTCGGTTAAAAATACTAATCACCGTATCCTCATCGAACCGCTTAAAATGTGATTATGTACGGAACAGAAGGGGCAGATGTCTCACCTGTCCCTGTGAAATTACCGGACCATTACTGAATTACTTTCTCTGTTCGCATGAAGAAACTACCGTTTTACCACGGTTTCGTACTTTATGATGAATAATTAAAATACTGATAGGTATCTCAATATTTATTCAAAGGAACCGCCAATAAAAAAATATCTGATTTCTTTTCTTTCTTTTTTTTTGTTTTGTTATTAAATCATGTGCAATGCATGATTTTTTAACAAAAAATTATTAATTTGAAAGGAATGATGAGTTTTTTTATAGGAAATGCTACATAGAAACGGTATGTTACAAATAGTCAATGTAGGTACTGCTACTATAACGACCTTGAAATCGCCCACCGCTGGGTCAAAGCCACTCCATATAATACGAAGGAGTTAAAAGAGAGAGTGAGAGAGATATACTTGTAGTCAAGTGGATTATCCACTGGACCATATCAATATAAAAAATAGTGTATTTTATTGTGTATTATATTAAAGTAAATTAGTTTTTTGTTGTTACAGTGAGCTGACTTTACTGGAAGGAATGGCTAATTGCGGGGGTTGGAGTGAGGAACCTGTATCCAAGGTATGATGAGAATTAGGACATGTCTTAAATTATATGAATGTAATAAAATAATCGATATACCTATTACTTAATGTGTGTTTAGTAAAATTGAGTTGATACACGATAGCAAAACCTTGCAATATTTTGAACTATTCAATTTTAAATTTACTTTTTTATTGATCCATAATATTATAATATGGCATTTGACGACGCGTTGGCGCAGTGGTCACAGCAACTGGCTGATGCGCTGACGATCGCGGGTTCGATCCCTGCACATGACAAATATTTGTATAGGCCATACAGATGATTGTCGTGGTCTGGGCGTTTGTGCTTGTGTATTTCCGGACCCCCGACACAGGATTCACATCCTACTGGGGGCAGTTGAGTGTGAGACGTTTATTTATTTATTTGAATTAAATGTCTGTGAAGATGTCTGTCTGTAAAGATCCCAATGCTGGGCAAATATATACTATGTAATATTTAATAGTATGGCATTATAGTTTAAAAATAGTCATGGGTCAATAACCCATATGTTACATGTTGTAAAGGCTAAAGCTTACAAATTACTGTCGCAGCAACACATTGGACCAGATATAACCATCCGTTGTTTTTAAAATACACATTTATATGTTATATTATTATATATTTATTCATAATTTAATTAATCTTAAGAAGCAACAGCAAATTATTATATGAAAAAATGAACTATTTTATCTCTCGTTTTAATTTTTTTATTTAAATAATGTTAATTTAAAATTCTAGGTTATATTTTTTAACCGAGAAATCTACAAACAATCCGTTAAACTATGTCGAATTTGATTATAAATAAGTTTAGATTCAACAACCGTTCTAGTGTAGTGGTGCGAGTAGTCGCCTCATCGACTCAGCGGTTGGATTCCCGCTCTGGACAGATATTTGTATTTATGCAAATATTTTTTCTGAGCTGGGTTTATGACCTTGTGTCTCCTCACCGTGCCTCGGAGAGCACGTAAAGCCGGTTGTTATCACAGACACCTGATAAAGGTCGTTACTAACGGTAGAGAAATTATCCACCAGCCCGCTGTGGAGCAGCGTGGTGGATCAAACTCCAAACCTTGTCTTGTATATCTTATACTCGTATAGAGAAGAGACCTCTGCCCAGCAGTAGATCATTTACATGCTGATTCAAGTGTAAATCACGTTGCTTGACATGCATTATTTTTACGAACTATCAATTTGAAGTATATTGGTGAGTAGCTTAATGTACGTTTCGGCTTCGGGCCGGGATGGGAACTCGGTCCTGCTAGACACGGCGTCGTCGGAACTGTTCAGAGGTGAGCATGGATGAGAAGTCTCGCCTTTTCGCCGAGGCCAGCCTGTCGCTGGAGGGATGCTGTTGCCTGCAGATCCGGGACCCTACAATTAAAGCGGATGAAGGCTCCCGCAGGGGTTTAGTACGATATTGCACTCCCAAAGTGCTGAGTCCGTCATAGGTCTAGGACTGCCGACCGGGGCTGCAACAAAAAAGTGTACATTTTGGCTGTGTTGTACACTCGCAACACCTAAGTTTGTAAACATCATACTATTGTAGCATAGAATGGAAGATTGTTTATTCCGTATAGGTAGTACAGGATATTCAATTTTCTTTCCGGTACGTAATTAAAAAGGAGGAAAAACATCCGTCTGATTAAAATTTACGACGTATCCGAATATATGCGCAAACGCTGCGCACAGCACAATATCATAGTTATCTTTGAATAATATAAAAATTTTTGAATTTACCCAAAATTTGTACTGAATTACCAACGTTCAAATAATAAGGTTAATAAAATATAAACAAAAATATACACAATAGTATCTCTATATCAAAAATACAAGCAATTTCATAAGCTATACTCGTAGACATACAAGCAATTATTTCAAAAGCATGCTTCCCGCATAATGCAACTATTGTCTATATATATTGAAAATCCTATTGTCCGTCCGAAACATTTACGACCACATCGCACGACTGTCGTAAAGACTTCGCTATCAGCGCGCTGGTTCCGTAATGACTATTTATGTTCAATGTCTTGACTGGTCAGCGCTTGACAACGCTTTTATAGCCTCCGATACGATATCGTGTCTTGAACTAAATAGTTATGGTATAATTACTATAATATCGTAATAAGATTTAATAAGTTTACAATACAATGACACAGTGAGGCATTATATAAGTACGCTTAAAAAACTGTAACACAAATATGTTTATTATTGACGGCCGGCTGGTCAAGTGGTCAGGCAACTGGACACTTTACGCAGCGGTCGCGGGTTCAAATCCCGCCAGGTGCAGATAATTGTTATGATGATTATAGATTTCTGCACCGGGTCATAGATGTGTATTTATGTATATATGTATTTATATAAATTTCTTAAATTTATTTCCGTTCCTAGTACCTGTAACACAAGTTCTTACGAACTTAGCACAGGGCTAGGTTAACGCGGTGTGATTGTTGGTTAATATTTATTATTTTATTTATTGAAAAAGATAATTTTTCAAAGGGCACATTCATATACTGTCAATTTAAATATTATGAGTTACTTCTCTGAGCAAAAAAATATCTGACGTTTCCTAATAGCGTACACAATTAAACAAAAGAAAATAAAACAACAGTATAATAAAACGCTCAAATTAATCTACATATTTAGATTAGGATGTCTTTTTATAGAAATATTTAACTTTTTTTTAGTATTTACCTTCTGTTTTGTTTTCCAGTTACCAAAATGACAACAATTTCATTTAAAAATGAAACACTGTAAAATACAAAGCTAAAGATGCTGCCGATTCAAATTATATAAGATAATGTTAAAATCATACTTTATTAACTTAACGTAATATCGTATCGTAAAATTTAAAAATCCTTACGACACAGCTTCGTAATCTTTATGCTCCGTTTAAGCATGTCGCTTTCTTGCCTGACCATTTTTACCTCACTTTATTTTAGAACAGGAATCCACTGTCCATGTTTGTATGGATTATTCATTATTTTGTCAATAATAGCCTCTAAGTACCCCTAAGCCGCTAAACTATGAATAAATATCAACGTCTTTTTCTATATTTGGTATTACTACTACTGTATGTTTTAGATCTTTCGACATAGATAATCTATTTATCGTGAAGTATAAAACAAATACGTAAAACAACACTTGAAGCCTATTTAATTTCCTCCATGAAATTTATACATATATCTATATATTTTGTATACTATATCCTTTTGGAGTTTGAATTGTAAATATACAATAAATATATCTAAATGTATTTTTAACACAACAATTTTATTATAAAATTCGTCCTAGTATAAACTGTCAAAATTATCAAGAATTTACGAATATAGCTTTATGACGTCAGTAATTCAATATGGCCGTTTGTGTGTAGTAAATTATCAGGTTTTTAATTTAAAAATAGATTACTACTCCTATATATGTGTGAAAGTATGATCTGACAGAAGACTGAAGTGCATCCTGCGCCATGTAAGTACTAAGAAATAATGTGCAATGTCATTTCTGCTTATGTTCACGATCTAACCATTAAACGCTTCAGAGTGACGTGCACATTGATTTCGTGGTGACATTATCATAAGAGATCAATGTCATCTTATTTATTAAGCAAATTATGTAACGGCTTATTTATATATCCTGTTGTAAATAAAATGGAAAAATTTACGTATATTTTTAACCGACTTTAAAAATGGGATATATGGTAATCTGTGTGACAAGCAATTTCTTCGTCAAATGTTATATAATATTTAAAACATTATATTATTTGATAGAGTTATGAAAAAAAAATATATGTTTTGAGTACAGTAAAAATAGATAGACTACATAGGATTTTTCATAAAACTATTTTGACAAATTTCATTAATTAATCCCTTATAGAGACTGACTAAAGTGTAGGTCCGGACATAGGCCTCTTCACTTATAAAGGATTGGGGTTGAACTTAATCTGCAATAGTGTTCTACTTCGGTTTGGCGGTAAATATAAATATAATGCCAACTCGGATATAAACCTCGACAAACACGGTGGTCGATTCACGTGATCATGATCGTGACCGATCGATATCCGCTAGGCCATCTCGACTCATATCTAAGACTATTTTTTGACCGAGTTGTGTACGTTCGAAAAAACTTTGTTTACATCTTTATTTAATATGTTGTTTACCATAGTTGATATTCAAAGATACCAATAATGACGATAAAAATATACTACCTATTAAACCAATGACGATGAAACTTAGCATGTAAATAGTTTAAGATCCAGAACAACACAGGGATACTATTTATCCCAAATTTCATTGAACGAACTGTTCTCTTATATTTATGCGAATTTTGCTAATTTAATTAAAAATCTAAAACGATTTTATCGCAATTATTTGTTTATTATCCCCCGAGACCATGGACGTTGTAAAGGATCCGAAACATCGGGAAATAATTTTAAAAATCGTTAAACTGTAAAGTTTTAAATAAATGCGGTAAAATCCATTTTAGACTTTTAATTCACTGAACGAATGTCATGCGGGTAAAACCGCGAGACGCAGCCAGTTGCAAAGGTAACAAGATCTTGTTTCGAAATCTCAACACAAACTGTTTCCTTCTCCTCTAATTAACTATGATTATTTTAATAATAGCAACCTTTCTCTCGTCGTATTCATGTTTTGATTATAAAAATAAAACCAGCCGTTATGATTACGGAATACATCTGTCAAAAGACACACGGTACATAATAAAATATTCAGATAAATATCTTGGGAGGTATACACAATGATACCATTAGTGTTGCGCGTAAAACATTAAATACGAGCAAAATTAATGGATGATGCAATACGTGAAAATTTTGTTTGTATGTGTTGTTAAGTATTTTTTTTTTCTAATTTTTATGTTAACCTGTCAACACAGACTTATATAATTAGATTTATTTCTTTCTCGGAACTAGCATCCAGATTCGCATGTGTCATTTTCCAATGATGAAAGTGTAGCGAAATTGTTTTTAATAAGTTTTTCTTAAAACACATCTCTACATCTTGTTGATTAGGGTTTGTTGTCTATCAGTTTGTTGTAATGATAACTTGCTACAGTCGAATATTACATTTATAATGTGTCATTCATACGAAAATACCGTCAGTCATCGGAAAAGTTGAAAATTTTTAGACTTTTCCGATAGATTTTATTAGATATCTTACACATAAAATAATACACATTACATAAGTATCTTTTACAGAAAAAAGTCGGTTAACTAACTCTGACAACCAGACATGGCCCAAATGAGGATAAAAATTATAGCTTCTAAAAGAACAAAACTCATATAATTTATCGAAACGAATAAAAAAATGTAATATCTTTAAATATAGTTTATGTCATTCTTTTTTAAGAAAGTAATCTTAAGTAGCTAGGTACTGTTATTTTAATGTGTTATGTTCAACTAATGTTATACATATTATTGTTTTAGCATTAAGTTCTCATGTAAGTTATGTAATGAGAATTAAGTTCTTTAGATCCAGTATTTTCTTTTAAACAAAACTTAGTAATGAAATCATTATGATATATGACATAAATATAAATCTACCAATTGATTTTTATTGAACCCGTCTACACTATATTACTTGTTATATTGTTAGCAAACGCAAGCGCAGCATCGGACGATCGTCCGCGAGATGGACAGACGACTTAAGGATATTCGCCGGAAGCCGTTGGATGTAGACTGCTTCGAACCGGTCGCCCTGGAGATCGATGGTGAAGGCCTATGTTCAGAAGTGGGCATACAATGACTGATATTATAATGATGATGATTGTGATCCTGGAGGTCTAACATAAAATCTGGTGTATGTTTCATCTCGATACACTTCTATAAATGGAGGTATTATTTTATAAACAATTGTTGTTTAAGTGTCACAATATCGCTTTGTAAACAATTTTTTTTTTTGTAAATCGCCTAAATCTTTATTATGAATAAAGAGATTTTTTTGAGAGTAATAGAAGCTAAAAGTATTATTTACAGATTTTTTCTGTTTTTATTTTTCCAGCATTGCGCAAAAGCGACACGACAATTAATGCGGTTTTATATTTTTTCCTAGAGGTTTAACTTCATCTATTTTTTTCAGTCACCGTCTAAACATAACGTTAACAATTAAATAAAGACTATTCATTTTATATGACGCGTACGAATACGAGGTAAAAACTAGTATAAAAACACGTGTAAACGCGCAGCGCTCGAAGCTAAAAATGTTGAAAACAAAATTCTAGTAAATAGTTCGGCTAATTCATTCTTTTTATTTGGTCTAATTCCTATTTTGACAATAGTCATGAGCAAAATGTATCACTAAAAAGAAAAGATTGATATGTATCTTTCGATCACTGGGATATGTATCACTCTTTTATATCTATTGTATCTTTACGTGTCAGTTGCTCACAGTACTTAAATTTGTCAGTAAATCAGTAAGAAGATAGATAGGTCGTAACATTATGAATCTTTCTGATTTATCGGGCTGCTTTTTCTTTCTATGTATGTATTTGTTAGGTATGATTGATACATATTAAATAGGTACTCGAAAAATTAATTTGAATTTTTAGTTTAAAATAATAAATAATTAAATTATTATTAGCGAATGGTAACATAGGTAGGATAGGTATTGTAGGTATTGTATTTATTTATTTGTAGAAAATTTATATTATAGACTACCGATTTCCCTTCATACTTTTCCAGGCTTAGGACTGGAACGATATCGAATGGAGATTAAGGTTGAAGTAACGAATTAAATCAAACTAATAATTTTTTTAATTTTTTAAATCGTAATTATTATTTTTTCTTTTCTTTTATCCTGATCCTAAAAAACATAGTCTTATGACCGAAATTAGTTTGCATAGAAACTTTTTAAAGGCCAAGTACACGTATAGTTAAAACCAGTATAATACTTAATTGTTCACGTAACGCTTATCGAATTTAAGCCCTACGCACCAGTAATAGTAATTTACCTTTTTTTACCCACGTATGTCAGTTTATAATGGTCAAATAACACTCTCTATCTCGCGAAAGCACGACAGTATATTCTTAAATTGGGAGGTGCGAAAGAGACGTCTGGACTTTTCACTTTCGGATATCTCCGGCCGAGGTATAAAATCATTTGTTTACATTTATTTACAAGTGCGCTATGCGTCATGCGATACAGTAGAAAAAGACTCCGTGATCGAAGGAGTTGAAAAAGATACACTGATACAGTGATACAGTCGGATTTGAACGGATATAAAGAGTGATATATGAAAACGGAATGATTCATATCTTTTGTATCTATCACTCCTGAGTTACCCATCGCTATTTGACAAGAGATTTAAATCAATCCTCAGTTTTATAATAAAATGTATCACGCCAAATTTTTAGATTAGTAATCGCTTTCATTCAAATTATTCCAATTAAAAAAAAATAAAAATAAATAATAGTAATAAAATTGAAAACGTCCTAATCGTTAAAAAACACTAAAATATACAGGAAAAACACAGCTCTTCTCAACTTTCTTATTGACACCTAACACGATTGGTACATAATCTTATTAACATATTCATAAATGCTAACGTCTCTATTTGTACCGTCCATATGTAAATGATAAACTATAATTATATGGAACACTATGTTGACTTTTATATGACAGATATTAATTTGGCAGTTTTTTATGTGTGTTCTTTATGTGCGAAAGTATTCATAGTCAAAAAGTCTTATCAGTTATCGTTCGTGAGCGACAAATGCCGCAACGCGAAATCATCAAATAGAACTTGAGGTTTATACCACCCACTGACTAAAAAATCGTTATCTCCAAATAACTGACCCGTTGGCGCAATTGGCAGTGACCTTACTTTCTGCTCCAGGGTTGTTGGTTCGATTTCCGCCCCTAGTCTGGGTGTTTATGTATTATTTATATGTATATTTGTTAAAAAAATTATGTATGTATATCAGTCGGCTGTTACCTAAAACACAAGCATTAAGTTGTCTAACATAGGAACAGACGACCCTGTGTGTTTGTTAAACATATAAAATTAGTTTTTAATTTATTAAGTAATTAATTTAAAAAAATTAATTTAATTTAATTAATTTAATGGTTACTTTTTACTATTTAATATAAATGATATTATTAAAAATTCTCTACTATTCTGTCTAACAAGCAATTTTCCAGGAAAACACGCGGAAACGTTCTTTGCTATTATCTTAAAAACAATAAAATGAGCTTAACGCCTTTTTTCTAAATCTTATCTAAATCCAGTCTAAGGACATTAGACATTGGGTAAGTCATCCTACGTTGTTGCGTTAGTTCACGGAACCCTTTTGTCGCGTCTCATCGCGTTGTTTCGCGTCACTATAGTATCGTCGAGAGTAATTGATCTAATAATTTGTAATGAAATTTTACGTAGCTTCTGGTATTAACTGAACTTTAGTCAATTGTATGACTGCTGATGAGTTCTCATCTCGATCGAAACTACGGTGGCACGGAATTCGTGTTCAAGACCGACTCGAACTTGGCCACTTTTTATATAGAAAAAAGAAAACACATTTTCTACGCAATATTTCTGTTTTAGTGTACAATAAAGGGTTACTAGATAAAGCCTGGTTTTATGACACTTAAATTTTGTTTAATCCAAACTTAAACAAATTTTCATTTTGATAAGTTACCTCGGGTAAAAATTAAACAAAAAGTAAAACGCAGTCTCTTTTGCATGCTGATTAAAACGACTAGCGACAACTTTGATTTAGGGATAAGAAAAATTACTTTAAGACGAATCTTTTCATCTCAATTTCACACATAAACAGAGCCACAATGCTTTCACTGTATCGCAAATGTTGCTTCCATTGTGACAGCCGCTCGAATGGTAAAGTCATTAAAGAAAAAAATCATTAATAATGTATGGTGTTATTGTTAGCGAGTTTTATAGTGAATATAAAATTATGAAAGTTCCATAATCAATTTACATTGAGTCGAGTAAAGTTTTAAAATCTATACAAAGAAAAGAAAGCGGAAAAGTTTGTTTATTTGCCTTTTTGTTCGAATAACTAAATAGCGTAAACAACGGAACCAATTTGATTTTTTTTTTCTTTTTTGCGACAACAGACGCAACCTATTGTTATTTATTTTATTTATATTTTGTCAGAGAAGTTAAAGTAGCCGTTGCCCGTAGCTACCAGAGAGATAGACATAGAGATGGGCTGTAGGCAAAAGAAATATACGATATAAACACAGGACACTTATCACAGATAATAAAAACTGCGTTAGAACGTTTATTTTTATAAATGCAGATAATAAAGGATAATAAATATATAGAACAGATATAAGGGGTTCCAACCTTAGTTTAGGTAATTAATCTTATATGTCAACGTGAAACCGCGGTTGTGTGTTAGTGATAATTGTTATAAGAATTAAATTAAAGTTAACCAATTTCATACTCGCACTTGAAGGGTTCCATATCATCGCGTATTGATTAAACATTACACAATGTCTTTTGAAGCACCACGGTTGAACTTTTTGATCATTCCCTTACACCACTTGACGCGAGCTTTTTTTTGAGCGATTGATAAATTATGGGGTATCAATATAACCTTCCTCGGTAAGTGGACTATCCAAAACAAAAAGAATTTTTCAATTCGAACCAGTAGTTCCTGAGATTAGCGCGTTCAAATAAAAAACTCTTAAGCTTTATAATATTAAATAATAATATATTATAGTATAAATTTTCTTTTGAATGATTTTTTGCTTAACCAAGTATTATTTTTTACCCTCTGTTTTTTAATTTTAGGACAAACAGCGACCACCGATTTACAACCCAGAAGATTACGCGACGTCCCTCAAGAAATGGGGCAAGAAGACAGGAACAGGCAGTCTGTACGACCTGGATCCTGGGCAAGATCCAAATAAGGCGAGAACGCTACCTACACAGGGCAGTAATGATTTCAGGTAGGTATTTATATGGAAAATATTATCTCTTAATGCGTGGTTTTATTGTGGTATTATTAAAATGATTTGGCGAAACTAGTTCGTAAAATCTTAAATATACTTACTTAAGTGTTTGGCTAAGTTACCTTTTCCCTAAATCACTCCAGTATTCTGACGAACATTCATTATAAAGCCACTGAAACGTTTGTGATGAAACATATTCCCGTGGAACTATTGCGTAACTTGCACGATCGCAAGAAATCGCTGTGATGTCGAATTTCTATACTAATTGAAGATCAGCTAGTATTGCAATTCGACTCCACAGCGATTTCTCGGGATCGCGCAAATTACGTAATAGCGCACCGGAGTAACACATCACATAGGCTACTTCTGATGTCACGATTTGTCAGTCACGATTGCAGGACTGTTCTCTAAGCGAGTAAAGCCTCAAATCATAAAGTTTTAACTCTTAAATGCACGATTTCATTATCATTTTAAATTAATTAGATTTTTAACTAAAAGCCAAAGCCTTCGTTTGCCTAGAATTTTGTCGAATTTTTTTCCGTACTCAATGGATTTGAATTCGTTGTGCGAAAACCTAATTCTTATACTTAAATAAAAGTAGCATAAATTAAACTTTATAACATCCTTTAAAAGTTTCGTATTGAAGATACTCGTAACTTGGATCATTAACTTTAAAACAATTAATCACGTAAGAAAAATGTTACCTAATAAACTGATTAAAAACAAAAATACATAATATCATAAAATGAAACTGAAAAGTATGTTTGTTCATTTCGTTACTAGAAAGCACTACTTCCACACGCTACTGGTTCTAGTTTAATTCTTTTTGCTTTAGAAAGTATGTTTATTGAGAAGGTTATAATTATGACATCCGCTTCTATGAGTAGCGTGTTATTTCAAACATTACCAAACATCGGAGTGTGAAATCTCATAAATCAATCAAAATCGGAATCAAAAATTTATTTATTCAAGTAGACATCAAAAGCACTTTTTTAATTCTCTTTTTAATTAATTTATTATTATAGTCAATGTGAAACTATCACTGATTCGGAATGCAGATTCCGCTGAGAATAATCGGTAAAAACTTATTCCTTTAAATCCCTTATACACACATACAAACACACACACAAACATACAATCACATGGTTATATACCAATTTCCGTATTTCAGGAATCCATGTCTCAACCTGAGTGAGGAGATGAGTCTCCGTCAGTTCGGCACGCCCAGCGAATTACTTACCAAATTAAGAGCAGATCTCAGACTTTCGTTTCCAAGGTAGGAAAAAAAAACAATTATATTCTTGCCTATATACCATTCAGGTGCAGTTGTTCTAGTGTTCCATCAACGCTGACGGTCGCGGGTTCATTCCAGCTCGGAGCAGATATTTGTGTTCATATTTTACTTTTATTTTAGTCGTTGTGTTTCTCCTCGTGGATACGTTAGCATGCTTCGAAGATTACATAAAACCATCGATCTATATAATAGTCACCTGATAGTGATTAACGATGATAGAGACACTATCCACCAATCCGCATTAGAGCAACGTGGCGGTTGAGTGGAGGCCTTTGTGCAGTTATAGGACCCAGGACGTTTACAGGTTATTTCAGTAAAATTCAAAGCCACAAACACACTTCTTTTTTCAATTGATGATGAACCATATAGATATAACTATAAAAAGTAATACTTTAAAATTGATATAAAAAAAATTAATGATAATTTGAGCTTATAAAGTTACGCACGTACTGCTTACAAGAGAATGGTTCGAAAATAATCGCAGTGATACTGCGTGATTCGGCTTCATCAGGACATAAAATGAATTTTTCCGGCGATAAGAGCCTGACAGGTTGCTTTAATAGCGATAGCTGTTTACTAGATGATCATGGCAGAAAGTACATATTTAAGAGAACGGGATTACCATATTATAATTAACTTTACCCAAGTATGTAACTCTAGAAAAGGTATATTTTTGTAATGAAGTACCATACAGCATCGTTATCTGTTTTAAGTCAGTTCTCTTCTTTATCTCTCTCTCAAACTCTCCTATCTTCGAGTTTTATCAAAAATATGGTTATTTTTATTTTTCTACTTCCATACTTTTTACTGATAATGATATCAATTTATTTATTTATTATTTTCGCACACCACAAATATAATACAGAGTATAGTTATAAATTTGTTAAGTCAAGATTGTATAGTACAAGAGGCGGTCTTATGGCTAATTAGCCATATGGCTATATTATATAATGTCTGAAAGAATTCTTCCAGACAACCCAAATGGATAAGGAGAGTTCAACAAAGAAACGGGTAGGTTGTGCAGTTATATAATAAAACTAGCAAACCCGGCGAACTCCGTTTCGCCACCAACTTATTTTCGTGAGGGATACTCACACCACGTACTGCCGCCATGCAAAACCATATTGGTTTGTAGTACATGCTATGTATCAGAGATGGCGCTATATGTGAAAAATGATTTTCCCTGTTTTCCTGCTTTTCTGTTGAA
The DNA here is from genome assembly GCA_036937285.1 of Euphydryas editha. NCBI lineage: Eukaryota > Metazoa > Arthropoda > Insecta > Lepidoptera > Nymphalidae > Euphydryas > Euphydryas editha. The sequence continues at coordinate 19,093,995 of JAUPFZ010000008.1, read as the reverse complement.
AATTTTTTTGAATTTAGTTTGCTATAAAGCTCACGGAGCCCGAGACCTTTCCAACGAATGTAAAACCGTGGAAATCGGTTCGTGCGTTCTGGACTTATAGCGTCAGGAAGGAAAACCCGACTTATTTTTATATTATAGATTTCCCGACACCACGAAAACTATACCTAAGTATAAATAAAATGCTAGAGCTACTGGATACGTTTTAATTAAGTCTTCTAAGTGTCTTTTATTTCTGAGACAATAGGCTTCAATCTAAAAAATATTGCAGTTTAAGATATCGTCATTAAATATTACGTAGGTGAAAACTTAAATTTTTTATTGCTTCTGCTTGTTATAACGAAATTTTCTAGGCGAGGTATGTTTTTGCTTCTAATCTTTTAGTATTTTTCCTCTGCACATAAAATACACTGTTTATTTAATAAGCAATGCAGTCTGCATTAAATACGAAAAGATTAAATACGAAATTTATATTACATTAAATACGAAAAGTCTGCATTAAATGCGAATTATACGCGGGTATACTGTTGTCAATACTGTTGTCTTTTTAAATAAACGCGAAAATCTCATAGAAGATTGAACCAAATTTAATGACACTACACCTGATAATAATTTAAAGAAACGCCAAAAAAGTACTTTGTTGTAGGGGTAATTTTATTAATTTTATTCTGGTACTTTAAAAAAAATCGAAACCCTCCTGAAAAATAAGGAGTTATTATAGTAAAGGCACCTGAAATGTATAAGACATAAATGTAACTCACGAGAACAATGCACTTTCAACTAAATAGACAAACTTGAATACGATTAATATGAAAAATGGGTACATTGTTCGCAAATAGTCGTAAATTCGCAGGAATTTTCACACATTACTTAACTACATACGTATTGGATTTGAGAAAGCCACACGAGCGAACGGTAATCGGATTCGCTTTATCACAATCGATTCTAGCACAAAAGGTATTTACTGAGTTTTAACGGGCTAAGTCATGAGCTAAAGCGATTAACGATTTAATATACCAGAGTTATTCTTCAACGATTTGAACTATATTTAAGCTTGAAACATATTCTAAAAGTTTAGATTATGATATATTATGTGGTGGTTTGGTGCAGTGGTCGCAGTAGCTGGCTGTAGCACTAGCAGTCGAAGGTTTGATCCCCGCTCATGGCAAATAATTTATACAACAAAAAACACCAACTCTCATACCACAACTGTTCGTCCAGTTTGTTTTTTTGATGTGATTATGTCTTTCTCTCTGTTTTCTAAGACCTGACACAGGATTCTCATCTTTTTAGTGGTCGCTGAGTTTGAAGTGTTTATTTATTTTTAAAAAAATACAAAAACTGTTGCTGTATTAAAAACACTAGCTGTATTCGCGACACTTTGTTTACTTTTGCCATCCCTTTCATAAGCCTATAATATAAAGTACGTAAAACCAGCGTTAGATGAGTCGAAAGATTTTTGTAAACTTTTTTTTTTTTTCTTTTATTAATTTTAAGGACTTTTGTTCTTGCATAATTTTTATTTTTTACAATAAACTAATAGCTTTTTAATACTGTTGACTATTTAAATAAACTCGATAATCACATAAAAGATTGAACCAAATTTGATGAAACTGCACCTAATAATGATTTAAAAAAAAGCCTAAAAAGTTCGTTTGTTGTAGAGGTCATTTTATTTGTTTTACTTATCTTAATTTGAATAATACATATTCTAAAGATGCCTTGCTATGTCCGTCTGACAACCCTGAGACAGACGGACAGACGAGCAGACAGATGGACAGCGGTCTCTTAGTAATAGCGTCACGTTGACACCCTTCGTCTATGCAAATGAAAAAAAAAATACAAAGTAATATTTTTATATAAAGAGGTTTTATCTGTATCTCTGCTCAGATATACACGTAGAAACATGTGCACCTGCTAATGAAGGGATTGAAAAAACACTGTCTGGTGTCGAACCAGACAGTTGGAAATGCAAATTCTGGCGTACATTGAGTTTCAAAATGCTAAAATTGTTTTATAATTTATCTCGTACTGGATGGTAACGGTAAAGATCTGGGGAAACCCTGCCTGCTAGTTTCGTAAGAGATTCTGAAAATTTTATATTCGTCTATCTGTAATGGAGAAGCGTTGCGAATCTTTTACATTAAATTATAAGCAATATTGTATAAGGCAAGTAAGGTATGCTTAAGGAGTGACTAATTGGCCTCACATAACGTCTGTAAAGTTTGTGTTCAAGTTTATTACCTATTTGCATGTCCATCTTTCTATTTATAACGGTCTATAAACTTTTCAATGTTAGACAAAGCCTTATTATCTCGTTAATTCGGCACGTTGACCTCTGTAAAATTATATTTCAGAAGGTGAGGGAATACATGCAGATTTTTCATATTATTCTAAACTATACAAGCTTTTGTACCTAGTGCAATGTAAACTTTTTTATTATATTTTATGTATTTTTATAAATGGTGGTGGATTCGTTCCCTGCACTAATAAGTTCCTGAATATAATAATGTTGCACATACTCGCCACACTTGGCAGCCGGGTTGAAACTGCTGCCCATCACCATCCTGGTTGGTGTATAGTTGTTCGCACCACTATGGTCTTAGTCGTTATTTACGACAGCTCGGCAAGAAAGAGATCGGGAATATTCTTCGCTGCCGGTCATCGCACGGCAAAATCTAGGTTACAGTACTAACTAATGCTATTATCGTCGAAGTGAAACCCGACTAAAACTATCAATACGCGACAAATACAATTGTGAACGGTAAATCCTCTTATACTAATTTTCTATATAAAAATGATCAGATCAACTAATTCTTTATTAATCTTTGGTCACAGATACGAACAAATTGCCGACCATTGTGAATTGTTTCTTAAAAAAAAAAAAAACAATACAAAAACGTAATAAACAAACTTTTCATATCTGTATTAAAATTAGATGTTCATTCATTCACTGATTTGGCAAAATGGTTTTTAATTATGCCAAAATAAAACTGATAATTTCGCCAATGTCTAGAATGGAAAAGAAAATTAGGTGTTAACAATATTCATTCAAATGTCAATTATATCGTTACCAAAGCAATGTGGTGGTGTGAAAAAGTTATTTTAAAAAAAATACAAAACTGTTGCTGTATTAAAAACACTAGCTGTATTCGCGACACTTTGTTTACTTTGTTACGATTCGGTAAAGCCCAAAATATTATACATACTATTTGAAGAAACTAATATATTTTTTTATAAATATTTAGTATTTTACAGAAACGTATACATTATTTATGACCAATCCCAATAATCTATGTATCTCTGATTTTTGTTTACTAAAAATACTATTAAAACCGAATTTATGAGAATCTTATGAGATTGATCGGTACGAGTGACCGTTGAGTCGATTAAATTTTGAAAACAAACTTTATCAGAGTTTTCATTGTTAACATATATATAAAAAATATAGCAATCGACTGTTATTCGCGCTTCACGGAAAATTTTACCAACTTTTTTGTAGTTTTTTCGTCTGTACATAAAATTTAATAATATGTGCATACATATCTTAATATTTTATATTAGTTATTAGAAACTCAGACGAAGTTGCGGGTATTAGCTGTATTTGTGTTAGACCTTTTTTTTGTTCAATACGTACATATATATATATATATATATATTTAAAGTATAAATATTTAATATCCTTCCCTTCTTTAATAATTACGCTAATGGCATCCATTTGAAATTCATAAAACTATTCCCATGTTGATATAAAAAGAAAAAGATTAAAATCGCATAGACAAGTATCTTTTTCAATTACATCTTATTTTTGCATCGCGTTGCGGTCAGTTGCATTGCTTTCGCGATGAGTGTGCTCAAGTCACAGGTGGTAGCGGATAGAAAAAATAATTGAGATTTATGAATACTTTAATCACATTGGTGCTAACTACTTTTTAATTGTTTGTGTTTTTGTTGATTTAGGAATTTTAAATTATACAAAATAATACTTTTTTTTAAATAATAGATTGATATCTACAGCAAGGATACATTTTTTGCTTGCTAGAGCTCTTTATTATCGATATGTACACAATACATATAACAATATAATATATCTAACTTCAAGTGTCCCTTCGGCTACCACTTAATGTTGTATTTTAGAATGACAGTATTAGACCTAACTGTAATGTTACTGTACTGTAAGACCTGTATATAAAAAAAAACTATATTAAACGTCTTACCCAATCCGACAGCAATTATCGCCATAGACCATTTGCTATCTATACATGTTACAACTATACTGACCGATCGTTCTCGAGGAGAGTCTGTATTTATTCCTAGGCTTCCCCTAAAAAAATACCTGTAAACGTCCCACTTCTGAGCATAGGTCTAGAAAGGGGAAGGGAGTGACTTAAGGGATATTTTAATTTAACTTGTAATATGTGTAACCACCAATCCGCATTGAGGCGTTAGCTATTTAAACCTTAAAAATTACTTACAGAACAAGATATTGTACGATTGATTTTTAATTCTAGATGAAGATCAAAACTCAAGCTGCAGTGTCTAACTTAGACCGTGCGTAGTTTTTGTAGGTAACTAAAATAGTTATGACGATTGAAGCGAATCCGCATGTAGTGGCTGTAATTTGCGACAATCATTTCTTTATATAGTCAGATTATATAGTTTTCTTACATTCTGGTCCATCTCGCGGGCATTACGCTAATGGGACTCGTATTTATACTATTTTTATGACTTGCGCATGCGACGCCGGCATACTTTGATGATTACTTTTAAATAAAGTATTTTATAATTGATTAATTTTACTTAATGTCTTATACATTTTTGTTTTACTTTATTTAAACTTTATCGTAGTTTTCTCACGATGTTTCCTTGCCTGTACAGGATGGAATATATTATGCAAGTTAATACGGAGACTTGCTAGACCTACTGGCATGACTTCGATCATCTATCGTAGTTAATATTGGAATGTTATTTTGCAGTTTGTCGTGTCCCAGATATTTGATTGCATATAGGTACTTTTATCCAGACTCCCATCACCGTTGTATGGTCCTTGGTTGTAAAATGTTTAATTATTTTTATAAATAAAATTAACCATTCCAAATATCTCAAGCGACGTATGTGAGCTATTTAAAATATCTGAAACGTCGCCAGACACTATACGGTCAATTGCGATTGACAATATACCTGATTGACAATTACAATTGAATCCAATGTTAACTGCATTAATATCGTAGAAGGATATTGAAGAAAATTTTAACTGTTCCTACATGAACAATTGAAACAAAACATTGATAAGTGCAAAAACTTTGATGTAATAAATAAAATCGCATCAATTTTATTTAATTTTCGAAATTCCACACAGTAACGCCATTGTCAATTGCAATCTTTGGAGCGTAATAAATAAAATCTCAGATTAAAACTGCATCGTTTTATCAAGAACGTCTTCTCTTTTATTATTTTGAGGGTAGACTGAAAAATCCTAATAAACATAATATGTTCGCTTTTTAAATTCTAGTTTCGTGCAAGAGTTCGCGTGCGAGCCGTTAGATGGTGTTACTTTGCTACTGGAATTACTTCGTAACATCCAGCTTAGTCAAACTGGAGAAGCGGCGCGAGGTCCACCCGCAGTGAGACGAAGACCTCTGTTGGATGAACTAGCTTGCTTGTAAGTTGCATAACTATTTGTAAAGAAACTTTTTTTTTTGGCCAAATAGAAATCAATACAGAATATAAAAAAAAAACATTCCAGTACTGAAAACTAGTAAATTAAGCAATTAATATTATTGATGGATTAATTTTAATTGTTTATTATAATGTTTTTTTTTTTTTCATTATTAAATTACGAATAAAAATACTTCTAAAAGTCTCGATTTGATTTAGCGGAAAAGTGTTACGGACCTTAAAAGGAATGTAATTAATCTTCAAACCTAATTTTCATTTTTAATTTATCTATTTAAATTATTTATTAGTCAAAAAATAATAATTAAGTTGGAATGTTCTTAAACAAATTATTCTTTATCCAAAAACTAAATGAATAACATAAAACGTTTTGAATCTCTTAGACAATGCCTATGGAGCTGTTGCACGCGCTACTCTGACTGCGTGAGACGTCTCGTTGCTTGCTCGAACGGTGTCTACGCTCTTACTGTATGCATTATGTCTACTGTTAACAAGACCAGGGTTCTGGCTTTACAGGTAATTGTCATTAACAACTAAACAAAACAACACTTCACAGCCTCACACTCAGCCTTTAATAGGAAGTTTTTTTTTGTCGTGGGTCTATTAACAACAAACACTACATAAACGCCTATACAACCATTTGTCGTGAATGGTGATCATGATGTGGTGCCAACTCGTCATATATAGGCACGTTAATAAAGACTTATTTTTGGATCAAAGTACTAATATTTCTCTCACAAGAAGTTCAAATATTGTACCTACTTCGTATTAAAATCTATTCTTTTTTTTGTATATATACACAGGTTCTCTATTCCTAAGTTAGGCCAAATAATACACTTTTTTTTTGGAATAAATATACATATAAATAATACAATTATAAACAAATATATATTACACCGTGACTCGGGGCAGAGACGCAGGGTCACTGTCAACTGCGCCAACGGGCCAGTCATCTTTTAAAATATACGGGTATCTCATTATAAATAAATAAATAAACTTATGTTAGAGTCATTAATATAGCTTTGACATTCAAAAAGTACGGCGATCATTTTTAAAGGTTATGTTTTCCCGGCCCGGCTCGATATTTTTAGCTTTGTTTTGTTAAATTGTATGCTGTTATGTCTTACCATGTTTCGAGTAAATAGAAATTATATTTCATTTTGTATCAATCGTTTATAAGTTATTTATAAAAATAATTTTCTTTCCAGCTCCTAACGAAAGCGTGCTATCCACCAGCAAGTGGTCACAGTATGATTTCCGAAGCATTATCAACTTTACGTCTCCGTTTCGGAGAACCGGTCCGCTTCAGATTCTTAGTCGGAATGCTACAGAGTGCCGCCGGTTCTGGTGACTTGCAAGCTGCCGGTCTATCCTTCATCAATGCGCTATTAGCGAGTGCGCCAACGCCTCAGAGGAAGCTGTACATTCAAGCGGAATTGGAGCAGGCTGGGTTCGATATTGTCACTTTAAAAAAGGTTAGCCAATGTGTTATTGTTGTTTGAATGAATAAATACAGACTGATTTAGTTCAGTTCAGTTCATAATAAAGATATAAAATATAATATACAATAATATGAGATATGTCAAAACGTCAAAATCTATCGTTCTTAACAGACAGTCGCCAAATTGCCGAATATCAACGAAAATGTAAGCAGCGAGATAGAGAACTATGAGAAGCAACTGATAGACATCGACACTCTCAGCGAGAAGGCTAATGAGGCGCTGAAGGAAAAGGACGATCTCAGGAACAAGCTCGAATTATTGGAAAAAAGAGTCAAGGTACGGTATCTTAGTAATATATAAGTTTTCTTTAAAAAAATATTAAAATAAAGGCAAAGAGTGGCTTATAAATTAAAAATATAATAATATTTTTGGTCTTAGCATAAATTATAATCTTATCAAAATAGATGTAAAAGTTTTTGGATGATCTTCTAGAACATACTATTCACAAAATTTGTGTAAATTTTAATAAAAATTGTGCAAATAAACAGCATTTGCTTTTGAGTTCTTTGAAACAAAAATTAGTTATTCTTGTAATAATAAAACTAGAATTTTCGAACAATTAATTAACTATTTCAGATACTGCAAGAAGAGAAAGGAATATTACTGTCTTTAGAAAAATGTCTGCAAGAGAAATGTTGTGAACTACAAGAGGAAGTTAGCACGCTAAGATCTGAGCATGGCAATTCTAATAGAAAGAAGACTTTTGCTATGAAGAAAAAAAACTCCACGCACAAAAATAGAGGTACGATTTTATTAAAATCAGGGGAGAAAGACCCTGGGCCTGAACCTGATTCTAGACAATTTGTGTCCTTATGATAATCTCAATCAAAATGATCATTTTTTGTCATTCCTCCTTATCATAATAATTATTTTGTATCATAAATGAAAACGTTATTTTGTTTACTATTATTAAGAAATAAATCATTTTCAAAAAGCGTGACTAAGCAATGCAACCACTAAGATTTAAATAATTGAGATATATTAGAGTTTAAAATACGTTTAAATTGATTGAGGATATAGACTAATTTGCGAAAAAAAACTTGTCCACACATACATGGAACCTAAAATGACACTCCTAATTTATAATTTAACAGCTAAATTTAATATTTTACAATATAATATATTTTCAGACGAATCTTCCCCACCGGAAGATGAAGGCATAAGTTCATCTGAACGCTCCTTAAGTCCCGAAGCCGATCCGCAACGAGACTCGATGATCTACGAAGTTTTTAACATTAAAAACGAAACATTCGATCTAATGCGTAACAAACGTTCTCTACACAAAAAATTAGAAAATACTAAAAAGACTAACAAGAAATCATCGGATGAAGACGATGAAACAACTATAGATGAAGTTATACAAGAATTAAGGAACATAGTTAATAACGCGGAAACAGAACAGTATAGAGACAGGGCGTACGATGACAGGTCGAGATGCAATGACGATTCAGAAATATCAATGTCGATGGATTATCAGAAACAAAAGTCTGAGAAAGAAGATTCAGTCACGAGTACAAGACACAGCATCCAAATAACGAATAAAGATCTAGACGATGATAATGACAACGAACCTGAGATAGTGCCTAGTAAAATACTCCCGCATCCACCGAGAAAAGCCAAAAGCTTAATTCACTTATTCGTTCCACCGGTCGAGCAAGGATTGCTTTACAGCAAAGCGCCAGATCTTTTAGAAGATAACAATTTCTATTCAAGCGATGAAGGATCCGATTCGTTGCTGAGCGCGTCTCGTTGCCAAAATCAAGTTACTAAAAAATCTTCAGTGACCAGTTTCGATTTTAACGAGTGTCGGGCTAAATTTAATTCCATCGAACATGACGATGATGTACAAGTCAAAAAATTGAAAACAAGATCGAGGGAGGAGAAAAAGAGTGTGAAAAGAAGTGAATCCTTTCAAACTTCGGAAAAAGGGTCGCGTCAAAGGGAATATATAGATAGCATGTTCTATGAATCACATAGTCCGATAGAATCTGGTCAGAGATCAAACAATCGTGTCGATGAAATTGTAAATTTAATCGAATCTAAGAAATTGACTAAGAGTTTGGACAGAATTGATGAGGGTTTGAACTCGATGGTAGATATTGTGATGACCTCAGAACCCAAGAAACCAATTTGGTCATACGAAAGGAGACAGAGATCTTGTTCTCGAGCGAGCAGCGACGCTGGAAACGAATCACCGCTTCTACCTTTAATGAGATCTAATAGTAAGATACGGACTTACAATTCTAAATCGAACTTCAAGAACAAAGATGAGAAAATCGAACCGAAACTATTGCCGCAGAAAAATACAGGATTCGATAGCACTAATTTTAATAACACGTTTATTATGAAAAAGGGTAGTAATTCCGTTTTCTATTCAGGAGCTTTGTTAAGAGACGCTCCCGCCAGCATGACAAGTTTGGTGATGACGGGCACGCATAGTTACAGCGATTTGAAGAAAACAATATCTCCAGTAGGATCGGTCGGTAGTTTTGGACTGCATAAAGTAACCGATATGCCTTCGGGATTATATTAAGATTTTTTATTTTTATTTTTATAGTAATATAATTCGTAAAACCAACGACTAATCTAAGTTTTTTGTACCTAATGACTTCGTTTAGTGCAATATCATGTTAGATAATTTTTTTTGTCGAAACTTATGTAGGATCTTTCAAAGAAATCTTGGTAATTTTGTATTAAACAAAATTCTCTTAAGATTTTACGTTTTTTTTTTTTACTGTAACGTCTACTGCCTTCGCGACGCTGAAGATGCTAGGGAAAGAAATTAGTTATGTGAATCTAAATGAAAATTTTATTTAAGTAACGGTCATACCTCCGCGACAGCGCTAAAGTAAAGCTATTGTGACATCTACTTACAAAAGTTTTGCAGCACATTGTAAAATTTGTCCTAGTAAATGCAATCAAAAATCCCCTATTGGTAATCCTACGTCCAGTTCCTTCTGAGATTCTTAAAAGAATTTCTAACCAATTCATGCCTAGAATTAAATGTAGGCGCAGTATTATCGTTGCATTATTTAAGAAAATTCTGACAGTAATTTCTTACAATGTAGGAATGTTGAACAGCCATTTTGTTGCTGTATGTCTACAGTCGCGAAGATGTGACCGTTACGTAAAGCAGATAATTAAAACTGAATGTTTCATTGGCCTTTTTTCCTATTTATAGTTGCATGTACTTTAGTGTTAGACTGTACATATTGTTTACTGTATAAGTTATTTTTTCGTAATGTATAATGTTTGTATCATTAAAAATATAACAATTAGGCATCTTGGTTTTTTTTAAATTATTATTTCCTATAATATAACTGAACTGAATCAGCCTGTAATCGTCCTACTGCTGGACAAAGGCGTCTTCTGTAGGAGAAAGGTTGGAGCTTAATCCACTACGCTGCCCACTGCGAGTTGGCAGATAATTTCCCTACCATGAATAGCGATCGTTACCAGGTGTCAACGATAACAACCGGGAACGACGGCTTTACGGGCGTGACAGACCGGAAACAAATATTTGTACAAATACAAATATCTGCCCCGAGTGGGAATCGAACCCGCAACCGCCGACGTTGAGGCGACTAGTCGCACCACTACATCAGAACGGTCGTCATCATATCTTTATATGATATTATATGATTTTTTTTTTAATTTTGACATAATTTTACCTATACCTATGTCAAAATTAAAAAAAAAGAATTACATTGATACGCTAATTTATTAGCTTAAACGTTTTTAATATATCATAGATTACGAGTCACTGCTAACCGTCCATTCTATACAATTAATTTATGTGGAGTCCTATTCAATTCAAGTAATTAGGACATTATGACTCTGAGGACCTTACAGATCAGGTTGACATGTATTATGCTGACTCAGGTTTGCTCGCTTCGATGGAGGGATCCTGTTGCCTGCGGATCCAGGACTCTCCAATTAAAGCGGCCGAAGGCTCCCGCGGGGGTTTAGTCGGTATTGCACTCCCAAAGTGCCGAGTCCGACATAGGTCTAGGACTGCCAACCCGGACATCCTGGATATCATCCGTAAATGGATTATCCTGCGTCACAAAAAAATAAGGTTTGCTCGCTGCAGTGTGGAGAAGAAAAACACACGTTGACTGCATGTGGTCCAACTACATGCATAATCCACTCAATACTCTGTGGATTCAGTACTACTACTATTAACTACGGTTTTAGGATATTATGTGGACTGCCAGAGTTGACGACTTTTACGCAGTGATTCGTAATAAGATTGCGTCACTACTATTCAGGATAGAACCAGTCCTAGGCTGATTTTAGTGTCAAGCTGACCGTCAGCGCTGATAGCTCAGCGCCTAGCAATCTGTATGGACACTATAGAAACCTTTTAGAATAACGCCGACCCGACAGTACGCGCATCGTACGCGCCGTAATCATTCCTCATTTTTGTATGCGTCTGCACTCCGCGGCAATCAGCACATCAGCAGGATACTAAAACGAGCCGCGCTGATCACGCGCCGCCATCAGCGCTGACGAGCTACGGGCTGAGCTGTCAGCGCTGACGGTCAGCTTGACACTAAAATCAGCCCTAATAGTATCCTGAGAACGTTGGCAAACAAGTAGGATAGTAAACTATTACATCGTTTAATTTTTAAAGATAAAAACGAGTACATATAATCCGTGCGCGATGAGAATGGGACGGAACCTTGTCTAAGTAAATCTAAAATGACAGTTAGTAGTTCAAGTAGCGTTAGTAAAAAAGTACTGAACAAATGAGATTAATTATTTTTTAGTATTAGCTAGTATTAATTGTTTTTGCGATCTATCATAGGGTTATGAAAATACATAAAAATGTTTCAGTTTATCAATTTAATAAAATATAAATCTCTCGTTTAAAATAAAACTCAACAGAAAACACAACTAGCATACGAGAGCTTCGACGCGAGTTTGCCGTAGGACTATTGATAAAATATCGATATATCCATATTATTATTTAGAAATATCGATATATCGATATTATTATTTAGAAATATCGATATTTATTACTAAAATTTTTTGGTCGATATACTGATAGTTTGAAAAAGCATGACTCATTGTCACGTTCCACGAGTGAGAGCGCGGAACAAGCGATAGAGAGGCACGATAGGCCTAAGCGTTCGGCTTGTGACGCATCTATCTCTCTTCCACTCCATTGGCCAAGTAGAAGAGAAAAAATATTTTAAATAACGAGTGCAAATAAATGTTAATTTATCGAAAAAATTGTAATTATCAATTAACTCCTTCTTTGTGTTATACAAAATAATGATAATTCAGTGATAATAATTCAATTCATATAATTATTGAAAAGTTCATCAATGTTTTGATGACGCTATCACGTAAAATTATCGTCCGTAAGCTGAATTTACAAACAACAATTTTTTTTTTTCGATATATCAGACTTCGATATTTGTAGGTATATTAAAAATATAGTTATATCGAAAATCCGATATTTAAAAAAAATATTAACATTCCTAGTTTGCCGACGCTACGGTTGGTCGACGAAACGTCTCAGTTCCAAAAGGTCGGATCCCATTCTCATTGCGCACGGTATACCACGATATAGTTTTTAACCGACTTCAAAAAAAGGAGGAGGTTCTCAATTCGTCTGTATTTTTTGTTTTTTTTTTGTGTTTGTGAGCTCATAACTTTTTTTTTGTCGATATTTCGAACCGGTTACATGATCCGTGGTCACGACGAGACTCGTGACGGAGTCTCGTCACGGTATGTACTCGTATTTATCTTTAAAAAATAAACTATGTTTGAAAACCTCGAGTGTCTAAGCCTAAGAAATGTAAATTAACGACATCATTTTATTAAAATAGTATCGTAAAATGCTTTAACATTGCCTAAAATTTATAAATTCTTTTGTAATCATAGCGTTATATTTTAAATGTCTTTGGTTTTAATAAAGGAAAACTTATTATCTTTATAATAATAATGAATCTAATATCATTCTAAAGGCCTGTTTCACAGGTTGTTGATAAAGCTGTCTGACGTATAATGGTATCCGAAGGATAAAATTTTATGATATATTTATTATTTTTCACCATCCTCATCACACTCACTCACTCTCACCACCTCCTCTTTATCTCCCAGATATTTCTATTTGCAACATGTCAAGTCAAAAGTCGTAGTTTATTACTTGAGGTGAAATGGAACCAAAAGAGCTGTTTTACCTCCTGCTGTTAAAGCTTATCAGTAACTTATGTGCGGGATAAACTTCATTAAATTTTCAAAATTAACCTGTTAGAGCGATTGTTAAATAGATAATGTTTAGGCAAGTAGCGCCTTTCTTTTAACCGGTAACGGTCTAATATATTATTTTATTAATTAATTTAATTAATTATTTATCGAAGAAAAACTTCGAAATCCAAGCAAAATTGTAGCGTTTTACGGTACTATTATATTAAATTAATTAATCAAATTTAATTGTACTACATTAATTAAATTATTTTATTAAATTGTTTCGTTATAGTATATTAGATTGAATTAAATCAAAATTGAAAATAATATAGGAATATCTAATATTCATGTACAATATAAGAATACAATTACTGACATAGATACGAGAACTAGTATATATTTTACTTAGGGGAAAGGGGGGTAACCCCGGCCGGTGGGTAGCCTCGGCCAGAGAAAATAATCGTACTTCGCGTGATGTGACCTTGAAGTTCGTGTGATCTCTGGATGCATTTACGAGTCATTCTGTATATGCCAAAAATTGAAGTCGATTGACCGTTGCGTACAGACGTAATTAAATGCATTTTGTGTTTAGCGAATTGGGACCGCGTGACATCAGTTATTTCCGAAAGCATATTTATTGGTTAAAGGTATATGATTGTTTATTTTATGCTGTTTATATATTACAATACTATTCTATTTTGTATATTCCAGTTTATATGAATGTGTAATAATCTGTTTTTTAAACAGAATTTTTTTTTGACAAAAGTCACGTCAGGTAACCCCGGCCATCAGTTTTGGGGGTATCCCCGGCCACGTACTGATGTCTATTATTTTGAATGTATATAACGTTCCAGTGAAAATCATTTGTTGCAGTGTGACAATGCCTAAATTTTAAATTAGAACTAGAAATCCCGGAAACTGGAGCGAAGAAAATATGAAAAAAGCAAGCAAGCCGTCCTTGACAAAAAATGTTCTGATAGAGCTGCCACAGACCGATATCAAAGCTATGAAAAAAGGTCATGAGATTGCCCTCAAGCCAAAATTAGGACGTTATCAACAGACATTTAAACATGAGTTTGAAAGACAACTTTGTAAGCATGTTATTAGATAAACGTCTCATGCCTTTAACAAGAAGTGAGTTTTTGCGCCTTGCTTTTGATTTGGCAGAAAAAATTAAAATTCCTCACAGGCTTAACAAGGATAAGCGAATGCCTGCAAGACTTTTTCTTCGACTTTAAGAAAATAAATCCAGATGTAGCACTAAGAACTCCTTCCACAGGTTTTTAGGAATTTGATAATATTTTTGTTCAAGTTTTCAATATTTATCGTAAATAAATATAATGTTGATTATTTTTTTGTAGTTTTCTTTGTATTTCTCTTAATAAATATAGTCTTAACATCAAGAACAAAATATTGGCCGGGGCTACCCCCCTTTCCCCTACATTATTTGCAAAACCAAAGTTGTTCGAATAAATAAACATAATTATATTCTTTATTGTTACTTTAAAGTACGCTTAAGGCTTCTTTTAGTTTTAATGTGATTTTCGAGATAATATTTAAAGTATAGAACAAAATGTACCTAAAGTAATGCATCAATATTCAATTGTCTTACGATTAGATACAATAATAACATATCTAAACATTTATGTTTATTAAATTTTAAAAAATGTTTATCAACAGACCTTAAACTACTAATAATATAAAACTAACGATGCTTGTCCGTCTGTAATATCAAAGTAATTTGTAATAATATTTATAATCACGTTATTGTAGATATGGAAAACGACTCACAACCATGGAAGTAGTCAGGATTTTCATTAGGGGGGTTGGGTTCAGGCGAAAGAAACTTGCTGCTAGACACGGCGTCGTCGGGACTGTTCAGAGGTGAGCCGGACAGTCCCCATAGAAGAGAAGTCTGGCCTTCTCGCTGAGGCCAGCCTGTTGCTGGAAGGATCCTGTTGCCTGCAGATCCGGGACCCTCCAAGCTCCCGCAGGGGTTTAGTACGGTATTGCAGCCCCCAGTGCTGAGTCCGACACACGGTCTAGGACTGCCTACCCGGGCGTCCTGGATGTCACACGTAAATGGATTCCTCTGTGATACAAAAAAAAGGCGGAAGAGACCTAAGATTGTAACATTATATATAAATGCTACAAAATCATTTATTAACATAGTAAATGATTGTCCAACATCTCATCATAATCAAAACCAGTCAAAGATCTCATCATAATCGTATCACTTCATATTATAAAACAAAGTCCTCCGCCGTGTCTGTCTATCTGTTCTCAATAAACTCAAAAACTACTGCACGGATTTTCATGCGGTTTTCACCAATAAATAGAGTGATTCATGTGCAAGGTTTAGGTACATATACCTTGCACCTCGTACGCAGCCGGGGCTGGCCGCTAGTATAATCAAAAAAGTTAACACCGAGAACCGAATTAAATGCAATGAAACTTTGTTTTTATTTAAACTTGTAACATCTTTCTTTGTTTGTTAAAAATCTTGCTTGTAAAATGTGAGTAATTTCAATAAAAATGTTGTTATTAACATTCAAAAAAAAAAAGAAAAAAATTACTATTTTAGATAATATTTGGCTCATCAAAACAATACATGTGTATTAAAAGGCAATATTGCATTAAATTGAAGTGCAAAGAAGTACACTTGCTGATCCAGAATCAACACGTAAAGCCACGCGCTTAACATATACAGTAAACATCTATTCTAAAGACACTGCAAAACAAAACATTGTTAATTCGTCCAGTAAAGACATAAACGACTATTAGTTTAAAGCTCTAAAATGAATACACATATTCTAATATATTTTATATTAATTGTAAAATTTGAGTTGTTCGTGATATCGAGTAAACGGTATTTGGACGAACAAGAGCACATTATACATGTATTTGACTTAACTCATCCGATGACTTGGAACAAATTAAAAGAATATTATGGAGCGATTGAGAAACATTGGTAAGGCTGAATATTACCTAATTTAGTTAATTTAATTTAGTTATTAATTTAATTAATTTCCAGTTAAACAAAAGTAACTTAAATTACAAAACAACATTTTAAATATAATGTCATTACCGTTCTGGTGGTGTTTCTAGTGGTGCGAGTAATCGCCTCAACGTCGGTTGCGGGTTCGATTCCTGCTCGGGCAGATATTTGTATTTGTGCAAATATTTGTTTCCGGTCTGGGTCAATATGATACTTTTTATCCCCCATGCCCACAAGATCGGAAGTTACGCGGGTAAAACCGCGAGACGCTTAACTAATAAGTGAAACTACTTTTTAATATTTTTAGGAAAATATGTGTAAATTGTGGTATACCTGGCTTGGGTACTGGAATTCATTTAGAGCATACAGGAGCGTCGGGTTCAATGCAACCAGCTATTATTCCTTCCGAATATTTAATTACTCGATGTAAGTAAAAAATAAATTATTTATTTATTTTAATATACAGTTTTGAACATATCTCGTTCTGGATTTATCTAATAATAATATTTATGTATATAATATATGTAAAAACAAAACAAAAACTAGTTGTCTGTAAAGTCGGTTTACGGACGATGTTTTCGTGATAACGTCATAAGAAAACATTGATAAAAAATTTGCATACTTTTATGAATTGAATTGAATTATTATCACCGAATTATCATTATTTTTTATAATACAAAGAATGAGTTAATTCAATTAATTACAATTTTTTTTTTCGATAAAGTAACTTTATTTGCACTCGTTAATTCAAATATTTTATTACTTAAATTATACAGATAAATTACAAGTAACAATGTGCTATTAACAACTTATATAAGTACCTACAATTATATCTACATGATATTTAAGATCCTCCAATCTGCGTTATCGTTTTTCATTCACAAGCCGAACGCTTAGGCCGATCGTGTCTCTCTATCGCTTGTTCCGCGCTCTCGTTCGCGAAACGTGACAATAGTTCGTGCGGTACAGACGGTATTAATCGATTTACAAGACGTTATCACCTCAAAAAAAGTTACTATAATGTTATCACAATACCCTCATCGGCGCCAACTGAGTTATATTTTAAGTATTCCACAATATGAGTTGTATATGAATGTGATTCATTTGAACGTAATAAATAAAATAATTATATTATTGTAATTACGCTATTTTTTATGCGCTAAGCTTCGATGAATAATCCTCTAGATCGAAGGCGCTAAGCTATTAATTTTAGACTTAACTGAACCTTAAATTTCCCCCAAAAAAAAGTCTGTACTATGATGATTAGTCCACTCACTTTATATACATATAGCATATACATATATTCATATTACATATATTCATATTACATATTATACATAGGTACCTACTTATTTTGGATTATTTTTGTACCAATTCTTCTTGATATTTACATTAAGAAACTTTATTACAGTGGAAATAGTAGACGTAAGCTACTTATCAAAACAAGACCTTAATTTCGTACTTAGTCTAGATGTTGCGTTACAATGGTCTACCCTCAAATATGATCCCCGAGAACCGACGTTGATTCTCTTCAAATTTGGATGGACGGATACAAATCAAAATAGAAAATGTGTTTGTAAAATACCTGGTTAGTATATACTTCTAACTTATTGAGTGTTTTATTGTACAATATAGTATTGTATCGTAGAAAGCACTGACTTAATGCTAAAGCATTGCCTACCAATCAACCAAAGGATGTACAAGAACAGATGTTTGTAGGTGTAAAAATAGGAAACTAAACAAAATTATATTTAAAAACAGTAAAACAATAAAATAAAAGGAGTAACAATCATTATCTTTAATAGCAAGAATATGCTAGAGAGGGCTTATAGCATTAAACCCGCTTTTTGTACAATTCAATAATTTATTGCGCAATAAAGTTTAAATAAATAAATTATATCATACTTATTTAGGTCTAAGTTACGAGTTAGCTGAATGGATAGCGGCTAACTTAAGTCACGTGGTCGGCGTGGCAACTGACGCGCCTAGTCTGGAGTCAGACGAGACCAGAGAACTTACTACAAGAACCATCTCTAACGTACTAGGAAAAAGCGGTGTCTATATGATAGAAAATGTCAATATACGGAGGCGACTACCAGGTACTTTATTTTATGATATTTAACTAATTTTTGAAATAATAGTATAATACAACGTCGATTTAACAAACCTAAAGGGAATCATAAAAAAATTGTTATAAAGAGTAATTTGTTACAATGAGGATTGTTATAGAGGTGAGAGTGGTCTACAATTCGTTTTAATAAAGTTAGAAAACTTGTTTCTTAACTTGAACATTACATAGTTACTCATCTGCTTACACTGAAACGTAATTAAAGGTTATAAGTTAACAAAATTCGTTAAATAAAGGTTATTTATAATTTCTAAACAAATTTTCTACAATAATTGAAAGTTTCGAAATAGGTTTTGACAAATGTATTCGTAATGTAAAGGTATATTTTGTACTAACCTTACTACCTTAGGAGCACCTTAGGAGCAGACGTCCCTGTGTGTATGTTAAACATATTTCAATACATATTCATATACATAAATGCTGAAACATTCAACTTATCATCTTACTCCACAAGATTACCGACCTATTGTCGTGGAAGAAAAAAATCACTGAAACTAGTGACATAGGTACATCATTAGAAGCACCACCTATTGACAAGCCTGTAATTAGCCTTGAACATCTCTACCTATATTATGTGAAATGTAAGTTTGTTTGTTACGCTTTCACGCGAAAACTACTTAACCGATCATCATAAAACTTTGTACACATATTCTTGGACGTATTAAAAGTAGCATAGATTACTTTTCTTTTTGGTCGCGATAACCGACAACCACGCAGGCGAAGCCCCGGACGGATGCTAGTATTACATAAATTTATGTAAATATAGTAATAATTATTTACAGAACGTGGATGTATGGCAATGGCTATGCCACTAAAGTTAATAGAGGCGAGCTACGTACCGACGCGCCTGACCGCGTTCTGTCCGCCGCGACACAGCGACCTGCGCGTGAGCATCGCGTTGAAGAAACAGTCAGGAGCGTCCGTCGCCAGCAGGGACAAAGATGTCGATTTGAACGAAATATTAAATTAATTGCAACTATTTATTAACTTTTTACGATGATATGACATATTAAATATTTTACATATTAACAGACTTATAAAAGATTCTGAAACAGCTTATTTCGAATATTAAAACACCCAATGTCATAAGCATTATATCACCTGTAAAAAAAAAGTAGGTAAGTGATTTGAATCCCCGCCATTTTTCTTCGATATTTTTGTTTTGCTTACAAAAATATTATGGGTGTAGAATATAGAAACTCTCGTATGCAACTGTTGATAATTAGGTATTAAAACACTCATGTGAAACTTTTATCACACTTGGCTTCGCCTCGTGTGATAAATCCACATTCGTGTTTTAACACCCCTTATTATACAACAGTTGCATAAATAACTATGATATTTTATTATAAGACCCTATTGTACTAGCTAATAACCTCAAATTACAATAAATAATATAATCGTGACAACGCTACAACAAAAATAAAACACATGTAGATATTACGTATATCAATTTTTATATGTAAATAGTTTGTCATTTCTTTATTTGTTTACTAAAACAATTTAAAACAG
Source organism: Euphydryas editha (assembly GCA_036937285.1). Taxonomy (NCBI): domain Eukaryota; kingdom Metazoa; phylum Arthropoda; class Insecta; order Lepidoptera; family Nymphalidae; genus Euphydryas; species Euphydryas editha. The sequence continues at coordinate 19,073,981 of JAUPFZ010000008.1, read as the reverse complement.
TTACATAAAACAAATTATCAAGCGTTCACTTAACGGTTTTAAAATTAATATATAAAATACACAATATAATATAATAAGAGATAATTTAAAATATTGATACGGAATTATCACTTTTTGAAATATTATTAAATAACTCAAAACAGTGTATTCAGTTATATAATGTCAAATAAAACAAATTATATTGAATAAATAAGCTTTATTTTTGGCCAAACTATTACATTGCATACAACTTTACATCTATTGTAATAAAAATCATTTACTGGAAGTAACAAATTAATGAATATAATAAAAATTATAGCACGAAAAAATAAACCCACTATTTAACATAATATAGGTTACAAGCTCAGACTGAATAACATCAATCTACATACATACAATATACATAGAATTAAATTTATTATAAACTACGAATCAATTTATACTAAATAATATGAAAAACGCAAAAAAAAAATTACATCTATCCTTGGAGAATTTGTTTAAATCTTTTTGTGATAAAGCGTCCATTCATGCTAAGAAAGTCGCATTGCTTTTTATTTTGTCTGTACTCGTCAAATATATTCGGAAAAAAATTTTGAAACATATGCGAAAAGCAAATTCAAGACGACGATCTTATGGTTCCTTTCATGGTTCCTTTAACATGAACGTTGATACAACTTTTCGTTATTAATATTGAATTAACATCAAAATGTTAATATATTTTTAAATATTATTTTCTTGCTACGCTTGTTAATTTAACAAACGTTACAAGGATTCTTTGAATCGTACGCTGAAATTTACAGTATACTTTATAATAATAATTATTAATAATTTATTTTCTATTTCGGCAGTAAATGAATTGTGAATATCAGAATGTTTACCATTATGACGTCATAAGTGTCAGATTTGTAAATTATCAAAAAAGGAGACTATTCTAATTTTATAAAAGGGAAGCCTTAATTAATTGTTGACTGAACACACGGACGATTTTTAGGATTAAATTATTATATATAATTAAATTATACATACATACATATTATATATCAAGTTTATTCAATAGGTCCTCACTTAAGGCATGATGGACCAAATACAGAACAATATTGTTTAGTCTCGAAAGAAAAAATGTTTTTAAAATAAATTTCCGTTCAGGGAATTTATGAATAGTTAAAGTCCACTCCTTATCTAGCCGGCAACCAGTTATATCACAATAAAAACATCCCCTTATAAAGTAATACATATCTATATGTCCCCAATATATTTTTTATTTTCATAATTGTCACAAATTTTTTTATTAAGCCTTTATTAAAGCGTACAAGTTTACAATGTATTCTTATCAAAAAGCCGTGTACTCAGTCCGTACGAAGCACCAGTGGTAACACTGAAGCACCTCATTAAATCTACCATCCCAGCAACAAGCAAAATTGCCTCACGACACGATATAATATCCGACTATCTTTATAATGTACTTTATCGAACGCTTACCGTCTAAATTACACTAAAATTTTGAAATAATATATTCAAAAAGATAAAAACAAAAAAAAAGTTAATACTTTTCGATAATTATTGCCACGTTGTCGTCACTGGCACTGGATCTAGAAGCTAGGTATTAAAAATAGATTTCATTTTAGTGCACCAAAACATCAATGACTTATAGTGACGCTAGTAATAGACATATCTCGTTCTATCGTATCGATTTATACGAAATATGAAAAGGATGTCATGAGGTGTATCGAATTTCTCTTACGATACGAAATTGTCAAACGATCCTCAATATACAGTTGACATTACCCCCCAAATTCTAATGGTATTTTTGTAACCACTCGATTTGGTCGAAAAATTATTTGTAAATACTGTTTCAAACTTTACAATTTTACAAAAAAAAAAAATATTACCAATAGTACAAATATAGAACAGATGATAATTATAATAATATACGTCATTTGACATATTTTTCGTACTTTTTTTATTTCTATTTACAAGAAAAGAAGAGATTGAGACATCTATTTAACAGAATAAATCTCTTGCTATCTCTTTCTTTAACGTTCGGTTTGAAAGGGAAAGCGAAGCTACGTCACGCGATATTGAGAAGTTTGAAAATTTTATCGAAGGCCCTTTTTGGAATTGTGGGAGAACTAAGATACAAACATCAACATCATCATCATCAGCAAAAATATCATCAAGATACAAACGTGGCTTTTAAAATGCTCGGTACAGGAATGCTGATGTAATCGCATGAAGTGTCGACAGAGACTGACTAAAAACCAAAGTGTACTATCGAGATACGCTATCGGCGGCACTACGGTGATTTATAAAATATTACTTTATTAAGATTAATTATATTGATAATGTTATTATAAACGCTAAGTTTTTTTTTTTTATTAATCTCAAAATAATGTTTACATTAAACCGTCTTACTCTATGATATAAATGGTTATTATAATATCGAAAAGTTTATTTTTTTTATTTTATATTTATAATGTACAGATTACATCGACAGTATAAAAATAGTAATGGATTTGACAGATTAAAAAATAAAATAGAAGTATAATTATTTTAAGTAGTATCAAAAATTATAAAGAAGTTTGGAAAGGAAATGTTATATTGTATTTTATGAGTGTAAAACTCGTATTATCTATAAATCTTTATATAAATGGGAGTTTAGCTTATTTACTAATTTTGTCGAACCTCAGTCAGCCATTCGATCGACACTTGTCGGATTGGAAGCACGTCCGTTATGTGCGTAATTTTTTTTTTTTTCAATTTTATAGATACTGAGCAACGAGGTCATAGACAATCGTAGACTATGGCACAGACAACAAAACGGCGTTTGTCGAAGCGGAACGGAGAACTCTATTATACATTTTACACAATTATATTCACGGAAATAATATACATACTTTACGGTAAGTAATTCGCTTCAATAGAATTCGTACAAAACACTTCGATGGAAAACCTTTCAAATCTCACCATCTCATATCACTTTCGAACTGTGTTATTCGTAATTTGTTTTAAACGAATCCATAGTGAGTTTTAACCTTAATACGAATTTATATTTGTTGTTAACGTTACTATACTCCAAGGTTTATTGACTCCATTAAAACACTCTAACTTAAGAAGTACTGGTCAATAAACAACAAATACCTAATATTGCAACCGTATCAATTATTAAATTTCATTAATATACAAATTCTATTGAAACATATTCCAGAATTATATTCCCATACACTGAAATACATACATCATTAATATACGTCATAAAAACAATCACTATTTATACCGGGATCCGTTCGACAAAGACCCTCAGAACGGAGACGACGTGAACATCCAATCCAGACGAAAACCAAGCGATTAATCCTTCCAATCCTTTTTAATCTCGAAACTCCATTCCCATTGCAGATGTATGTTTTTATCGTCATCGGTGAAGAGACTGTTTACTGTGTAGGAGCCTCTCGCCATCATACCCGACGGGGCGTCCTCTGGGGGAGTCGTGTACGACTGGATCTCCGTTTTGGGGGGGTAGGAACCGACCATGTGGGTCATTTTGTCCACTGTAACGTTAAAATGTTTATCGTTAGTTCATATTATACTCTTTAGACTTTATGACATATTTGGGCTACTTTAGGACTTTAAAAAATTGTTATATTTTATATTAATGTGCATATGGAGTTAACCTATAAGTGGTTGTTACACTGTCACTATAATTATATTAATGTATATTGTATATTATCTGTATTGGTCTTAACAATTGTTGGTAAACTAAATAAATAAATAAAAAAACTAAATAAAATAAATAAATAAAATATGCTAGGATGTTTTTTTTTTGTTTCTGTTATTATTCTAAGTTTGAACTAAAGAATTTATATACAAATTGGAATGTGCACGTGCACTCAAAAAACGTTCCTAAGGGAGGGATTGCATCTCTTTCTACCATGCATTCAATGCGAAATACCAGTAGTCAATGTAATTGCTCGGAACGATTTTTTCACTTTACATGTTGGAAACAAATGTCAACCTTATTTGAGTTAATTCAAGGTGTATATTTGAATATACAATTTTATTAAGTGAGCGTACCAGTTATGATATAAATTCCTTGGTTTGAAAAAACTGTTTTAATTATTTTTCTAGAAGAGTTTGTTTATGTATATCAAATAAACAAATTTCTACCTATTGTTATGTTTTGAATACTATATATAGAAGAATATATTAATACATCAATAATATATATTTGCCCTTCTGATCAAACAACAAGAACGTTACAAAAGCAGTGTAGTGTGTCATACTCTAATAAATAAATTCGATATATCACTCGGATATTATTTATGTTAGTTCTACCTTGATAAGCGGTATTGGACTTAATTTTCATTACATTTAGGAAGTGTACACTATAGTGACAGTACTAGTATTGTGTACAATGCGCGACATGCATATAAATAGACGTGTAATAATAACATTATACGAATATAAATTGATACGTTTATTAATACATACCGGGCACTGTCCAGATGCGTGGAACGAAAAATTATTTTATACAATTATAACATATAAATATATAGGATTTAAGAAGGTTAGTAAGGCTGAGGAACATTTAACACGTTAAACGCCGCCTTAATTTTTTAGTTTTTGTTTGGGCCATGGGGGGCACCATGTGGTCGACATACGATTGTTCCGTTGGAGCCGTAGGGGACACCATATGACCGCGAGCTAGTGCCGACTTCGGGTTTTTCTATTGAGCCGCCGGGCACAGATATAAAGCGAATACGTATTAGACGTGACCCCCACGGCCCTGCAGACGAATAAATTGTGCTAGGTTTTTAGTAAAAAAAATGTGTGTGTCAGCTCCGACGCACGACTGGAGTTTACTCCTTAAGTACGATTGTCTAAACATACGCAAAAAGAGTTTATCCAACTGAAAATAAGATTAATACCATAATATGAAATGGTAAATTAACAAATTAATGAAAATAATATACATATATATATATATATATATATATATATATATATATATATATATATATATATATATTTATTTATTTATTTATTTTATATACATTTCTTATAACTAATCGGCGAAATATTTTACATTAAACTTTTCACAATAGTCAATTTCAGATGTGCACAAATATTTCATTAGGGATTTTGATAAATTATGTAATTATTATTATCTGACAATTATCATTTATTTTTTAAATATTATTTTTCAATATTAATTAGATCAACATTACTTTCGCACCGCACCAAAAAAGTAACGAGGTCATTCATCAGTAGATTTTACCTCTCATATTTTTCTCATACCGGGCGCCTTATATATGAAAATCGATTCTTAAGGAGTAAACTCCAAAAATATGACAGAAAAATATTTCAGATAAAATGTTCGACATAAGTTCTTTAAGGTGGCTCCATCGACTATATAAGTGAGGCCCAACTGGTGTCCCCCATGGCGTTCAACGTGTTAATTAATATTATTGTATGTATGTTGTAGTTGTGCGTTGTTATTATACTAATTAAGATTCTGTTGAATGTCTCTAGAACAAATTTTTAAGAAGCTGACAAACAAAAGGGTGTAACTGTAAATTTTCAAATTTCAATTTTTTTTTGATGATGACACTTTTTGATTTATCGCTCTAGAAGCTACTTTTGTAATAGTTCTTTAATTTTAAACACATAGTTTTTATTAATATTTTGTTTTGTTCGCCAGCTCTTGTAATCTATTTAACTTTACATGTTAGATTTTTCCTTTACTTAAAATGTTCAATGACTCATTTGAGCTTTACCTAACGTCAATTAATTTGACTTGTATTGAAATAAAAATGTTATCTTCAAGTAACGCTAGTAATTTTACTAAAATAATAACACTCCACCCGCTTATATTTATCTATTTAAGTTTATATATATTTATTATATGCCTTATATAAGTATTGTTTTATATTAAGTACATCTATATATATTATTGAACGGGTGGAGTGAACCGGTTAGATAATAATAAAACATACTTTATTATATGAAACACGAGTTAGTACTAAATTAACTGAACGATGATTATGAGAATTGTTAGTTTATTGTAAATGGCATTGTGAAGAAGGAATTTGTTAAGGATGTTTATTACATGTAATATTAGTTACCTGGTACTCCTATGCGGTAGGTCTTCTGCACGTATTTCAATCCGTGCACGATCTCGCGTTGCACGATGAAATCGATCCTTATCCGATATTGCACACCCTCTTTTATTACGAACACCTGGAATGGATAATTATACATATTTTAATTGTAACCATTTTATTGACAAAAATATTACATATTAAATATAATTAAAACATAATAAATATTTAAAATAAAAACAAAAAAAAAAGTATCCGGGGCAATTGGAGCTCAGCTATTTGCTTATTATTATTAAGTGCATTGGCTCGACGATTACTGTTCAAGAAACCATTTTACATACACACAGAACAAACTTAAAAACATACATAATTCAGAAAGGTTTGAGGTCTGTTTTAAGTTTTCTGCAGCAAAAATATAGATAACCTACCTCTCCCGCTCATATTGAAATGTAACACGATTTTTTTCTCAAGTTGAATGAATTTAAAGCTACGTTGCTTAGAAAACAGCTTGCTGCATAATAATATATAACATATAAAATATACACTAATAATAAATAATATATACACTACACATTATATAATCATATTTAATTAATAATCATATTTCATCTTACGAAATAGATATTGCATTTCGAGTTAATTTTTTGTCATTAACGCATTATATCGATGTAATTACTAGCACTCTAAAAAATAAATATTTTTATACATTATATTCTGGATTAACGTGATTTTTTTAAATGTTTCATTAATTAATTTATTTAGATTAATGGCTTTTAATAGTGCCAAAATAGCACGGAAAATTTGGCAAATTTCACCTAGAATGGAGATGACACGAAGAAGATTGTTCGGTTCAAACATTTTTGTGATGTTTAAACCAAAAAATGTTACAAAATCTCCCTATAATTGTGTATTATTCTCCTATCACTACATATTATAAAACAAAGTCCTCCACCGCATGTCTGTCTGTCTGTTCGCGATAAACTGAAAAAGTACTGCACGGATTTTTATGCGGTTTTCACCAATAGATAAGAGTGATTCATGCGGAAGGTTTAGGTACATATACGTATATACCCCGCGCGCAGCCGGGGCAGGCCGCTAGTATCCTTATATTATGAACCTAACTGAAAGACTACCGTTCTGGTGTAGTGTTGCGAGTAGTCACCTCAAGGCCGACGGTCGCGGATTCGATTCCCGCTCGGGGCTGATATATTATATATTTGTACAAATATTTGTTTCCGGTCTGGGTGTATGTCCTTATAGGTCTCCTCACCGTGCCTCGGCGAGCACGTAAAGCTGTCGGTTCCGGTTGTTATCGCAGTCACTTGATAAAAACCGTTATTCATAGCAGTTACATTATAGGCCAACGCAGTAAAATAGCATTGTGGATTAAGCCCGTACCCTGTATGTATAAGAACAAGAGTACTTTGCCAAACAGTGAGGCGTTTAAAGTCTGATACAATTCAGTTACATTGTGAATGCAAGTCTTCAAGGAAGGTTGCGTGATGATGGATACTTATGTTAGAAAATATTAACGTCGATATCTAGAGCTATAGAATGACACATACTCTTTATCCTCAAATTCGCTCCGGAAGTTACGAGGACAAAACTGCGAACCGCAACTAGTAAGTAGCATAGTGCTAGTAAATAATAATTATAATTTAAACGTTTTTGTAATACAATGAATAGTTTAATAGTTCTATTTTCCTCAAAATCTGTACATTGATGATATTTTGAAATTTATTTTGTGAAGGGTAGCTTACAAACGATACTTAAAACTGTAATTTCTTTCACTTTGTCTGTATCTTGGCATCAAGCCGAAACTACTGAATTAATCTGACTTCGATTCCCACCGAGTGTAATATATATTTATATATATATTATGTATTTAATGTAGAAAAAAAAAGTAAATCAGTCGGCTGTTACCTAAAACAGAGACATTGGGTTGCTTACATTGGGAACAGATGACCGTCTGTGTATGTTAAATATATTTATTATTTAATTTGAATAAAATTTGACACGATTGGAGTCCATATTACAAGCTATGACACTGGATAAATTGTATACTGAAAATTACATATAGTTTTCTTAGGAGAGCGGATATAAGTAAAATTGTGTAATCGCGAACTTGAAAAAGCGGGTACAGCGTGTTATTCTAATAAAACAGATTGATCTAACGAAGCAACGGTGGAGATTATGAGGAAACAATGTCAATTGCAGACTTTCCTATTAATTACTAATTCATCTCGTGCCACGAATGCTAATACACTGCGGAAGCAATTAATTTCGAGTGACTAATGCTTTTCCAACAATAAACACCATCCCACAGACGGTAATACAGACTAAAATTGTTTGTGATAATTACTTTGCCGTGATACAAACAGCAGTATCAGTTGATGATAAAAATTTTAATTATTCTTTTTAAATAAGTTGCGTCAAATATTGATTGATGGAAAGCAAAAACGGGGTATTTTATCTTTTATCGTCTTGAAAGCTTATTCATTATAACATGGCAAGATATAAAAAGGTTTGACACTAGATTTCGGTAGCGATAACATAAGTCGGCGTATGATACTATTATCTCTCCATTCTATTCTTCCTATCCTATGTCACATATTTAACTTCTCTCTTTCTTCTAACGTTTTTCCTGATGTGTGGCGTCATGCATTAGTCATTCCTATTCCGAAAATATCCAAACCTACAACATTTTCACACTATCGACCAATTTCAATACTTCCTTTTCTATCTAAAGTTCTTGAACGCATTGTACACAAACAACTATATTCACATTTACACAGCAACAATATCCTATCCCCTTTCCAGTCTGGCTTCCGCCCCGGGCACAGTACAGTTACGGCACTCAACAAGGTCTGCGATGATATTAGGTACGGAATTGACAACCAGCAAATTACAATCCTTGCTCTGTTAGACTTCTCTAACGCTTTTAACACAGTAGATTTCGATATACTCTTAGCAGTTCTCAAGACCATAAATATCTCCTCAAATGCTACGGACTGGTTTCATTCCTACTTATGTGGTCGCAGACAATCTATTAGTCTCGATGGGAAGCAATCTTCAGTTTCTCCTATCTGTGCTGGCGTCCCGCAGGGTGGAGTGCTTTCTCCTTTGCTTTTCTCCATCTTCATCAACACTCTCACTCAACACTTATCATCATCTTATCATCTCTACGCTGATGACTTACAGATTTATAAGACTGCAACTGTAGACGATATTGCTCGGGCTATTGACGATATAAACTCCGACCTAACAGTTATCAGTACCTGGAGTAAATCGTTTGGGTTGTCTATAAATCCTAGTAAGTCTCAAGTATGTATTTTCGGTAACTCAAAACAACTTCACAAAATTGACTTTCCTCTTCTTCCTTCAATTTTATTTGATGGTGTTTGTCTGGAGTATTGTGGATCGGTAAAGAACTTGGGTATCTTGATGGATAGTACTTTGTCCTGGGTGCCCCACATTGCTGAACTAAGCCGTAAGATCTTTTGTGCTATTGGTGGACTAAGAAGGTGGAAAAATCTGCTGCCAACAAAAACTAAAATATCTTTGGCTCACACCCTTCTTCTGCCTATACTCGACTATGCTGATTCCTGTTACCTCGACTTATCTCAGCAACTGATCAATAAACTTGAGCGCCTACAGAATCTTATAATACGATTCATTTTCGGCTTGAAAAAGTATGATCACATTACGCAATACCGAACACAACTTGAGTGGCTAACAATACGACAGCGACGTCATTTACACTCTCTCTCTCTCCTTTATAATATCCTTTATAATCCTGTTACTCCTCTATATCTCAAGGAACGATTTAGGTTCTTGGGCTCAAACTCCCTACTCCCACATCACCTTCGATCCCGAAATAACAATCTACTCGAGTTGCCTCTGAATCGAACAAAATGTTACAGTGAATCTTTCACTGTTAAGACAGTGAAACTTTGGAATGCGCTACCGGATGATATTAGACGATCTGAATCGGTTGATATATTTAAACGTCGTGTTAAACAGCATTATCTAACACAAAATGCATAGCCTACTCAACGCTGTATGTCAATAATTTACGGTTATTATATTGTGTATGTATGTATGTATGTATGTATGTATGTATGTATGTATGTATGTATGTATGTATGTATGTATTTATGTATGTATGTATGTATAATATGTGTATGTATGTATGTATGTATGTATGTATGTATGTATCTATGTATGTATGTGTATGTGTGTGTATGTATTATATATTTATATTAAACTACTATTTTATGTATGTAACTTAGTATGTATGATACTAGTACTTTACGCATCAACCGCTTTGTGTCCAGAAATCCTTTACTCATGGTTGCCTGTAAGAAATCGCTTTTAGTGATAAGGCCGCCATTGCACATTTGCTGTAAATACATTACAATGTTAATTCATTTATGTGTGTAATAAAGTATTAAATAAATAAATAAATAAAAATAGATTTCTTGTTTTATATAGGAATTAAAAAATTTAAAAATTCTTGCATCACAAAATAAGCTGAAGTGAAATGAAAGTTTATCTATAATCAGTTGACATTTGGAAAATAATTAACAACTTTTGATTATTTATAAAACCAAATAGCTTTTGGTAAGACTTAAAATTATAAAAACTTAAGTTTAAGCAAGAAACTTATCACACCAATTCTTACCTACTCGTAATGATATATTAATCATATGAAATTAATACACAACGATTATTATTTATCAGCAGTATAATTCATGTTTATAAATGTAAGTAATTATTTTTGTATTGTGGCTTAGTAGCGCTGGCTTTCGTGCAGGACATAATATTATTATGACTTAGTTTATAATGTTTAAGATTTTTTTTAAATCTCATATAATCCAGCACAGGTTAACTCATTCAAATTACAAATACGTGTTTAAAAAAAATGTCGTGTGAGGTTAGAGGGAGGAAGAGGTTGAGCAAAATCTCACATCTTACCAAGAGGGGAAGAAATCGCCGAAATTATCTCAAGTAATTAATGGATTTATTTTTAGGCATGTGTTATATATTTTCTGCATGTACACTTATTTCATTTTTTTTGTACTGTGTGAATACGTCGTCTATTGAATAGACTAGATGTAAGGGTCCTATTAATGCTCCCCCCAATTAGAAAGTCTTATTGATTTTTTATTATTCTACATCCCTTTACTCATGTGACATGTCTTTGTTAATTTCATAGGGTTAAAGTTTTTAGGTGTTAAGTATTTTTTTAACATTTCCGTTTTAATTGATGTGAATAAAAAAAAATGATGTTGTTTCTTTTTATTATATAGGTTATAAATATGTTTATGTATGTGTGTATGTATAAAATAAAGCTGTTCCAGTTACCGTTTAATAAAAGTAATTAATTAGATCAAGGTCCGAGACAACGAACACAAACAAAACAAAGAAAAAAATTATTAATAACAAAAATTATATTTTACGAGTAGTTGACAAAGTAGTCACTGCACACGGCTTTTGTGAATTCTAGAGTTGCCGCGAATACTCGCTATTATTCGGTATTCGGCATTACTCGACATTTTTTTGTTATTCGTCGAATAGTGAATAATAGCCAGTAGGTACTATTCGACATTCGGCGAATTGTTGTCTAAAATAAATTTTTAAGGAATAAAAAACAAAACGCATTATTATTATCATTAACATAAAAAGTTAGCCAAAAATCAAACATGACATTTTGAATTTAATTAATTAGGCCTTTTAATTAATATTTTATGTAAAAAAGGGGCAGATTGTGGTGCTAAAAAAACTAGTTTTTCTGCTCGATTGGGACCGGTTGCGCTTTTCTTCATAGATCAAACCTGCTTTAGAAAATAGTCTTTCTAAATAAACAGAGTTTGCTGGTGTGATTAAGTATCGTTTAGCAAGCTTACTTAAAATGGAAAATCCATTCTTATCGGTACTCAAAGCCCAACCATCCACATGGGTTTATAATTCTGTCAGCCTTTGCTAACGCGATGTAGTGGGCGATTTGATCAGCAGTGGCATTCTTGGATTGCTCTTCAGAAGGCTGCTCGGTTGTAGATTCTTTAAAACATGCCCAAAATAGTTTATGAGTTTCTGAATCGTCATTCCCCACTTTCATTGTCTAAACGAGGTCTTTTGGACGCCATTTCTGGATCCGAATTACAAAACTACAATGAATGGTAAAACTGTATAAGTAGATAAAGAAATAATATCCTCGGTTTGAATTTCAAATGATTCTGCAAGGCTGTTGTTCGACTTGTTCCTGCTTTTTTTGCTGCTCTACTTATTTTTACACCACACAAAATACATTTTGAACTGTTTTCTTCCTCCTCAAAATAACTCCAAACGTGAGATTTTTTCTTTTCTGGGTTATACGAAACGAGGAATTTCCCGTAAAATAGGTATAAGGAAATGCTTGCCAGCATTTAAAAATATAAAATCAGTATAATATGAGACTGATTTCTTTAACTTGATTTCTTTCTCATAACCTTAGAAAATTTTTAGATTACAGTAACAAATAGATGATTGGTAAGTTCAAGACTACGAGCGTGATATTATTATTTGATAACAAATAAATTATTTTTTATATTCCTTTTTTTATGTCGAATAATAATGGCGAGTTATTCGACTATTCGCCATAGGGAATGGTATATATATAGGGTATTCGACTATTCGCTATAACAACTATTCGCGGCATCTCTAGTGAATTCCTCCTTATATAAAGTATTTTTTTAACTCGCGTTGGCGCAATGGTCACAGCAACTGGCTGATGCGCTGGCGGTCGCGGGTTCGATCAGCCATACAGATGTTTGTCGTAGTCTGGACGTTTGTGCTTGTGTACCTATTGTGTGTGTTTCCGGACTCCCGACTCAGGATTCACATCCTACTGGGGGCCGTTGAGTATGAGACGTTTATTTTATTAACTCACACTCAACGTTACCCAGTAATACAAAATCATGTGTCAAATAATGATTAAATCCGACACAAAATAAACTTTCTTACTAAACATTTGACATTACATGACATTATAAAATATTAGCGTGTTTACTAAATCGTTTCTAAAGTGACGGATTAAGATCATAAACAAGATTAGGTGCAAGAGTTCAGAACTGATTGATAAAGCCGCGTCTGCTGGCACACATCCAATGGAATTATATCGAGATGCTTCATAAGTTTAAACATATGGCAGAATCAAAACATCTGTCCGAGATAACGGTATTATTCGATTCGATTTGTCTATTTTAATACTTATTTATCTATCTTTATCTATAACTAATCTGATCTAGACAGAATTTTAACATAAACTCTCTAGCAAACAAAATCACAGACCGATCGTTAGTGTCTCGTGAAGAAATCGAGAGTAGTCAATACCCGCATCTATGTCAGTCTATGTTTTATGTGCAGATGAAAAACATTAAAAAAAAAATTAAAAGCATAAATTATACCACACGTAGTGCTTGTAAGTTTTTTTTTTTTTTTCTTTAACATACACACACGGTCATCTGTTTTTAAGTAGGCAACATAATGACTGTGTTTTACACCCAGACTCGGGAGCGGGAATCGCACCCAAACTGAATTTATATTAAATGAAGATATCAAATAATTAATTTCATGAATTGTGATTAAATCTATTTATTTTAATGGACACGCAAGCTTACATATTACACAATTTTAGATACACCCATACGCACACATAAATATTATATACACGCTGAGATTAACCTGCCTTTAATTTTATTATAAGATTAAGCGATAAAAGATTTTTTATTTCTATATTAATGTTTAGTTTTTTGTCTTTTTTTTATTTTGTATACCGCATTCGCCTGACTACGATCACACAATGTTGATAACTGGTTATGGTATTGAGAATTGGTTAAATGTTAAAAGATTTATTAATTCTCATTAATATATAGCCTATGTGTCATTCTGGTTCTCCAGCTATCTACGTGTCAAGTTTCATTGCTCTCTGTTCAGTAATTTTTGCGTCAAAGGATAACAAACATCCATCCAAACTTACGCATACTCGTATATTATTACTGGGATTATATTTTGCAAAAATTTCATTTATCTCATTAATTTATATAATGAGGTTTTTATACAATTAGAGGATGGTATTTTAATTATTCATAATGCAATTGCGAATTTAATATACACCTTGCGTCACTGCGTAATGCCTTGCAAAATATTAAGGCTGACTTACAATTGGGCAATCTTACTAATCATACTATACCTACTCATAAGTAATAAAATAAGTGCCTCACACTCAACGGCCCTAGTAGGGTGTTAATTATGTGTCTGGAGGTCCCGAAACACACACAACTCACAAGTACAGACACCCAGGCTACGAAAAACATCTGTATAGCTGTATACAAATATTTATACGATATGACTCGTCATATTATACATACTCGTCAATTACTATTAGTTATTTTAAATTAATCTTAAATTATTTTTGTTTTTTTTTTTCCATTTTATGTCTGACAATTTTATTGTTTTGACATCATTTTATTTTAATTGGTTGTTTATATATGTGGTTGTTTCAAGCGTATTCCTATGTGCATGTAGTGTTTGCTTTTAAACGATTTTGCATAGTTTTATTGTATTGAGGACTGTTAATAAGATATGTATGTTCTCTATGTAAACTCGCTAGCGAACCTAATAAACAAAATAAAATATATATATATATATATATATATATATATATATATATATATATATATATATATATATATATATATATATATATATATGTATCGTCAGTTACGGACAGGCCTCGTATAAGCTGAACAGGAACTATAAACTACTAGGCACTAAATATTACTAATTCCAGTTTACCTGTTTCTTCAAATCGGTCAGGTCGCCGGTGAGGTCCAGCTCGAGGTCGTCGCGGTCGGTCACGCACAACGCCAACTTCTTCACTATCACTTTACGAGGGTCGTCCGGCTCTACAAAGAATATAAAACATTTTTTTTTTATAAACAAAATAAACTAGATACTAATTGCTATCTTTATAGTTACTAGTGGTCGCCCAGTGGTCGAAATTCGACCTAATCTATAATTAATTGACAGCATTGTCAACATCATAAAAATATGATTGCGCATAACATGGTGAGCATATGCAGCAGTCATAAAAATTTCGATAAAAAATTCGTTGCAAGACCTGTATTTAAAAAAAAATCGTTGCAAGCCCTGTATTTAAGACCGTGTTGACAACAGACTTTGACAATAAACAAAATTTATGTATATAATTATGTACTTGCATTGTACATATGTGTGTGTGTCGTAGTATGTGTATTGTGTTTTTTAATTAATTTAATTTATTTTTTGAGCATTATCATAAAAAAATATTATTATTCTGTAATTTTCGTAAAAAGGGGTAGAAAGTTTTTGCTTCACGTATTAATATATAGATTACGTTTCCAAAAAAAAGGGCAAGCGGGGCAACTTCCCCCGGGCCTCCACATAAGAGGGGCCTCCACAACAGAGACTTCGGGGAAAAAATTGAAATTGTATAGAATTAGTGTAGTTTTTTTTTTTTTAAGAATAGAAAAGAACTCATGCATTTACTTATTTTCACATTTTATTGACATTTATTATTTGACTACAATACCTATTGTGTAAATTTTTGCACGGGTCAGCTAGTAATAATTAATTACCTATATTTACGTATTCGTAATCCGAATTATATTAACGGCCGCTTATGATAGATAAATATATATGTATAAATAAATAAATAAAGTACGCTTAATTGAAGGACAGGAAAAATGTGTTGAAAATATTATTTCTTAAATATCAATACTACTACTACACATTAATGTATGTCTCAATGTTCACTTCAAACGAAAATTAGAAATGAAGTTAGGTATATTGAGAAATATATTTTGTGTAATTAAAACATCTATACTAATATTATAAAGCTGAAGAGTTTGTTTGTTTGTTTGAACGCGCTAATCTCAGGAACTACGGCTTCGAATTGAAAAATTCTTTTTGTGTCGAATAGCCCATTTACCGAGGAAGGCTATAGGCTATATAACATCACGCTACGAACAATAGGGCTTGAACAATAATAAGAAATGTTACAAAAACGGGAAAAATAATCTTTTTTGAGAGCTTCCATTGCGTCCATTATTATTTCTCTTCTCGAGACATTTTTAGTATAGTTCCACTTTTAAAGTAAATATAACATCACTCTTTTACTGAGAATTTTCGAAAAATAAAAATAAAAAACTTAATAATACATTGAACGACCCAGGAATCAAACCTGAGACCCCTTGCTCGGCAGTAACGCTTGCGAACACTCGACTAACGAGGCGGGTACCTACTCTTAGAGTAATTGTTTAAAAATATTTAAGTACATTTTTCATAAAAAATAATTAATAATTCAGAAATCGCAGGGCACAGCTAGTATATTATATTTGTTCTGACTACATCGTACGTATTATATAATTATACATAATTGGTATGTTGGCGCAGTTGACAGTGACCCTATTTTCCAGGCTTTGCTCCAGGGTTGTGGGTTCGACTCCCACCATTAATCTGTGTATAATATATAATTTCTTGGTACATAATTTATGTATTATTTCTATGTGAATTATATTTATTACTAGCGGCCCGCCCCGGCTTCGCACGGGGACCAGATGGCGTTGGCGGCGTAGGTACCTATTTCTATTTTCTTAAATATTTATTTTCAAATTTAATTACAATGAAACAAAAACTAAATTATACTGTGAGTTATGTTTAATTTTTATGTATTAAAGTTATTTACATTGGTTTTATACTTTTTACGTGATACGTGAACAGAGAAAAACACGATAAGAGATGGCGCTGGTACAAAAAAAAACGCGCTACTGAAATTTATTCTTGATGATATATAGTGTATTAATAAAACGAAGGTTTTAACAGATTTATTATTTGTATAGATTATTAATAAAATATTTATATCAGTCGGTGGTACTTAGAACACAGGCAGTATGTTGCCTATCTTAGAAATCGACGACCGGTGAGCTATTACGTAACTTGGGCGTTCGCGAGAAATTGCTGTTGTGTCGAATTACAATTATACTAGCTGAGCCTCAATTAGTGTTGAAATTCGACACCACAGCGACTTCTCGCGATCGCACAAGTTACGTAATAGTCCACCGGATTAGTAAGTTAAGCATATTTTTTTATTTATTATGTATATAAAATTCAAGTGTATATAGCTTTATAATTTATAAATAAACACCTGACACTCAACGGACCATATGGTATGAAATTTTTTGTCGTTGTGTCTGGACACACAAAACAAAAAGCCAAACCACGAAAAAAAAACGCTATATGTCCATACATGCGTAGGAATCGAACACTACACTAGTTAGGTCAGCAGTCAGGTGCTGTGACCGCTATGCCAATTCGTAGTATTACGTAAAATTTCAGAGGAAACTGAACTGGTTTTTGTTTTAATGTTGTTTCCCTGTTTATATTAAATGATGGCTAATATGATGATGATTCAACGAGAAATCAGTTAAATGCTTATTGTATATTTTTCTAAGTATTCTTTATACTTGGTTTTGTTATAATTACTTTAAATTTTTAATAAAAAATAATCGTACATAACTCTTCGTATGGTACTGAAAATATACTGCATGCTGAGAAATTGTTAATGTTTTACGAGTCCAGTGATACATTTAAGTTACATTTAATTAAGTTCGAGCAAAGAAGGCGTTTACAGTGAGGCGAAATATTTGATTATTGAATGATAAAGTTATAACGCAATACACTTAAAAATTGAAGAAAAAAAAATTTTTTTTTTTTGTTTGTTTGTTAGAGGCTATGAAACAAAAAAAAAAAATAATAACGTCATATTCAATAGAATATAATAGTAAACATGACAAGCGACACAATTTTATCATTCAAATAGTGTAAGTGATAAGAAGTCATAGGATCGTGATAACGGGGTCGATAGCATGTTCGAGAATCAATATAAATAGAGAATTAAAGATAGCTTTCTTAATAAATATAAATAGACTCTCATCCAAAAAAAAAAATACGTTCCCTACACTCACACTCACAATAATAAATGCTCCCAGTCGACATTAGTGAATTCTCGCGAAAAGAAAGTCGTAGGCGCCGTGGTATAGGCGTCACTTACGCGTTTTCGGGTTATAATTTTTAAACTATATTATATTATAGCCAAATTACACAAAATATTTATAAATTGTAGCCTATGTCTTATTCTGATGTATCAGCTATATTAATGTGAAGTTTCATCAAAATCAACAAGTTTTTGTGTGAAAGAGTAACAAAGATCCATCCCTACAAGTTTTCGTATTTATATATAGGAATATAATTATATGCACATGTGTTTCTGTGGATGTATGTATCCATATTAATCTTGGCATGCTGTGTCGGTTGCCTAAACGGTTTGACACATATTAACATATGAGGAGTCATTGTTCGTCAAAATAGTGCTAGTAAAATAGTTACGACGTAGGCTGTCAGAATTTATATATATTTACCTATTATAGTATACTATTTTATTTTTACATAATATATTTATGATACATAATATATACACAGACATAATATATAATAACATAATATATAATTAGATATTTTTGGAAAATAATTTCACATCATAATATCAGGGTTCGAGGATATATATCATGATAATCCGATATATATCAAATGAAAGTGGTCAAAAAGTCGTGAATCAAACGAAACAGGAAGATAGAGGAGGTAATTTCCAACAAAAAAAAAATTCTACAGCATGGCCATAACTTCATTGCACGAAAAGTTATGAATATTTTTGTTTTTTCAATGAAACTACCGACTTTTTTAACAATTTAATCAATAAAAAATTTAATTGATTAAAAACAATAAAACAAAAAGTGCTTTACTATGACTCGACAATGTATCAATACTACAAAAATTGTATTGCAGCTCTTGGTACCACATGTAACGAGTAATGAATTTTTTCCCGTAAAATTTGAAGCGTTACAAAAAATTACTTCTCACTTTAAAAGCAGCCTGTGAAAAAAAATGTATTACAGAAAAGTAACCCTGTATTAAAAATTTTTGCTAATTTAATGCTGATTCAAATGAGGTACAACGCTTTACTGTTTGACCTTTAGTTTTGGTTTTATGGTCGTTTTTTCATATCAAAGTGCAAATTTCATTAAATTAGCCTTATTCAAAATAATTTATTCGTTTATCATAAACGGTTAGTTTTTTGTACGTTGGAATACTATAACTGTTCTGTTTTTGTCACATTTAGGATTTATAAAATGGACAGACACTCTTTCGCTACGGATTGGCTAGATAAGCGGAAGATGGCTGCTGCGAGGAGAGCATACACCCAAAGGGAGTATGCAGAAATTATGTCTTTGGCTTTTGTGAAGGCCATACCCTAACTGAGACATTTCCCGGACTACAGGGTCTTTATGCGCGTGCATAATATGTAAATGGGGGAACCTTACCCGGTGAGCATGCTGCGAGAACAGGTAGATCAGTGGTACGATTTGACAATGAAGAGCAAATACTGAGACAGTTAAGACTGGGCCCTGGTATTAGCTAACGAAAAATATCAGGAAATCTCGGGATTCCACGATCGACGGTGCACCTTATCATTAAAAGAAATAAATATCAAGCTTACCACGTGCAGGCGTTGGAATAGAGTTAAAACAAACTCCCTAATACGGAATTATTTTATTTGAAAATTAACAGTGTACTACGAATGAATGATAACTGATTTGATAATTAAAAGAATTATTTGATTATATTCTGCAGTTATTATTTGTAATGTTTATTGTTTTATAATAATAACCTTTAATTCAGAACTAGTACATATAGTGTTAGTTACAAAGTTTTCTTATAACCGTTAATAATAACAAATTTAAATCGAAATTAAATCAACGACAAAATTCAATCACCTAAAAATTAAAAATCATCATACTCAAAATCAATACCAAAATTCATTAAAATTAACTGAAATTAAAATTAAGAATTCAAAATCAATACTAAAATTCAGTTAAAAACTAGTAAAAATATCAGTCTAAATCCAATCAATACCTACTAAGTTTAAATAGCAATTACAATTCAATCAAAAAATAAAAACCAAAACCAAAATTAAAATCAAAATCAAAATCAAGACCAAAATCAAAATCTAAATTAAAATTAAAAACTTGTTTAGAATTTATAAAAAGGTTTTATGTTTTAAGTTGATTTTTTAATATATAAAATTTTATGTTTTTTAGTTGATTTTGAAAGATCTAGAAAAAGATTTTATGTTTTGGTTTCATTTGTCAGATTCTAAGTACCTAAATAAATAAAACATTAAAAGCATTTAAGATTTTTTTAAATAATTCATTATGTTTATGTAACACATATGCAAATAGTATACATAAATAATACAATGAATTAATAATATAGCTTTCATACAAAATGAATATATATCAAAATTTTGATATATATCGGATATATATCATAAATATCTGATATTTTGATATTTATAATAAATATCAGATATTTTCGAACCCTGCATAATATACGACTTTACATAGTGGTCTCATTATGTTTTGCTAATTAATCCTATTTCTAATTCATAATACACTCTATTCAAATATGCAAACATGATCTTTTGAATCGTAAGTTTAGAAGGATGTCACTTCAAAGAAAAGAAGAGAGCTAGAAACTCATCAATTGCTTACTTTAAGACTTTTGATATAAATACGATCAGTTAATCTATGAAAAATTCAACATTTATCAATCAAATATTAAAATTATTTCTTTAATATGATATTGTGGTCTAGTCAACAAGTGCCATTTTGGTCAACTTTTTTCAGCAGTCTCCGAAAGTTATGATTGAGGTGTCATTCGATTCAGAATGGCATCTAGATGATTTTTGAAAAAAATGAAGTTTTGCTTGCAAAAATTATTTACAAATAACTTAAAAAAGCGGGTTTAGTTTTTTACAAATATCTCAAAATATAATTAAGATTTTAAAAAATTTAAAAATAGATTCAAAAAGAGGAGGAAATATTCTAAAAAAAAGTCCCGACTCCCGGAACTGTAGGAACAATATTATTAATGTAAGTTGTTGCAGAATTAAAAATTTAAGGTAATCATCAAAAAAAAAAAAAAAAATTAATAAAAAAATTAAAAAAAAAAAATTTTTCAATTTTTCCAATGGGAATTTATTCTGAAGCCTATTATTATTATCAAATTTAATTTCTGTTCTAATAAATATCGCTCACATTTCGCGAAACTGAATTTTGTTCCATTATCATTCAAGATCGACTGAAATTACAAGATTATTGCAAGATTAGTAGGTATCTTGCGATATGTTTGTTTTGTGAGATGGTACTTTATGGCCAAGTAATATAATTTTATTCAAATTGAAACTACTATCGATGGTACATCATTATTACATGGAGTCATTCCATATAAAATCGTCTGATTGGCAAAGTCAACTAATTTTAGATTTTGCTCTAACTTTAAGGACCTGTTCCTTAGGATTCCAAAAAATAAAATTTATGCCTTTTTGATTTTTAAATGCGCC
Organism: Euphydryas editha; assembly: GCA_036937285.1. Classification (NCBI taxonomy): domain Eukaryota; kingdom Metazoa; phylum Arthropoda; class Insecta; order Lepidoptera; family Nymphalidae; genus Euphydryas; species Euphydryas editha. Next base: position 19,052,366 of record JAUPFZ010000008.1, on the reverse strand, counting down.
CGTTTTCGCCTATTCGAATTTAGACTATCAAGCTGTAAAAATTTTACTATTCAAAATAGATCTATACGTTTGAGACGACATTTTGAAGGAGAAAACTAATATTTTTTATGTGTCTGATAAAAATTCACTTAGTTAATAACTGATAAACTGATATTAATAGTAAGTTCTTTCACAATTGAAATGCTAGATTATCGAAAACTCACATTGAATATTATAAAATATTTATTATCTGTAAGTTTTCTTTTTTTTCCCTTTGTGCGAAAAATTCTTTTTTCCCTTTGTGTACAAAATTATCTGTACAAAATCACTATCAGTGATAAGAGCGCCTTTTCAGGATGAGTGTAAGTTGTTTTTCTCTCATTGTAGTTTTTGTAATAAAGGGGCTTCATTCAAGTTTAAACTGGTTTGTTAGCTTCATATAAACTGATACTGATTTAATTTTAATAAATGATAAAAGAGCTTACCAACTATCACAGTCCCCGCTTGAGCCTGTCCAAGTAATGCTTCCTTGTACTTTCGAAGGGATTCATCTTCTTGATCGGCAGCTAGGATCTCCTCTATCGTCTTCTCTGGTGGAGGTTTGTACGAGGACTTGATTTCTTCCTCCTCGGTTTCCTCCTCCTCTGGGGTACGTGCTACCTCTGGCTCTCCAGACATTATGAACCCTGAGGGAATATATTTGAATAATTAATATGTTAAAAATATCTGGTGTATATTTGAAACTGTAATTTTAATTGAGCAGTTTCATTATTTATTTCAATTTATAATTTTTATGGTACTTAGTCCATCCATACTAATAAAATAAAATGGAGTTTATTTGCTTGTATAAATGAGCTAATTAGCTAATGAGCTAATAGCCAGTCTACCAGTCCGATTTCATATCTTACTTTTATTCTTTGTAATTCACAGAAAAACTCTAACTAAACCAATTTTGTATTGTGTAAAATAATTCTTTCATCATTAGAAAAGTACATTATCCAGAAAAACAGCCTTTAAAACATTATGTAGGCTCCAGAGTTTAGAACGATAGCCATCTCGACATAGAAAACTATGAAGTACATCAAGTACTTAATAATGTATGGTGAAAGTTGGTGCAAGTGTAATTACAGGTAATAATTTAGATTCCACATCTGCCAGTATATTGGCAATGTGAATTTATCTGTTTGGAATTTTATGTTTATTAATTATTTGTCGTAGGTACTAATTCATCATGATCTGGTCTGTTTGTTCATCTGATTTTCTGTTGTTAATCAAACATAATTGTTTATTTATATTAATTGAAAATTAATTGATGCCTTATATCTTTTACATTTTTTAATTAGTAGGTATATTTTTTAATATTAAAACTTTTTTTTTTTACTTTTACTACAAAAAAAGTCAAATTATCATAGAAGGCTATAAAGGAATACTTTTAATGCATTTACTAACAAAATTGTCTGGATATGAAATAATAATATTAGTTAAATTTTGTTATCAGTTTTGAATTAAACTAAAATAAGCTTGTTAATTAAATCTTGGTAGTTAAAAAAAATTATGGACTGGAATATAGGTTATTGAAATTTTTTTCCTGCAAGGGCCTGTAAATGGCCCACAGTAGGACAAATTCCACTTCTGTATGAATAAAAAGAAAATATAAAGAGAAGGAAGGGGCAGAGCTTAAACCGTTACAGTGCTTCACTGCTGATTTGGAGAATATATCTTTTACACTTTATATAAAATGATGTAACTCATAAAACATTATAGTAGTTTCAATTTAATCTATTTTCTAGTTAGAGAATGAACATAATTATTTCACTTAATAAGATGAGTTTAGTTAAGTGTTTTACTACTTAATTGTAAAAAAATATTACAGAATTAATATTCTAGTTAAATGAAATGAATTAATAATATAACAAAAATCTTTCAACAACTGAGTATTAAAAATATATATTAGTCTTACCTAAAAACCAATTTACACATAATATTTTGATTAGACTAAAATAAAAATTAGAAGTGGTAATAAAATATAGTTTTATTTGGCGTACGTAATTTACTAATTCCCTCGAGACAGTCGCCAATCGCGGGATCTATTCTATAGCTGATAGCATCAGAAACCTTATAAATACAAAACAGAATACAATGAATGGTAAGCATTAAAGTAACCATGCATAAAATCGATTCGACAATGAATCATAATTTTTTTTTTTTTTTGCGTAAAGATAGTAATCGTTTAGCGCTGTATTGGTTGCCGCTAACGTGGTTTCTGGAACCGCCCTATTCGTTGCATTCCAACGCGAGTTCAATATTTTAAATTAATAGATACGATACACGGATATTTATAACCAGGATGTAACGATACTAATAGACGCCTATGTAGTTTATACAATAACAGAGGACATTATCGGCTTCGTCATTCCAACGTTAGGCTTATCGTGACGGACATAGGTGAAAGAATATCACATACCTTAATATATATATCGTAGAATAAGAAGAAAATCAGCGATCTTCTCTATCAAAGAACAACACGTAACATTAATATTAATAAAGTATACACGTACAATAGCGATTAGCGAATTATAAATTATTTGTAAAAAAATCTATAGATCAAAAATGACAGTCGCGCGACGGGCTTAATGCTTCCGGTCGGTAACTCCGCATCGTTCTATAAGCCCCGTCTACACTTTCAATAATGTTCAATTTGTTGATAAGAATAGATAGATATAAATAGATAATAATATACTGAAACTTGTTTGAAAAAGTAGTGTATTTTAATGTCTCTCTTTGATTTTATAGTCCGTATTTAACGCAATTACATAATATAGGTAGGTACCAAGGAATTTATATCATAACTTTTTGGTTTAATCATTGACTCTGGGTACGTTCGCGGGCCCTCTTCTAATTGATAATTCATTACTTTTATAGGATTTTTTTATCTATGCATTCCACAGACCACATGCGTGGAAACGGAAATGGGACAAGCGTAATAGTTTTTTATTTATCAGTTTTTAATATAATAATAATAAGTAGTGAATAAATGTAAGAAGATAATTTTGTTTATTATCTTTTATGAACAACAGCAAACAATTATTTACTAAAGTTCGACACTTAAATTCAGTTTTTGATTAAATAAGTATCATTTCCGCGCATGTGGTCTGTGGAATGCATAGATAAAAAAATCCTATAAAATTGATGAATTATCAATTAGAAGAGGGCCCGCGAATGTACCCTCTGTAGTTTGCTCTGAAGGTAATCTGTACATGACCATAGAGAAAGTATGTATTTGACAATTTTGACATTTACGTAGTTAATTTGTTGTATGTTAAATATAAATAATAAATATTCATAAAAAAAGTAATATAAAGTTAAAAAATCGATTGATAATGTTACTTTTGAAATTTTGATCAAAATTACAAGCGAATGAAAATGTATTACATATTGAGCAACAAAATATACAAGGTCAAAGTAACATAAAAATATATATATAAATAAAGTGATTATTGACCTTATATAATGCCAAATAATGTTTGTAAGTATTACGAGTTTTAATTATATATTTCTACATTTTTGCAGTTACGTACGTAGCGAAATCGTTTTTTTAAAATGTCTTTTACATTATATGTTTATAGCCATATTTTACAAGTACATAATAATTTACCATATATAGATATAACTTAAAGTTATCGAAAAATGTTAATGTGTTGTCTCTTGAGCCATTAAATATACCATTTATTTGTCATCGCCATGATAATAATCCTATTATTATTATAAATGGGGAAGTTTGTTTGGATGGATGTTTGTTAGTCTTTTACACAAAAACTACTGAACGAATTTAGATAAAATTTTACAGTAATATAGCTTATACATCAGTATAACGTAACAATGAATAATATAAAATTATTTCAAACTTATCATGTGTTTTCAAAACATATTTGAGCTTATGCGTTTGCATAAGCTCAAATATGTTTTCCAAAAGAAACTTTGTTTTATTGTTAACAGTAAAGTATATAATAAATTAATAAATTTAGCTGTAAAATTAAGAGTTAGATTACATATTTTTATTATGGATACTTTTCATTTTCTCATTCTAAATTTGGCATTATAAATAATTATTTATAGTTCATATTTTGGATTTACAGGAAGTGAATAATTTAATGAATGCGCTTATTAAAATAATGATTTGGATTTACAGAAAATAAGATTACTACCATTAAGACATCAAATGTATAGATATTTACAAAAGAATTTGTACTGTGATAATCCAAATGTAACAGAAGAGGAGAAGGAAAAAGAGATTGAAAGAATCAAGAAAAATGTAAGGTTAAAAGTCTTTATAATTTTTATTTAAAAACTTAATTGAAAAAGCGTGAGAAATATTAAAAGAAAATTTTATTATTAAAAGGAAAACGTATAAGAAGTGCTTTCTTTTATTATTATTCTAAATTAAGTATAATATATTATTTATACACACACAAAGAAATAACAGAATATTTTCATGTTTTCTGTAAATCTAATACAATTATAAAGCATTTGAGGTGTTTTGCCTGTTTTTGTACTGAAATTATTTTTTTGTAAAAAAGTCCATTTTTTGAGAAAGCTCAGAAACATTATGTTCTGACTTATACCCATGGATAATAACCATTAGGGTGCCTGTCCTATATTTCTCCGCTTCAAAACCTCGCTCCGCTTCAATGAACAGGCACCCTTAATGTTTATACAGATAAAATGGTATGAGTTTTATAGTTTCAAGTATGACTGAAACAATTAATGCTTTATAAATATTTTATTCAGTAAACTTGTTAATGTTTTCTTAGTCATTTTATGACTACATGCACTATTTTCAAAACATTTAACTAAAGTATTTGTATATTTCAATATTTATCATAAAAACATACCATTATCTACAGTAGACAATGCCTAAAGTATCAAAATAAGTAATTAAATACTAAAGTCTCTGTGCTAATTTTTTTAAGGCATCCATCGATGAACCCCCATTGGCATGCTGTAGATCTGGCTGTGCCAATTGTGTTTTTATTGTATGGGCGGAGGCACTAGCTTCGAAGTTAGAAAATTCTGGACCAGAAATCATAGATAAAATAATGAAGACAGTCGACGATCCTTCGATGAGAGCATTTTTGGAAATGGAATTAAGGCTACGACTAAAAAAATAATGTGTTCTTAAATCGCAATCTGTTAATATGATCTTAGACATTTAGACTATTGTAGGACAAAAAAATATATAAAGAATGCTATAGCAATCTTATTCTTATTAGCAAAATATATTTATTTTTGTAATTATTGTTGTCTGTTCTTAGGTAATAGGTAAAAAATACATATTTGTTCAGTTTATTAAATGTATAATTTTTTTTTATTGCAACATTTTTTTCTTTTTTACATATTTTTTTAATTTACTTACCTACTCAACTACTTAATATTTAATCAATCATTATTTAACCACTCATGATATTATAGAACAACTTAGTCAATTATTTATTGTTCTTTATTAATATATCAAGTATTCAGTATTAGACAGTCCCTAGTGTAATTTTTTTTTTATTATACATAATAAACGCCTCAACTCAACCCATGCTACCTACGGAAGTGGATTCCATGTCAGGTGCACCATACAAAACAAACAAACACTCAAAACATGGCAAGCGTCTGTATGACCTACACAAATAATTGTCATGAGCAATATCGAATGGCAATCACAAGCACCAGCACACTGGCCAGTGGCTGTGACTATTGAACTAACCTGTCATGCGTAGAACATACAAAGACGGAAATGAATAATAAAACAATATTTTTTTTATATATTTTATTAAAAAAAGAGTGTATATTTAACAATCAACAGCAATACTAGGTAATACTAGGTATTACTCGGATCTTAATCATATAAACATCAAATTCACATAAATTACATTTAAAAATTTATTGACTAGAATAAAATTTAGACTAAAAATTGTAAATAATAAATTAGCAATATAAATAGTATAAAAAGATTCGTTATTCATTATAGTTAAAATTATGAAATTTTATATATAAGTATATATATAACAAAAATATTTAGTTTTATTTCCCTCTGGGAATAGTCAAAACAAGTTATTACAGTGCTCATATAAATTATAACTCATATTCTTTCAATAAAATAAAAATGAGTTTACATTTATATTGACAAGATTTTTTTTTTTTTTTTTTTATTTTTGTATGAGATCTTTGTACGCTGACTAAGAACAAATTTTTAAATATATTACTCTAGGTGTGCCACTTCTGTAAGATAACCAATACAATCCATACCATAAATTAAAACATATAGGTACAACAAAAGTAATAATATAGTTAGGACCTAAACGCAATTTTGCCCAGGAGTCGGTAATAGAAAAGAGCGTTTAAAATTTTTTAATGCATTGCAAAATCTTAATAATTAAATTAGTTTTTTTTTTTTTGTCAAAATATGCAACTTGCAAATACAGTCAAACCTGGGTAAGTGAGAAAACTCTATAAGTGAGAGTAATAGCCAGGACCCGTCATTTTAAGCTCCCAAAACCTCAATTAGCGAGAAACAGAAACCTCTGTAAGAGAGAGTCATTTTTCCCACATGGACCTCCGTAAGTGAGACTGCTACTTATCTATACCTCTACATATAAGCGACAGTCGAGCTTTATTTATTTATATTATTTAGGAGGAAAAATAGCTTTAAAAAATACATAAAAGATACACACAGTAGTAAGCTTGTGTCTCACAAATCCAATATGTTAATGCCGAGCTTCGAAGATTTCGTTCAAATTGACGACGATGTAACTACCGCTGGAGAACAAACCGACGATGATATCGTTAAGAATTGTGTGAACACCTATATTGCTAGAAATGACAGTGAAGACGAGGCATTCCAATGAAGCTAGCTTTAAATGCGTTGGAGACGATCCATCAGTACTTTGAATACGCGGCGGTTGTTAATCAAGCAATATTCGACAAAATTTATGAGTTAGAGAAAAACATTCAAAATACAAAAACATAAACCCAAACGAAATTGACAGATTTTTTCAAGTGTAAATAAGTTCTAAATAAAATAAAATTACATAGTGCATGAATTTTTGTTTTGTTTTCGTAAGCATCTTGATACCTACCCTTATAAACTACTTATATGTCGAAATCTAATGAACGTAACATATACACACTATTAAAAATATATATGTACAATGTTCATAGTATATTATGTTGTGAATATTATGCACATAATGTTATCATATTACATATTTACTACATTCGTACTTGCTGTAACTTGTTATTGTTGTGTACCTCTACAAGAGAGAAACGCTACCCATGTACCTACCTGCATTAGCGAGAAACTCGGGTTAGTGAGAAACCTCTATAAGCGATCTCGCTTATCCAGGTTTGACTGTATATGTTTGTAGATACGCGGATTGCCATGTACAAATACAAATATACTATATAGACCATGTTCTATTCATCATGACTCAAAACTTCACAACTATTTAGCAATTACCTACTTAAAATTGGAGATCAATAATTAAATTTATTTATTACCTTAAAATATCAATCGATCTTTTAAAACCCATCTTTTAGAATTAATATTTAATGGCTATATGATATCACTATACTACATTCAATATGGCGGACGGCAACCACCATATTGTCTTTGTTTATTTTTTTTTTTTGACCATATTTAAAAAAAAACTAGGATTTTAAAAAGATGAACTGGCCTCATAAAACCAATTCTATAGTCTTTGACATGAATCTATCTATATTTATACTAGTGTAGTCTTTCGTTTTCGTAATACAATATTTGATAATATCTCATTAATTGTTAAATAGTAATAATCACTGAATGATTTTTTTATTATATTATATATTTTTACATATTATAAAAATACACATGATGCAATTTATTTAAATACATCAATTGGAAATGTTAACAAAATGAAAACATGTACTAACTCCCGATATTGACCTCGTTACTCGTCGACACAAGATCGTTTTGCACACTACACGTAAATTACCTATATGTAGGTACTGAATTGAGCTAAAACAGCCTGTTAATGTCCCACTACTGGGCAAAGGCCGCTTTTTCATTTAAGGTATACATTTTGAACAGGGGTTTCAGTAACCATCTACCTTTTTGCGTGCCCACTGCCCACACCACCACCTTTACGTGCTCTCCGTGGCAGAATGGAAAGAACGAACATCGACAACGGAAACAAATAAATAAATAAATATATTTTAATATACACAAACGGTCGTCTACTCCTAAGGTTACACTAGACTGATATACGTGAATATTTTAGGTATTAGTAAATATACATAATATACATACCTACATAATATAAAAATATTACACCCTGACTCGGGGTGGGAATCGATCCTACGAACCTAGAGCGGAAAGCAAGATCACTGCCAACGGGCCAGTCAGATTCAAATTTCCGCTCTGAGCAGCAATCGATCTTGCCATCGGCGTTAATGAAACTTTGGCACCACCATACCATAACGGTCGTGGAAATACGTACAAAAGACAATAATAATTAATTCTAGAAACTTACGTACAATATCATTATATATGTTATTAGTTCCCATTAAGTTAAATATTCAGTTCTCGCACATTCGTAATCTTAAATCTAATTTAAAAATAAATTAATAGGCCAGTCATCAATCGTCTTTTTTTTTCTTCAAAAAATTGGATTTTCTTATGTAACTACCGTGTATTATTTTAACATTCATATACATAAATATGTATTTAACTACATAATACCTACTTGACTACTTGTAAGGACGAAATTCAAAATTAAGTCAACCATTAATTATGCGACAATTATTCTCTAATCGATTCTTTTAAGCTATTCGTCATTTAACATCCAGAAACAGACAAAACATCGAAAAACTTTAAACATGTCAAACAACATTGATCTTGCCGAACTTCGTACGGCTTAAAAAGTCTTAAACCAAGTTGTTATAGTCGTAATCTAGACAGTACAGCCGCTTCATGGCCGCCAGAACTCTGGCCCTCTTTGCACGCTCCTCGAAATCTGAATCCTTATAATCATACACCCTGTAACCCTTATCTAGAAAATACTTGGAGAGACCGCTCCAAGTCGATCCTCTAAAGGTACTCAGTTCCCTATTGATTCCATTGAAGCAGCCCATAGTCCGTGGGACAAAAGTCTTTGATTGGTTAGCGTCAGTCGTCACAGAAGGATACGACGGGAGCAGAGTGGTGGTCCCGTTGGGGCACGAAGCAGGCGCATACGGGAGGGCCAGGGGATGATAATGCTGAACCTGGGCCCAGTGACCCTCCGCAGGACAGACGCGCGCGGTCTCTGATATTGAGCGCTGATCGATCCAAACTCCACGGGGAATCTTCGAACGTGTCTCCGTCTGTGAGTAGATTGAGGGCTTCTGGGAAAAGAACGCCATTTTTTTTGTGACCACTTATAATAACTATTATTAGGTATCGTTAATTTTATTTAAGAAAATCTACATTCATTCAATTGTATTATATTACAGTTATATTAAACGTGAAATATGAAAGATTATCGGAATTTAACTTAAACAATAAGTTTCAATAAATTGTCATTAAACTATTTCAATAATAATGGTATTAGATAGTAAAAAAAAAAGGAAACTTACGGTCACGAAAATGCAAACATTTTCGCCTCTCATGTTCTTCTCCAATTAACCACCATGTCTTCATTTCTCCCTTACCCTGAAAAATGATTATACTTATTTTTAAATTTTGTTTGGTAAGAATTGTCAACAAAAATAAACAATGAAAAAAAGAAATATGAGTAGTTACTATAAATTTGCACTTATATTCTAATTACACTTTCAATTATTATAGGCAATCACGACTTGCAATAAAAATAAGGATTTTATTAAATAAACATCATAATTTTATCACAACGATCGTTATACAAATTAAGCATGAATTGGTTGGAAGAAAAATTAAAATTAAACAAATCTGATTAAATCAAATGAAGTCAAAATAAATCAAATTTAATAAAGTCAAGTAAAATCATATAAATTTAATTTATATAGGTAATATAAAGAATAAAGATGACATTACATTGCAAAATAACTAAATACTTTCAATACTAATACTTTTAAACGTCTTAACGCTTGTATGAAAAATATCCAAGTTATTGAGATCGAAATTACGTTGTAGGTAATTCATAAGTCGAATCAGTGAGAGTTATTTCCTAGGCTTTTCTCGTGAGTTAGGGTGTACGAAACAATGGAAAGGTTTTCCTAGAAAGAAACTCGTCGAACTAAAACTCGTCAAAACTGATTCGGGTAACTCGAGACAATCGATAGTGTTATTAAATTCCTTATAAAGGAAAGTCACTTTCCTGTATAAGGAATTTCATCAATTATGTTTAATAATAAAATATAGTTTATGATTGAAATTGCATTTTATACTGGGTCTGTATTTGTTAGAGTTTTGTATTGACGTTTTTTTTTTTAAAGAGAGTATCAGCCTGTAGACCACTCACTGCTGAGCGAAGGCCTCTTCTCCAGAGAGGAGAAGGGTTGGAGCTTAATCCGGCACACTGCTCCATTGCGGGTTGGTGGATAATTTTTCCCTACCATGAGTAACGATCGTTATCAGGGGTCTGATAACACCGGGACCGACGGCTTTACGTGCTCTCCGAGGCACGGTGGGGAGACCCACAAGTACATACACCCAGACCGGAGACAAATATTTGTAAAAATACAAATATCTGTCCCGAGTGGGAATCGAACCCGCGACCGCTGGCGCGTGGCTTAGAGGCTACTACTCGCACCACTACACCAGAACGGTCGTTTAAAAGAGTAACTGTTGATTTTCTTTCCGATTCTTCTCAGCAGAATCTTCCTTTGGTACGAATTGGTGGTGGCTTCACATTAACCACGTTGAGTTATTTAAAATTTTACACAATGTGTAAAATGATGATTAAAAAGTTCTTATGAAACCTATTTGAACGCAATGATTTGATTTGATATGTTAAAACATGCTTAAAAGCCGATTAAGATACCATCAAAGATCCATTAGCTCACAAGATGTATACGAAAAGAACTTTACAAACGTTTTTGTAACGTTTTGATTCGTCTTCTTTTTGTTTTCTTCTCTCGTCTTTTGTCTGTATGTATTTTATATTGTGGTGACCAAATTTTTGAATAGTAAGTATTCTAATTTACTTCTAATCAAGGTATAGTATATAGTTACGAGTAGATTTAATACGTTGTTTGAATGTTCATAAATTAAAAGATGATAACGCTTAGGTATTATTAATATTTTAATTATTATCTATTATCATCTAACTACGAATATTGACTGATCCGTTTGGCGCAGTTAGCAGTGGCCCTGCTTTCTGTTCCAAGGTTGTGGGTTCGATTCCCGCCCCGAATCTTGTGTACCTAATATATATTTATTTCTATATGTATATTTATTTAAAAAAATGTATATCAGTCGGTTGTTATCTAAAACACAGGCATTAATTTGCCTATCTTAGGAACAGACGACCGTGTGTGTGCTAAACATATTTATTTATTTATAAATATTATTAATTAATATTACACCCGAGCTATAAATTTTACCTTTATATTGATCATCCCTCGCTCCTTAAATTGGTATCCACCGTGATTCTTCAGCAACTTGTACGTCTCATTACTGATATGTATCCTATGAGGCTCTCCAGTTGACTCCATCCGAGCTGCGGTGTTTACTGTGTCTCCGAAAAGACAGTAACGCGGCATTTTAATTCCCACTACACCAGCCGCACATTGGCCGCTATGGATACCTGATAAAATACGAACCTTGGTATATTTTGAACTAAAACAAAGGGTAGATTTCTAACACTTTCTTTTCTTTTCTTTCTTTCACTTAACATCAGGTGGAATAGTGGTCAAACGCAAGCCTATCTTAGTATAAAAAATAAATAAATAAATAAAAATACACAAATATGGAAAATTTTTCTCGAAGAAGACTTTTGTATCCTTTATATTATGTCATCTAAACCAGTTGACTGAGTCTGAACTGTATACTCGACATGGAGAAGTATGAGATTAGTAATAAATTTAGCAATTTTATTAAATAAACTATGTATAATATTTAATTTTATAATATTACCAACTATAAAAAAAAATTGATTTAATATTTTAACAGCGACACATACTCTGTGCTTGATAACTGTACTCGATATCTTTAAACTCATTGCAAACGCTAAACACAGATATGTCTTTATAAATCGACCGATCGATTAGTTAGCTATCAACCCGTCGAGTGAGTAATCGGAAAATGTGCGCGTGTAATTTATCGTTATGCTGAAAGTTATTTATAGTTGGTCGAAGTTAATCGAAGGCGTTGCCTGAGGTTTATTTAGCATGTATCAAATCGTAATAGTGTACAAACTTGCATAAATACACACTATCAATAGAACATATTAAACTGTAATAAAATTTATATTTCAGGGTAAAATATAATCTTACATAATATATGTTAGCATGATATCAAGAAAACTTGGAATTTGTTTAAGAGTTTTTGAAGCCTGTTAACAGGCTTAGTGAAGATTATATAAAGAGAACAATTTTTAAAAACCTATTCTAATGTGTAGTCTAGACGTTGGCAGATGTCTGGTTCGTATCTTGGGTACTGCATCCAGGATGTGAAGTGCCAAAGACGCCACTTCTGCAGCATGTCTTGAGCATCGCTCAGGGAGTCCACCCACTACCATATATGCATCACCAATCGTTTCAACCTAAAAATATGAATAATCATTATCATTATTTTCAATAGCGAACAGACTCATCGGGCAACGGTGGCGCATTAAAAGTCACGGATTATGTTATACTCGTGATGAATTATACAATTCTTCTATCATTCTATCTATACTGTATATATAAGTATATAAGGTATTGTTCAAAACTTATCGTAACCAATCATAGCACTGTGTTAGAAATTTTCGACCCGGCAAAACTATTTGGAATTTTGGATTCGGCAACAATTAATACTTACATCATCAATTGTTAGGTTTTATTGACTAAGATTTCCAACATCGCATAAGGATATTTCTGATGCGGATGAGCGATAAAATATAATGATGTACAGTGCGAAAAAAGCGTATGTAAAATACAGTGCCTTCCAATTCGCGTTCGGTTTATTCTAACAGCTTTTCTGATCAGGGCCGGATTTAGAGGTGTGGAGGCCCGGGGCAACAGAGAAGTTGAGGCCACTTGATGTCAAATTTTGTTTCCCAATATATTTCTTTGCAGAAGAAAACAACGAAGACGAAAAAAAAAGATTGTCGCGATCTCACATAAATATTTTTCGTTGTCGGCTGGACATATTCCTAAAAAAAGGTCATCTCAACTCCGGACCTCTGTTGTTTACTCCAACGGGCTATATGTATTCCTAAAAAAAAGGTCGTCGAAAGTCCGACCCGCTGCTGTTTCCTCCGCCCTGCTTCTGATTATTTACGGAAAATTTATTTATTCAAAAGTTTTTTAAAACAAATCGCCAACACAATATACAAATCTATCCACACTTACTAAATCTATACTTACTTTATAAACGTTGTAATAGGAAATGATCAAGTCGCAGCATGTATATAAGTCGTTCAGTATTTCAACAACCTGAAAAAAAAAAGATATGTATTAGGCATGCGTCCAATATATCAAATCGAATTCAAAATCGGATTCCAAACCCAAATCGATAAGTATCGATATATCAAACTAGAAAATCCGATTTGAAATTTTGAAATCCACTACCCAATGAAAATGAACGATTTATACCAGCAACCTAACGATATCAAAATCGAATTTTGTGTAATATCTAATATCATTATGTATGTCAAGAAATTTTTCTATCCGGTGTACTGTCCGTGTCAACTACAAGTTGACAAGAGCTTACAAACTAACCGCAATAACCGCAAGCGCCTGTGTCATAGTAATGGTCGCCATGGCTATATTGCCCATGTCAAATTTTTTTTGACACGAGCATTAGTACGCGAAGTGCACCTGTCAACTACAGGTTGATTAACGTATATTACATTATCACCGGTAGGAACGTAACAAAATGTGTGAGGCCTTGAGCAGTTTTGTGCAGTTGGTAAACTAAAGGGTCATTGCCCGGATACTCATCAGTTTTTTTTTTTTTTTTTTTTACATAAACGTTTACGCAAAGTTGTGTAGGGACACATGTAGCTGATTCAGCATATTTAGTCTGAGTCCTCACACTGACGCTAGTCGGTACTGAACGTTTGTATGCGGTAGACGCTATCAAATAAATACCAATTAATTAATGTCGTATTTTATTAAATATCCAAAATATATATAACAAGAACACTACAGTTGTATCGTTACATTAATTTGTTTTGTCACCATATGTTGTTGGTTTTTGAACAATGTTACCGTAAAATGGGGTCAATAGAAATCACGGGGTGAATAGACACAAAACCAGGAAAGTTTTTATATCATTATATCCAATGAGTGGCGTACGTAAATCTGCTGTTTTGTTTGTGTTTTTTAAAGAACAACATTTTTTTTATAAACTGGCAATACCTGATTTAACGTGAAGTTAGGTAAAGTTAAATAAAAAAACGTTTGAATGTCACTGGTCGAAGTGCGTAAATTTGTGCTCTACAAAAGTTTCTTAATATCTTTTTGATAACCATTGTGTTTACTGTTCAAAGGCTGATTTTACGATTCTATGATTCATCAGGAACGAGTTTTGTGTATCGGTTAGTACAATTATAGTTTATATTTACTATTATCGATGAAATATATTTTATGTGTAAAATTTTATTATTTTTGAGGTTAATAGACACGCGAAAGGGGCGAAAAGACACGTCATATGGGGTCAATAGAAACGTAGTATGGGGTTGATAGAGACGATAATGTTTTAATAGAAACGACTGGGGTCGATAGAAAACCCATTTTTAGGGTTGACACAAGTTTATGATCTGTTGTTGAAGTACTTGTAACATAAATCAAAATATTTAAACGCGTTTAGTTGACTTTATGCCGTGTATTATATTCTCATTATATTTAACTTATACATTTAGAAAATAATTTTACAGTCAGGATTTTACTAATATCAAATTTATATTTACGTGATATTTAATTTCCTATGACAGTTACATAGTGATATTCGCCCTTTATTTCGATAAATACAAAAACTCAACTTTATATTTAATTTCAGGTAAACAATAGCCAACATGCCGCGCATATACAAAGCTGATCCAAGGGGAAAAAGGTATAATAAATATGATGTGAATCTAATAGAAGAAGCAGTACAAGCGTATAAATCTGGAAATAAATCTCTAAAATACATAGCTGACAAATTTAAAATAGACAAGTCAGTATTGTATAGGCACGCTACTAGAACTATGAAAAGGCATGGAGGTCAGACTGTCTTATCGGAGGAGACCGAAGAAATGATAATAAAATATATAAATATATGTGCTGACTGGGGTTACCCTTTGGATTCTTTAGACTTGCGATTCCTTGTTAAGCATTATCTTGATAAAGTAGGCAGGACAGTTTTAAAATTTAATGATAATTTGCCTGGTCCAGACTTTGTTAGAAGTTTTCTTAAGAGACATAATGACCAAATATCCCAAAGAAACAGCCAAAATATTAAAAATAATAGGGCAGCAGTCACGCCAATGTCGATAAAAAACTATTTTAATGAATTAGAACGTTCATTACAAAATGTTGAGGCACATAATATAATAAATTACGACGAAACTAATTTAACTGACGATCCTGGTCGCAAAAAAATTTTAACAAAACGTGGAACCAAGTACCCAGAAAGGGTAGTGAACCATTCTAAGTCCTCTATATCAATAATGATGGCAGCTACCGCTGAAGGAGAGCTATTGCCACCATATGTGGTATATAAGGCCCAAAATTTGTATGATACGTGGTGTGAGAATGGACCACCGGGAACGAGATATAACCGCTCCCAAAGTCGGTGGTTTGACGGAAATATTTTCGAAGATTGGGTCAAATCAATTGTCTTGCCTTATTTTAGACATAAACAAGGGAAAAAAGTCCTTATTGAGGATAATTTGTCATCACACTTGTCGTTAGACGTAATAAAATTATGTCATGAACAAGACATATCATTCGTATTTCTTCCTGCTAATAGTACCCATCTAACCCAGCCATTGGATGTTGCATTATTTCGTCCGATGAAGATAGCCTGGCGTAACATCCTCTTTAAATGGAAAAAAACAGACGGAAAGTCCCAAGCATCTCTGCCTAAGGGCTGTTTTCCAAAGCTATTAAAAAAGCTCATGGACGACCTCTCCGAAAATTCCGAACAAAATATTATGTCTGGTTTTAGAAAAACAGGGATCAATCCTATCGACGCAAATCAAGTTTTGAGTAGACTGCCGAAAGAAATAGATGTTAAAGGAAGAGAAAATGAAGTAGAAAAATCAGTACTAGACATTCTCAAAGAGATGCGGTATGGGTCAATTAATATAAAGGAACCGAAAAGAAAAAGAAAATTAGAAGTTATACCAGGAAGGAGCGTTGGTTCTTCTGAGGATTACGAAGACACTGAAGAAGAACCAGAAACTGTAAAAGGAAAAGCCAAAGGAATTGGAAAAATGACAAAAAGTGTAAACGATAAAGAAGTGATTCATGACGAAAAAGAAGTGTATGATGATGAAATTCATAAAAAAGGCTTTCGGAACGTTGATGATAAAAGAGAAAAAAAATTAGAAAAAGGCAAAGGTAAGGGAAAAAATCAAAAGGAAATAAAGGTAAGGAAAATGAAGAAAAGAAGGTTGATGTATGTCAAGAAAAAATTGATGATGCAGACTGTTTAAATAAGATAAAAAATACAGAAACATATTGTTTATCTAATGAAGAGATAGAGGCGATGTCCATTACTATTGGAGATTACATTTTATATGATAGAAATGAAATTGTGATAGCCGATAAGTTTACAAGTACAGAAGACCAAGATAATTTAACACCAATAATAAACGAAGAAAGTACAAATAATAAAGTAAACATCCTCACTGACGAAATTATATCGACAAGTAGTACTTCGAGGGGAAAGATACAAGTTAATTTAAATGAATACCGAAAAATATCTCCACATTCTTATGTTAAGAGTATTGATCAACCTAGCACAAGCAGTGTGCGAGGTACGTACGCGCCTGCACGGCGATCGTCGTACTACACTTGTGATGCTGATATTCTCCAAGATTTAATGAATGAAGATGTCATATAAATTAAAAGGATCTCATGTCAAGAACTGATTAAACTTTAATTTGATTAAATAGTAGATATAGGTATAAGAGATAACTATTGTAATACATTAAAGTTCCTTATAATTATAACAACTGTGATTTGAACACCAAAGTGCAAAATATAATAATGTCAAGAGGTACTCAAAATATTGTTTCATTTCACATATCCGGTTTTCCCCATCCATTATCGATTTCACAATCGGGCAGCTTACCTAAGATAGTGAGTATCTATTGTTATTAATTCTACCTCACATATTTTCGAAACAGTAGCAGCCCTAGCATTTTTTTCTATTAACCCCTTATGCCGTATCCTTTGACCCCACATCCAGGCTAAATAGAAAAGACCTATATTTTTGGATTTCATGGAATATTTGTAGCATAGAAACAATTTTTACTAGTTAGTAAATGTAATACCAGTATTAACTCATACTCCAACATAATGTTTTCGTGTATTAAAGTCTGAAGCATTGCGAAAATCTGACTCAAAGTCCAAAAATGTTTCTATTGACCCCATTTTACGGTAATCATATTTGTTCTATATCTTTTATAGTATCTTGAAAAGGTTTGACAACAGCGTAATCTGATTCATGCTTTTTAGACTAAGTGGGGACACCCACGTGTTCTCAATTACCTACAGTTGTAGTTCAAAGCATTGCAAGACATATTTATTTAATGTAATAAAACAAGTTTCTTAACTATTTTCTTTGACTTTTTTGTTGCTTAACAATAGGTATATGAAAAACGTAAGTCTATTTTGAAATCTAATCTAATAATTGAAAATAACATGGTTGACTACTTATAACAATAAGGCTTCCTTGGAAGATGTCTTTGTGAGATTTTCTTTTTCTTAATACTATTTATAATCTTGTGTATTTGATTTGTATTTAAAAATAAATAAATCAATGTTTCAATAAATTACCTAATAATAAATAAAAAAACTAAAATGAAATAAAGTTTACAAAATATATATTTATTATTAAATAATTTATTATAGTTTATGTGAAGCTACCACCGGTTCAAACTATATATTATGCCAATAAGAATCGGCAAGCTACAGATACATAATTTTTGGACTGATTCCATCGGATGCTGATAGTTTCAGATAGTTATGATATATAACTGCATTCAACAGATAAAATATTCTAATATATTGTTTTTTTTTTTTGTTTTTTTTACACTATCAAATTCTACTTTATCTGTCAAGTATTTATATTTGCAACCTTTGTAACACCTACGTTTAACAGGCGTTCAATCCAAAAGTTGTAGTTTATTAGCTGAGGTGAGGCTGACGACCGTTCTGGTGTAGTGGTTCTAGTAGTCGCCTTATACCGTGCACCGATAGTCACGGCTTTTGCAACAGTGCCAAAATATCGAAAACTAAAGCTGACCAACGACAAACATGGTAAATATTCCGTTTTACATATTAAGCGCCGCGAGCCGGCGGTCGCCAGTTCGATTCCCGCTCGGGACAGATATTTGTATTTCTACAAATTTTTGTTTCCGATATGGGTGTATGTCCTTATGGGTCTCCCCACCGTGCCTCGGAGAGCACGTAAACGTCGGTCCAGGTTGTAAGATCATAGATACATTATAACGATTGTTACTCATGGTGGGGAAAATATCCGCACACTCGTAGTGGAACAGCGTGGATCTACCACGCTAAGCTTCAATTCTTCTTCTATATGGAGAAGAGGCCTTCGCTCAGCAGTGGGTTGTTTACAGGCTTATACAGTACAGTACAGCTGAAGTGAACCAAGCCCTACTAACTTAGCTCTAATAAAAAATGAAATCATCTCTTAATAGTTTGTCTCTCTCTTTCTCAGTGAAAAGTCTTTCTAACGTAAAAATAATTATTATTAGTGTCGAGCTCATAAATTTCCAGATTACTGCGTCCAAATAAACAAATTCTCGAGCTTCGTTACATTAGTGTAAATTCAATATCAAGTATTCTATTACAGGGCTCAGTTGAGAAAAAGGTTTATCTTAACAAAGACTGTGCTTGGTTTTATTAAATATTTAAATTATCTCTCTCTCGTCTCTCCTTTTTGAAACATTTTACTTCAAATGTATATATATTTTTATATAATAAAAAGCTTATTTGGAGGGTAAACGAAAATGTTGTTGTATTATCTATACTAATAATAAATCCGTTAAAACCTCCGTTTTATTAATACACTATATATCATCAAGAATAAATTTTAATAGCGCGTATTTTTTTGTATCAGCGCCATCTCTTATCGTGTTTTTCTCTGATCACGTATCACGTAAAAAGTACAAAACCAATGTTAATAACTTTAATACATAAAAATTAGAAATAATTCACAGTATAATTTAGTTTTTGTTTCATTGTAATTAAATTTAAAAATAAATATTTAAGAAAATAGAAAAAGGTTTCAATTAATATACTATTATGTTAAATATTAATTATGTTAAATGTCACTGAATATAAAAACGATATTCTACAATTATACGATAGATGGCGCAGTATACAAAATATAATTTTCTGAATCGCGCTGACCAAAACTTCGGCCAAAAGAATGACACTCGCCCGTATTTAAAAATCTGTTTTTCTTTTTTGTATATAATTATATACTTTAGGGTACTACGGTCTTGATTGTTTGTTCGTTGTAAAAATTTAAAATATTTGGTCGTTATTTGTTTGTTGATTGTACAAAGTTGGATGGTTATAGCTATTTAAGTTGTAATCTATATATATATAAATTCGTGTTAGTTACACCGTTTATAACTCGAGAACGAGTGGAACGATTTTTATGATTTTTGTGTTTTTGGATTTGTCTTCGTTGGGAATAATACTTATTAAAATATGGTATTCATCAATGAGAAAATAATTAATAAAAAAAAAACAGTTTAAATGTTTCATCCGTACTATCTATATACATATATATGTATGTATGTATGTATGTATATAGATATAATAAATCTGTCACTCAATCCGTCTATTATAAAATATTTTCCAGTATCGACGCAGGTGTAGGTGATAAAAAATATAAATGTATAATTTTTAAAATTTTAGTTAAAGACCCGTGCGAAGCCGGGGCGGGCCGCTAGTATACTTAATATATCTATGAGACTTGTTTTCATTTAATTTCAAATAGATTTTTACACAATGCGATTATATTATATTTAATACGAGTGATATTATTAATGTGAAAGTCTTAATCGAAGTCTCAACTCTTTCGCACGAAAAATAATTAACTGATTGCAATGAAACTTTGTTCGTAGATACCTGTATATCTATGATAGCACAGAGGCTTCTTGTTATAACTGTTTAAATTTTTTGTTAAGTGCACATGGAATATAATTAATAGTATCTGTGGGAAACGTAATAAGCATACTATACCAATTGAATTAAATATAAATGGTACTGTTGTAAGCTCAGATGAAAAGTTGGCAAACGTCTTTGAAACCTTTTTCATTCTCGCAGGTTGATTCTTAAGATATTCTAAAAGCATTTAAGAGTCTAAATATTAAAAAAAACCAATGATCTGTGGGACATTTTAGTTAAATTAATTGCTACTATCATTGATGTCCTGGCTCCGTACTTAGCATTAACTTTTAATAATCCTATTAATGTGGGTTCTTTTCCAGATTTGCTAAAATATAGCAAAGTGTTACCACTCTTTAAAAAGGGACATCGTAGTGATCCCAGTAATTATAGACCCATATCAATCTTATCGTCCTTAAGTAAAATTTTTGAAAAAATTATACTAAATCAACTTCTTTTCCATTTTAATGTTAATGGATTTTTTCACAGTGAACAATATGGTTTCACTAGAGGTCGCTCTACGACAGATGCCGGTGTGGCACTTCTCAAACATATATATGATGCTTGGGAGAGGTCACAGAATGCTATTGGTGTATTTTGTGACTTATCAAAGACATTTGATTGCGTGGACTACGGAATTTTATTAAGTAAACTAGAATATTACGGTGTTAATGGTAAAGCTCTTGATCTCATTGCTTCATATCTATCTAATAGAATACAACACGTATCAATAAACGGAACAAATTCTTCTGGATCTGTGCTAAAAAAGGGCGTTCCACAAGGATCGATTCTAGGTCCTTTTCTTTTTTTAATATGTATAAATGATCTGCCATTTTATGTTAAGGATATTTGTGATATAGTGCTATTTGCAGATGACACATCGCTTATATTTAAAGTTGATAGGAAAAAAGTAAATTATGATGACGTAAACAGTTCTTTGTCTCGAATTCGGGATTGGTTTAAAACAAACAACCTCGTTTTGAACGCCAAAAAAACCAAGTGCGTTGTATTTTCGTTGCCTAATGTTAAACATCCACATTATAATTTAGAAATAAATAACGAGAGGCTTATTGTTGGTGATACTACAGTATTCTTAGGGATAAATTTGGACTCAAAACTTCAGTGGAACTCCCATTTGTCATCCTTGAATGGTAGACTCAGCTCCGCAGCATTCGCAGTTAGAAAAGTGCGACAACTGACCGACGTTGCTACTGCGCGTTTAATATATTTTAGCTATTTCCATAGTATTATGTCTTACGGTCTGTTACTGTGGGGTAATGCTACAGATATTGAAACTGTATTTATTTTGCAAAAAAGGGATATTCGTGGTATTTACGATCTTGGAGCTAGAGTCTCCCTACGGGATGTTTTTCCAAAGATAGACATATTAACAATTGCGTCGCAGTATATTTATAATAATATTATATATATTCACCAGAATATTCATTTTTTTGAAATAAATAGTATTAATCGCACTGTAAACACTAGAAGGGATAGCAAAATTGTAACTCCAGGCTTCCGACTGCGCAAAGTAAACGCCTCCTTTATGGGTTATGGTATTCGCATGTATAATAAAATCCCACAAACAATTTTGGAACTGTCTCATAATAAATTTAAAGATTTTATTAAAAAAAAAAGATAAAGATAAAGATAAAGCTTCTTATTCGGTGCAGGATTACTTAGTCGATAAAGATGTGTGGACATAGTGGCGCTGTATTTATTGCGCAAGATATTACTAATTTTATACTAAAACACAGTTTATATATCATTTTCAAAAGAGTAACTGCGGAGTTTCTTGCCGATTCTTCTCTGCAGAATTTACATTCCGAATCGGTGGTAGCTTTACCATTACAAAATAATAATCAAATTTAAATTTTTAATTTGTAAAATGACGATTCAAAGGTGTTGTTAGGGCCTATTTGAATAAAGTTAATTTTGATTTTGATTTTGATTTTTGATTAAAGCGATATTCCCAGTTGATCGCTAGTTACGCGGGTAAAACAACGAAGAGTAGTTGGTTTCAAATAAAACTCTGAACCGAACTGAGCTGAATCAGTCTGTAAACGTACCACTGCTGGACAAAGGCCTCTTCTCCGTATAGGATAAGGGTTGGAGATTAATCCACCACACTGCTCCTTTGCGGGTTAGTGATTAATTTTCCTACCATTAGTAACTCTGAACTGAACTGTAATTCTGAACGTAAGTTATCTATGATAACAACCGAGACCGACGGCTTTATGTTCTCTCTGAAACACAGTAGGTAAACGCACAAGGACATAATAATAATTATATAGGTTCAATTCTCGCTCGGGGCAGACACCCGAACGGTAATTGAACACGCGACCGCTGGTGTTCAAGAGACTACACGCACCACTAAACCAGAACGTTTGTCTCAAATAAAACCACAGTAAAGAAAAATAAACGTTATAATAATCATTTCATATCTACATAATTATACTTAATATTACAAAGCTGAAGAGTTTGTTTGTTTGAACGCGCTAATCTCAGGAACTACTGGTTCGAATTGAAAATTTTGTGTTGGATAGCCCATTTACCGAGGAAGGCTCTAGGCTATATAACATCACGTTACGACCAATAGGGGCTGAGCAATAATAAGAAATGTTACAAAAACGGGAAAAAATAATATTTTTGAGAGCTTCCGTTGTGTCATTATTTCTCTTCTCGAGACCTTTTTAAACTATAGTTCCACTTTTAAAGTAAATATAACATCACTTTTTTACTAAGAATTTTCGAAAAATAAAAAACTCAATAATACGTTAAATGATCCAGGAATCAAATCTGAGACCCCTTGCTTGGCAGTAACGCTTGCGACCACTCGACCAACGAGGCGGGCTAGGTGCCCGCCTCTTTTGTCAAGCTCTTACAATTATTAGAGTAATTGTTTAAAAATATTTAAGTACGTATTTCCCTTAAATTAACGCGGGAAACCGCGGGGCACAGCTACTAAATAATATATGTGGTTATAAGATCATAAAAAATATCGTGTACCTACTAAAATATTTAATATTTTTCATATTTCGGTTTCACAGTCGGCGTCTTTTATGACATCATACATTGTGTTAAACGATTTTTTTTTTAAATAAAAACGCTAAAATCACCGGCAAAATCTTGTAAAAAGCTTAAAAATAATCGTCATATTATATGGTACTTAACATTAAAGATTTAATCAAGCGAAAATTGATTTTTATATTTAAGTTAAAACAGGATAGATTCAGAGATCAATTCCATGGCGCTTACGATCTTCTTTTCGCGCGAATCCGATTGGCCAGAATGGAGCGCCATTAAATGAATACTATATATCTTTATTCATGAAATATTATTACAATATAAGTTACATTGAGTCTTCCCAATAAGTTATCGGAGATACTTGTTGTGGGATGATGACTATGAGTAGGAATGTTTACGTAAAAAAGTATCGATATTTTTATCGATAAAATATATGGTTTGAAAATTACTTCAATTTTTTTTTAAATATGTTTAACATACACACACGGTCGACTGTCCCTAAGGTAGGCAATGTAATACCTGTGTTTTAGGTAACAGCCGACTGATATACCTACATTTTTTTTAAATAAATATACATATAAATAATACATATATAAATAAACATACATTACACCCAGACTCGGGGCGGGAATCGAATCCACAACTATTGGAGCAGAAAACAGGGTCACTGCAAACTGCGCCAACGGGTCAGTCATTACTTTTACGATCCGATATATGGGATAAATATATTATCTATACTTATCGATATATCCAATAAATATGTCGATAAGTATCGAATTAAATATAATCTATCAAATAAAATATATCGATATGTTTCGATATATCGGATGAATATATCAATAGTTTTGAAGGTCATCGCTTCAACGTATCGATATATATCGCATAGAATACTATCCTACACGATATATGTATATCGAATGAAATATATCGATACTACTCGATAACTACGAATGAAAATATATCGATATATATCGAATTAAGTATATCGATAACTAATTATTGATTGTTATAATTATCTAATATATCGAGTATTTACGAATTATTGATATATTTCGCACACTCCTTACTCTGAGTCAGTGCGGCGCGCAAGGCGGGTGTAGAGGGGGGTAATGACGCGCCATGGCCGAGTACGCGACCCAAACGTGGGCAGACGCGTGAGGGCAGAGACAGACGTTATAGATGGTTGTGTTCATTTTGAGTTTTTTTCTTACAGCTAATTCGATTTTCGGAGCGATTTATTACTTACGATTAGTACAGCAGGCATAATTATTATTTTATAAGCAGAAATATAGATTACTTTTTACTTTTATTAGAGTCGTATTAGAAAAACCTATTTTAAATTTGTATATAGGATTATTTTACTTTTTCATTTTAGTTATTAAGTTTGTATTTATGTAAATGTATGGTTCGTGGCTAATCTGCTGCGCCGTTTTTGATTTTTGATAGGAGATAAGCCACTTTTTATCAATATACGCGTGCGGGCGAAGCTGTGGGCGGATGCTACTTAATCTATATATAATATTATTTATATCGCGCTCGGCAGCAAGAATCGATACAGTGGAAAGCTACATATTTCGGAAGAAAATCTGAAACATCTATATTCGATTTTTTATATCGTAGCGGATTGAGCTCTTTTCTTACACACTTTATTTACACACGATACACCCAAATACGACGCAAAAAAACGAACCCAATAATCTGGAGCAAAAATCAAGGTCAACGGAAGAGTTATAACATATACGATTTTTTAGTTTAAAAATTACAAATAAATTTCTTAAAAGTATTTTTGTAATGAATAATGAATTGAATTATTAGCCTTTTAAGCAAAGTCTACTTTATGCGGACAATAGAACATGTGGATCTTAAGATAAATGTCTGCATTCAGAGGATCGTGTAAGATTAACCTTTTAACACTAATAGAAGTTAAGAATTTGAACATTTATAGGCCGTCACAGTTAATGATTCGGTTTCGAATAAAAAGAGATGTTAAATAAAGCTGCGAATCAATTATAACTAACTATATATAGGTACTACTTTTTTCAAACAATTTCTTCCAAATACAACCTTTTTGTTGGAAACTCACACAAGGTTTCATTTTACTCGAATGGGTCTTTTTAATGGTGTTACATAAGTGCTTTTAATTGAATTGAACCTTTACATATAAACGGATTACTTGTGGCTGTATATTTTTGATCAATTTAACAAATTTATTCAAATTAAAATATACAAAATAAAAAAACATGTGAGCCGTCACGGGACGCCTGGCAGATGTGAAACATCGACATTATTTTGTAAAAGTAATATGCAGAAAAGAACATATTGTGATAGGAACTAAATATGTCATAATGATAAAATAAAATATTACTATTTTTTTTTCCAGATAACGATGACTATTTATTGAATAAACATTTATTTTCATTAAATACAAAAATTTACGAATTTATTTCAAATCGTGACTACTTAATTCGTTTAATCAGTGACTTCGAATGCGCATGGCGACGCGTCGCCACACCGCACACACTACTGCATATAGACTTGATAGGAACTAAATATGTCATAATGATAAAATAAAATATTACTATTTTTTTTCCAGATAACGATGACTATTTATTGAATAAACATTTATTTTCATTAAATACAAAAATTTACGAATTTATTTCAAATCGTGACTACTTAATTCGTTTAATCAGTGACTTCGAATGCGCATGGCGACGCGTCGCCACACCGCACACACTACTGCATATAGACTGTATATATATACCATCGTATAGCGTGGCGACGCGTCGCCACGGCATGCGCCGCCACGCCAGAAATCGGTTTTACGTGCGGCTATAGATGTTTCACATCAAAATAATAATAAAAAACTTGATACTTAATATTACACTAATGTATTAAATTTTCAATTAGAGTTTTCCTGTTGAAAATTATGTATATGTTATATATTAAAACTGTGATTGAAAATTCATAATACTGTAAGAATAAAAAGAGGTATTAAATCAGCCACTGGATGTTCATTGCTGAACATAGGCCTCCCCCGTGTTCTCTGGGGGGTTTACCAATACTCGCCCCACTTGGCAGGCTTATTACACGGAAATTATTAACAGGCGTACTAACTATGGAGTATAGAGGTAAAGGAGTACTATCTCATATAGGTGTTTGCCACAGGCGCCAGCGATCCCGTGGCGTCCTTGTACGACAATGAGGGCACCGCTATGTTTTAGTGGCTATTCTGCTTCGCAGTCAGCGAGTCCCACATACCCGTTGCCTCCGGGTGGCGGAATGCGTAAATGCATTTCACAGCGTCAAAAAAAAAAGGTTTTTGCCACAAAAAGTATGGAGCGCTGGTGTATATTATATTCTTTATTGCACTTTAAAACAATTTGACAATTCAAGGTTAAAATGGAAGTTGGCAAGGGCGAACTTACCTCTAAAAAAGATCTCTACCATTCTACCCATGGTGGTGAGAGATGATGCTAACGCGGGGCACAGTAGTGCCAAAGAAGAGAAAAAACAGCCCAAATCTACTGTATAGTATATACATTCAACATATATACGATAAAATATAAATATACATCCATAAATACTCATACATACATAAATACCCATATTTTTACACACATACACATACATACCAGTATACACACATACACATACATACCAGTATACATACATATATTACAAATTTAAATTCTACGTCTCACGTCGTTAGTGTTATGCTGAGGGACTTCAAGCATTGTTGTGATGCAAGACCACCTAGAGCAAATTGGGGTAGGAAGTAATTTAAAACGGGACCTAAGAAAAGAAAGGCTGTGCATGTTGCGGCGAAGGCGGATAAGGAGCCACTTAAGTTGAGTACGAAAATAGGAGATGTGATCATATTTACGTAAGCCAAAGATAAAACGTATTGCTAAATTTTGTAGTCGCTCTAATTCATTAAGTAACTCCTGTATCACATCCAAATAGCACACATCTGCATAGTCAAGGATAGGTAAAAGAAGGGATTGTGCAAGCAAAATTTAGGTTCTGAATGAGAGAAAATATTGAAGACGCTTAAGACAGAGGAAGGTGTAGTGCATTTTTCTGCTGACCTCGCCGACATGAGCTATCCAAGATAAGTCATTGTCTATAAGCAAGCCCAAATTTTCGAACTTTGTCGCAATAAGGGATCGGTGTGCCACAGTACATGATGGAAGGTATATTCCAATGAATTTGTGTAGTGATGGGTATGATATAAACTTAACTGTTTTAGACAACTTTAAGTTTGATGAGTGGTAATAAATATAATTTCAAGTATTCTCATAGACTAGAGTAGTTAGTAAATGTGTTGTAGTTGAAAGTTAAATAGCTAGCGAGTTAAATAAATTATCTAACCTAAAAACAGTCCTCTGGTACAGCAACGCCATCTATATTTAAATTTGTTTCAGGGACACTTTTCGTAAAACAAGATAGTGCTCCTTCAACTCTATACTCCATGGGACTAACACAAAAATACCTTTTTAAAAAGGATCAGACGCTGCGACTAACGAGTTGAAATAAGCTTAGTATTCAAAAGAATATAAATTTGTGGAGATTATACCATTGTTTTACGTAAAATGTCTGTGAGTGGGTCTGAATTCAATAGATAAATGGTAATTCATTTTCATGATTTGATAAATTATGTTGTGGTTTTAAGGACTATCAATTTCTTACTTAGTTACATTTTATGTACACTGTCAAAAACCTAGACGGAAAGGCGTAAAAATATCACGCTAGAACATTTTCTAACCGTTTTAACTTTTACGAATAATCGTTTCAGTGATTTCAGTAAACTTTAATGAAAATAAAGAGACAGAGGCACATACAGAGAGAAATATAAATAAGAGAGATATATAATAAGAGAAAAATAAAAGAGAATATAAATAAAATTATAATAACCGCTTCTCATTCAACGCCCCTGACTAGGATGTGAACTCTGAGTCGGGAGCCCGAAAACATATATGAAATACAAGTGCAACCGTCCAGGCCACGTCAACCATGAAACACAAGTGCAATCGTCCAGGCCACGTCAAGCATCAGTAATGTCTATAAAAAAAGCTTCCCGAACGCTGCCTATCCTAACTCAATTCGACGATTGAACTCTCTCTCGTATTGGACCTACTAAGTTGGATCTTTTGTCCTAGGTAGATGTACTCGACAAAAACTTCGAGAGTATAATTTCTAACTGATATCGGGGTAGGTACGATATGGACATTCGACGTGATTTTGGTCTTGTCCATGTTCATTTTAAGTATTAATAAGTAAATTAAATAAATAAATACACCCAGACTTGGGGCAGGAATCGAACGCTGCAACGCTGGCGCGGAAAGTAGGATCACAGTCAACCTCGCTAACGGGCCGGTAAAATCGTACATCTGACATTTGACAGTGCAGAAAATAAATCGTCATTTAATTACATATATAGTACGGAGTCCCGAAATACAGTACAATACCATATATGGTCCGAAAATGTGACGATCGTAGTGTGACGATTTTTGATTTTAACATCTATAAGATTTCTCCCATATGTCGATATAAAAATTTCACTTCAAAAAGAAAAAAAAGCTATCTTGTAATATATAAAAACCAAAAATATACTCCCTAAAAGTAAGGTACTTCCTAACTCACCTGTTTGGCAATATTGATCGTATTGCTGCAATCGAGACGACAAATAAAAGATTTTTTTTTAACTTAATTATAAACCGAGGCTTTGATCAATTTTAGACTATGATTAAAAATCTAGTTTCAATCAATAAAGAATACTTTAATACATAAATATTCTGTACATGTGGGGCAGATTTGGACACTGTCCTTTAACAGTAATAATAATTACGTCAAATGTTGCAAATTAATTCGCATCAAGTCGATTATTTGAGTCAAATATAGCTAAAAAAACTCTCCTGGCATCAACAAACTAATTGATTTGTGTTAATTAATATATACGAGTACAATAGACGGCCTATTCGATTTCACTCACGTGTACAGTGGGTCGTAAAGTACTTTTATAGCCTACATAAGGTACATATAATTTTCCAAAGTAGTTAGCCAGAACTAGAAAAAAATAAATTTTAAAAAAGTGGTCATTTAGGAAAAAAAATATATATATATATATATGCGACCTATCGTAAAGTAATAAAACTTCTGAACGACGCGGATTTTTCAGTTTCATTTGCCTAAAAGGAAACCGTACACCAAATTGAGTTCAGCTTTCTCATTTTGGGGTAGAGAGAGACTGCCGTTGAAAAGGAAGGATCCTTCTACCAGACGGTGTTGCGTCTGGTGGGCTACGCGCCACTTAACGTTTGTTGTCGGGTTCTTGTATATATAGTAATCGCTATGAAAACTTCGATAGCGCGATGTAGGATACGTCAGTTCATATGTGGCGAGATAGTTGTAGCTACATCACTCCCCCTCCGAGACCGGAGGTCGATAGCAGGTTGAGTCGTCCATACATCTTGTGATGCTTGCCGGGCCAGTGGAATGTTCCAGTGAGTCGGAACCAGATGCCGCATAGTTCACGGTGAGTCAGAACCTTCTGCGGTGATGCCCCAGTGATTCGGGGTGGTGCAGTGCTGCGTAGTGGCTGGCTGCTGCGTCGACCAGGAGAGAAGAGCGTCTCTGCTTGCTGACCGGCCGAAGTGCAATGTGCTGTGCCAAGGTCGCTGAGCAGGCTGTGGGCGATGACCAGGAATGCGCGTCCGCTGCATGCTTGTGGTCAGGATACCCGTAGTAGCCGTGGATGTGGGCTGTATAACTCGCTGCTTGAAAGCTTGAAGAAGTGATGATGACGTTACGATGACGTAGATTTGCGAAGGCTGCGCTGACGTTCATGCTCGGGGTCACCAGTTTGGGGTTGGCTGCGATTGAAAAGGAAGGATCCTTCGACCAGACGGTGTTGCGTTTGGTGGGCTACGCGCCACTTAACGTTTGTTGTCGGGTTGTTGTATATATACGCAATCGCTTTGAAAACTTTGATAGCACGATGTAGGATACGTTAGTTTCTTCTAGTTCGTATATGGCGAGATAGATGTCGCTACACCATGTTTTTCAACCTGTCGTCATATGTAGACAACATGTAAAAAAAGAATTCAATGTAACCTAATATATCCGAAGCGACCAAGAGACACGCAATCAAAACTAAAATTGATAAATTGTCATATTACTAATGTAATTTGTCATCTTTAGTGTTATTTAATTTTCCACAATGGTATAAATTTTTATTCAAAAATTAACTTTCGTCTAAGATGTAATTGATTTATAACTTAGATGACAGTTACTGATTGATTGATTTGATTATATTACTAAATTATTTTATGTCTTCATTATCATTATATTCATATCGACTTTTTAAACTTAATAATTGTCATTATGTATTTAGTATTATACATAGTTATTTAATTTATTGTTACGAATTTTTGTTGCCTTTCAAACAAAATAAATTTTCTGAATTACCAATTTTTGCACACCTACAAACTTATGCTCTTGTACGTCCTAAGGTTGGCTGGTAGAGAATGCCTTTAGCATTAAGCCCGCCTTTTGTACAGCTCAATTTTGTGTTGTGCAATAAAGTATTAATAAATAAATAAATATTAATTAAAAATGATACGTTTTTTTTAATGTTTCATTACTAATATCAATCATTTTAATAATAATAAATAAAGATGATTAATTTAACGAAACTAATTGAAACGATTTATCCGTTCACCATATTAAAATAAAGAAGCTGGTGTTATCAATTATCGTAATGTTAAGTTTATCACCGAGTTAGGCCCCAATTATCAATTTTATAAACAAAATTATTACAAGCATGAAATACTGTTCAAGTTTAATATTTCTTTAAGCGTGAGTAATAAGATTGAATAAAGTATAAAAGATATACTATTTTTACTTTTAGAAATGTTGTAAAGTCAAAATGTTGCCGCGACATCTGGTGGTTATAATGAGATGCTAAATTAATCTGTCAGAAATACCACCTAATGTAAATACTTAAAATTTATATAGTCAAGTAACGAAAGACAAGCTTTCGTCGAATAATTGTTATACGCAAGGTACAGAACAATACTGGTTGTAAATAGATTCAACTTTTTTTTCGAGTGTATGTATGTATGTATGCCCATTTCTTTGGCACGCCCTACAGCCCAAACGGCTGGACGGTTTTAAACATATGAGGTGTCGTTGGATTTTTCTAAATTGTAGTAGTGGCATAGGCTATATAAATTTTCAAAATGGCGCCAGCAAATGGCGGAATGAGGGGGGGAGTTGAATTTTTTTTTTTTACTGTAGCAATATGGGTATCAAATGAAAGCTAGTAGTTGTTTTATTCTTTTTAGTTTATAATAAGAGTAATTTACGCAGTCGGGTTTTTTGATTTTTTTAATTAAGCATACTGGTTTTTTTTTAATTAAGAATGTCATTTAAGTATGACGTCTATAAATCAACCGTCGAAGAAGACAGAAAATCACATTAATAGAAGAATAACGTTCCGTCCGTAAATTAATTCGTCTTTAATAAAAACCTTTATTACTAATCTATTTTTATTAATGAATTAATTAATATCATATTTTATAACTCAAATAACCATTATTGAAATCAAATTAGTAAAAATAGAAATAAAAGAAAAAAATAGTAAAACATTTAAAATTTCTAACTCGAAATGTGACCGTGAAAGTTTTCAATTTGATCAGCAATAATTAAAGAGTTGTATATGGATCTTTTATAAAAAAGAAAAAAAATTTAAAGTATTACATTTTATCTGGAGAGAATTTTTTTACCCATAGTGTATCTGTACCGGTTGTTATCGTAAGCACTTGATAACATATTTTGTCAATTTTGGTAGGAAAAACGCTTTTCTTACAGAAGAGGTAGAGGTGAGCCATTTAAAGATTATTTCTTTTCAGTTCAGCTACATAATATAGATGAGATTTATCCTATACACTCCTGTTTTACTTCATCCTTTAAATAAGCAAGATATTTCGCAAAGTAAAAATTTGCTTTCTAAGCCAATGTTGTACAGCATATAATAAAATCCCATAAATGACTACAATTGCCAATAAATAACTTAAAGTTTATATTGAAAGTTTTTAATAGCCACAGTATATTATTCGGTACAAGATTATATAAATGACAAAGAGGATTTTTTTAATTTATTTATGTAAGAGGGGGCAAACGGACAGTCGGTTCACCTGGTGGCAAGTGTAAACGACATCCATGCCGGACGCCCGACACAGGATTCACATCCTACTGGGGGCCGTTGAGTGTGAGACGTTTATTAGACATCCGCTAAATCAGAGGATTAGCTGGTGCGTTGCCGGCCTTTCAAATGGGCGTATGCTCATTTCTTGAAGGTCCCTAAGTCGTATCGGTTCGGAAATACCGTAGATGGGCAGCTGGTTCCATATATTGGTCGTGCGAGATTCCGGAAATCGAGGTGATGTTGGTGAAATTTGGAATTTTGACGCGATGTCCGGTGGTAGAATTCTGCTGCAGGTATTAATCTGAACAATTCCTCAGAACACTCCCCGTGATAGATGCGGTAGAAGATGCAGAGTAATCCGACATCTCTACTAGGTGTCGATTTTGAAAAGCTGGTTTTAACCAAATCTTCTATTCGTCTTTATAACTGTGTTGTTTCTAATGATATAATACATTTAACAAATACACGCTTAAATATTCACGATAACGTACCTGCATAGGAGTATTTGTTGCAGCGAGCTTCGTAAATCCGACGATATCGCTGAAGTAAATGGTAACACAGTCGTAGCTCTCCGCCTGGACCGGTTCACCGCGTTTCAGAGCTTCAGCCACCGTACTAGAAATTGAATTTAAACTTCAAACTACAAATGTTTACAATTGTGTAAGCGTGCGTAAATTTAGATTAGTGTACGACATTTCGCTAAAATTATTTAGAGAATGATATAGAATTTTAAGGATTGTAAAAGTGAGTTACGTTTATGGTTTTATCCATCGTTTTGTTCAGGACGATATTTTTTTTAAAATCTATACTACTAGAAAATCCGGTTTTATTAGGGTAATGTTACATTTCTATTTCTATCCGCACGCACGCAATCATATACGCACACACGCTCACACTCAAACCCACACGCTCGTGCGCACGTACGTACGCTTATGTATACAAACGAAAAATAATGCAAACGCACGCACCCCCACGCAAACGTACACACACGCACACAATCGTCTGGGCATATAAATATTCATTTTGAAAAAAAAATCTTTGTGTTATTTTATAAAATCCATAACTGAAGATGGTGAAGTCATTGAAGTGAACGAACCATCTATCAAACCGGCTTAGTATAAAATAATATCAGCAAATGTCAGCGTTGTATGTCAGATAGGTACATCCTTTTATTATTTATGGCTTTCCAACTCTCAAGACTACGCGCGTCGACTTTATATTTCATTTCGATTATTGAGTATATTTTTTTAATTGTAGATATTAGATAGATAGATAGATAAACACTTAATTGCACTCACATAAAAGTATACAAAAAAATACACAATAATAAAAAAAAATGGTGTAAGGACGGCCTTATTACTAAAAGCAGCCAAACTTTTTTTAAATTAATTTTATATAAACAGTGGTAAATAAATTGTCTTTATTTTTTTTTCTGGCTAAATCATTTTATTTTCAATTCATCCAAAAGGAAAATTTACTTAAATGCAGAATAAATTTTCATTTTAAAAAATGTCATTTTTCGCTTGTACAAACTGAATTTAATTTGGAGGACAATGTCTGCTGTTCTTGTTTCCGATTTTAACTGTCTCTTAACTTCGTAGCTTATTTAATATAAAAATTCCTTAGGTAATAGATATTATTAACCTATAAATCGTTTCTTTTTACATTTTTCCACTAAGCTATTAAGAAAATTGTCGCCTTTTTATCGGTCTCAAAAAAACCGTCGTTATCTGAGCTGATGCTAATATATTATTATCGATATAAATGACCAACTATTTTATTTGTCCGCGACTTTGCTTGCGTAAAAATTTTCATTCACTCTTTCACCCCGTGAATGTTCAAGTATCAAGTCTTGACTGACCCGTTGGCGCAGATGGCAGCGACCCAGCTTTCTGTTCCAGGGTTGTTGGTTCGATTACCGCCCCGAGTCTGGATGTAGTATATATTTATTTATATATAATTTTTTTTTTATGTGTATTTATTTAAAAAAAAATATATATCAGTTGGCTGTTATTTAAAACAGGTATTAAGTTGCCTACTTTAGGAATAGACGACCGTGTGTGTATGTTAAATATATACATATCCCTCGATTTACACTGAAGATAAGATCCCGACAAAACTGTGTAAAATGAAATCTTAGATTTTCCTGTGTGAAACGAAATAAACTGCAAATATGTGCACAATTCAATTATTTATTTAAGTAAAACAAAAGTAAAACATCTTAAAAAACCTACCCATTGAATTCATGACAGATTCAAAATAAAAATATTAAAATAAAACAAAGGAATCTTCAAGAAAATAAATATGTAAAAGTTTATCCGCTGTCATCACTTTCAGGAATTATCAGTCTTTTTTCCTGATTGGTATGATGTTACTTTCATCAGTTGATCATTCCTGATGCGAACCTGATACAACATTCGACGAATACAAGATTCGGCAAGATCTCAGATTGAGGGGACTTCGTAATAAAATCTGTACTTAAGAGTTGCGTAGGTTTTTTCGCTAAATCTTTATAGACCTCCTCATATTGACTTAATCATCTGTTAATATCTCATATTGTATTTCACAATACAGGGAACGAGACCCAAATATGTTTTTAACTAAATGTATATGCGAATATGGAACCATATACATACATATGTTTAAAAAATTTTCAAAATTCTTTTTATAAGCCGTTTAAAAGTGAAATCGTGTAAAACAAACGTGTACCGTGTAAATTAGGGGGATAGTGTATTTATATTTATATGTATGTAAAATTTTACCCCATATCTTAGCCGGATAGCATAAGGATTCGACCAATGACCAAATACCGTGGAGATTGGTATGACAGTCCAATCTCGGCTCAAAGAACGGAACTGCCCTTTACTTTTCACCATAAATATAAAATAAAACTTACATATAAAAAAAACAATACTATTTATTCAAAGGATATAAAAGCCTCGTTTGTCATTTTATTCCCACACGTACAAATGTTTCGATACGATTCATATCGCAAGTAAAGAATACATAAAACTTTTTTATTTAAAACCATTTCATCACATTGACATTTGCTTTTTTTTTTAAAACAATTATTATGTCGGGGAAAAAGGTTCTCTCTCGTATTTTAAATATAAGTTCAAGACTTTTTTCAAAGTTTTATTAGGAATTTTGAAGAGACCGAAACAGGTAAAAATCTGAGGGTCAGATTAGGAGTATATAGTGTATATGGTGGATGCATTAACACTTCTCAATCGTGTTAATCTGGGTTTCGCTACAGTCTGTGGAGCTTGAATACCCTTTGACCATAATCTTTTTCACACGTTCTTGTCGTCAGTGACCACTTTTTATCACCAGTAATCAATTTTTTTCAAAAATGGTTCAGTTTCATTACGTTTTCATAGAGAATCGCAAATGAGTCCACGATTCATTTGGTTTCTTTCAGTGAGATCGTGTGGCGCCCAAATATCGAGCTTTTTTGTATAGTCAGACTATTTCAACTGGGTCTAAACTACTTTATGATCAATCCTCAGTTCCTCGGATATGCTGTAACTACTAATATGCCAATCTTGCTTCACTTTTTCAAAGATGATATTAACTTTATCCGTATGAGGGTAACCAGAGCAAGCTGCATCTTTGACATTAAAATTCCCAGACTAAAAACGCTTGAACCAACTTTGTGCAACTCTTACTGACGTTAGGTCCATAAACGTCACGAATTTTGTTCGTGGCTTGAGTCGCATTTTTCCCTTTCTTTGCAATAAAAATTTAGAATGTATCACAGTAAAAGTAATAGTAGTAGAAGTATAATTTAAAAATCGCGGGAAAGTGTTTTTATTTTATTTTTTCTTGTTCTTAATGTCCTATATTTATTTATATTTAAACCAGCCAGATCAAACAATAAAACCAAAAAGATTTTTCTTCAATTTTATACATATAAAATACGAAAAGACTTTTTTTTAATTTGTTGCTCATTGAGATGCAGCCGAATTAGACCGGTTACGACTGCGAACCGGCTTACCATGTATAGACGGTCCTGAGACGGTTTTAGATGTCGTACGATGACCTACAGAGAAGAATAGCCCCGACCACTTTCTTGCCGAGGTGTCGTAAAAGGCGACTAAGACCACAGTGGTTTGAACGATTGTACACCAACCAGATTGGTGAGGATAGCGTAATATATCGTGTCACAACACGCTTCGCCCGTCAGCCCGCCTGCCAAGCGTGACGAGTATTGACAACCTCCCCACCCCAGATATGATGGAGGAGTATGAGTGTTTAGAATTGTTGTAATCCATACTTACTCTAGTATTGTTAATCATTTTCAAACTAAAAAAAGTATTAGATTCGTAGATACTCCATACGATGAGAACTTTTGACATTTACATTAAATTTTCAAAGCTAGATTTGCCTACTTAATAAAAAATAAGGATGGTAAATAAAACGTTCTAAACTGATTTGAAAATCTATCTCATTCTCATCAGTAAAGAACATTGACGTGAGGAAATTCTATCCGTCGAGGGACAAATTATGAGATTATCGCCAATCCACAGTGAAAAGCTGTGGTGGATTGAGCTTCAACTACTTAAAAAAAGGAGGAATTTGTTTTAGAATTGCCGAAAATAATTTTGTCATAACATTTTAATATATACAGATTTTAAAGTAATAATATTTTTGTAATAAAACTAAGAATATGTTTGTGTATTTTTTGTTTTTAAATGAATCAGATTTTTTTTTTGTGAAAAATATGTCGTTTACATTTTCCGGCTTGGCCCAATCCGAGAAAACCAAGACAGATAACAGTTCAGTTCTTGTCCAGCAGTGAACCAATTTACAAGCTGTTACAGTAAAATAAATTTCTACAATATACAAGTCACATAACAGATATTTTTACCCGACTGCGACAGAAGGAGGGTTATGTTTTTCGAGTGTATGTATGTATGTATGTATGTATGTATGTAAGTATGTATGTATGTATGTATGTCCATTTCTTTGGCACGCCCTACAGCCCAAACGGCTGGACGGTTTTTGACATATGAGGTGTCGTTGGATTTGTCTAAATTGTAGTAGTGACATAGGCTATATAAATTTTCAAAATGGCGCCAGCAAATGGCGGAATGAGGGGGGGAGTTGAATTTTTTTTTTCTTACTGTAGCAATATGGGTATCAAATGAAAGCTAGTAAATTGTTTTATTCTTTTTAGTTTATAATAAGAGTAATTTACGCAGTCGGGTTTTTGATTTTTTTAATTAAGCATACTGGTTTTTTTTTAAATTAAAAATGTCATTTAAGTGTCTATAAATCAACCGTCGAAGAAGACAGAAAATCACATTAATAGTAGAATAACGTTCCGTCCGTGAATTAATTCGTCCTTAATGAAAACCTTTATTAATAATCTATTTTTATTAATGAATTGATTATTATATATAAATTTTCAAAATGGCGCCCGCAAATGGCGAAATGAGGGGGGGGGGGTTGAATTTTTTTTCTTACTGTACCAATATGGGTATCAAATGAAAGCTAGTAAATTTTTTTATTCTTTTTAGTTTATAATAAAAGTATTTTACGCAGTCGGGTTTTTTGATTTTTTTAATTAAGCATAGGTACTTGTCAATACAAAATTCAACTAGTTCAGCACAGTATTCTGAATCAAATTGTGGTTTTTGGTTATTTCGTTTATATGATAAATAGTACTAGTGACTTTGTTTACTTTGTTTTTGTAATTTTGTTTTAAGATGTTAAAATACTCGAAAAAATTCATTTACAGACATGAATTATACTGTCAAGCGAAAAATCTTGAAATACCTTATGGACCAATTTTAAAAATATCTCCTTTCGAAAAAAAAAAAAAAACAAAGAAAAGAATCAATGAAATTGGATTACGTGTTAATGATTATGTATACACATTTAGACTTTCTTATCTTCACCCATGAGAACCATCCCGAATCCCCTGATAAAATATGCATAAGTATTGATTATATAGCATCCTCCAAAAAAAAAAAAAAAAAAACTTGTAATATCCCAACAAACAAAAACGTCATATAAGACAAGGCTTGTACGACTTTAAGTTGTATTGCAGTCTTACAATAGTAAAGAGATGACTACTAGGTCCTATAG
Source organism: Euphydryas editha (assembly GCA_036937285.1). NCBI lineage: Eukaryota > Metazoa > Arthropoda > Insecta > Lepidoptera > Nymphalidae > Euphydryas > Euphydryas editha. The sequence continues at coordinate 19,013,518 of JAUPFZ010000008.1, read as the reverse complement.
ACGTCTTCCATTTAACTTCTTAGTCGTGCGACTATATGTCATAATAAACTGGTCATAGCAACGTCAGCAAGACTAAACTACACGACGTTATATTACAGTTTTAACTATAACGTTAGTACGATAATGCAATAGTCATACTAACGTTACAGTCCAATAAACGGTTTCAACTAACCAAATTAGGTGATAGAAAAACCTGTATGTGACATTTATATAATGAAGCAGTTGTACACACGTTTTGAAAATGACGTTTGTAAAACAATCCCCCATTTTGTCTTACAACAGTTAATTTGAGACACTTGAATGACTTGGTTGTTCATTTTGACTTAAATATGATCTCTATATTACAAGATGTCGATTAAAGGTCATGTCCTGACTTTAACCAGCCTTGTTGTCGCATTTGAGACAAGTTTTTACTTTTAAGCGACTTGGCCGCCATACTAACGAAAAGTTACACTCTTAACACCATTGTTTAATTCGAAAAATATAGGTAGGGTATTTGAATAATATGAATAATAATTAAAATGTTTTGTAATCTGCACTGCGCTTTTACTACAATCAGCTTATGCCTGAAATAAATTTAGGTAAAGATTATTGAAATTACTACTTATATTGCTAAATTAAAAATTATTTTTAGTTTTTTGAGGAACCCTAACAGCAATGGCGTAAAGGTTATTTCCAAGACCATACAAGGTCTTGAAATAACCTTAATATGACTTACTGTCTTTACAACGTCACATAGAGATAAGTGTACGACAAAAGCAATATGTCTTGCATTTTTAGAAACAAACACTATTGTTATTCATAATAATATAATGTTTCAAACACAAAACTATGAAGGGGCATGAAAATATGAATAGTATTTACATAGGTATATTATCATAAAACTTAAATTCCCAGTCGAACAAAACGGAACTAGAAACAGTCACAGTTAGCAAGATATGAAAATTAAATAACACTCGACACCTTTTATTTCCTTGTAATTATTTATTTTGCACCTTCAAAGCCACGAACACGCAAGACTATATCAAGAAATATAAATCAGTCATATAGGTGTTGTTACTTGATTCTAATAAACCGTTTTAGTCATTCAAATCACCTGTATGACCACTATGTGACGAACTAGTCGTTGTAAAGTTATAATGAAACTACTGTGCGATGAAAATTTTAATTTCTTAACGTTTTTACGACTTTTAAATGACTTCAACGAAGTCATCTTATGACTATTGTATGACGATAATACAACAACGTACGTCGTATAAATGGGGCCCTTTTCGCGTTTAGCAAACGTTATTAAAACGTTAGTGTGACTTAGCTGTGGTAATAAGATAACGTTTACTAAACTATTGTACGACGATAATTTGTTAGTTGGGATCTAATGTTAATGTATTCCATTGGACCTGTTCCGTTTATTATAATATAACGTATAAGTATGTATATAAAAAAATCCTCACCGAGGCAGCATTCTATTTAGAAGATCGTCGGTTCTTTTCTTCTCTTGCAAAAGTTGTTCAGTTTTCTCCGTCACCAGGGCTTCCAAGTTCGACGCGTATTTCTCCATCATCAACAGCATATTGTCGAAGATATTTGTCTTCCTGTTTACAAAATTTGTCTGTAAGACTATCTTATATCGTATTGCAATTCGTAATTGAGACTTAATAAATATAAGAACCTTATGAAAATATATTTTATTATAAAAAATGGTTGTCTGTAAAGTCGGTTTACGGACGATAATTTTTACGTGATAATGTCATAAGAAAACATAGATGTAAAATTAATGTACTCGAACGCGGTCCGATGGAGTGTAAGAGAGATGCGTCATAAGTAGAACTGATCGTGCCTCTGTATCGCTAGTTCTGCTCTCTCGCTCGCTCGCGATACGTGACAAAATGGTGTCATTTTTGAAAAAAATACCCGATAACTTTCATCAATTTACTAGACGTTATCACGTCAAAAAAAGTTACTTCTGTCACTAAGTTAATCACTAGCGAATTGTATAATTGTAGAAATTACATATTGACAAAGTAATGTGTTGATTTTAAGGTGTCAGTACCAACTCTCTAAATTAAACTAAGCCTTATATTTTGATTATTAACTTATATTTGAATAAAATTTGTAAAAGCTATTTTGTTACGTAAATAAAGTACGTGCTTGAATTATATTGTACTAGACCTTAATGAAAAGACATAAATGTATTTACTTAATCTAACATAATAAATTTGAAAGTTTAAATGTCAATTTTAAATTAGTTTCCGTTATGACTTAGTAATTAACACCAACGTCTTTCATTTATAAAAATACAATTTATAAAAGTTGTAATGAATATTTATTGAAACAATAATTGATTGATTCAGTTCGATGATATTACTGATTTTTTTTTACGTTTGTTTTTTTTATTATTTATTTACACTATTTACTTAAGCTTTATTAACCCTTGGTTATAAATATATACAAAAACAAATTAAAAATTGTAAAAATGTATCTAATTTAAGTAGCCTTCAAAAGCATGGAATGTAAATTCTAATTAGAAAAAGCGTTAAAAACTTAACAGTTATACATACACGCATTCATTTTAATTTGACTCAGTTAAAAATGACTAAATATTAATTTATAACGTTCTCTAACAATAGAACAAACAAAAAATAGGTATTAAATATAATACGTACATGCCAGCATGCATATCCTTAAGGCGCAATCTGACTAAACGCACATCTGGTCGCCGGTCCGGTCGCTCACTCCAACATGACTTCAATACCGCGAGTACCGATGGTCGCGCTGCCAATCCACCGAGAGGAGGACGAAACAGCACTCCGCCAATTGGTTGACGTACTCTACCTATTATTTCTATGAAAAAATAAATTGAGAATTAATGTAAAATAAATAGTACGTAGTAAAATTGTTCAATTAGAGCTTTGAATAAATTGATATACTATCTTATTAACTTTCTTATTAAACTTTCTCGTAACAGTGTTAACAATTTATTTCATAGATAAATAGTTATTATATTTTTACATGACGTCACGGTCATGGTAAATACTATTTTCTTTTTTTTTACAATATTTTACTTTGTAGGTACAGGCCATCTTAATTTAAAAAAAAAAAAAACGCAACCTAAAAAGGCCCTAAATACATTTGTCAGTAACGAATGAATAAAAATTACTTTAGTGGTTATTGTTTTAACAATAAAATCTGATTACGATAACACCAGGGAATTTATATTGGATAACACACATATTAAGTTTATATTTGACATAGTCTTTTTATAAATGTAATAAAAACTCTATCGACTTTTTATTTATAAAGGAAGATATAAAACTGTGTATTAAGCGTAGAGTTTTTATTGCTGATAATTTTTTTTATACATTTACCTATATTACAAGTATGTATTTTAAAATAAAATTATAATATATATCTTGTAAATAAATAAAATTTAGATGTCACATTCATCCAAGCGATATCTGAACTTATAATCAAAATCCTATTATTTTTTAAACTATAGGCACCATTATTTTATTTTTATTAAAATTTAAATTATTTACAGTTACGTAATATTTTTGAGTTGTTAGCGAATATAATATTACAATGTAAAGCTAACTCGATGCAAATATTTTTACGTTCCAACATTGAGGTGAACAACCTAATATTAACCGCACTCACACACCGACACAACGAGGCCAGGTTTCCCGTTTCCGTAACATCATAAACCCGTTTCGAATCAGTCTCGTTTGAAAACGTGTGGGGTTTCGACGCAGTTTCATAATGGAGGAACAGCTTATAAACTTAAAATTAGTCACAGAAGTTGAGAAATATCCATGTTTGTACAATTCCGATCTACCATCTTATTCAAGAAAAGATATTACTGAGGACGCTTGGTCCAAAATTGGAAATGTCATGCAGATGCCCGGTGAGTGAAATAGTTATTGTTCGAATTAAAATGACAATTAATAATTTTCTTACTCAACTGTCGAAAAATGTTATATTTGACGGGCGCATGTACGTTGTTGTTTCCACCTACAGGCTAAACGGCAATATATTTGCTTAATTAATTGTCTGGGTCACTGCGCGCGAGTCACTGGGTATAACTAAAACTTTTAAAAATGAAAATTAGGACTCCAACAACTTTTTTCCTCCAAATCCGTCGAGTTTGATATCAAAATAAAAAGGCTTAAAAAGAAAATTATAATAATAATAATATAGACAATATTAATGTTAAAATTGTATTGTAGATCGCAATCATACATATATATATATATATATATATATATATATATATATATATATATATATACATAGATATATAAATACATACATATATACTTTATACTTAACAAGCTGACGACAATTATAAAAACATAAATATAAAGTGTTTATTGAGCTAATAATGTCAAGTAAAATTTTAGATAATAAGAAATCCTTAACTTGTCTCTTAAATGAGTCACGTGAAGGAGCTTGAAGATTAAAGTAGTAACATATCCCAGAGATGAACAGCAGATACAGCAAATGAATCAGACAAAAACCCAGACCGATGAATAGGAGTAAATAGAAATAGATTATTTATAGAGCGGAATCATAATCTCATCTAATTTCATGAGAATCAAGAAAATGAACTTGTATTTTAGGTAAGAATGTATGTAAGGAAGAAGGATGGAGAGTGTACAGAGTAAATTAAGAATTCTTAAGTTACTAAGTTCATGAATTAACAACTATTAAAATAGAGAGGGACACCTCATAGCGACAGTTACTCGTGATAGGGAAATTATCGCCCGCAGTGGAGCGGCGTTGTGGATTATGTCTCCGATCCTTCTCCGATATGGAGAAGAGTCCTTGCCCAATAGTTGGACGTTAACAAGCTGATTCGTATTTCGTCATATTCGTATTTTTTTTATTCGTATAAGAGGTACTCTTTTGAAGTCGCGTTAGCGCAACGGCGTGCAACTATCTATCGTGTAATCTTTTGTATAAAATATAATATAACATATAAAATATAATAATATATTCCTGGTTAGATTTTTCCTCATAAGTTTTGTGTATGGTACATAGGTCCTCCGGTTCTTGAGCATGTTTGAAATCAACTGGGCGTTTATTTATTATTATCTTATAATCAAATATATTTACATAAATTTATTTTAATTATGTGATAGAAAATATTTATTAAAATCGATTTAGTACTGTAGCGACATCTATCTCGCCACATACGAACTAAAACTAACGTATCTACATCGAGATATCAAAGTTATCCGAGCGATTGAACAATATATACGAGAACCCGACAACAACCGTCGGAGCAGTAGCTCACCAGACACAACACCCATCTGGTCGGAGGATCCTCTATTTGCAATGGTGGATGAGGAACTTTACACCCTGTTCCGCATACCCCTAAACTGGTGACCCCGACGAGATACGAACACGCAACCTTCTAATTTGAGATTTTATCTATACTAAACAATCAATTCTTTCCTTTTTATTAATTGTTATTATATTATAGACAATTATAATATAATTTTTATTTTCTTTCAGTACACGCTTGCAAGGAGAAATGGAAGAATTTACGGATAGTTTTCATGCGGTGCTTGAAAGCCGTCACTGTACCAGGATCTAAAAGGAAACCGTATTATTTATTCGACGTAATGCAATTCTTGGTTCCACACATGAAACAAAATATATCTATAGATTCAGTACCAAGCACGTTGAAATCAAAAAATTCGATATCTGAATCAAAAGAGACCGATTCATTCAAAGATACTAACGATACAGTGAATGAAGATGTTGAAATCAAAAACGAATTTGATGAATCGAGCAGTGAATCATATGTGAATGAATATAAAAAGCGACGTCTAGACGAGACTGATATGAATATTATAAATTATTTAGAACGGAATGCGAGATCTGAAAGACCGGTGAATGAAACAATGGTTCACCAAATGAACGATCCTGTTGTATCGTTCTTAAACAGTCTCGTTCCGGAATTGAATGAAATGAATTTTACGCAGTTTAAAATTTTTAAACGCCGTGCTTTAGCATTGATAGACAATATTAAAGATGTTTATTAATATATTATTATCAAATTCACCAATCCGTTGTGGAGCAGTGTGGTGGGTTAGGTTTCAGCCTCACTGCTTTATAGGAGAAGACTTTTGTGCAGCTGTCGGACATTTACAGGCTGTATTAGTTTAGATCGGTTATTATCTTTAATGAGTGTATGAACAAGTATGTAAGTGTATAACAATAACAATAGTTTATAAATAAAAATATAATATTGACAAATAAATATTATTAAAGTGGAATATTTTGTATAGTTGAATATTATTTATTTATAGTTCATTCATAAAAATTTACCCGCAAAATTTTATTATTATTTTGTTATAGTCAACTAATTTTGCACATTTATACCAATCGTTGTATTGTGGTTTTTTTTTTTTTTTTTTTTTTTTTTTTTTATATATAAATGTATGTCCACGGGCTCATTTTGCCCATGCCTTTTTTATTCCAGATTTAGGTATACTTAGTACAATGGTAGCTGCTTACATTATTAAGGACTTAATTAAAAACTTAATGTCTCTAATGTGACAACATGAGTCCACCGACCAAAATATGAAGGTATTCTTAAATCTAATGACATGCATTTTTTTTTTTTTTTTAACTTTACTTTGCTAATTGTACAACATGCTATTACTAACGCTTAACTTATTTTCCTAATACTGATTTTATAGCTATTTCTTATAAATATATTTCTAACAACTATGTCCTCGCACCGATGTTTTTACTCAACATATCGAGCACACTCTCAATGACGGCGGTATCTCTGTGATGAATCGCCATCTTGAGACTGTGCTCGAGGATTTCCTTTTCCGTGGTCTCCGCCGCCCTCGCCACAAAGCGACCAATTGCGTCATCACAGTCGTCGGTGTAATAGACACAGGTGTTAGTGTGTCTAGTCACCGCGACTACGGCGTGCGAAACGCTGTCGTGGATTCGGAGCCTCCTCGTCTTAGTCTGGAGGACGATGACGTCCTCGTAGGTCTGGCCCTGTGCCTCATGGATGGTTAAGACGCGCGATCCCTCGCCGGACCCATATCCCTGGTCAGTCAACAATCTCTTTTCATCTTGCGTAAAGACCAGGTATAGGGTCCGATCCCTTCCTACGGGGATATGCGCGCCTGTGAGGCTCTCCACTCGCAACGATCGGATCTTGGCGCTGGAGCTGTATATGGTTCCGTAGACCTCGCTGATGGCAAATGCGACATCCTTGGGGTTGCGATGCGTGCATGACAACTCGCACGAGATGGTTGTTAGCAGGGTAGGTCTACAGTACCGCATTTCAACGGACGCAGTGTACGCAGGTCTAAGTCTCGGTGGTGAAACCTGCCCCATGTCGGCTCTAGTTCGAGCGGCCGGTGACGCCTTCGGGTGCCTCGGACTGTCGTCTTTGGTGAACCTGTTTAGCGCCTCCGCTTGCCGCTCTTCTTGTTCCGCCTTTTTGGGAGAGGGGTGATGTGAGAGCTTATCTTGTTTTGGGGAGATGGTAGCATGGATAAATGTCGCTACTGCCATCGAACTTGGCCTAGACTCGGGTGCGGCCCTTTTTGAGAGTTGTTCTGCCTTCTGGACCTCGACCCTGAGCTGTAAGCGCTCCGAACCGCTAGGTGCGGGTTCATCGACAGCCGGCGATGCAGGGGGTGAAGGTGTTATAGATCTCGGTTTTAAATAACCTAGATCCTCCCCCCTGTCCTCGTAGACAGTGACCTCACTGTTCTTGGAGGCCATTAGGCAACCGTACCTGTCCGATTCGTCGCCTCTATCATAGCCGACTCTCATTGAATCTACACTGATTCTTCCAGGGATTCCCCCGGGGGTCTCGCTCAACTGCTGCAGCCACACACTAGACTGCGCAAAGGCTGACGTCTCTCCCCACTCGAACAGCACGATGAGTTTGCTTTTCAAACGTACCAAACGGTAGGTCGAGTCGCCCTCCTGTTCTTGCTCTAGCGCTTCAATCTTTGTGCGCTTAATGGTGGTCTTTTGTGTGCTACCCTTTATCAGTAAAGCGAGCCCCGGTGAAATCACCAGCCGATCGCGTGTTTCGGAGCGACAGAAGCAGATTCCTATCCTCTCCACCCCACTGTCCATGAAAAGAGCCACGCATCTGGTCTTAATTCCAACTTCTCCGCCTCCGACCTCTTCGCTGGGCGAGGATTGCGTGATCCTGCTGTGGGTCGGTTGCGAAGGTGCGTTATTGTTGGCTCTCTTCCTGAACAGCTTTTGCAAAGAGGAGGGCATGGCTTGAGTTATTCGGTCCAGAAGGACACGGCCAGGAGACATTGGCGTAGCCGTTGGAGCGGTCTGCTGAGCGGTTCCTCGTGTGTAGAGTGTCTGTGTTTGTGTTACTTGAACGACGGTGTTGGCACTCTGTACAGGCGTTACAGCCGGTGGTAGAGCGGTCGTGCTGTTTCTTTTTGCGGCTACTGTGACGGCCTTTCTTGCGAAAGTAAGGAAAGACGTTCTGCTCGTTTCGCTCTCGAAGATGGTATGGAGCAATGACTGGTCAAGTTTCATCTGGATTTTGAGCTCCAGATCCAGCCTTTCCCTACCGAACCTCGGGCAGTCCAGTATAATGTGCAGAACTGTCTCCTCACAATTCGGGTCGCAGATACACGAAGGACTGTCAGTGAGGTGGAACCTGTGCAGATACGCCGCAAATCCTCCGTGGCCGGTCAGTATTTTTGTGTCGACATGCGTTGGTGCCAACTTCCTTACCAGTCTGCAAGCGGTCTTCACATCCGGCAGGAATATTTTCGTGACCGAACCAGTTTCCGAAGAATTGTATCTGTCCTGCCATAACCTGACAGTCTCTTCCCGGATCTGCCTTCTGACATACGATATGGGTATTTTATCGTAGTCAGGTGCCGTTTTTTTTTGTTAAGGCCGCCTTTTTTGGCAGCTCGTCCGCTCTTTCATTGCCCGGTGTTCCAACATGGGCCCTCAACCAAAAGAACCTAACCGTCTTATTTTCCTCACGGAGACGCCTAATTCGACTCTTCATTTCTACAGCCAGAGGGTGGGTCACTGTGGGGCTCCTCAGCAGATCGAGTGACGACCTCGAATCGCTCAAGATGTTGATAGAGCTTGATTTTGAGGTTTTAGCTATGTCCACAGCTCTGAAGAGTGCATACATCTCCGATTGGAAGACAGTGTTGTGCGGCTCTAACCGGAAAGTAGAGTATCTTACTTCCCTGCCTTGGTCCCAGCATGTGAGGGCGGCTCCTACTTTGCCCTCTATTTTGCTACCGTCGGTGAAGATGAGAGACCCAACGATATTGTGTTCCTCAAGGGCTTCGGGGTTCAGATTTTCTAGGCACTCGTACTCAGTTGTCATGAGTAGAGAAGGGTGGGGGTTTTGCATTGGACCCACCCTGCGCTCCAGCTCTCTTCCCGGTGGAAGAAGGTCCGTGCTGTGACCTTTTTTGATCTTGAACAATATGGCCGCCTCTCGTACGCGAAGGTCAAGTGGGAGTAGGCCCGTGATGACTAGTGCCGATGTCAGGGACACCGTCCTGTACGCTTTGCATATTTTCTGCGCGAATCCTCGCTGCAGTGAGTTTAGTTGCTTGCGAATCGACAACTTCTCTGCTGCAGAGGACCATACGCTCGCCGCATACAGAACGATAGGCTCTATCACCGCCACATATATAGTCCGTACGATCTCCCCGTTCAGACCCCAAGACACTCTTGCCGCGCGCGCGAGTTGTTTGTAAATATCCGCAGCTTTTTTACATACGGCGGTGTTGTATTGTGGTTATTAGTTCCTTGGTTCACACGTGATGTTTTATAGCTTAAATACATTGATTCAAATAAATAAATAAATCTACGACAAGTAGGTTTTATGAAATAAAAAGATTTTTAAAATTCGGAACGATATATTTCATAATTAGCTAGGTAGAAGAACTGGGTTGAAAATAGTAAAACAACAAAAAAAAAAAAGTTTTATAATATTAGTAATTATTATAATGTTAATTTATGAACCTGTTTGTTATACAACCCGTTCATTTTATTAAGAATCTATTTTAGATCTACCCTAGACATTTAATAATAAAATTTGAACACTTTGTCAAAATCAAAATTAAGGCGCTTTTACCACACGATATTACGTGTGTAATATACAAATATAATAAATAGTACACGACCCTTGTTAATTATGAAGGTTCTGTCGTAACAACTTTAAATATGTTACATTCAATTAAATGTAACACGTTGAAATGAAGTTTATAATTATAAGTTTGTGCTTAAAATAGAACTCGTGCTCGGTAATGAAAAAAAAATATATAATGAGAAAAACTTGAATGCTTAAGAAAAAAATTCTAAGACATGTAAATTAAATCGATTACACTTTTTCACTCACTTAGTAGTTTTAAGATTTTGTTTTGTTAAGCTTAAAACTAAAAACTTTATGAATTAGAAAATATTTTTGTATTAATCTTTTTTTATATCAATAATTTAATACTGTAAAACAGTTCATTCCTTACCAGCATTTGTCAAGTTAGTGTCGCCCCAAGGTCCATTTCTTCCCAATATTTCATAGAGGATGATGCCAAAGGAATAGACGTCCCCTTTCTGAGATCCTCTTGGGGGTGGGTTCGGGTCACGAAGAAGTTCTGGCGCACGCCACAACATGCGTTTCTCCATGCGTAGAGCGTCTTCTGTGTCTGCACAACCACCTTTAAAACGATCGATGAAATAAGTTATTAAGACTCGATATCATTACTCGATATTGGTACCTATTAACTAACCTTTTTGTATCAAAAAATATTAGAATTGGTATAAATATGTTGTTGTCATACAGAAATAAGGCTTGGATATAAGCACCGAAAACCAGGATTAAGAGTTGGAAGTAAAATAAAATTAAATCATATCATATAGATATAGTCATAGCATATAGACAATGATATTGATTTTCGTATTAATTTTTTTTTAAAGTAGAAGTCGCGGGAATTCTTATACTCACTATGTGTCTGAACTAAAATTGTATCATACTAATACTTGGGTAACTCATTAAACTAGGGTAACCTCTTATTTATTAAGTAATATATTGTAAACATAAACATGGAAGTTTAGATCCTATCAAATATTATAATTAACTAGCAAACCCGGCGAACTTCGTTTCGCCACCAGATGGCTTCGTTTTTTGTAACATTTCGTTTGGGGATTAAAAGATTAATTAGTACATGCTATGTATCAGAGATGGCGCTGTATGTGAAAAATGATTTTCCCTGTTTTCCTGCTTTTCTGTTGAAATTTTTCCTGAATTTTGTTTGCTATAAACCTCACGGAGCCCGAGACCTTTCCAACGAATGCAAAACCGTGGAAATCGTTTCGTGCTTTCTGGAATTATAGCGTCAGGAAGGAAAACCCGATTTAATTTTTTCGTTTTTATTCTTATTATTATTTATTTTTTTTTTCATTTATTTTTGGTGATTTTTAGGAAATACTTTCATTACTTAGTTTTACTTTAATTTTTTTCAAACTTGTAAAATTCAAAAAAAATTTAAGTAAGAGGTATGCAATTTAGACTGGATATCAGGTGACCAACAAAAACTATTAAATTACTTATTACCTATGTATACAAAACCTACGTTTATCCTACAGAATAAAAATCGAACGGGGTTCATCAGAGATCGAAATTGGTATAGCATCTTGGCTGAATGCGAAGCAATGAATCGGAGGGTGAGAAATAACAACGCATTTATCAGTTCTTGCACCGAAACGTCGATTGCTTGCGATAACATGTTCACGTGTTACTCTAGAATGCCTAGGATTAAATATTTGTTATTTAAATTTAAGAAGAATTGAAACGTCAAGTCGACTTATCGACTTGGATGAATTCGAACATTAAAGCTGGCAACTCTGTTATTGTCATTTTAGACAACTATCATTCAATTTGAGGGGTAATCAAGGAATTTTTATACAAACTGGAATGCTCACGTGCACTAAAAAAACGTTCCTTAGCCCGGGATTGCATCTCTTTCTACAATAGATTCAAGGCTAAACTCGTAAGAACTTTACACATTGGTAAGAAATGTGAACCTTATGACGTTTATTTCAAGGTGCATATTTGAATATACAAGTTTACTAAGTGAGCGTTCTAGTTATGATATAAATTATTTGGGGGTAATTAAAAAAAAAAAGAGTTGTCATCCTTGTTCCGATTTCACCACGTTTTTTTGGAGTAATTGTACAATTAATTGATCTAATTAAATCAACCAAGCATAACCAGAGTTTTATTTTAGAAAAATGCAATGTATCGATTCAATGACCGAACATCGACGAACAGCCACGTCCTATTCGATAAATAATTATATCTATACATTTTTTATTTCTAAAAAAAGATTTTTTAAAATTATTCATAGTACTAGTCAAATATTTACCATAAATTAAACTAACTTACTTTTCAAAGTATGCAGTCCATAATCTGTGATTTGTAGCACCCAACGTCGGTCCACCAAGCAGTTATTGGAGGTCAAGTTCCCGTGCGAGACCAGAGCTGATTCGTGGAGGTACGTCAGACCCCGGAGAAGATCTGCTACCAGACTGGCCTCAAACATATCGTCCAAGTGCAGGTCTCTGTCAGCCAGTACTGTGGCCAATGATCCACGTGAGCAGTAGGCTGTGACAATGCAGGCCACTCCTGTGTCGATACATACCCCCACGAACGGTGTAAGATTTTCGTGGCGGAGTTCTCTCATCTGTTTAAATAAATTCAAAATAAATATTCGTACAAGTGATATAATAAAACTCACATAAATATTTAAAGTTTGAGTGTACAAATCGTTTCAGTAGGTATTAATGATATTTTGTTTGTGTTATTCATATGAATTTAGAATTAGATGCATAATTAATAGTTTCACTAATAATAAAATTATTAGTCGTCTTACGATCTCAAATGATTAATAAAATTTCTCTAAAGATGTAATCGTAATGGATCAAGGTAAACTATAAACAAATAACCACTAGGAAGGTAGGATTATATTATTAAAATATTTGTAGTTCCTATTTCAAATAGGCATTGGCGTAGCAGGGTTCTGCTGCCCCTCTCTAGAAGAGCTAGAAGAGCGGTCGGTCACTGATAAAAAAGATTTTTCTTAATCGAAGCAATGTCACTAATTAACGACATGTGAAACGAATAAGAGAACACCTCCACTACTAATGTGAGATACTCATATAATATGTTAAAAACCACGATTAAAACAATAAAGTCTACGATATTCTTTGTCTGCCCCCCTTTATAGAGAATCCTGGCTACACTCTTGCAAATAGGTATTATAATACTCGTATGACCAATTTATGTAACATTTGTATGTTTTTAAAGTTTGAAAGCGCTGAGGTGGAACAATCTTATATGCCATAACAAATTGCAGGCATCATTTGAGTGGTAGCGGCCGAGGTTGGTGCTGAAGACTACTAGTAAGCTGGAGCTACCATTACTTTAACTGCCAAACTTTTTATTACGTGTGTTCATCTGATGTGGATAATCAATGAATTGAATACAACGAAGACAGTGAACATTTCGTTCATCGTACATAAAGCACGAATGAATATAAAATATTATTCAAAAGTCAAAGATGTTTTTTTTTTACAAGTATATAATTTTTTTGCATGATTATGTGACTGGATTTCTTACGGTTGGACCGATTTTGATGAACTTTTTTGTGTGTGTTCAAGTTGATTCGAGAATGGTTTAGATTCATAATTCGGTCAAGTACAATTTTTTTTTTAATTAACTTTTTATAGAATTAACCAAAAATATTGTACATCCAATGGCAATACGATAAATCTATTTTATTGTACCTACATTTAAAAAAATATACCTGCTATGAAAATAGTTCGGTCAAGTTGTGTCTTTTTTACCTTTGAATTAAAACAAGTTTGTTTCTATTAAATATAGCTTCTATATTCAACTTGATATTTTTTTATAAAAATTTTCATCAAAACGGTCCAGATTTTAACAATTTATTTAAAAAAATATGAAATATTCGGATTTAAGACGTGTGTATACAGGACTTCTGTCGGGTCCGCTAGTGTATTTATATTTTGTTACTGTAAGAGGTACTTATAAGTTTATTTATTTAAGCTTAAGTATTGTTTGACATAACTAATAAACAATAGCTGGTGTTTCAACCCCCCGATAAACCAATAAACTTATTGTTTATCTTACTCCCGGGAAAAGTTCATTGTTATGTAACTTTTATATCTAATATACAAGAAATAGTTAGTTTCTTTTAAAATAACAAATTACAAGTCCGGTTAAGTTTTGTTTCATAAATATTTTTAATACTACAACTGTTTTTATAAAATATATCTACGAGCCCCGATGCAAAATAGTTCGTTCAGTGTAAAATTTTCTCTGTGAGATTTTTAACTTCTTGTTTTTTGTGTATATATATATATATATATATATATATATATATATATATATATATATATATATATATATATATATATATATATATATAATATTAAGCAGTTCTACTATCGCATACTACCGCATCATATAAACTTTTTTAGCTTTTTAAATTTACAGATATTCTGTTTTAAATTCGAAGAAGTTATAACCAAGATATGTAGTTCGTTTAATTGTTAATCGATGCAAAAGAGTTCGTCTATCGGTGAGTTAAATAAGATTATTCCTTCTTTGTACAATTATGTTGCATAATTTAAAATTGTAAAATAATTCTGTGTCATTTGTCAAGTGACACATTATAAATTCTGAAAATTTCAGTTATTTTCATTAATTTTCAAATAACAATGGATCGTGGCAAACCCGTGTGTGAAGAGCTTCGAAAGCGAATAGTTTGTGGGATCGATGCTGGCAAATCAAGTTACCAAATATCTAAAGACTTGATACTTCCCAGGTCTACAGTCCAATCTATCATTCAGGACTATAAAAAGAATAGAACGACTTCTCGTTTGAAGAAAACTGGTCGACCACGCATCACAAGTGCAGCAGAAAACAGAATCCTGAAGAAAATTATCAAAAATAATCGTAGTGCTCGAGCTGGAGAAGTCTCAGTTGATACTTGCAACAGATTCCTAAAAAGAATGGGTTACGGATTTTACACCGCTAATGAGAAACCACTGTTGACTGCTGTACAAAAGAAAAAGATCTCGTGATCATTTAAAGTGGACTTCCGATCAGTGGCGTAGTATAATTTGGAGTGACGAGTCCAAATTTGAAGTGACAGTCGGCGATGAAAGGAAAAAAGTGATTCGGAACAAAAATGAAGCATTTCATACTGATTGTCTCAAACGCAAAGTGAAGTTTCCGGCGTCTCTTATGATATGGGGCTGAATGTCTGTACAGGTTGTTGGTGGTATGCAGTTTGTGGATGGTTCTACCAATGCTGCAAGGTATCAATACGTTTTGGAAGAGAATTTACTGCCCTCTATTCCGTCACTCAAGCATCAAGATTCCTTCATTTTTCAACAGGATGGTGTTTCCTGCCATACTGCAAGGACACAAAAGACGTGGCTACTGGCGAAAAGCATCCCTACAATCGAATGGCCATCTAACAGCCCGGACTTGTCGCCGATCGAAATCCTATGATAGGAAATGAAAAAAGTTCTGCGTAAAAATCCATCAAGATCGAAGATCGACTTAAGGTTAAACTCTTGGCTGTTTGGGAGTCAATTGTGCAGCGTTGGTAGCAAACATGCCTCTTCGTATTAAAGCTGTCATTGAGAGCAAAGGCGACGTAACTAAGTGGTAGACGAACTATTTTGCGTGAGTGATAAGAATAGACGAATACTTTTGCGTTATGTTTTTTAGAATATTTTCTTAATTTTTTTTTAATGTTATTTAAAGTCATGAAAGAATTTCAGTTATGTTAACATAAACTTTAAAATGTTACTCAAATTGCGGTTCTTATTTATTTTACCAATATTTACTTTCCATATTTTACGCTTTGCACTACTTTCCATACTAGACAAACTATTTTACATCGGGGCTCGTATACTTAGGGCGCTTGTGCACTACACGGAATTTTACTGCCCGGCAGTCCGATTTTTTACGGTCCGATTTGGCAATGAAAAACGCGAATAAGCGTTTGTGCACTACACGGAATTTTACTGTTCGGTCATAACCTTGCGAATTTTATATCACTGAAAAGATAAGAGATTTTAGACTAGTTATTTAACATAATTATTCTAATATAGTGTTTTGTGATAGAATATAATTTATTAAACAATTATTTTATAGTTTAATTTAAAAAAAAAAACTGCAGATACGTATAGCGCCATCTTGTATATCAATAAGATACCGGTAGTTTTGAATCCAATGAAACAAATCAATAACTAATCACGCTCAAACGAGATGGCGCTTAGAAGTAATTTCCTTTAAGATTATAATGTACGAGTAAATAATAATAAAATATTTGTATAAAGACTTAACTGTGCATAAATATGTAAATAAGCTAGGATTTAGAACGTTTTGGTAAATAACATTATAATAGACAAATCGTAGTTATGAAAATATATGTATATATATATATATATATATAACATGTATAAATGTACATGTTTATTTATTTATTCGAATATTAACTAATAAAATACAATCAATTTATTGATAAATGTTTCTTAAATATAGCACTTATTTATTTTGTATTTTATTATTATTTATTTTTTAAGACTCAAAAAAAACGGTCCGGAATGGGGTAAAATGTCGGACGGTAAAAATACGGATAGTGCACAAACGCTCTATACATTTATATGGCATGCCATATCGGACCATAAAAAATCGGACTGCCGGACAGTAAAATTCTGTGTAGTGCAAAAGCGCCCTTAAGCCAATAGATTAGGAATATTGACAAACAAACCTTTGCATTAGAAAATAATCTTATTATAATAATTATATTATTTAATATTTATACACAGTAGTACAAGCGACGTAATACTTGAAATAAACGAGACAGGGAAATAGTTATAGGGGTAAAATTTGCTTGAAAGAAAGAAAGAAAGAAAAAACATTTATTGGAACACACAAGAGACAACAGCAAAAAGTTTAAATCGACAATAAAAACTAACATGCACATAATACTGTCACAATTCTTAAACCATCGTGGGCCTCAGGAATGCGCCAAATGGTTCAGTTCGGCATATGTCAAATTGCCATAGTAAAATGGTACCTGACACCGGTTTTCAACCAAACCATAGGACGAGTGCGTCATAGATGTCAGTTGCCCACGAACGATAAACCATTATATCTAAATAAAGAATAAATGCCATCAAAAACATAACTTGTAAAAAGAAACCAAGTCTCGCAACTCACTTCTTCTTCCGTAAAAAGTTGTGAGATCCATGTAATACCAAGTCGGCTAATTTATTCAAACCCTACTTAAGGGTTCTTCTGTTTTAAGTTATTACGTTAGTAGCTCGGTAGATAATTCTCATTCGAATTATGTAAAAAAATAGGTAAATATTAATAAACTTTTAAGTAAAGTTACTCAATAATTATCTAATTATTTACCCTTCGTCTGGACACCCTAGCAGCTAGCTGCACTTTCGACACAAAACAGTACGTCTACCATGAGTTTTTGTTACAAGCGCACATGACATAACTACGGTAGTAAACGTAGAAACGCAATAGTAATGACAGTATCCGCGAGAGGCGCTGCTCAACTTTCCATACAAATTGTCTACTACACTCGCTAGCGTGTATTGTGAACTATCGTCTCTGGAAACTCATGGTAGACGTACTGGTAGTTTACCAACGTCCAAACGCTGCCACGTGTTAACAGGCTAGCAGGATAAACGAGCATGATCCAGTCCCCCTTAATACTAAGATAACTAAGATATTTTAGTATTAAGGGGGATAATAAAATACTAAGATATTTTACTCGTTTAAACAACAAATTTGTTGACTAAGTAAATGATGTGAACTTTGGCAATTTTTTAGCTAACCTAACAACATCATATCAATATTAAAAATTTTTGATGTTTTAAATAAATAGACTGACTTGGCAATCGCACTAAACAATCTAATTTAATATAATATTCCTATGTGTTACTTCTTAGATACATTGTTTTCATGCGATTGCCAAGTCAATCTATTTATTTAAAACATCAAAGATTTTTAATATTGATATGATCACTATACGATGTTGTTAGGTTAGCTACTAACGTAATAACTTAAAACAGAAAAACCCTTAAGTAGGGTTTGAATAAATTAGCCGACTTGGTATTACATGGATCTCACAACTTTTTACGGAAGAAGAAGTGAGTTGCGAGACTTGGTTTCTTTTTACAAGTTATGTTTTTGATGGCATCTCATTTCTTTTTGTAGACAGTCCTACTTATTTTCCTTTCCGGTGTCTTCTACTTCTTTAATATCAACAACGTATTTTCTTAAAGCCTTCGCTAGGTCTAATGAGCTTTTCTTATTTTTGTAGATATTCTTCCTCTTTTTCTTTTCCGATACGACACAGATATATAATTTGATTGTCATGTCATACATATTGTGATCTCAAGTTGACAACTTGAAATACTTGACAAGAGAGATGAATGAAGTATGTTTAGCCGGAAACAGTGTTCATTTAATTAAAAGTCTAAAAACGGATTTTATCGCGTTTATTTAAAGTTACTGTTTAACAATTTAATTTAAATTATTTCCCGACGTTTCGGACCCTTTACAGCGTCCATGATCTCGGGGGACTGAGGTGGTGGGTGTCCGAATAATAATTTATTATTCGGACACCTCGGGAAATAATTTAAATTAAATTGTTAAACAGTAACTTTAAAAAAACGCGATAAAATCCGTTTTTAGACTTTTAATTAAATGAATAAAATTCGCGTAAATATAAGAGAACAGTACGGAAACAGTGTTGTCAGATTGCTGTCGATTTTTTACACCTAAACTTCCACTAAAATAAACTTTTAAAAAATATTTAAAAAAGTGGATATATACTTATGTACGTACGTAAAAAGTTATACTTATAATAAGACGATGCGCAGAGTTAATGGTTGGTGCGCGCCATCTGTAATGAGACCCTGAAAACCTACTAAAACAAAGTACTCGTCAAGACGAATCAATGGAGCCGAAACTCGATGGGGTTGCGTCGTTTCATTACAGAGTTCCTATGACCACCTTCTAGCTACATCATCAAACCCTGGTTACCATTGAAAGACAAACTACTCGTCTAGAGGATTCAAACGAGCCCGAACTCGATGAGGCTGTGTCGTTTCATTGCGAAGTTCTTATGACTGCGTTCCAACTCCATTATCAGATTAGACCCTGATAACTATCTAAAAATAAAGTACACGTCAAGACAAATCAAACGAGCCAAAATTCGATGGGGTTTCGACGTTTCATTACAGAGTTCCTATGATCACCTTCCAGCTCCATCATCAGACCCTGGTTATCTTTGAAATACAAACTACTCCTCAAGACAATTCAATCGAGCCCGAACTCGATGGGGTTGCGTCGTTTCATTACAGAGTTCCTATGACCACCTTTCAGCTCCATCACCAGACCCTGGTTACCATGAAAGACAAACTACTCGTCAAGATGATCAAAACGAGCCAGAACTCGATGATGTTTCGTCGTTTCATTGCGAAGTTCCTTTGCCTGCCTTCTAGCTCCATCAACAGATCAGACCCTGGTAGCCATCTAAAAATTAAGTACTCATCAAGACGAATCAACGAGCCTAAATTAGTTGGGGTTGCGTCGTTTCATTACAGAGTTCCTACGACCACCTTCCAGCTCCATCATCAGACCCTGGTTAGCATTGGAAGATAAATTACTCGTCAAGACGATTCAAACGAGCCCGAACTCGATGAGGTTGTGTCGTTTTATTGCAAAGTTCCTATTGCCACCTCTCAGCTCCATCATCAAATCAGACCCTGGTAACCGTCTTGAAACAAAATACTTCTCAAGCCGAATTAAACGAGCTGAAACTCGATGGGGTTGCATCGTTTCATTACTGACTTCCTTTGACCACCTTTTAGCTACATCAGCAGACCCTGGTTACCATTGAAAGATAAACTACTGGTCAAGAGAATTCAAACGAGCCCGAACTCGATGAGGTTGTTTAGTTTCATTGCGAAGTTCCTATTGCCACCTTACAGCTCCATCATTCGATCAAACCCTGGTAACCATCTAAAAACAAAGTACTCGTCAAGGCGAATAAAACGAGCTGAAACTCGATGGGGTTGCGTAGTTTTCATTAGGGAGTTCCTATGACCACATTCCAGCTCCATCACCAGACCCTGGTTACCATTGAAAGACAAACTACTCATCAAGACGATCCAAACGAGCCCGAACTCGATGAGTTTGTGTCGTTTCATTGCGAAGTTCCTATAGCCACCTTCCAGCTCTATTATCAGATCAGACCCTGGTAACCATTTCAAAACAAAGTATTCGTTAAGACAAACTAAACGAGCCAAAACTCAATGGGGTTGCGTCGTTTCATTACTGAGTTCCTATGACCACATTCCAACTTCATCACCAGACCCTGGTCACCATTGAAAGACAAACTTACTCGTCTAGAGTACTCAAACGGGCCCAAAATCCTTCCTTTGGCTACCTTCTAGCTCCTCCATCAAACCAGCACCATGTAATCATAATATTGCGTTGTCACATGATTTACTATTATTTTGGATCAAATTTAATTTGTAAGATTTGATGACAAACATCGAGACAGGTGAAACAAAATAAAAGCTTGTAAAAAGTGAGTTAACACATCCAGCGCAATGAAGTAAGTTAGCGCAATTGCGCGGCGCCTACTACTTAGCTTTATGTTGTCGGTTTTTTGTCACAGAGTGCACGCGCATCGTATAAAAATTTACTCTCATCAAGAAGTTATAGCTTTAAAATACAAAAGTTATTTTGAGTCCTTATTTTCTATATTTATTTTTATTTATTTAATGTTAATATACATTAATTAACAGTTATTGCTGTTATGACTCACTTAATCAATCAGGTGCATTCTAATAATGACAATTATATGAACTCAAAAATGATGACCACGCTGGCGAAATGGTGCGCGCTGTTGTATATTAAGCGGGAGATCCCGGGTTCAATCCCCGGCAGAGTAAATTTTCTTTCTCTGATCTGCTTTGGTGGGAGTCTTTGATAGTGGCTAGTTACCACCCTATCGGCAAAGACGTGCCGCCAAGCGATTGAGCGTTTTGCTACAATGCAGTGTAGAAACCGATTAGAGGGATAGGTTTAATATAGCTGCCAACTGAATAAAATAAAATAACTTACGTACGGGAAGCATGGGAGCCGTGGAGCGGGCAAACTACCTCAGCCAGTCGCGGTTATGATTTATTAGTGTTCTTTAATACTTTGCGTGATTTTGGTACAGCTACATAAGACGTGTCCCATTCTTGCTTTTTCATTCCGTTGACCATTTTACAGGTTACTTTTGAAGATAATTATATCTAGGTAGCTATCTACACCTATTATTCCACTATATTATACTTGTACAGGTACACTGATTCATTCACTGCAAATGTAACTTTGTAATCCTATATATTTATATGGGATTACAAAGTTATTTATGCAGTTGGTGTATCTAGAAAACTGGACCGAAATTGCAAAATATTTGAATTTTTCCTTGGTTTATATACTAAACACTAATGTTATTCTAAATTTGAAGCTTCTATGTCTGCTAGAAGTGCCTTAGAGTTTTGATGATCGGTCAGTCAGTGAGTGACAAAATTCGAAACTTTGGCTAATTATAATTCTTAAACTACTGGTTCAAATTGAATGAAATTTGAAATATACCGTGTTTACACAATGCCTGCTTGGGTATTGAAAATTCAGACTTCTATACCCTGTACAAGTTAGCTTGATCTTTTTGACACATGTAAATTTTCTGGTAGACATAACTTTGAAATGACGAATATATTATTTTCTTAATTTAAATGATTTTAAAAATTGTAAAAATATTAAAAAAATACATATAACACAAAAGTCCCTAAAGATTCAAGCGTCGTCCGAAAATTTTAAGGCTTTTCATTGCTTCAAAGTAAAATTTAAATAGGAACACTGAAAATAATAGACGCTTGTACAATGTTACATCGGTGGGTCGGATTTTTGTTTCGACCGTTGTAACATTGTACAAGCGTCTATTATTTTCAGTGTTCCTATTTAAATTTTACTTTGAAGCAATGAAAAGCCTTAAAATTTTCGGACGACGCTTGAATCTTTAGGGACTTTTGTGTTATATATATATTTTTACAATTTTTAAAATCATTTAAATGAAGAAAATAATATGTTCGTCATTGCAAAGTTATGTCGATCAGAAAAATTTACATCTGTCAAAAAGATCATGCTAACTTGAACAGGGTATAGTTTTATCCACAACGAAGTTATAGGGGGTCGAAAATGGCCTAAGTTGCTTCGAGAAAAGGATAGTACGGCCGTGCCATTTTTTTTTTTTGCTCGACTTGGCGGAGGCACTGCCGTGCCTCCAGATAAATAAAAAACAAACGTAATGTAACAATTCAGAAACTACACAACCACCACCGTAAATACATACACAGTTATACCACCACCACACACATAAATACGTATTATTTCTACATACTCAGAAATGGCTAAATAGCCATAAAACCGCCTGTTGTACTACGACTTCCGCTACTGCTTGTTAACGTGGTTATAACTAATTTCCTAATGAATGATTTCTAAATAGTTTCATAAATATTGAAGTCAGCAAAAATTTTATAATATGGCGTACGCTGCCTGAACGGTTTGAAATAAAGGAATAAAATCTACTGCAAAAATATTAATTACTTTTAGCTTTACAAAAAAGTCCGCGACACTATATATATATATAAGCCAAAAAATTGTGGTTTTTATGTTAAAAGTAAAATAAATTTTACAAGATAAAGTTTGGATACAGGTTTCACGTATACTTTACAAATTCTTATATAAAAAAAGTTAAAACAAAATCTATTGCACACACAAGCGGTACATTGGAAGGAAAAATATTATGAACTATACAGAGTGCAAAGGCGGTTATTATAAATGTTTTCACACAATACAAACACGGACTACATAGGAAATAACAAATACAAAATTAGTACTATAACAAGCAGCAATAGCCTTTAAATATATTTATTTATTTATTCAGAAGTCAACACCAACAAGTAGTACAATACACAATCAATACAATACACAATCAGTACAAATACAAAATTAATAAAGTAAACATCGGTATCTGTATCAAACATCTAGATAATTGCCTACTTCATTACAGGTGTTCATAAGTAACTAATAATATCGTCAACATCGAAATAAGTCAAATTAAAAATTGTCCATATAGCATACAGTAATGATTATTCTAGATTAAATTGAAAAATTAATGTCAGAAACTAAATTATGAAAAGTAAAAAAAATAAATCTAAAGTCAAAAACATTTAAGAAAAATATAATAAAGTTAGCATCATCGGTATTTAGCAGATCGCCCAATTATTTACAGGTGTTCGTAAATTACTTAAAACATTAAAAATGTAAAATAAACCAATCGAACAACCGACCATGTAACAAACAGTAACAATTCAAAATACACATCAATATAAATATTCAAAATAAAATCTTACATTAATGTCAGAGACCGATATATAAAAAAAAAGTCAAAAACGTCTATAGTTTGTTAACGTTGAGTGTGAATGTGTATAAATACAATTTTACAAAATAAATTAATTCAAATTAAGCTAGGTTATAAACTATAAAATTGTCAAATTATATACACACTGGCATATTTAGCGGAACATAAAAAAAGGTTTGATATCAGTATCATATAAGGTTGCTGACTGGTTTATACGTCATTTAATTTAAAAAGAAATAATTTCAAATTAAGAAAACAATTGAACATCACATTTTATGTAATTGTTTTAATTTTATTCAAATACATCTTATCTGGAGCGAACTTCGAGTATTTTCCTTCTGAGTTTAATTTAACATTTCATTGAAATACTGCTTTTTGTTAGTTTTTTTTTAATCGCGTATGTTTTTGGAGTTGAGGACTGAATTATGCCTGACTTAGCCCCAACGGAGATTGCCAGGGCACTCGATATGCGAAGAAGTGGTCAAACCTACAGAGTAATATCCAAAGATCTTCGTCGACCAGTTTCAACGATCCATCGCAGTATTCAACGGTTCAGGGAGACCGGTACTTATGTGAGAAGAGCAGGACAAGGCAGAAAAAGATGCACTTCGAGTAGGGATGATCCTTTCATGGAGTAAGGTATTGTTAAGTGATGAGTGCAGAATTCTATTAAATCAAATTGACGGCAGGCAAAGAATATACAGACGCAAAGGAGAACGATACATTCAGACAAATTTTGAAACTACAGGTGCATACGTTGGTGGATCAATAATGGTTTGGGCGGGCATTTGTTTAGGAGCTCGCACAGACTTGGTAGTAATTGACAGAGGGAGTCTGACTGCAGACCGCTATATCAGAGAAATTTTAGAAGAAAATGTCGTACCGTTTGCCCCATATATCGGTGACGATTTTGTTTTTATGCAGGATAATGCTCGGCTGCATACCGCTCGGGTAACTCAAGCTTATCTTAATGATATGAATATCACTGTTATGGAGTGGCCGGCGAGATCACCGGATATGAACCCAATAGAGCACGTTTGGGATTTCCTGAAAAGAAAAGTTAAGTCCAGAATTCCAGCTCCTGCCAACGTGGGTGAACTGCGAATCGTCGTAGTTGAGGAATGGCGGAGACTATCCCAGGAAACCATCGATAACATCATTCTCAGTATGCCTAGACGGATAGAAACTTTAATAAGAGCACGTGGAGGAAATACGCGATATTAATCACCATTTTTCTAACTTAATTAATTGTTATTTTAATAGTAAGTTTAATTTAACATTTCATTGAAATACTGCTTTTTGTTAGTTTTTTTTTAATCGCGTATGTTTTTGGAGTTGAGGACTGAATTATGCCTGACTTAGCCCCAACGGAGATTGCCAGGGCACTCGATATGCGAAGAAGTGGTCAAACCTACAGAGTAATATCCAAAGATCTTCGTCGACCAGTTTCAACGATCCATCGCAGTATTCAACGGTTCAGGGAGACCGGTACTTATGTGAGAAGAGCAGGACAAGGCAGAAAAAGATGCACTTCGAGTAGGGATGATCCTTTCATGGAGTAAGGTATTGTTAAGTGATGAGTGCAGAATTCTATTAAATCAAATTGACGGCAGGCAAAGAATATACAGACGCAAAGGAGAACGATACATTCAGACAAATTTTGAAACTACAGGTGCATACGTTGGTGGATCAATAATGGTTTGGGCGGGCATTTGTTTAGGAGCTCGCACAGACTTGGTAGTAATTGACAGAGGGAGTCTGACTGCAGACCGCTATATCAGAGAAATTTTAGAAGAAAATGTCGTACCGTTTGCCCCATATATCGGTGACGATTTTGTTTTTATGCAGGATAATGCTCGGCTGCATACCGCTCGGGTAACTCAAGCTTATCTTAATGATATGAATATCACTGTTATGGAGTGGCCGGCGAGATCACCGGATATGAACCCAATAGAGCACGTTTGGGATTTCCTGAAAAGAAAAGTTAAGTCCAGAATTCCAGCTCCTGCCAACGTGGGTGAACTGCGAATCGTCGTAGTTGAGGAATGGCGGAGACTATCCCAGGAAACCATCGATAACATCATTCTCAGTATGCCTAGACGGATAGAAACTTTAATAAGAGCACGTGGAGGAAATACGCGATATTAATCACCATTTTTCTAACTTAATTAATTGTTATTTTAATATTAATTTTCACTTTTCCCGGTTACATGAAAAGTTCAAAAATGTACCATTTTTCACAAATAGCCTTTATTCGCAAAATTTGTTCTTAATGTGATCTCATTTTAAGTAAAACAAATGAAACTTTAAATAACAAAAGAAGTGTAGTAAGTAGATTTTAAAATAAAACCATATTTTTTTAATTATGGATCTTTTTTTTGTGTTCCGCTATATATGCGTGTTTAATTTTGGAAATATTCAGATTTAAGTAATATGAAGTATGATGATGTATGTAATACATATTTAAATAACTAAATAAATAATATAATGTATATACAGAATGAATGGTGAGTTACTATCAATATTTAATGAGAATACTCGGTAGATAATTCTCATTCGAATTATGTAAAAAAATAGGTAAATATTAATAAACTTTTAAGTAAAGTTACTCAATAATTATCTAATTATTTACCCTTCGTCTGGACACCCTAGCAGCTAGCTGCACTTTCGACACAAAACAGTACGTCTACCATGAGTTTTTGTTACAAGCGCACATGACATAACTACGGTAGTAAACGTAGAAACGCAATAGTAATGACAGTATCCGCGAGAGGCGCTGCTCAACTTTCCATACAAATTGTCTACTACACTCGCTAGCGTGTATTGTGAACTATCGTCTCTGGAAACTCATGGTAGACGTACTGGTAGTTTACCAACGTCCAAACGCCGCCACGTGTTAACAGGCTAGCAGGATAAACGAGCATGATCCAGTCCCCCTTAATACTAAGATAACTAAGATATTTTAGTATTAAGGGGGATAATAAAATACTAAGATATTTTACTCGTTTAAACAACAAATTTGTTGACTAAGTAAATGATGTGAACTTTGGCAATTTTTAGATGTGAACAAGCGGCACAGTACAACACCTGTGCACGTGCCGCCAGCATGACTGGAAAAGTGTCAACGCTTCATTTATTTGAATTGAAATTTATGAAAATTTGGTCAACAATGAAGTACCTATTTTTTTTACATAATTCGAATGAGAATCATGTACCGAGTATTCTTCTTAAATATTGATAATGACTCACGAGTCATTCTGTATAAAATAATAAAACAAGTCTGTATAAGTTCATAACTTGTATATTGTTACCAATCAAGTATATTCAAATAAATAAATTGACTTTTAGTACATTTTATACGTTTTAAAATACGAATCTTACATTTTAAAAATTTATCAACTCGGGGGTTTGGAGAGTCCGATTGTCAAAATTTTATTTTATTACGTTGGTACCTATATTACATGCCTTACAGTTGGTACATGCTCTTGAAGTATAATAAAAATTTCTCCTATATTTGCATTGTTTGTTTACAGGTTTACTTTGTCTGTGACAGCCGCTAAGATTAGGCATGTTGTTATGAGCTCGGCGATTTTCGTTGATGTTAAAAGAAATGCTTTGTCGGCGCAATACAACTTTCTACGGATAAATGTTAAAGACGAAAAAACTGTAAGGGTCTTGAGACCCTTCTTGTTTGCTAATAAAAAATTTTGCTAGTAAAGTGAAAAGAAAAGCATTTTCCTTTAAAATGTCTTTCAGTAAAGCTCATATTGATGATTTATTTCATTTTAAAACTACGGAGATCGTAATTTAAGACACGCGATTTTGACTTCATTCTTAACAAACAACGTAATCAACGTAGGAAGAACTTGAAAAATCGTTCATGGAAATGATATTAAAGCATTCAGACAATCGAATAAAGTTTATCGACAAATTAGATTTTGAAAGACCTTAGGCTTGCTTATTATAAGAAAAAAACTGGATGTCTGTAAAGTCGGTTTACGGGCGATAATTTTACGTGATAACGTAAAAAAAAAACATTGAAAAAACGCCGTCATTCATCGATTTACAAAACGTTATCACGTCAAAACAAAAATTATGATGACGATGGCTAATAAAAAACTAAACTATGTACCACTAAAAATTATTAATGCATAAAATTTTCAGTTACTTAATATTTTATGAAATTTCAAGACGTATTTACAGACATACGCAGACAAACTTTTAGGTTTGTTTTAGTATAATTGGACGTAAAGCCGATCGTTAACCGGAAAGGGTACGATGTATGTATTTTTTTATAAATGTTATTCTAAAAAGTTCTAAGTATCGATATACGCATCAACTAAAAATAAAGAGTATATTTGTAAAAAAAAAACTTGTTTCAATAAAACATAATAACATGAAACTATTTAAAACCAAAAATTACATAAAAATATTCTACTCAGTTTTACGAGTAGGTACTCTCACGACAACGACGAAATTAATGATGCCTCACAATGTAGTAATATTGTACCTAATGTTTTTACAAAGGTTATCAATTATCAGGTTACGCAGTATCAATACTGCGCGTTAGAATTTTTATTAAAACATACACCTTTTTTTACGATGTACCTATTACTTTTACGACATCCTTTTGTCCTATTCGGTGTTGAATAAACATAATGAATGAACTTGACACGTGATCCTTAAACGTTTTAAAAATAAAATTCTAAGAATTATTTTGATTCATAAGAAAATAAAATATAGCAATTGAATAATAACAATACATTATAAATTATTATAATAATAACAATACATTTATATCGAATGTATTTTCAACAGAAGACTAGAGAATTTTAAAACACCTTTGTGAAAGAAAAATTTTTTTAAAAGTAAAGAAAATTTACAAAAATACATAATTTATTTTTCATTTATAAGCAATATAAGTAGAAATAATGAAAATAATTACATCAGTATTTTTATACCTATTTCGTCTTCTATATGTATTATGTATATTGAAAACGCCCCCGCGCCAAATGCTAAAGAAACAATGAAACTGAAAACTGAAAGAGTGACGATAGGTGGCTATTTACCTAAACCACAAATGATTGATAAAATAAAAAAGTAAGCCTTTTGTAAGTTGTAAAGGTCCATTGAGAATTACTCTGAGGTAATTTTCATACCACTTACCAAACCGATGGCTTTCGATCAGGCTTGGTACAACTGCCTTATTAGCAAACTTCCGGCTTATGGGATTTCCGCTGGCTTATCAAACTGGAAATTCTGAGGGAACAATCTTTTAGACCGGTCGTAATTCAAGTTTTCACAAAAACTTTCGTAAGTTCGTTCAAACATATTAAGACAATTATATTATACGAGTGTGTTAAAACGTTTGAATGTTTTTTTATTAAATTCAACGACCGAAATAGCGGGCAAAATCTAGTATTTTACATATTTATACTCTTGAAATGACGATAAATAATAATAAAAGACTGAAGCAGCTGAAAATATGCGGTAAGTGGCGTAATATATATTAACACCTCTAATTGTATTACTTTAATTGTTCTCGGAAGGAATAATCTTGTAACAACGCCTCCTACGTGCAAGTGCAAAAATATAACTCAACGAGAGAAATTTACATGCTATGAAGTTTGTAACTTTAACATTACTCAAAGGAGATATTTAAAATTTTAAAATACAGTAGGTACTTGAATATCGTAAAACTTTGTCCCAATTCACCTCTTAGACGAGGGATAAAAAAAATATCAAAATGTTTTTTGCGGCCTAAGTAAACCACATTATTTTAATTTTAGGTTCATATTATGGTAGTTTTTAAATTTTAGGCTTATAATATATAATATATATATAAATATTTTTTTTATACAATCTGGTAATGATCAATCGTATTTTCGCGTGAATTTACGAAAGAAATGGACTTTAAAAGTGTTCGGTCAAAAACTCGTAAACCTTAAACATTATTATTTTCCATCTAAATTACAAGATTTATAGATAGCACTTTTATTTTCACTTGTTCAAGATTCAAATAAGCTGCAACGTAAGTGAGATATAATTTTTTTTTGACGCGATAACGTCTTATAAATCGATGAACTCCGGCTGCGCGCACGAAAAAGTATGACTCATCGTCATGTTCCGCGAGCAAGAGAGCGAAACGAGCGACAGAGAGGCACGATCAGCCTAAGCGTTCGGCTTGCGACGTATCTATCTCTCTTCAACTTCATCGTCAGATGCGTCCGAGTAGAAGAGAAAAATAATTTGAATTAACGAGTGAAAATAAATGTTAATTTATCGAAAAAATTGAAATTTTCAATTTACTCCTTTGTATTATATACAAAATAATGATATATCAATGATTGATAATTGAGTGATTCAATTCATAAAATTATGCAATTTTTCATCAATGTTTTCTTAGACGTTATCACGTTAAATAATCGTCCGTAAACTGACTTTACAGACAACCAGTTTTTCAATAGTTCAACAATTTATTAATGAGGCAGATTTAAAAAAAATGGGGGGATTAGGGTTGAGCTACGGTGTGTAAAAAAAGGGTCATCTGTAATAAAATTAAACACTTGTATGTAAGTACCTAATTGGTTTTTATGTAGGTTTGAACAATATTTATTAGAAACTAGCAAACCCGGCGAACTCCATTTCGCCACCAGATGGCTTCGTTTTTTGTAACATTTCGTTTGATATATATTGGTTTGTAGTACGAGCTATGTATCAGAGATGGCGCTGTATGTGAAAAATGATTTTCCCTGTTTTCCTGCTTTTCTGTTGAAATTTTTCCTGAATTTTGTTTGCTACAAACCTCACGGAGCCCGAGACCTTTCCAACGAATGCAAAACCGTGGAAATCGGTTCGTGCGTTCTGGAATTATAGCGTCAGGAAGGAAAACCCGACTTATTTTTATATTATAGATAATTATTTTTATATTATTTAATACGCTCAAAAAAGGGTGTATGTATGTCAGTGGAAAAGTGGAGGTGCACGCCGATTATTCTTTTTCACTTCACTAGTGCGCTAATACATACTGTTAATAATTTGCAAATTTTATTCATCTTCAGCTTAATTGAAACAGCTATAATGTCACAGATTCACACGATAGTGCGAATGGTGGCTTTAAAATGAACCGTTAAGTTAATTAACAAGCAGTCTTAATATTATATCATGACTGGTATTTAACTTTGTGGGATATATTATTAGAGATTAAAAAAAGAGACACTTATACTATAGATGTTACATCATTATGAAAATTTGGATATTGTGGCAAGATGTAGAGTTTTTGGTTTATATTTAAGTTTTACTAACTTATTAGGTTTTTCGAGTATGTATGTTTAATATATTGGTGCGCATTTATTTTATTATATATAATAAAACTTATAAAAAAAGATTATAAAATTACTCAAACTCTCAGCTGTGGTTTTTTTGACGGCTAAGAAACCAGTAAAATGTTCTTCAATTGCAGCTGTATTTGTATTTAAAAAAATCTTATAAAAATTGAAAGTTGCTCAACACGAGAAACGTCGCAACTAGATCAAGAATAATCGAGTAATATTTATTATTTATTCAACAATTTGAGTCTTCACATGACTTGACATTAATCGTATGAGCTCATTTTGAATATTTATTCCATATAGTGGTAATTGATCGTCTTATCTTTTGCTTGTTTTAGGTGAAATTTTAGCACGGGATCAAATCGGGCTATTAAATTTACTAAATTTATAAAGTTGCCGCTTGTCTCACTTGAATCTGAGCCAGATGTTAACTTGTCTTTACGACCCCTGAAGGCCAAATTATGAAATGCTATAAAATTTACAATTGCGAGAAATCTTTCTAAAATATCTCTCCAACGTTAGATGAGCAAAATATTATGTCCCGACTCCCGAGCTGACCCGAGTACAATGCGATTAAAAAACCGATCTTCAAGTGAGACGTGATATTCAAGTTCTACATAATAAATTGTTCAATCATGTTTTGAATAAATGATTTATTTAACTAACTTTATTTTAATTTACCGCTATGTTATAACCGAAATTAATAACTAAGGATCAAAATCGTTTCAAATAAAAAAAAATGTATATATTTTTTTAATTTGCTTTGGTTGTTGCGCGAGGACCCTGCAAGGGCGAGGCTCCGGGCGATTGTCCTGTTCGCCACCCCCTAAGGCCGCCACTGGTTTTGAGTTTCTTTTATTTATTTTTTTCACACATACAAATGTCCTCTCCTTTACGTCCAAAGGTAGAAAACGCTTTTAAGATTAAAGTTTTTTTTTTTTTTTTTTGTAAGATATGTTTATCTTTGTACCTACATCGCAATAAACTGATAAATAAATAAGTATGAAAAAAATACTGATTACGATATCCATCTGGAATCTGACTGAAATACAATATGAAAGGTTGTTTGTAAAAGATCGGTCAACAAGTGATACCTACGGCGGCCTTTTTGCATCTTTCGATACAATAATGTTACGTTACGACTTATTTGATTAAAAGTCTATACCGGATTTTATCGCGTTTATCAAAAACTTTACAGTTTAACAATATTTTAAATTAAATTATTTCCCGACGTTTCGGACCCTTTACAGCGTCCATGATCTCGGGGGACTGGACGCTGTAAAGGGTCCGAAACGTCGGGAAATAATTTAATTTAAAATATTGTTAAACTGTAAAGTTTTTAATAAACGCGATAAAATCCGGTATAGACTTTTAATCAAATGAGTAAAATTCGCGTAAATATAAGAGAACATTACGTTACGACTGTTATTCTACTGTTTTCGCATATTTACGCGAATTTTACACATTTTAATTAAAAGACTAAAACGGATTTTATCGCGTTTTTTGAAACTTTACAATTTGACGATTTTTTATTTTATTTCCCGACGTTTCGGATCCTTTACAGCGTCCATGGTCTCGGGGGACTGAGGTGATGGGTGTCCGAATAATAAATTAATTGTTACATACCCCGCTTTTATACAATGTATAGAGTTAATGTTAAAGAGTAATTAATGTCTTAATATTTATATTAGGTATTTTATTTTCAGTTAATGATGCAAAGTTTCGGATTCTAATAACATTTTTGAATAAAATTCTGAAATGTTCATTAATATTCCAATATTACAATATTACGAAATGGCCATTTATTTTGTTAATATCTGTTTCACGTGTCATTGTGATGGAGGGATATTGCACGACCTAATATGAATTTAAATGCAAGTTTTATATTATTACAATACAAAATAACACTAGTTTCGTTCAGATGAGGTTTGGACGTGTTCAAATGATTCTTAACTAGATTTTGTCACAACTGTTTAAAACTCGAGTTTTGTTCTAGAATCATTTTATGTGATTCATGGCTTACACGTGTACTGTAGGTACTTTGTAGTACTTTGATTTATGTAGTTTAATTGAGTTACGTATTACAGTTATTTTGTAGTGTATATTTTATTATTTTTCAAATTAATTTATAACATAAAGAAAATATTATGATAAATATTAGGCAGGCTTATTAGCTTAATTTTAAAAGGTGTCGGTGAGCATTCAAAGTTTCCCATTGAAATAACACGTAAAAAATCTTTTTTTCATTTAAATAACTTTTAAACCGTATCGGATATTTCTTTTTTACATCGCGGATTCTTGTAGAGCATAAAATTTCCTAAAAAATCTACCTGAGTCTGATTTTTTTTCAATTAAAAAATTCGTAAATATAAAAGCTTTGAAAAGTGAAAAAAATCAAAATTTGCAGTTTTAGTGTTATTTGATTATTAAAAAAAATAGATTTAAATAAAATAGTTAAAAAATATTTTTTATAATCTAGATTTGGCAAAAGAAAAATCATTATATTTAATAATTAATTTTTTATTGCATTTGAAATCATTTATACCTATACTCTTGTTAGCTCTAGAAATATTTTTAATACATTATGCTATAAAAAATTAATAAATATGAGAACTTTTTTCTTTGACAAAATAATATACATTATAAACGATATTTTTTTTATTTAAATCTAAGTTATTTTTTCCTGCCTTGCAAAGAATTTTTCTTCTCGGTATATACTCTTAGGTTCGTTTAAGCCCATAAACTCGATAGGTTAGCTTTTTGTGCTCAACCTATGAGTAACGATCGTTATAGAGACCCCTGGTCTGTGAACACTAATATCTACCTCAAGCGGGAATCGAACTCACAACCACCTGCATTGAGGCGACTACTTGCACCACTACACCAGAACGGTTGTCAACGGTTGCTCTGTGCAAGTATACGTATTTTAGTAGGTGTAGTACTTAATTACGTCTATGAAAGTTATGTAGATGCGTACTATGTTATGATTTATATAGTATTAAAGGATGGTTTAGTTTTTTCTTGATCACTCACCTGTTTTAACTCTTTCTTGATTGCTCGTGTTACGTCAATGTTTTTCTTCTTGAGTCGTTTCACGGCAACGATATTACCGCGATAAGTAGCTATAGTCGTGTGGGCTCGCCTCTTATCAACTTCTTGCGGTATTGAATTCTAGAAGAAAGAATTTTATATTAAAACATATTAAAGATGCTTTACTTTAAAAATCTTGTCGACGGGTAAAGAACCGGAATCTGTTGGATGGAGGCTACTTCTAACCGGTAGCTCTGGAGGTCAATGGGGGACACGTATGGAGTATGGCGTATACGTTCAACAGTGGACATCCAATGATTGATATGATGATGATGATGACGGTGAGTAAAGATAATTACTTCAATTGAAGAAAAGGTAAGATTACGTATTATCAAATTTCGACTAAGAAAGATTCTAATATCGTTAAACATTTAAGTGCTTCTTTTCCTTAAGCTAATGTTTTATGTTGACTGGCCCGTTGGTGCAGTTGGCAGTGAACATGATATCTGCTCCAGAATTTTGGGTTCGATTTTCGCATCTCCATCACGCTAGCAGAGCAAAGTTATCAAAATTGGATTTAAAAATTTTCAAAAGAAGCTGCTTTCGTAGGTGCTAATTAGGTGCCAAAACATAAAATTAGGTGCTCAACTTTTTTATTGAAATGTTTTATTATTAATATAAACTGCCTGCTAAAATACAAACTAGCAGACTTATATGAAATAATATTTAAATGAATAAAATAGATCATTAAAATTAAGTGCTTTTTAGGTGCTTTCGAGGTGTAAATACTTTAAATCGATCAGTTGAAAATGATAATAATAATATGAACATGATAATACTATATTCATTTTTTTACTTATTATTATTTATAATTTTTTTGTTACTATAAATAATTATTTTAAATGTATGTTTATGTTTACATTTGTTTTTTTTTTTTAATGTTTTACAATTTTACACCGTAAAAGGTTTTTGAAATGATTAATTAGTCGTTATATAGTTTATATAAACAAGTCCGCCTTTGTTGAAATATTTTACTGAAAAAAAATTATTGAATATATTATAATATTTTAAAGTACCTACGAATAACACTACAAATAAACAATAATTTTCATTTTTCAGAGGAACAAAAACAGTCTTATAATTTTAAAATTGTGTTTAATTAATTTAATTAAATTAATTTAATCCTTTTTAAGGTATAGGTATAGCATAATTGCTTAAGTTGTTATAATAGTCTTTAGGTTTCTTACACTTATCTACAGCTGAAAAATACATATAATTGAGAGAAAATTAAAAGCTAAGTAAGTAAATTCGAAACATACTTTCAATAAATATGTATAGATATATTTATTCTATATAAATAGAGATTATATTATTTCTTCTAGTACCTACTCAGATATTATTCATCGTATTATGAGCATTTAAGCGAAAACATCATTAATAATAATTTGTTTAGGAAAACTAAAACAAATAATAATCATGACTAATTTTCAACACTATGTGTGTTGTATAAAGTAGTACACTATGTCATGTTAAATAAAGTAGTACTCTAGAACAGTTTTATTTTAGTGGCATATTTAATAATTATAATTTTATATATTTAAAAATTAATATTTTGTAAAATTAAATACATAAGAAACGAATTTAGAAATTTTATTCAAATATATTGTTTTTTCTTTTTGTATGAATATTAATTTTATCTAGAATTCTCGGAATCATCTGATTTCTTGGATTGAAGTATTGATATTTCTTCTCTATGAAAGATACAGCACGATAATTAATGCTATGCTAATTATGTGAATTGCCTGCAAGGCTTCTTATGTTATTTTATAGTTGAAAACTATATGAAAATATCAACACATTTTATTATTTTTATTACAGTTATTTTGATATAATTTAAATATTTCACCAACTACTATTATCATAGTTTATCAAATATGTAATTAAAATAACCTTATTTCTAGAATATGAAATAAGATAAGTTTTAAGCAAATATAACTTCAAAATGTAGAAAAAAATATATCAAAAAAGGACATCAGATAGTTTTATGCTTCGTGGTCGTTAGAAAATAGAAACAATAATATTGTTAAAATTACATTTTATTTTTAATATCTAATGAATAATTTAAAGAATACGTATCTTTTATTAAACTAAAATCAGACGTATTATCATATTTCACGTTTTTCTCGTTAAATTTTCATTTGTTCGATCTATTGTATTTACACCTCGAAAGTACCTAAAAAACACTTAATTTCTAGGATTTTTTTTTTTCATTTAAGTATCATTTCATGTAACTCTACCAGCTCGATCTTTAGCAGGCAGTTCACAAAAAAAAAATCAGTATCAGCACCTAATTCTATGTTTTGGCACCTAAAAAGCACCTGGTTTTGAATTTTAAATTTTAAATCCAATTTTGATCAATTCGCTCTGCTAGCGTGATGAAGATGATTTTCGCCCCGATACATATTATGTTATATATATTATGTTATATATTATTTACAGATAAAAATTATGTCGTAACCGTTACCTAAAATAAGGTCATTAAGTTGCCTACCTAGCAGATGACGGTGTGTATTTGTTAAAAAAAAAAATTAATATACCACCAGTGTTGAATTTAAATATTGATATATTTGGTTTCAATTGATTATATCATAATTCCCATCTACTTAAAAATAAGACAATTTTCTTTACCAAAACTGATTTTTTAAATCCTTTCTACGACGTGTTCATTCATTTAAATAGAAAGATTTTATAACCCAAGGTATCATATAAAATGTCCAATGTTCACTAATCAGTATGTTTAACTGTATTTCATACAAACCTTATTAAAATTTGTTATGAATATCAAATCTTTTGCCTCTATCCTCCACAGTACAGAGGCTAGCTTCTGTTCGTATCTGTAATGGCGAACCAATAGTGCAGCAGCCAGGATTGCGGCAGCAGCAACAGCAGCCGCCGCTGACAACACTACGGGATCGTGAGGCAACGAACACTTCCTGCCATCAAACCCACAAGCCGGTTCTGCAACAGGTGGCTTTCCTCCTATCCAAGCTATCCTTGAGCCACCAACCAGTTTCTAAAAAATAAAAACAAATTTATATTGTCTAAATTGTTTTACTAGCATAAATGTGTCAGAAAATAATAATATCAGTTGCTGATAATATTTGTTTATGACATCCTGTTTACAAAATAAGATATTGTTTTGGTTATCAGGTAAATAATGTAATCAGGTAATAATGTAAATGCTGTAAACATTTCCAGTTACTATGTTGGATTAAACGAATGTATTTGATTCATCCAGTGTAAATATGTATGCGGATATTGAGATTAGAAAAGAGTTCTAAAATTACAAAAATCTTCGGTCGGTAGTACTTACTACATTACGCTAATATAGTCTAGAGAGTCTATTGCAGCTACATTTATAATTACAATAATATAGAAATCAATAATTTATATGTCGAATAATATTTAAAAATGCATGAAATCGGTAATATGAATAGCGCTATTTAAATAGTAGTGCATTACTGACGATACAATTCATTGTAACGATAATTCAATCATGACCTCATTTACTCACCATTGTTACTAATTCTTTTGCTATTAAATCGTATCTAAAATTATTTATTTATTTTACACTTTTTGTACACCACATTATACAAATAATAAAAAAAAATACAAAAATTCAAGACAGTTACAAGTTGTGTAGTATAAGGTATTTATATTATTTATTTGTGTATATATACCTAAAACAGGATTGAGTATTTATTTGAGAGATTTATTAGCTATTTATCTGAACTTACAGAAGTTTTAATTTAGTGGTAACCATATAGTCCTCTCGTCATTGTATCATCATCATATCAGCCATTGGATGTCCACGGCTGAACGTAGGCCTCCCCCATCGACCTCCAGAGCGACCGGTTCAAAGAAGCTTCCATCCAACGGCTTCCGGCGACTTTCCTCAAATCGTCTGTTCATCTCGCGGACGGCCGTCCAACGCTGCGCTTGCCGGTACATGGTCTCCACTCGAGAACCTTTCTGCTCCATCAGCCGTCAATTCTACGAGCTATGTGCTCTGCCCACTGTTACTTCAGCTTGAAAATCCGTTGGGCTATGTCAGCAACCTTTGTTCGTCTGCGAATCTCATCATTTCTTATTCGATATCGCAGAGCAATACCAAGCACAGCCCTTTTTGTTGCACGCTGTGGGACTTGGAGCTTATTTAAATTAACTATTGTTATTGTTATCGTACAAGCACTGCAACACTTTGATATACCGGTAATCAATGTGGCACCGCGCAAGTTTCGATCGAATCACGGGCTCGATCGGTCCCGATCGGGCTCGATGGGTCCCGATCGGGTCCGACCAGAGATCGAGCGTTACGAAGGGCTTTCTCATATTCGACAAACGCAAAGTACAATGCCCAATTATACTCTTCGCTCTTTTGTATAATCTGCCGCAGCGTATGTATTTGTTCTATGGTAATATACCCTTTTCAAAAAGCAGTCAGACGATTAGTCTTGATTCATAATGACCCTAGAGAACAGCTTATAAATGAGACTCAGAAGCGAAATGGGTCAGT
This sequence comes from Euphydryas editha, assembly GCA_036937285.1. Lineage (NCBI taxonomy): Eukaryota > Metazoa > Arthropoda > Insecta > Lepidoptera > Nymphalidae > Euphydryas > Euphydryas editha. The sequence continues at coordinate 18,974,981 of JAUPFZ010000008.1, read as the reverse complement.
AATTCTTTATCAAGGTATTATCGCTCACCACGCTTCTGTACCAGGCCTCCAGCGTTACACCCTTAAGCAAGATCGCATTAAAGAGCCTCTGAAGGATTTTAAGTACCGGTGTGCCACTCGATTTCAGAAGCTCTGACGTAATATCACCCTCGTCTGGTGCCATATTGTTTTTAAGCTGTTCCAGAGCTGTACTTATCTTGTGCAAGCTAATGTCCGGTCAGGATAATGTCGACTTAGCTCGGCTCGTGGATCTCCAGCCGAATTACAGACAGGTTGCTTGACCAAGGTATGCAGCTGTTCACCTGGAGTCCTCAGCGGCGGGACCAGCGACAGTGGACGCCATACGTCCCCATCTTCGTCACTGGGTCAGAAGGCGTCACAAGGTGCTGACCTTAAGGCTGACGTACGTACTTACTGGGCACGGGTGCTTTGGTAAATACGTGCACCAAATCGCGAGAAGGGAAGTCACCCCTGCCTGCCACGAGTGCGGTGCACCGATAGACACGGCGCGTCACACTCTCGAGGTGTGCAGCACTTGGGGGCCCCAGCACCATGCCTTGGTGCTTATTAAAGACAGGTATATCGTGTCTCAGAGATTTACCTATCCGTCTGTTGATCCGCGTTTAATAAGCGTCGCTCTTCCATAAGATTTTGAGTTTAGTCAGAGAGCTTTCGAGGGCCGCTTTTACGGCCGGCTCCCGACTGTATGAACAGTGTTCACCAACCTGTTGTTTATATCGTAAAAAAGACGCAATCGTCAAGGCAGACGAACGATTTTATAATTCAAGCTAAAAGTTCTCAGGGTTTTGGATATGTGCGTTAGAAGTTCGCAATGTAGACTTCATCAGGCGAGACCGTTCCAATTTAACACTGATATTCAGTGTCAGTCATAAAATATATGTCGTCTGGTGGTCATGATGAAGTCAATTTCACTGCTAGTGGAACCATCAGGGCTCATCCAGATTCATTTCCTATGAGGCGGCTTCTGTAAGAAAGAGTTCATCATAAAGAGTCCCTTCTTCTTTTAAAAATTGGCCAGCCTCTGACCCCTGGGGTTCCGTTGTTCATATGCAAATTGTCCTACCCTCGGCTCATAGTCTCGTCTTTTGCCTATCTTCACGCAAAAATCCCCCATAACAACGCCTTTATTTAATTTTAAACTCCCAAACTTTGATTGAGATTTGATTTCTTTTCTTATACATGTTAAGTAATAACATATTATGTTCAAACCAAACAAAAACCAATTGAACAATCTTACATGATTTTATGTTTGACAATAAGAAACTTCCATACAAACTTTCGTCCCCTATTTCAACCCCTTTTACCCTTATTTTCGCGACAAAAAGTATCCTATGTCCTTTCCTAAGTTCAGTTCTATCTTCATACCAAATTTCATCAAAATCGGTTCAGTGGTTTAGGCGTGAAAGCGTAACAGACAGACAGACAGGCAGAGCTACTTTTGCATTTATATATTAGTAATATAAGTAATAGGATAATAATATTATACATGTTTACAATGCAAGACTTAAATACTAATTATTTAGAGATAATTTTGGTATAAATTATGTCCGCGTGGAATTTTGCCGAAAATGCTGGTAGCATTATTTTCTCCGTTGAATCGCAATCCCGATTTTCTGCGCAAAAAATGCTCCAGCCCTCCTATCACAAGTGGATATACATATTATATATTAATTAATTATTAATTTAATATGTATTAGGTACTCGTATAATTAAAGTGGTAAATAATTATTTCAATTGAAGATTATATTTAAAAACATGATGAAAATAAATTACCCCGCAATGTTTGAATTATTTTATACTATTAAAGTAAAATAAAGAAGTAATAATTTTATTTTTATTTTAAGCTCTAATTTAAAAAGAATGTTTAGTAAAAAAGAGAGTGGTACCATATCACTAGTTTAAATTTCCTTATTTCCAAGTACATATACCATAGAGTAGTATATATTATAGAGTTTTAATATGATATAACACGACAGAAACAAACATTTAAAAAAAAATAAAGGAACCATCATCATCATCAATCATATTGGTACATTATTATCATCAAATCTTGCTGAATTTAGCTAGAAATAGCAAGGAACGAATTTTGGACTTATATATAAATAAAGGATACTCATATGTAAACTAACTATTACTATCCCCATATCTAAACTTACTAAATTTTTATTCGGATCCATCAATTTTCAGTACAATTACTATCACGGTCCTGTTATATTCATATTATATATCAAACGTTCTTTCAACAATGGTAAGTGGAATTATATTGTTTCATAATTGAGAGTATTTTGTTAGATCGATATTGGATGGGGAACGATTCGTGATCGGAATTGTAATGTCGATCAGTCCTAATATCGGGTACGAAAAAACAAAAACAAAAAAGTAAAATTTTATTTTTGTACGCTTAACGGCGGGATAGCACAATGGTCACAGCGCGCATTATGATTAGCATAATATCGTTAAGTTTCTGATCTAGTGTCAAAGACTTTTCAGTTTTATTATTTGAATAAAATCTGTAACTCTCTATTACTTATTTAATTAAAAGTCTATATCGGATTTTATCGCGTTTATTAAAAATTTTACAGTTTAACAATATTTTAAATTATTTCCCGACGTTTAGGACCTTTATAGCCTCCATGATCTCGGGGGACTGAGGTGGTGGGTGTCCGAATAATCTATATTACTTTTTACTATCTTTATTGACAATAATCAACCTTTACTGTTCTGTATGTGAAAGGTTGGAGCATAATTCACCATGCTGCTCCACTGAGTTTGCCAATACATATATTAAATATCTTCGAATTTCTTCCGGAACATACAGCGTGAATGCGAGATAAAATATTCAAATTAATTGAAAACCCGGATTTGGATTGTTGACCGTCTGGCCTATCCCTTTGGTAATGGCTCCCTGAATATGACGACCATTTTGGTGTAGTGGTGTAAGTAGTTCCCTCTACGCCAACGGTCGCGAGTTCGATTCCAGCTCAGGGCAAATATTTGTATTAGTACAAATATTTGTTTCCGGTCTGGGTGTATGTCCTTGTGAATCTCCCCACCGTGCCTCGGAGAGCACGCAAAGCCGTCGTAATAATGGCTCGTGCGAAAACAAGATACAAAGAAGAATCGTCAAAGGGGGCTATGGCGCAACTTTATAGGATATGGAAGGACAAAACATCTCCCTGAAAACTAAGTCAATCAGTCAATCAATAAGCAATCTTGTACGCACTCTGGTGTTGTCCATATTCTTATACGGCGCCGATACGTGGACCCTGAAAAAAAAGCTGATCGAGACCGTATGAGATGTGGTAAAGATAGGTATTCCCTGGACAGCACATTGCACCAATGTATCAATCCTGCAAGAACTCGAGATACAGACAAGGCTTTCTACCATCTGCCTGCGTAGAGTCCTGGAATACATCGGTTACATTGCCAGAAATGATGACGACAACTTAGAGAAGTTAAGGGTCACTGGCAATGTGGATGGAAAAAGACTACGAAGTAGAAGTTTGACACCTTGGACTGACCAGATTTGCACTACTCTCCACAGTCCACGATGCTCTACACTTGGCGGCAGATAGGAACGAGTGGCGTCGAGTGATCCACAAAAAACTCTTGCTACAAGGAGGCAGTCACGACCCTCAGCATTAAGGAAAACGAAACGAGGAGTTAAAAATACATACTTTGTAAAATGACTATTCAAAAGTGCTTTTGAAGCCTAATTCATTAAATATTTTGTGACAAAATATACGATGAGATTACGAGTATACTGTCCTGACTCTATTCTTTTATTACACTGATTCGTTAACTGAAGGTGTACTCGTATAAATAATTATTACAAACAAAATAATAAAATTTTCTATTTATTTATTGCAATAAAATAATTACGATACTTTATTCGAATCATATAAAATAGATTATTATTTATATTTATATACATTTAAATAAATGTGAAGATTATACATTTAAATAATTGTGAAGTATGCACTAAATTCAGATGAAAGCCTTAATAACATTCTTTATATGAACGGAATATTAATTTATGTTATGATCTTTTTACTTACAGGTAATAAGTCCGTTGAATTCGCGTAACGAAAAGCAGCGACTGGTTGAGCGCTCCAACCGCTTGGCGCATTAGAATCTCGCACTACTCCTATCACTGAGAAGTTGCCTTCAGCGTCTCCGGCACTATCCATGTACACCTGAATAAGGACAAAATTTTAATGAGAGTTATCAATTTTATTATATATCATCAGAGTAAACTAAAACTATAGAACCGAGTCACATATAACTCAAATGTCACTGTAACTCAAATGTCTTGTAGGTATGTGTTATTTCTGTGTGTCATAGTGCTGCTTAAAACTTAAAACTGACTTACTAACGTAAATATGTTATAATAGCAGTGCCCCGCGGTTTCATCCGCGTTAATTTGAGGGAAAAACGTACTCAGTAAAAGAGTGATGTTATATTTACTTTAAACGTGAAACTATAGTTAAAAAATATCTCGTGAAGAGAAATAATAAAGGACGTAACGGAAGCTCTTAAAAAAGATATTTTTCTCCCTTTTTTGTGACATTTCTTATTATTGCTCAGCCACTATTAGTCCAGTCATTACGTACATTCAAAAAAGAAAATGAATTTGCGCTTCTAATTTTTTAATATGTTATAGGGGATACCTAGAAAAGCTTAACTTGAGATTGTCGACCAAGCTTTCCTAGGAGCTTTCGCCGCCATCTTGAAAAAAGGGGTAGAATTTGTTTCTCGGCAATAACTCGGCTATCCGATGAGATTTCGAAAATTTTTGTAGAACACTTTTTGTAGCTTTCTTTGTGCTCTACAATAACGCTCGAATCATTTTTAGCGTATCATGCATCGTTATCGAGATATCGCTCGATAAAGTCAAAAATTTAGGACACAATTTTTGTTTGATTTAATTTCGACAATACGCGGAATTTCTCTCTCGCGCTCAATAGCCGTGAAAGGAGTCACACAATGAATTCCCCCCATCGCATGAAACGTTCCACGGCCGTCGAGAGTGTTTATGTTGAAATCCGCATTATCAAATACGAATTGACTGAATGAATTTTCCAGGATTTCACTTTCAGGTCGATGAATGCACGAATTCTCGAAAATCGTCACTTCTCGATACGTTGCACTGAACCCCATTGCCGATAAAATGTTGATGAGGCTCTTGGAACCGAATTTCTTATACAGATAAGTTCCAACAGCGATCTGCAGCGGAGAGAAAAAAGAACGAGGACGCACAGCCGTAATTATTGCGTGAGCAATCGATGTGCACTTTATTTTCCACGAGTCCAGTGCGCCACGTTTATCTTTCATTATTGCTGTTGAAAGAAAAACTTGTAGAGATTCCGGAACAGCGGCTTCGACATCCCGTACAAATTCATCCGAGGGAGGATAATATTGTTTGTCGTAAACGACGCCACTTATGTCCTCTCGAATTATAGCAGCAGCTTCGCGAATAACTCGGAGTCGTTCCTCGTGAGAGTTCTGCTTCTTTTCCTGGTACCATTTATCCGCAAGAATTTTAAATCCGGTGTTTCGGAAACAAACGACACAATCTCGCTTTTGTTTCTCGATAATTAGAATGTCCTCGCCATATTTCGCTTCTAAATGTGCTTTAACCGTTTTGATGTGCGGAACAAAATTTCCATTTACGTGACTCATTAATTCAGTCATCGAAAACTGGCATTCGTCGGAATTTTCTTTTAGAAATGAGTAAATCCCCTCCATTGCCTCGTCGACTTTGTTACCTGTCGGTCGTCCTCTTTTCGCACCCTCCTCAGGTAGCGGGTTGTACACACGATGCATGCATTCGCGATGGTAGCGAGCTTCTACGGCGATGAGATCAGGTACCGAGCAGACACGCTTGACGATAGAAGCGGCAAATTCATCGTTACGTCCGAGCAGATATTTTAGGACGTTATCTTTCATAGACTTTTCTCGAACCGTTCGAATTGCGTGTCGTCGATGCATTGGTGTTTTTGTTTGATCAGAAAACGGTACTCCACAAAACAAACATTTATTTTTAAAATCGAAACGGTCTTCGAGCTGCTGTTGTTGTTCGGGTTGCGGTTCAGGTTCAGGTTCCTGTTCTTCCGAGACTGATTTTGTTCGACGAGCGACAAACGACGCGAGTCTTTCGTTCGCATAATTCTTGTAACACACTGCACACTATGCACACTCACAGATTCGACACTTTCTAGCATGCGTTGATGGTCCACATGTCCTCTTTTCTCACTCACCGTCAAGAGAGTTCGAACAGCTCTTTTTTTAGCAACATAAATGTCGTCGATTAACGCTTTTTTAGAAATAAAACAGTCTCCCATGGTCACAAAATTGTTGAAACACGTGTGCTCACTTCGAAAGGGTCGAGGCAACTAACCGAGATGCTACGAAAAGAAGAACACGTTTCAACACGTAGACCCTAACAAAAGGGTCCCTTTATACCTGACCCCTCCAACTCCAACGGACGCTCTATGCGGGCACTCCGTTATAACGAGTTTACAGCCAACTAGATATCGAAATTTTTGCCCATAATATCGGAACCCTCGATTTACACTACGCACAGCAAAAACTCAACACGATACGATATACTAATTTGAGCGCGCTCGACACTGCGCGTGGATTCACCGACTTTGCGGCGCGCTGGAGATCGTAATTTTTGTCCAACATAAAAAAATCCAAGAAGGAAATTGTAGGTCTGAATATGCTCTACAAGTTTGAATTCCACAATTTTTCATATTTATTAAGACCCAAAGGAAAAAACAAGCAAAAAACAAAAATTGTGTCCTAAATTTTTGACTTTATCGATCGATATCTCGATAACGATGCATCATACGCTAAAAATGGTTCGGGCGTTATTGTAGAGCACAAAGAAAGCTACAAAAAGTGTCGTACAAAAATTTTCGAATCTCATCGGATAGCCGAGTTATTGCCGAAAAACAAATTTTGAGCGTTTTCCAAGATGGCGGCGAAAGCTCCTAGGAAAGCTTGGTCGACAATCTCAAGTTAAGCTTTTCTAGGTATCCCCTACAACATATTAAAAAATTAGAAGCGCAAATTCATTTTCTTTTATTTGCCTTTTTTTCGGACGAAATGACTGGACTATATTGGTCGTAGCGTGATGGTATATAGCCTATAGCCTTCCTCGGTAAATGGGCTATCCAACGCAAAAAGAATGTTTCTATTCGAACCAGTAGCTCCTGAGATTAGCGCGTTCAAACAAACAAACAAACTCTTCAGCTTTATAATATTATATGTAGTATAGATTTTATCCTTGTAAGGCCTCGTGTTGCTATATGAATACATATTCAAAATGGTAATTCAAACCTATCTAAATATTTCAAGTTTAAAAATGATGACCAATTGTTGTCATCCCACAACATATCAGAATTATATAATTATAGTGCATATCGATATATAAATAAAACAATTATATTGCATATCGATAATGGTATCGATATGCAATATAATTATTTTATTTATATACTCCGTGTCGCAAATATAAAATACAATTATAATTAAGATCTACAATGGTCATTCAATTGGTTTACTTCTAATCTCAAAGAGATAAGGTATTAGTGACTTCAAAAGTGTTATTTCCCTTCTAAAAAGTAATAGACAAATTAATATCAAATTAAATTACAATTTTTTTTATCATCATGATAAATATTTTCACACTATCGAAAAAATAAATTGTCATTTTTTTTTCGCCCAATATTATATATATATATATATATATATATATATATATATATATATATATATATATATATATATATATATAATAATAATAATAATTTTGTAATTCAGTCAGTTGATTGATTTCCCAATTTATACAAAGATGCGATCTTCTCGGAAGCAAATCTCGGAAGGAAATTCCGAATACATACATAGAATGATAAACACCAATGGTATTTAGTATTCATATCTAAGTGATCTCAGGAACACAAGATATTTAATTATTAAATTAATGAAGTTGAAGTCAGAGTAATCGAGTTATGTTCTAGAATAATTTTATTGCACGTGTATTGTAGATACTTTGTAGTACTTTGATTTATGTAATGTAATTGAGAGTACCTGGATGACCGAGCTTTGCTCGGTTAAATTATATTTAGATACATTACATATAGATGAAACATAAATAATATTTTCGATCTTACCGACATAATTGTAATATAATAGGAACTGGTTATTTAAATAATAAATAAAAAGAGCTCTTAATTTAAAAAAAAAAGAAAAAAGATTGATCTGTAGAAACCTGGATTCGAACCCAGGTTTTCTAATTTCGAATCCGCCCGATTCCTATCTGCGCTATTAGAAGCTTGTCAATGACAGCGAAATTTACCTTCGTATTCTAATGGTATTTTTTAATTGCGTAAAAAAAGGGATAAAACAACATTTTCTAAAAATAAATCCTAGCTAGATCGATTTATCGCCCCCGAAACCCCCTGCATACTAAATTTCATGTAAATCGTTGGAGCCGTTTCCGAGATTCCGATTATATATATACAAGAATTGCTCGTTTAAAGATATAAGATACGTATTACAGTTATTATGTACTATATTTTTTTTTAATATAATTTTTCAAATTAATTTATAACGTAAAGAAAATATGATAAAGATTACTTAATGTGGTTTTTGGATTTTAATTAATACACCCACGTTTGTTTTTATATGAAAATAAAAACTATAGAATGACTATGTTTGTGTGAGGGAAGTAGGGAGGTACAAACAAAGGGAGCGGTAAATATTAATATTTGTAATTAATTATCGTTGTAAATAACGTTATCGATGTTCTGCGCATCTGAACTGAACGGAACTAAATTATCTTGTAAGCCTCCCACTGCTAGGCAAAAGCCTCTTGTCCATATAGGAAAAGGGTTGGAGCTTAATCCATTACGCTGCTCAACTGCAGGTTGGCGGATAACTTCCCTACCATGAGTAACGATCGTTATCAGGTGTCTGTGATAATAACCGGCACCGACGACTTTACGTGTTCTTCGAAACACGAAACTCACAAAGACATTTGTATAAATACAAATATCTGCCCCAAGCGGTAATCGAATCTGCAACCGCTGTCTTTAAGGCGATTAGTCGCACCACTACGCCAGAGCAGTTATCCATAAATTCCCACGGGAGTTGCTAGGGGGGTAGGGGGGTATAGGGGGTACCACTCATCGCTCACCACAAGTGGTTAGGATCTTCGGATCCCCGCGGACCAAAACCAGCAGCGGTGGGCGCGAAAGCGCAGGAGGGAGGATGGAGGGAGATCGAGGCTACTCTCTACCTCCACTTTGGTGGTTGGGCCGCTCCCGGTACTTCTCTGAATTAGCAGAGGTGACCGGTGAGTGGTTCCAATAAAATATATGGCGGGGCGCGGAGGCACGGTGGAGTGTGTTGGCACGGAAGGTGCGGTTGGTGAGGGTGTGGCGCCAGGAGGGCGAGGAGAGAGGAGGAGGGGCTCCTTGTCTTCTCTGTCTCGTGCAGAGTGGACTGGTAGGGCGGTGGAGGGGGGATGGAGGGAGATCGAGGGTACTCTGTCCCTCCACTTCGGTGGTTGGGTCGCTCCCGGTACTTCTCTGAACTAGCAGAGTGGACCAGTCGAGCGGTTCCAATCACATACGGAGGGGCCGCCGGGCCCAGCGTCGGGGCGTCACGGTTGTGTGCGTTTGCGATCCCGTGGCGCCCCACTACGATGCAGACGGCCGATGGGTTTTAGTGGGTATTCTGGCTTTAGCGGTGACAGTCAGCGAGTCCCACATACCCGTCGCTTTCGGGTGGCGGGATGCGTAAATGCATTTCCTATCGCTAAAAAAAAAGTTATCCATAAATTAGTAGGGCAGTAGCCCACCAGACACAACACTCGGTCTAGTCGGAGGATCCTCCCTTTTTAATGGTTGACCCTGTCCTTTACACGATGTTCCTCTCTCTCAAAAACTGGCAACCCCGACGTGATATGACAGCGCAGCCTCCAAACTGGTGACCCCGACGTGATCTGAACACGCAATCTTCTGGTACTGGATCAATGTTTTACTATTATATTGCTTTTTTTTTTAAAATAAAATGAGGTATAACCATTTAAGGAAATCCAAAGAAAAAAAAATTATTTTAAATAAAAGCAAAACAGTTTATAACGGTAATATTTAAAACGTAATAAAATTTTATTGCAGCTTTTTATAATGATACTTTAGGGAAATGACTTTATCACACTTTGACAGAAAACTTGGCGTTACTTGTATGTAATAACACCCCCTTCTCAGCTCTCTCTTATACATTTTCATTTTTACTAGCAAAACATTTGCGCTTCCTTTGATGCTGCGAGTGTTTATTAATTGTGGTAATTATTAAACATCAGATATAGAATATTTTGTACTCCCAGTTTAAAAAAAAAGAACAGAGTAATATTTTTTTTACAATTTTTCCCATTTGTTTGTTTCATATCGCGAAAAATTTAAACTACTCTTACCTAAAATCTAATCCATGTTTGACTTTGATAAAAGATATGGGAGGGAGTTATTAATATAATAAGCATTGTTCACTTCGTAATTTATTTATTTTTTTTTCGTTAAATTAGTCAGACATGGATTGTATTTGTTTACATCATTCTTTTGACTTCGTTTTTATACAAAATAAAAGAAAAAAATTATATATTTAGTTGCAAATTTCATGCGAACAAAGTATTGTGGGTAAAAATCTGCTTATTTTATTGTATATTTACTAGTATATTATTTATATTTATTAAAATAGATAACACACGCGCTTTTACCTGCATTGAAATTTAATGCTTTAATATAAAGTCACCGTAAAATAAATAAAAATGTTTAACTGACACACATTGTTGTTTTTTCACAAGGTAGGTGGTAACTTAATTTCTGTTTTAGGGGCAACAGGTATATGTATACACACTGTATGTATGTTTGTATTTACACTACACATGTAATAAATATATGATTAGGTAATTTTCTTGGAAAAAATTGACCTAAATATTTTATTTTTGATATATAATATACTCGAAGCCGTAAGCTAAAACATAACATATGAAGGTGCTAAAGGTCACTTTGTTTATATCATTTACACGTGTGCTCTGAGCTGAATAATAGATGCATGGTAAATTTTATGCATCGTTGTTTGTTGTCTTGTCATCGTACCACTATTACACGAAAATTTTTCAAGAAGATTCTAGAAAATTAAGACCAAGACGTATAATACTTTAAAAAAAATTGACACTGACTGACTGGCAACGATCATTCTATGTAGGGTGGAGGTATTGAGCTCAATCTCGTATGGCTGTTAGACACAAATCGCGTCTAGAAAACAGCATTAATTAAAGAGGAAGCTGGTGTAGTGATGGGTATGTGTGACTTAAAATTTTCTAAGTAAGTATAATTTCAAGTATTGTCATATACTAGAGTAATTAGTAAATTGAAAGTTAAACTGCTAGCGAGTTAAGTAAATTATATAATCTAAAAACGGTCCTCTGGTACAGCAACACCTTATTTATTGAAAGTTATTTCGGAGACACTTTTCGTAACACAAGTTAGCGCTCCTTACTTCTAACCTCCATAGATCATTCTAAGGCGCTGTCATATGTTGACTGATCGATGACATTAACTAAATCGAAAAAACCTACAATGTCCCAATGCTGGGCAAAAGAAAATTTAACCACTTCGCAAAACTTCTGATAATTGGTGGATAATTCATCTACTTAGAGTAGCGACATTATTAGGATTGAATGATAATAGTCGGGACCGACAGCTTTTGACGTGATAACGTCTTGCAAATCGATGAATGTCGACTGCACATCACGAAGAATTCTCACGTTTCGCGAGCGAGAGCGCGGAACAAGCGACAGAGAGGCAAGATCGGCCTAAGCGTTCGGCTTGTAAATGAAAACAATAACGCAGATTGGAGGATCTTAAATATCACACACATATATAAATTGTAAATAAGTTGTTAATAGCACATTGTTACTTGTACTTAATCTATATAATTTGAGTAATAAAATATTTGAATGTTAATTTATTGAAAACAATTGTAATTAAATGTTTTCTTACGACGTTATCACGTAAAATTATCGTCCATAAACCGACTTTACAGACAACCAATTTTTTGTGCTAGCTTTTTGTACAGCACAAAAAATGTCGGACTACTCGAACGGCGACTCACAAGAAAAAACACATAGTCCAGAAAATATTTGTACAAATACAAATATGCGCCCAAGCGAGAAACGAATCCGTCACCGTCGGCGGTAATTTAACTTTCACACCATTACACCAGAACGGTAACGGTGCAACATAAAAACAAATTATGGTTCATATTTCTAGAAACGATAACGTTGGACGGCTTAAGATGACTGAATATTTGAATTTTTTTTTGCGTCACATCTCAAAGTGATGTCGCATTAGTTGCTCACGTAGAATAACGTGTAAGAGACATGTCCCAAAGCTGGTTGTAGGCGAAAAGCGAGTAAAGCTATAAATTAGAAACGATTTGTCAAGACTGATAGTGCGAGAGTTTTATTCGGATAGTTATTTTTATTTATTGATTTTTTTATTATTATTACATAATATAATTAAAATACCTACATAATATGTTGCAAAGGCTGAATTTATACTAAAATCATTCTCTACCAGCAAACCTTAGGCATACTAGATAGGACGTTTCGTAGATGTGTAAAAGGAGAAATAAACAAATTTTCATTTAAAAGCCATATAAAATAGTTACAAACATTGCACACAAAAAAAATATACCTACACATACACACGAAATACATAAATACACACATATGTACAAGAGATACTTTTTCTTTGAGAGATTTTGTCGATAATCTAGTGAAGTGATAGTCATTAGTTGGTCGGGATTATGCCATTACAATTTATTGTGTCACAAGGTTAGATGAGCAGTTGACCATGGACGTCATAATGATTTTGAACTTATTTTACTTAACTCAGTATATCTATCTAGAATTATAAACAGTTAATAGTTTAATATGTATATTGTGTTACGAAATGTAATATGTCTGGAGTGATGGTTTAAATTTTGACTAGAAAATGGGTCTGCTATTTAACAAACTATGCTATACGAGTACTCGTATATGACGATCAAAGGCTTAAAATATTTAGAATTAATTTTAGTAGCTACACAGTAGTGTAGTTAGTAATTCTAAATATCTTGTAAGATTCAAAGTAGATTAAGTGAGAAGTGTAGACATTATACATAAAACTATATCTTTGCACAATACTATGTAATAATATATGATTAATGCATATACTTTTCGCTAATACATATAATAATGAAAATAATGAAATATATAAATAAATAAATATAAATATAAATAAATATTAACCAACAATCACACCACGTTAATCTAGCCCCGTGGTAAGTTCGTAAGAACTTATGTTACAGGTACTAGGAACGGAAATAAATTTAAGATATAAATACATATATACATAAATACACATCCATGACCCGGTGCAGACATCTATATTCGTCATACAGATTATCTGCGACTGGCGGGATTCGAACCCGCGACCGCTGCGTAAAGTGTCCAGTTGCCTGACCACTCGACCAGCCGGCCGTCAGTCATATATCATTTATTATTGCGTCCATTCGTTATATATATTCTTGAAATTATTAGGGAAGTGAAATTAGTGGAAGGTGGAAGTTCCTTAATAATTTCAATAATATATAATGAAATATATATTACAGCCAGGCTCGGGGCAACAACATCGAAACCACAACCCTCGAGCAGAAAGCAAGGTCAATGCCAACTGCGCCAATGGGCCTTCCCTTAAAACATTAGCTCAATGGCAAAGAGCACTTAGACGCTTAACGATATAGATATTAGTGCCTTCCTAAGTCAAAATTTATTAATATATAATCTTAACTTTTTAATTGGAGTAATTATTGGTTATTACCATAATTAATTATTAATATGTTTTATTACATAAAATTCTTGGTTTCCAGAATTAAATACCGCAAGAAGTTGATAAGAAGTCAGTCATATATATTACTAACATCCTACCGCAGTGGGCCGCGTGGGCGTCCGCGTATTGATAAAAATTAAACAAGTGCGAGTCGGACTCGCCCATGAAGGGTTCCGTAGCAGTAAGTAACATCATATAAAAGTTCTTGTAATTCGTTGTATTTTATCGATGTTTTAATAATAGTGTATTTTTTTTTATTAAAAAAAAACTCTCTACTATATATTTGTATAGGTCTCCACTTAGGAGTACGTCTGTGTTTTGAACACAGATGTCCGTGCGGAAAGGAGTTTGATTCTTTCGGACTACACGGCCTTTCTTGCAACAAAAGTTCAAGTAGGTTTTCCCGCCACGGTTCCCTGAATGAGGCCATTAAAAGGGCTCTTGCCACCATCGACATTCCTGCTCTTATTGAGCCTACTGCAATTAGTCGCGATGATGGCAAGAGGCCTGATGGTTTAACACTGATTCCCTGGAAAAGGGGACAGGCGCTTTTATGGGACGCAACTTGCGTCGATACATTGGCTCCGTCTCATGTCAGGGAAATGGCTTTAAGAGTGGGAGCTGCTGCGGAGAAGGCTGAAATAACTAAACGGCACAAATATTCGTCACTTATCCAAAGTTTAGTTTTTGTGCCGTCAAAACACTTGGACCTTGGAGTAGCATTGCAAAAAAAAATTCTAAAAGAATTAACCCCATGTCTCATAGCCTCCACTGGTGACAGGAGGGTTGGTGCATTTTTTGCCCAAAGAATCGGAATTGCGATTCAACGGGGAAATCCTGCTAGTATTCTTGGCGCCATTCCCCGCGGACATGATAATTATTTTAAGTTGTGAATCGTAAATACGAGTATGTATAAAATTGTAAAATTTCTTTAATGAATTTCATTTAAGAAAATAAGTTAAATAAACAGAATTATTAAGTACATCACTTAATACTATCGAAGCTTATAAAATAAATCATTCAAATTTTGAAATCTTAAAATAGTACATTAATTTAGTAGTATTAAAGGATGAAATTTTCGTAATAAAAATAAATGAAAGCGATAAAAATAAATAAACAGTATAAAAGATTTAAGTAATTAATAGATTATGTAAAAATAAAAAGATTTTATATAAAATAATTTCAAAACAGGTTGTATAAAGTTTATAACATTAAAAATGAAAATTAGTGCATTAAATCGTTTAATTTTGATAGCAAAATAAAAAAAAATTAAGATACAGAAAAAAAAAACGCTCTACACTCAAATGGGATGAAATCGAACGTCAAGTTCTGGAATCACACACTACACAAACGGCCAGACCACGACAAACTTACATATTGCCTATACCATTCGTCAAGAGTGGGCATCGAACCGGAGACCATTAGAGCAGCAGCCACCGTGACCACTGCACCAACCCGTTGTCAGTTTACCAGTAATGTTCCAGTAGGTTACTTATTAAAATCTTAACAAACTAAATATCCAATTGCTTGTTATGGGTGCGATCTTAAATTACTGTCTCAATTTATTTGAAACAATAGATGTTACGTTCAGTTTCTAAGGAGGCGAAATTTTTCATGTACCAAATACTCGTATAACGAAAAATCTCTTATACCACCGGCTCAACAGAGATAGTCTCTTTCACAGCAAAATGCATTTCGGACGTGAGTGGAATAGCCAGAAACTTATTAATATTTTCCTATCCCATATATCTCTTTCCCTATCCGTAACTCCTTTCTATTTCCTTTCAATTCCTTAACTAAATTTTTACGGGTTGTGGTGACCACTCAATATCAGGTACTCGCTTATATATTCGGTGACTATAAATTTATTGGATATCATCCCCTACCCCAAATACTGGACAAATAACGTAATTTTCACGTCTTCGTTTTTTATAAATATCTAATCAAAATTTTTTAATAGTTTATGGGAGAAAATATATGCTTAGATGCACAAAGGAAGAACATTACTAATTCATATAGCGGACACGGCGTTTCTACATGATATATTGTGACAAGGACGTATTCGTTTAGGATTGTGTGACTTAGAAACAATTTTCTCGTTGATTCATTGCTACATTCTGTTTTCGTATAACAAAATAATGTGGTACGACTAATGCGTAAAATTGTACTCTCTAACGCTTTTGATATTAAAATCTTAAATTATTTCGACTGAACTCATATAAGCATGATTCAATCTTATCGTATCATGTTTATTAACCTTTTTAGGCTTAGACACTTGCGGTTTTCAAACACATATTTTTTTTAAAGATAAAAAAGAGTACATAACATGGTATACGAGACTCGGTGTTGTCGTGACCAAGTAACTGGTAACATGTACAAAAATCGTCAAAAAATTATATCGTGCACGTACCTATAGTGGATTGTTGTAGTTGTACAAATTTTTGTTTCTGGTCTCGGTAAAAATCATTGTTCCCTAGGAGAGGTCATATATTTCGGTCTCAGTTGTTATGCTAAGATAAAGTTAGTCTTGGCTGTGGAGACTTGGGGTACTATGTCAGTGACCTCCTCGTGGTGTATTCTGGGCAACGTAGTCAGTGACAACCTTTGCGAAGTTGTTGCTGGCTGCGGCTAACGACCAACCGGCGGGCGCGAAAAAGCAGGAGGGGGATGACTCGCTCTCCCCGGAAAAATGCCGTTGTGAAGCTTCATACACTTTCCTTGGAAATCAACCAGTTACGACAAAGTGCATCAGAAATGTGGGATTCTCTGTGGCAGGAAGGGGCGGGCTTGCTCGTCGGGTTCTTGGAGAAGACGCATAGTGCGCGGGCCACCTGGGTCGGACCTGGCTCCCTGCAGTTTTTGTGGAGCTGCCTTTGGTGCGATCCGACGGCGCGGGTTAGTTCGCTCAATGCTGGCACGGCTCAACTCCCGAAAGTCTTTTGCGCTCCCAGTACCCATCTACCTCGCGCAAATGAGACCGGTCGAGCTGCTCCTCGAAGGGGCCGCAAGGCCAAGCAACTTAAATGCATTTCTCATCATTAAAAAAAAATGATGACGACCGTTCTGTTGTGACAATCGTTCTAGTGTAGTGGTGCGAGTAGTCGCCTCAATATATTGATTAATATATGTAGTACCTGGATGACCGAGCTTTGCTCGGTTAAATTTCGGTTAAAATTAATCGAAGCCAAAGTATTGTCGACAATAATGAGTAGAAAATAGATAGATGAGGCTTATTTAAAAGAATAATAGTTTTATTTAGATAATGTTGTCAATAACTGTTTTTATTTTCTATTTGCAAATATTCATATGATTAAATAATTATAACTTACATTATTTCAACAGAAAATAAATAAATTATAGCTAATAAAAGTGTTTATCTTGATTTGAACCTTCTCTGTCCAAGGTACAACGGACACCGCCCAAGGTACATCTTTTTTTTTTTTTTTTTTTTTTTTTTTTTTGTCGCAGGGGAATCCATTTACGGATGATATCCAGGATGCCCGGGTCGGCAGTCCTAGACCTATGTCGGACTCGGCACTTTGGGAGTGCAATACCGTACTAAACCCCTGCGGAAGCCTTCAGCCGCTTTAATTGGAGGGTCCCGGATCTGCAGGCAACAGGATCCCTCCAGCGACAGGCTGGCCTCGGCGAAAAGGCCAGACTTCTCCTCCATGGGGACTGTCCGGCTTACCTCTGAACAGTCCCGACGACGCCGTAATCTAGCAGGACCGGGTTCCCATCCCGGCCCGACACGGGCACAGGGGCGTTACTGGAGGCGCATTAAGTAGCGCCTCCTACGCACCCCCATTCGTCGCCCGCGGATGGAGGCCACGTCGGCGGCCTCCTCTCTCACCCGCTCGTCGGCCTCCTTCTGGGACATTACTGTCTCGCAGAAGGAGACCATCGCCTTCCAGGACTCGTCGTCACCGAGCATCGCGATGATAATGCTCGGAAGCGACAAGTCCCCTCCGAGGACCGACGTCAGACTTTGACGCAGCGCCGCCCATCTCGGGCACACCTCGAGAGTGTGCTGGGCAGAGTCCACCGCCGCGCCACAATCGTGACATTCAGTCGTCGCCTCCCTCTGGGCCGTCCGGCACAGGTAGTCACCAAAGCAACCGTGCCCGGTGAGAATCTGTGTCAGACGGAAGGTGAGGGACTTGCGTTTTCGACGCATCCACCGCTCAAGGACCGGGCGAATGGCAGCCGTTACGCGTGTGCCATATGGCTGCACCGCCAGGTCCTCCCCCCACCTCCGCATTAGCGCTTCCTGCCCTATCCGACGCACACGTAGGATCCCGTCCAACGTGGGGTTCTCACCAAGAGCCCTCCTACCCGAGACGTATGAGTAGGTCTCGGCAAGAACCTCCGCCACGAGCTCCCACGGGGGGTCGCCGGCTAGAGCAGTAGCTGCAGCCCACGATACCGTACGGTACCCCCGAATCACCCTCACCGCGATTGTTCGCTGCGCAGCACGAAGCGCCGCCTTATTTTTCGCGGTGAGGCGATCCGCCCAAACCGGGGCACCGTACGTCGCCATACTCCGGCAGACTCCGGAGTACAGCTGCCTGCAGGCGGCGCTGGGTCCTCCGAGGTTCGGGAGGAGTCTGCCCAGCGCACTCGCCGCCTTCACGACCTTCGGTCCCACCATCGCGAAATGTGGGCCGAAGGTCCCCTCCGTCCAGGGTGAGCCCGAGATATTTCATTTGCGGGCTCATCCTGACTCTCCCCTCTCCGATCTGAAGGGTAGCCCCCGGTGGAGGTCCCTTGCGGCCGGTCCCGCGGAAGAGCAGGGCTTCGGTCTTGTCAATCCTGACACGAAGCCCTAAACTCTCTATGCGGCTGATCACGAGGTCGAGTCCGACCTCGGCCAGCCGCGCCGCCTCCTTGAAATTTCGTCCCCGGGAATAAACGAGGGTGTCATCCGCATAGCAGATGACACCCATCCCGGGGAGAAGACGGCCTCGCAGGACCCAGTCGTACCCGATGTCCCACAGGATCGGACCCAGAACCGATCCCTGCGGGACAACGCAGCCGACTCGCCGCCACTCCACGGACCCCGACCGGTTCTCGAGGCCTACCCTCCGATCAGAGAAGTACGCCTCCAACAGCCTCCTTAGATACGGGGGCACTCCGAAGTATTTTAGTGCCTCCCGTATCACCACGTGCGGAAGACTGTTGAAGGCGTTCGCGATGTCTAACGACACCGCGACCACCACCTCCCTCCCATGTTCCGCCTCACCCGTCACCGCCCGTAGGCGTTTGAGGGCGTCGACAGTCGACCGGCGTGCTCGAAACCCGAACTGGGATTCCGACAGTCCGGGTCCCGAGCCCTCCTCCAGGTGCTGAACGAGCCGGGAGGCCACTATCTTCTCCAGCCCAAGGTACATCTGGTTTGTTGTACCTTGGTCAGTTTTCCCTTTTTTTTTCAAGTGGGTAGTGGTCTCAAGTCTTTAGAAATATACACAGTTTTATGATTGAATTTTCTAGTTAATTAAATGCTCTTTACATACATATACACTTGACAGACGTAGAAAGTGACATTATTTTATAAAAAATAAAAATAAAAAAAACTGACCAAGGTAGAACAGGTTCCCCTATATATGGCATGCTTAATTTTCCTCTTTCTTCGTTATTAAGCTCAAATTGCTTACAGCAATAGCGTACCGTTTTCGATTTTAAATTTTGTTATACATCTATGCAGTTCTTTTTGAGTTCTGTTTGTTATTACATACAGACAAACTCGATGAATTTTATAACATATATATGAAGCAGCTTAAAACTTATATAAACACATTTTTTAAATTGTCTTCGTCATCTCTGAAACGAATTAACGATACAATTTTTATTAAAATGCACAACTCCATCTATGACTTTTAAAAACAACTATTAACCTCGCCAACATGATCAAATTTAAATTATTTATATCCAAAAAGGGTTTACACATGTAATTCGACTTGATGTTTTTGAAATCTCATAGATGGCGCTGCTCTAAAATTGTCTTGACTACTTATATTTCTTATATAACATTCATTCTTACATTCATTATGTTTATCAGCCTAAGTTACTTATATTTCGTGATTTTTATAGTGTGAAGATAGCTTATAGCATGGTTTTTAATATAATAACAACATTCAAATATGCGTCGCTAGATTACACAGAATGCGTTGAAGAAATAAAGTTCACTGCTCGTTCCCCGTAGGTGATAGCGTGATAATATGTAGCCTATATGTTGACCTGACTTCTTAATAATATTCGTGTCAAATTTGAAGTAAATCCATGCAGTACTTTTTGAGTTTATCCCGGACATACATACAGACAAACAGACAAACAGACAAACAGACAAACAGACAAACAGACAAACAGACAAACAGACAAACAGACAAACAGACAAACAGACATACAGACAAACAGACAAACAGACAAACAGACAAATAGACAAACAGACAAACAGACAAACAGACAAACAGACAAACAGACAAACAGACAAAAATTCTAAAAACTATATTTTTGGCTTCGGTATCGATTGTAGATCACACCCCAAGTATTCTTTTAAAAAAATATTCAATGTACAGTTTTGACTTTCCTACCATTTTATTATATGTATAGATTCTTTTTTTATTTCTGTTGTTATATTCCTTGTTAATATTTAGTATATTTTCACAAAAATATACTAAATATTAACAAGGACATAAATATTTCCCTTTGAGATTTACGTATACTAAGACTTAATTAGTGAAAGATGCTTAAAAAAAATAATTTACATTTTTATAGAAAAAAATTTGAAATTTTGATAGCAAAGTGTAACTTAATTATGATTTTACATATGTTGTTTGATGTAATACTTTTACAGTAAAATAACCAAATGAAATATATTTAAGATAAGTGTTATAAAGACCTACACGAGTTTCTGATCAAATTCTTAATATGTAATTCTTCTTTCCCAAAATAATTTTAAGAACATATTAAAGCAATAAAATACAGCCAACATGGTGAAAACTACGTAATTCAAGTTTTTTAAGATTCTTTGCACGGCAATGGGACCTTAACAGTACACTCAATTTTTATTTATTTATTTGTCGTTACGGTCAAATTTACGGTAACGACTACTACGAGTCATTTATAATTTAGAAGTGACCCTTCTCTCCTAGTGGAGCTTCTCACATCTGAAAATTACGTTATCGGAATTCTACGGTTTTGGCGTTGGTGCAACACCGAGTCGGTTCGCTTTGAATAAGTTATTCGCGTCATTTTGAAATTGTGATTTAATCTTCATGAAATGCTCAAGGTATATTATATGGTTATATTGAATCTCTGAAAATATCTTTATAAATTAATACACGTTTTTAACATAAAAATATTGAAAATATTAGTTATTGTAAGTCAACCATAGTAAAAAACAAAAAATGAATATGCGTGATTTTCTTTTCTAGATTTTTAGAAAACCAAAAGATTCTTAAGTTTGACGAATTCGTTAGTGAGGTTACCAGTAATCCTCCTTTCCGCTTCAGAGTGTTAGAATTTAATTCCCGACTCGAGTCTAAATATAGTAATAAATGTATTATATATATCATCATATACCTTCTTTTAATTAACTACCACAATAAACAAATTCAAACGTAAAAATATATTTTCTAATGAACGCAGTGCGTTCAAACAAACAAACAAAATTCCGAGCTTTTTTGTATTGTTATAAAAAAATTAAATCTTGATAAAATTATATTAAATATTATATTATAACGGCGAATACATTATTCATCTTCGTTTTTCCGACGATATCGTGCTCTATGGCAGAATCCCTGGAAGACCTCAGTATTATGCTCAATGACCTCGATGGATTTTCCCGACGGTTGGGCCTTAAAATGAATATAGACAAGACAAAAATCATGTCGAATGTCCATATCGTGCCCACCCCGATATCGGTCGGAGATTCTAATCTCAAAGTTGTTGACAAACATCACACTTATACACATATACATCTACTTAGGACAAAATGTCTGACTTGGTAGGTCCAACTTCGAGAGAGAGGTCAATCGTCGAATCCAGCTAGAACGTGCAGCGTTCGGGAGATTAAAAAACGTCTTTTCATCTGTTATATCTCAGTGCCTGAAGTCGAAAGTCTTCGACCAATGTGTGTTACCAATGATGACATACGGTTCTGAGATGTGGTCTCTGACTATGGGCCTTTTAAACAAGCTCCAAGTCGTACAGCGTGCAATGGAGAGGGCTATGCTTAGTATTTCTCTGCGCGATCGAATCAGAAATTATGAGATCCGTAGACGAACAAAGGTTGCTGACATAGCCCAACGGATTTGAAAGGTAAAGTGGTAGTGGGCAGGGCACATAGCTCGAAGAAATGACGGCAGATGGAGCAGAAAGGTAGTCGATGGGGGAGGGCTACGTTCAACAGTGGACACCCAATGGCTGATATGATGATGATGATATGATGATACATATATTTCCATATTAGATCTCAGTATGATTATAAGCTATTGATCATGTCGTAAACAAACATTAAGGAATATCCAGTTACTATTTTCTAAATGTCAATTTTCTAAACGCTGCGATGTGCTTGTGAGTTGTTGTAAAGTGTGGTTTAAGTTCGAATGAGCAACGCTACTTTAAACAGTATTTGCGGAATGTATGTCAATACATCAACTTGTTGACGATTTAGAGGCTGTGTCCACTGTCGACACACAAAATTTACAGTTTACAAAATAATCTGTAAATCTCGACAGAGAGCTTAACCTATGTTAAAGATATATTTATTTAATATATTTGTATTTTTAAGGTTATTGTTTATTTTATAAGGCTCACTATTTGTCAATATATAAGCAAATTACAAAATAAACATTACAAATGATATAATAGCTTATTGGAAGCTGCACATTTACAATCTCACACATAGTACACACAAACTTGCGTAATAAGACGTTGTAGTAGGTTTATTGTTGCGTGGCTAATTTTCTTGTATGTGTAATTATGTGGTCTCTGAAAAACTTTTGGTCCCCTGTTCTGCTCTATAAGAGCTGTGATAGCTCTTGTATTTGAGCAGTTGAGATCTCTGCACACAAGTTTCGGTACCTTCTTGGAAAGAGCCTTCTGTTTTCGCCAAGCTGCTTGAGCAGAAGGCATCTTGCGCCTCCACCGCATCATGTCCAAGGTTTCGGGAGAAAGTTTGGACCACTTAATCGATTTCGTCGGCGGAAAGTGCCTACTATTCAGTATATACACCATTCTAACCACGTTGTTGGCCACCTCGTCCACGTTGCTAGTGGTTTCCAGCGAATTGAATCGATTTTGCGATTCCGGTTGGAATTGCTCGGTGCTACATAGTATTTGGACCAGCGTAGATCAGAGAATATATCTCATCAAGCAGGTCCGTTTTTTTTAAAAGCATATATTCAGAATGCCTTGCAGCAGTCGGTGATCGCTGCTGGTGTTAAATCTGTTAATCACTGAGACATCTCTGAATATATGCCTCTTATCCGCTATGATGAAATCTATCTCGTTCTTTTTCACAGTGTTGAGTCTCGCCTTGTCCACTTTATTTGGAGCTCCTTCTTAAAAAAGGAGTTCATGAAGAAGAGCTCCTCCGACTCGAGGAAGTTGACTAGCATCTGCCCCCTGTGATTCCTAGGCATGGTCATTATGTCATTTACCCATGTGGTCCGATTTTCGATTCGCCGCGGTTTTGTACTCCCACTTTGGCGTTTAAGTTTCCTATAACATTGTTGTAGAAGGCCGAAGTAGTATCATATATATTTATACATAAAAACGAAAAGAGTGTTTACTATATCAAGTGTTGTTTGTCAAAAACATTGTTTCCTTCCAGTAAATTTACAAATTATTTCAGATTAATAAAGTTTTGTGAATTAACGATGTACAGTGTTTGGGGTGACGCAGTGTGTTTCCGTTATTGAGGTAGTGGATTAATTTAAGGAATATAATTTTTGAGTAATTTCTCTAATTCCTTTTAAAAACAACAACAAAAGTAACTACTTGGTGGAACAAGCGTGTTCCACCAAGTATTTACTAGCTGGGTGTACTGTTTCTTAATGTTTATAATATATATTATATGATAATCTCTATAAATGTCTGTCTATTATTATCATGTCTGTGTTTTTATACTCTTGAATTTTTAAATTTAACTAAGAGTAAAGCGATACTATTCGGAAATCATGTATATGTCTATATATCACGCAATTAATTATCTGTATCATAGCGAAATTAATGAATGATTTTATAAATCAAAGCGCGTGAAACCGTAAGAGTCATCTAGTCATACTCACATCATATCCCTGAAGCGATCTATATGTTGTAGGTCTTAGCAGTTTCATGAGTGAGGCGCCATCTGTCGGCGGAAGACCGTTACGCATCGCCGCTGATGCCGCGCGCGCCCAAAGGATCACCGCGTCATATAAATGCGCTGCTTCTATCGGGACCTTTATAAAAACAAAAATTACATTTTTTTTTAATATTTGATTAATAAAGTTTTATATACTGAAACGCTTCAGACACAAAATGGTAGTAGGATTGAAAAACTGTGTCGAGGTTCTGAGAGCACATAGCACAAACGTCCACACTATGACATATATCATTACCGCATGTACAACCATTTGTTATGAGTAAAGTTCGAAAGTGACCGATAACCGATTTAGACTGGCCCGTTGGCGCATTTGGCAGTGACCCTGCTTTCTGTTCTAGGTTTGTAGGTTCGATTCCCGCCCTGAATCTGGGTGTAATATACTTACTGATATATGTATTATTTATAAGTATATATTTTATATCTCACATGTAAAAGTAATGTAACTGTTCGCTCTGGAGATCGATGGTTGAGGCTTGCGGTCAGTGTCGGAGCAGTGGACACTCAATGGCTAATATGATGATGATGATATATAATACAAAAAAAAATTATCAGTCGGCTGTTACCTAAAACATAGGCATTAAGTTGTAAAAAAAAAAAACAAACAGTTAGTTTCTGTGACTACATTCCAAACCCGTCATCCTTACTAAATATTACAAAGCCTAGATTTGTTGTTAAGATTCGATACTATCAGCTATTAGTCTGATTTTCTAATAGAGAAGAGAGATAAATTTTCGACACAAGTTTCACCCAATTATGTCCAAATTTAACAGTCATCATCGCGAACGCATCCTCAAAATCACATCTATAATTTAATAAATAGAATATATATATATATATATATATATATATATATATATATATATATGTATAATTTTCCTACCTCAATTACTTGCCAATTACTTATTAAAAAATATTACATTTATAAAATAATTTCAGACTATATAATTACTAATAATATAGAAATTTAAATATTTATTACTTTAAATACATATTTGGTTTAATATTATTTTCTCTTTCTTTCTCTTATTCTCTTCTCATTTTATTATCTAGGTTATATATACAATATAAAATTTAAAATACATACATATAAATAATATATTTCAATATATTACATATATATTTTATTATTTCATATTGTTATTATCTAAATGTCATATACATCCTATATCTATTCCTGTCCTGAATGATTCCTTAATGTAGTACCACTCTTTCCTTTAATAATAAAAGAAAAAATTTCTCCCGTTTGATAGATGATATACAACAGATATTACAAAAGTATTCAAATAGTTAGAACTTATAATTATGAAAGATAAAAATGTTGAGGGTGCAGTACAATGGTTATTTCAAATGGAGATGTTAAGCTTATCTATGTATCTCTGAATGGGTGTGGTTCAGGACATTTAGCTGCACGTGCAGTAGCTCTAGCCAAAAGTCGATTTTCAGCTAAGACACCAGTACAATAATTCTTGGCCAGTAAACAATAAATTGTGTGTATGTCAAAATACATAAGTAAATACATAAAAACCTAAATGATATCTTGGAACTGTCAACGATTTTATGTTATTACTATTAAATTATAAAAATAAAAATAAAAACTTGCATTGAGAATATTCTAGAACAGTCAGTTACGAATAAACCTCAGATGATTGTAAAAAAAATATACCATTCTAAATTCGTACAAACGATAAAGTATTCTCTCATTTGTTAGGTATAAATCGTGGGAACCTTCGAAAACTGGTAAATGTTTATTCCACAGACTCTATAATTATACTAGTTAATGATAATGATTTTAGTTATATATAAAAATAAAAAATAAAATGGTCAGTGTATATTAATACGTATAAAGGTTGTATAATATATAATTTATTTATTTGTTTAATAAAAAGGTTTACCAACAGTATTTGTACTAATACATACATTTTAAAAAAAGTAATACTAAATGCAAAAACTAATTAAAGATAAACACAGCATGTAAATATACATAAAACAAGTGCGAGTCGGACTCGCCCATGAAGGGTTCCGTAGCAGCAAGTAACATCATATAAAAGTTCTTGTAGTTCATTGTAACTTTAGTTGATGTAAAAATAATAGTGTACTTTTTTATACATATATAAAAAAGAAAAGAAAAACTACTTACTAGATCTTGTTCAAACTAATTTTCGGTGGAAGTTTGCATAGTAATGTAAATCATATATTTATTGTAGTTTTATCATTCTCTTATTTTAGAAGTTACGGTGGGGGGGGGGGGGGGGACACATTTTACCATGAAAGTATCCCTCGCGCAAACTATTCAGTTTAAAAAAAAATGATATTAGAAACCTCAATATCATTTTTGAAGACCTATCTATATAAAGTTGTTGATTCTACAGAGTCTAGGGAAAGCGGAATTGAGTCGTAGAACTGTACGCCACACTCACTTATATATACTGTATGTGTATTATGTATCAACCGGTATTTGAATCTTAGAATTAGAATTGAATGTTAGAGTTAGAATGGTTATGTTGCTAAAATTCATATTGAAGTTATTTAAAATATAATATAAATTAACTTATAACATGTTTTAAACAGTGTAAACACTAGAAGGAATAACAAAATTGTAACTCCAAGTTTCCGACTGCGCAAAGTAAACGCCTCCTTTCTGTGTTATGGTATTCGCATGTATAATAAAATCCCACAAACAATTTTGGAATTGTCTAATCATAAATTTAAAGATTTTATTAAAAAAAAAAAAAAAAAAAAAAACAGATAAAGCGTATTATTCGATGCAGGATTACTAAACTTTTAGTCGATAAAGATGTGTGGACTTAGTGGCGCTGTATTTCATGCAAGATATTACTAATTTTATACTAAAATTAGTTTATATATTATTTTCAAAAGAGTAACTGCGGAGTTTCTTGCCGATTCTTCTCTGCAGAATCTACATTCCGAATCGGTAGTAGCTTTACTTTCACAAAAATAATAATCACTTTAAAGTTTTAATTTGTAAAATGACGATTCGAAGGTGTTCGTGGGGCCTATTTGAATAAAGTTGTTTTTGATTTTGATTTAAATATAACCAGACAAATTCAATCTATTTTTATTCTTTAGTATCTTATTTTTATTTTTAAAGACAATTCCACTTTTCACCTGTGATGTCTACTAATTTATCATTCAAGGTCTGAAAAGTAAAAAGCTTTGTGAGAATTCTTTTACTAAAAAATTTAATGTTTTCTTCATTATTTCGGGACTGTAATATAAAAATAGGTATTAGATAATCTCTATATGATTCCAGTTCTGTTAAATAAAAATATTTTATTTTTAAATCGTACTTGTTGATCCTATGTTCAGCGTTTTCAAACAAACTCCCAAAGTTGTGTTATATTAGCATATTATACATATAGAAAATTATATAGAAATTGAATAATACAATTGAATGTCAATTCGATTAATTATTACAGAACAGAGAAAGGTGTGTTTTCTCGTAAAATCACGATTCTTACGTCGAAAAATTCTACTCTCTATCTGTTATTAGATACACATTATTTTAAAACATATCATTTTTATTTCATACTAATTAAATACATCAAATTTTAAAAATACTATTTTGTATATATGTATACACACAAATAAAAAGATACAGACATACCGTACCATATTTAATGTATAGTTTGTGTACAATTAGTGTAGAACAAAGTCGAGCAAATCACTCTTCAAAACAAGACAACTTAACCCCGAACGAACTAGAACCCCGGTTAACGAACGAGGGGCCATTGTCACTAGTAAGTATCATTTGATAATAAATTAAATTAGTTGACAAAAATAGTAATCAAAACTAAGCATTATGGAATCATAATAAACTAAAAAAGACTGATAGCTAAAGAAGGTATGAAATTTTTCAAAAAGTGGCTGTATTTCCTACAATATTATTTTCAACCGATTAAATAAATAAAAAAAAGTTTGCTATTACTTTGAACGACGAAAAATAAAAAGATTTACAATTTAATCCCGTTCCCGAAAGGTGCCAATACGTCACGGCACGTCTGCCATTGGGCTAACAGATACCAGCTAGGACAATGGATACTTTTTATTTATTTATTAAACCTTATTGTACACATAAGACAAAATATATATTTACAATTTGGATATTTACTCACAAGCAGACGGCACGACCTTGGGGAAACGGATTTGAATGAAATTTGGTATAGTGGTAGTATACCATGTGGGTACCACCACTGTAAAATATTTCCGTCCAAAGCCTAATAGGAGCTGAGAAAAACACAAACAAAGTTCAGCCCGCACTTCATGTAGGTATAAGTTGACTTTTTTTCCTTTTTCTCTTTTTCTTCTTATTTTTTCTATTTTTTTTTTATTATATAAACTATATAAACAATTTATTAAATAAACTAAAAAAATTAATTATCATATAAATATGTTTAAATTAAAAATTATAAGTCGGTACAAAATACAATGAGTGTTCGGGTAAATCTTTTAAATTTATTACTATGATTATTAATACAGTATTGTATAATTTAAAATCATTTTAACAGTTAGGTGTACAAGATCCTGAATGATAATTATGGTAAAAACATTCAAAAAAAAAAAAATCTGCACGAAGAACAACAAATAAATTCTGTTTTTTAGTGGTAGTACCCACATGGTATACTACCACTACACCAAATTTCATTCAAATCCGTTTCCCCAAGGTCGTGCCGTCTCCTTGTCAGATACATGTATGCAAAGGCGGCCTTAACGCCTACAGCGATCACTTCCAGGCAACTTTTATTAACAATTGCTATTTATATTTTTCTTGAAAGAAATAACTAAGAAATTGGCCTCTAATGTTTCCATTTGTTGTATTTGTATTGTAATATATTAAATATATTGAGGTCTGTTGAAGCTTTCTGGTATTCGAATAGAGTTCCTTGTTTGTATTAATTTATTGTGTATAATTTCAATGCACTTTTGCCCTTTGATAATACTCTTAGCAACTATGTCATATTATTATTTAAACTTTTGTAGCATCCTATCCACCACGTAATTCAGTAACGCGTAATTCGAATTCATTTATTTTTCTTTTGTTATAAAGGAGCTATATTAAATATTATCCAGAAAATATTACAGGGTCGTTGGTTTAACATTGAAAAAATTAGAAACCATAACTCTCAGTATTAAGTCTAAATACTCGTAACTTGAAACTCAGAATATACAGAAATCTTTGAAAATACAGCTCATCTGAAGCTGGCTAAGGTACTTTACCTTATAGGCTATTGAAAGGGATGGCAATTACAAACAAAATCGCCCACGATTAATACCCGTATTAAAACAATAAATAAAAAAGGTAGTTTCAAGTTCACTTATATGTGTGTGTGTAATGTTGTTATTTATTTTATGACAAGACGTTGAACTACAGTAGGGTGACAATGCAGTACTCAAGTGCGAACAGAACTTTACGTACAAGGGGGGAAAACGGATATAACCCAAGTCGATTGCAAATTTTACTAAGATGGGGAAATGTGCGGGATATACGATAGCTAATTTCAAAAAAAAAAATTAACGTCATTTATTATAAACTTAAAGTTCTTATAATAATATTGTGGCAGGAACTTAAGATTTTGTCTGTGTAGATTTTTTTATTTTTATTTCTATATATCTTTTTTTTATCAGCCCTGACTTGACTGTGAGCTATTTTAAGAATACTGAAATAATAGAAAATAAACCTATTTAGTTTTTAAATTATACAATAACGCAACGTATTATATTATTATACTAGCGGCCCGCCCCGGCTTCGCACGGGTATTTAACTAAAATTTCAAAAAATATAAATTTATATTTTTTTTCACCTACACCTGCGTCAATACTGGAAAATATTTTATAACAGACGGATTGGTTGTCAAACATGTGTCAAAATAAATTTTAATTTAAATAAAATCACTATGGAGTATTTATATCAAAATAATTTTCTCCCCCCTTTTAACATCGTGTGAGGATGAATTTCGATAAAATACGAAACACGTCTTCAACCAATTCTGTTAAAGAATATTTATGCGAAATTTGAAGTAGATTGGACCAAGGAATCATGTTGTCCCATACAAACTTTGCCCCCCTTTTTCACCCCCTTAGAGGTAGAATTTCGTAAAATCCGTTCTTAGCTGACCTTTACTCGGTAAAAGGAATATTCTTACCAAATTTCAAGTCTCTGCGCCTTATAGTTTCAGAGATATCGTGATGAGTCAATGTATACGTGGAAATCTCTTATATATATATAGATTTGCTGTGCGGTGACCGGTAGAGAAGAATAGCCCCAACTCTTTCTTGTCGAGGTGTCGTAAAAGGTGACTAAGGCAATAATGGTTCGAACTATATACAAACTAGGGTGGTGATGGGCAGCAGCGTCACCATATCCTTCCAAACACACTGCGCTCGCCAAGGCGCCCGCCAAGCGTGGCGAATGTAAACAAGATATAGCAACACAAGAGATTATGGGGAGGTTTACGCTCGTCAGTGGACATCCAACGGCTGATATGGTGGTGGATTTTTACATTCTACCCTCAAAGGCTTAAATATATTTACATCAGCAGACTAAATAAATCAAATAATACTATTATATTATAATTATTAATAAAGTTCCGTATTTTTCCTGAAATGTCCCGATCACGTGATGACTTCGGGATAAAAATAAACCTGAATGTGTAACATCGGTACGGATTTCTAACCAACCCAGTGATACTTAATAAGACAATCGTTATTTAATAGCAAGATAATTTTAAGTTAAGTTATAAGAGATACGTGTATTTACTTGACGTTTTAGAGAAGCTTAATTCACCACACTGCTTTACTATGGGTTAGCGGATAAGTAACATTATGTCATAAACATAATATGTCATAATAATAATAAACGATTAACCCTCAACAACTCCTAGGAGGATAAAAATCCTGCATCGGAGATCTGGAAACACACAACACGAAACATTTTTTTTAATAACTGAGATCAAATCCTCGACCGCTAGCGCAACAGACAGTTTTTTTTTTTTTTTTAATCAAATAATTTGAGCGCGTTTGACCTCTATCTTGTCTGATGGTAAACAAAGATGAAGTCTAAGGTGGAGCACGCAAACTCAAATAGTGCCTGTTCACTCTTGCCTTAAAAATCCCTAAATTGTACGTATCGGGAAACAGTGACGCAGGAAGAGAATTCCATTCAGTTGCTGTGACCACTGCACCAAACCGACGTCAAAAATTTAAATGCATATTAATTGAACATATAAAAAAAGTTAAATTCTGTTCGAACTTTATCACAGCACCTGGTGTTCCTATTCAGCTTGTTAGTCAACTTTGATGAGCCTATAAAGCCTGTCTCGTTTATGAGGTAGCAGAGTTCCTTTTAACAAACGCTATTTATGTCCTCCGAAAACAACATTATAACCTTGATATAAGGTCTACGAATCTTTATTTCTCCCAAGAATATAATTCACTTAATACAACATGATAATAACAAACATTAATTTCATTGTAATAACAAAACAAGATTAATGGGCATTACACGTACAATTAAAATATCATCTTATTTGAGGGTAATTTTATAAAAATTGTCTTGTTCTAATCTACCATTATACAATTGATTGCACAAAGTAGGCGGAACTGGATGCGAGATTGAGCGTGGTATGCTTGTTAAGATTTTAAATATTACATTTTATTTATAACTAGCTTTTAAACCGCGACTTCGTCCGCGTATCAAGTCGCAAATGGTTCTAATAGGATTTTTCATTAGTTTTTTACGTTATTAATTTTGTTATAACACAAATTATTATGTTAAAATGTTTGAATACTTATAAAATATAACAATCTTTATTATAGAGTAGGGATTTAAAGGTTAAATAAACATTAAAATAAAATAAAATTTTATGAACACGCAACTCCGTCTTTGATCTGGTGAAAGTTACACGAGGGTGTTATCTTTTTACAACAAAATCGAAATACTACACCTACCGCATTGTTTCGTTATAAACAATATTTTTTGCTTTTCCTTCGGGTGCTAGAATCATCAGGCTACTCTGGAACATGCCACATACAACTGGCTGTGGGAGAAGCAGCTTTCCCTCAAGTATAATCCCGCTACCTTAAGAGTTTGACCTTAAGCATTGTTTTTGGTAAATACATAATTATATACACTCATACTTTTATACTATTATCCAGTTCCGAGAAATCACCGTTTCCTATTTAAGCAACAGGTCTGAGAACTGTCCGGCAGCAACATCTCCCCTCAGATGGATTCTTATATTTATAGTAAAGCTCAGTTTTGTCACTGAAGGCCACAAATGCTTCTGTACTGTACTGTATCAGCCTGAAAACAACCCACTGCTGAGGAAAGGCCTCTCCTCCATATAGAAGAAGGGTTGGAGCGTAATCCACCACGATACTCCACCGCGGGTTGGCGGATAATATCCCTACCATGAATAACGATCATTACCAAGTATCCATGATAACAGCCGGGACCGACGGCTTTACGTGTTTTCCGCGGCACGGTGGGAAAACCCACAAGGACATACACTCAGACCGGAAACAATATTTATAGGAAAGATATAATAGATATTTGCTTAGAATATTATTATTAATTATAATAGGTCACCTAATTAGTTCAATGTATTTTGAAACCATTTTATTTTTGAATAATTGCCAATTTAATGATTTTTCAAAAATTTTACAGACACTATGTCAGTGTGCTCTCCTTTCAATAATAGAAAAACTTTCAAAGTCAGTGTTGTCAACAACATCACAACTGAGTCATAAGCAGAATTCATGAACTTTCATCTTAGTATATCATCATAGTTCACATCATAGTTCAGATTGCTTTTTAAATCGTTTACGAATTCGTAAAATTTGATTCAAAATTTGTAATTTTTCAGAAACTCTTACTATATTTTAACATAATTAAATCAGCAGACTTAGAAAATAATTCAGGATAATTTTATTTTCTGAATTTGACAGTATTTTTTATGGTAAAATAATAAGCGAACGATATAATAGAACGATAAGCCGTGAATATCGAGATTGAATGTATATATATATATATATACCGGCTGTATTTGGAACGCTTGAAAAAACGAAGAGGTATGATAGTGTTGGCATGACCTGACATGATGCAAGTGAAAAAAACGCGAAAGGAATTATTATTTTTTTGCTTCTTTTTATAACTTTTTTCGGCATAGGTAATCCGGTTTGGGAAAAGTAATGAAACAGAAATTTTAAAATAATGCTTTAAAATAATCGTGTTTTAAGAAAATCTGCAGTGTATTTAATTGAATACTACATCGTTACGTACGCTACGTTTACGTAATGAAGCGCGCCAACGGCTGACAGAGTTCAACGCGGCGGCGCGAGGTTAACGTACTCCCGCACCACTCGCGCGCTCGGTGCGATTTGTCCCTTTAGTCTTTCATCGTTTTAGTTTGTACAAAAAATTCAATAACAACCTTTCCATTTTTTGTAATTATTCTTATTTGTTATGAGTGTACATGTTACGTTCAAAAACCCGAAAACGCTCATTGAGCGAAAAATAAAGCCCCAACGCGTTGTGGACACTATAAAACACACGAAACACAGAACATACAAATTATGCAAACAACTTACTTGATTTTACTTAGTAGGTACATACTGGTAGTAATAACAAGTTTACCTATTCGCGCGGCCGCGGCGACCTTTGTAAAGACATAATATGCCGCCTTTGCCGACTTCCACGAATCTCCACCTTTTAGCATGCTCATTCAAAGCATACTAAAAAAGCACGTATTTAGCAAACGTGAATGTGCTATGCTTTTTAGCACGCTATGTGTGTCATCGTTATGTGTGTTTTTGAAAAAGTATCTAATAAAAATGGCGTCGCAAGTTAAGTGGACACGGGAACAAATAAATTACTAACAGAATACGAAAAACAGAATTAAAAAAAAATGCGTGCTTGTGGAATTCATACAGTGAAACTTATAAAAACCAAATCCTTAGAGATAATGCATATGCAAACATTGAAAATAATAAATTTAATTTATTTTCGACTTGCGATGTGAATGCTTTCGTCGCTTTTATGAGACAACTTGTGATGAAAATAGCATAGCAAATGTACATCGACTTTATTTAGCACTCTTTTAGTTTAGAAACCAAAAATAACAACAACAAAAAAATGATAAATAGCACTGAATGCTTAAGCAAGTGTAAACGGAGCCCTATATTCGCAAATCACGTGTCGCCAGTCACACTCGCAGTCGGTGGCAACTGGCAGTCGGTACGAGGTTTCGTGAGTGTCGGATGTGGTTTGAGCAAAAATTTAATTCACGTATTATTATTTCGTATCTGTTATTATTATTTTATTTGTACTTTTGAAGGTGTGAAGGACGTTTTGTGTTTATTTATGTGAATAGGCGGAACCTTCATTTGTGGTCAGATGAAAATCCACACGCCTACCAGGTAATAGAGCATCAAACCCGCTGGTCTGTGAACGTGTGGGCTGGAATATTTAATGGTACTGGCACCAGTATCTTGCCGGAGCGATTAAATAGACCACGTTATCTCGAGTTTATAAATGACCATATTGAAACAATTTTAGACAATATTCCACTGTCAGAGTATCGGATAACGTGGTTCCAGCATGATGGTGCACCGCCACACGTCGTTAGATCAATAAGGCAGCGTCTAACGGAGTTGTTAGGCGATTGCTGGATTGGCAGACTAGGGTCTCATGCCTGGCCGCCTCGTTCACTTGATCTAACCCCATCAGTTTTTTTTTTGTGGGGTTACATAAAGGATGTTCGATCGGGAGTGGTAGAAGGTATCACCTTCATCGAAATGCGTGATCGGATTTGCAGTGTTTTTGCGAAGTTGCGAGATTGTGTAGTGGATCTTTAATGCCCCGACCCAGATTTACATCCATAGGAATGGAGCACAATTTGAACCTCACCTCATTCTCACCCGAAGGACGTAAACAGGTAAGTGGTTCTGTACATTACGCTCCGCCCGCGGCGCCGCCCGCTAGTCGGCAGTCGCCCGTCTCGCGGTCAACAAGAGTTCACAGCGTGTATGCATACATGGCGGGTGCGCAAAATAGATAAGTCCTAAAATGTTCTTAAAAAACGGTTTCTGAGATAAATGGTTATATGCATTATATAGTATATAAATAGTATATTATTAGGTTTAAATCTTTTCAAGCGTTCCAAATACACCCGGTAAATATATATATATATATATATATATATATATATATATATATATATATATATATATACCGGGTATATATATATATATGTAGTGGGAGGTATTGTACACTTCTAAGTTTGGCTTTATTGTTGACAAGCGGTTTTTTCCAGGCAACCTGAGGCATATATATATATATATATATATATACCGGGTATATATATATATATATATATATGTAGTGGGAGGTATTGTACACTTCTAAGTTTGGCTTTATAGTTGACAAGCGGTTTTTTCCAGGCAACCTGAGGCAGAGGAAATGGTGGAATAAATAGGAAATGGGAAAATATGTGATGTGGAATATGTGTACAAGTTTTAGCTTATATTTAATATATTTTTTATCTTGTTTACAAAAAAGAGATACACAAAAATAAATAAAAAATAAAGAGTCGCGAAAACTCTTATTTTTATATGGGCAATTTGTCGTTTGCAATTGACATAGTTACTAGATACTTAATTTTTTATTCCATTACAATTTCGGTAATAATTTATTTAATTATCTATATATTTATTGCTATTATTTTACCTACTATATTTTATTTTATTTTTCGATAAACAAACAGTACAATAACACAATAAAATTCATTTTTAGAAAATATAAACACCGACTTCAAGATTATACTTACATGTACAAAGTTGAATTAAAAGTAGAAAATAATATTTTCATTACTACAAAAAAGAGTTGAAGGACGATCAACGCAATTAACGATACATAGAAACCCTTTCACAATTTATGATCAATTATTTTTGGAGACGCCTCGAACGGTGGGTCTTGATGAGGGCAGACGACGTTGACGATTGTGTTTTATTGTATATAAAACACAAAAAATAGCTTTACTTCGATTTCTGTCTGCTTTGATTGGCCCCGACTCCAAAAATTAATGATCATTAATTGTGAATAGGTATATACTGTACTGTATCAGCCTGTATTATTTACACAGTACAGTACATAAACCAATTAATTTTCTACCAATTATTAAAAGAAATATAAAGAAGAAGATAAAAAGTGAGGTAAGAATAATTAAGATCAGGATTTTAATCAATTAAATAAACAATTATAAACCAACGATTAACAGGTGATTAAGAATTAAACACAAAAAACAAAGCAACGATTGCGCAAAACAAATACATAACATATACATTCATTGATTTAATAATTTAACGATGTTACTTTAAATTTTAAAAGGAATCATGAAAATATATATAAATATATTTTTTTGTTATTTTTATTTATTTTTATACTACAAGCTACAGGAACGATGAATGAATTTTTTAAATAAGTTAAAGTGAGTTAGTAAGTTTAAGTTAAGTTATACAAAAAATATATAAAATTAATAATAATAATGTTATTGATAGCCTTTACTCATTAGTTTGTTTGCATTTTTATGTTCCTAAATTTTGTATAATATTCATATTTTTGTATATCATCATCAGGCATAATCTTTTTGATTTGTCCTGTACATAAATAAAAAAAGGATAAAAAATCCCAAGGTTTCTACAAGAATAGGATTATGTACCTATTTACCTACAGGATGACAACAAGTTATCGAACGAAATGGCACATACATATATGTATGTATAATTAAAGTTTGAAAAAAGTATTATATATTATATGATGATATGTTACCGTAGTATTTTTTATTATGATAATTTTAATGAAATTTTATTCTAACTATATACTGAACAAACAAATACTCTTTTTGTAACGTAGAACTAAAATCGTAAAAAGAAATCGATCACATGAAAGAAAAAAAATTGAATTAATTTGCCTCATATTCTTCTTCAACTATTTTCATAAACTAAATGAACAAAATATTTATTTTAAAAATTTCTATTATGAGACAATTAATTCTTTGTAATTCTTTGAAATCTTTTGAAATTCTGTCCAGACTGCTTACAATAAAATCGTTTTATTAAACATAAAAATATTATGTAAATGAGTTTTTACGAGTTCCTTACGGCCCTAGCTTAGGGTACTGGTCGCGCAATAGGTACCGGGATGAAAAACCGTAATTTTTCCAGGCAGTCGGAGGATGGCCCGCTGCTTCATATTGTACCTACACGTGTTGCCCCTCAATGGTCGACTTGGTCCATTAATTATTTATTATACCTACTCTGTATACGCAACACTTGATACAAATGTTAGCGAAGTACTCATGGTTTCGTAAAAAAAAAAACAATACAATAGCGGTGAATAGTTTTTAGTATCGACAAGCGCGCGTCACCGTCAAAGACAACACTCGATTGCGGACGAATGCGGCGAGGTGGGTCAGTGTCTCCATATACACGGTAATTACCGTAGATGCACCGTAATCTGGTCTTAATCTACCGTCAAGGTAATAAGCTATTACCGTGTCGTACATCACCGTATTAAAATTATATTTATAATATATTACCTACGTTGAAAATATTACCACATACATGACATACACTACGTAAAACGAATCTTGGTCAACTTAACATATTTTTGTAACAACACTGTTGTTGGTCGCTGGGATTCCCTGAATATCTACATGTCTATTTCTACTCACACATAGATAAAAATTACGAAACCGCGGCGAAAAATTTTCATCCTTATTTATATTAACGGGAAGGAGTGAAATGTTAATCTTAGGTACTGTACTCTATTCATCAGCCTGTAAAATGTTTAATTATGCATATTTTATTGTTTTTTAAAATCTTTTGTAGTTAATTATTAAAAAAGCAAATATATTTGGATTCACATTGTTATTTTCCTTTCAAAAATTACACGGTAATTTACACGGTACACTTTTAGTCGATTCACCGTAATATTGTCTAAAAACACCGTATTTTTACCCTTGCAACACGGTAACTCTCGATTTACATATGGAGATGATACTTCACCTCAGGCCCCGATGGACATGAGCTCGGGCGCGTACTGTATGTTGGTTAGTCATAGGACCAAAATAAATTGTAAGATTACCGCAAATTATTTATTGGACAGAGATTTGAAAATGTTATGGAAATTTGAAATATGAAATATGCGAATAATTATCGCAATAATATAAATGAGACAACTGAACAAGGTTAACCGAATCACTTCGCATATTTTTTCGCATTGGAATTAGTTTTTTGCTTCAATTTGAGTCTGTTTCCTCTCAGTGGCCGTTATCTCAAAAATCTGAACTGAAACAGCTTGTAAGCGTCCCACTGCTGGGTAAAGGCCTCTTCTCCATATCTGAGAAGGGTTAGAGCTGCTTCACTGCGGGTTGGCGGATAAGGATACCATGAGTAAAGATCTGTTACGCGGGTACCGTATGGCAGAGTTTTAAAAAAGATTTTTAAGAATTACAATTAATTTATTTATTCAATAAAATAATATTTCAATTAAAAATAAGAATATAGAAATAGCACTAGAACTGTTATGATAAAGATGTGTGATCGATATGAGGGATCCGAGCAGACTGACTGCGAGGTCCAACCCTATTGCTATGTTAGATACAAAATGCTGACGCAGCATCGAAAGGCTTGCGCCACAGCACAAAGCGAAGCATGAGCTAGCTATAACAGGTCGTTATCAGATGTCTATGGTAAAAACCGGCGGATCTTTACATGCTCACCGAGGCACGGTGGGGAGGAGGAAGATAAAATACTTTTTGTTCATCCATTTAGGTACAAATACATTTTTTTTAACTTGTAGTGGATGACACTTGATATTTTTTTTCTTCTTCCTAATAAGAAATAGCTTATCAAATTAAAGTAACTAATTTTAGTTTTATATGGGAGAAAAAAAAATCTCTGTTCACCTCAGCAGGAATTGACTTAATTTTTAATACTACTTGTTTGCAATAATATGGTATTTTTATAACGTTACGTTATTCAATAAAGAGAGACCTATATTTTATCACTAAAATATAAGCGTATTTAAATGCTTTTCAATATTCTACATTTAAAAAAAAAAACGATATATTTAATTTCAATAAGATCAAATAAACATAAAACATTTTTCATGTTATAGTTTTCGAAGTATTCAATAAAGGCACAGTAAATAAAAACCCACAAGAATTCATTCCAAATATTTAATGTTAAACTTGTTTATAAATAATTAGAAATCGTGTACAAACGTGGTCAAATAGGTATACTCGTAGTCGTGAGTGTTAAACGAAGCGTTACAAGCTCGCTTGACTTGTTTTATCGTCCTTATGAAACGAAACTTTATTAATGTTTTTTACGATTTTATCGATTTTCATTATAATTACTTAATAAAAAAGGTAAAATAGCAACATTAACGTGATTAATAAAAAAAAAATAATAAAATGCCAACATTAAAAAAACAATTTTGAAAAAAGCGGTGGGATACCCACAAGGACATACACCCAGAGAGATTCGAACCCGCAACCTTTGGCGTTGAGACAATTACTCGCACCACTGTACCATAACTGTCGTATCAAAGAACTAAATCTAAAAACTTAAATACCAAACCTTGGCTTTAAAAGCGCGTAAACGTTCACGTTAACTTTTTTTATATTATCAATACTTTAGTCACAAAATACAATTTACTTTAGAAATTAATACAATTTATTTAAAAAAAATTTGGAGTAGAACGACGATTTGTGAAAAAACAAAATTCAACTTACAGATTTGTCTCGCTGGATTTTTTTGCAGATAGGAATATTGTTTAAAGAATTGAGTAGCAAAATACGAAAAAAATAATCTTACTCTGCCAGTGGAAAAAGAAATGAATAAAAATGGTTTTTCATAGGATTTTGTTTTGGAAAACTTAATGTTTGTTGAGCAACGGCTTAAAATCAATATTAAGGGTTTTGTTATAGCTTAAATTTTTTTTTAAATCTACTACAAGATTGACTGAGACTTGACTTGATTGGTGAGACTTTAAGAAAAAAAATTTTGCTCTAAAATGAAGCACTATACAGGAAGAATGGTGAGTTACTATTAATATTTAAGGAGAATACTCGGTACATGATTCTCATTCGAATTATGTAAAAAATAGGTAAATATT
Source organism: Euphydryas editha (assembly GCA_036937285.1). Lineage (NCBI taxonomy): Eukaryota > Metazoa > Arthropoda > Insecta > Lepidoptera > Nymphalidae > Euphydryas > Euphydryas editha. Next base: position 18,934,447 of record JAUPFZ010000008.1, on the reverse strand, counting down.
AATAAACTTTTAAGTAAAGTTACTCAACAATTATCTAATTATTGACACCCAAGTAGCTAGCTGCACTTTCGACACAAAACAGGTAGTTTACCTACGTCTAAACGCCGCCACGTATTAACAGGGTAGCAGGATAAACAAGCATGATCCAGTCCCCCTTAACCCGGCGGGAGTGTGGCGGGGTGTGACATACCCCAGTGTTCATTTGTATCGTGATATAATTTTACTGTTTTATGCGACGCTTTTGGGACTTCATGTAGCTGGAGGTGCGGAAGTTTGGGGGAGTATAGTGTTGTGATTTTAGTGTTGCAACAGCCGGCGTAGGAGATACACGAGCACAAACCCACTAGGGGTAAGGACACTCCGCCATATAGTTCATGTGTGCGTTTCATAACATAGACGTATTTATTGTTTATGTTATAATTTTTTACTCTTTTTAGATTTTTGTCAAACGTGGGTGAGGACAGTGGTGAAAGAAGATTTAGGTCTTTCTTATACGACGTGTTAGAGAATTCTTCGGATGAATCAGATGAATTATTTATTTATTACGTATTTTAATGAAAATTATTAATATATATTAATATCCATAATTAACAACATCCATTTTTTCAAAACTATCTTGAGGGATACCTAAATAAATCAAGAATATAATAATTTGACATAATTTTAATAACAACAACAACAAACAGGCAGTTTTGTTTTGGGGCATATCATACCCCGCCACATACTTGATGTAATATTTTTTCACCACACTCCCGCCGGGTTAATACTTTAATCCTGGCTTAGGATAGGCAAAAATACTAAGATATTTTACTCGTTTAAGCGACAAATTTGTTGACTAGGTAAATGATGTGAACTTTGGCAATTTTTAGATGTGAACAAGCGGCACAGTACAGCACCTGTGCACGTGCCTCCGGCATGACTGGAAAAGTGTCAACGCTTCATTTATTTGAATTGAAATTTATAAACATTTGGTCAAAAATTGAATACCTATTTTTTTTACATAATTCGAATGAGAATTATGTACCGAGTATTCTCCTTAAATATTGATAGTGACTCACCAGTCATATACATAAGGTATTTGTTTAAAACAAACTATTGCGTTGCTCTGAAAACAAAGATTTTTATTTCGTAAAATTTAAATTTACATTATATTACCTGAAAACAAAGAATTGACAATTAATGTTTATTCTTTCCAATCATCACTTTATTCATAATAATTATATTTCCGTCTCTGCGAATAAGTAATTCAGCCTCCATATTATTTCATACCTCGATCATCTTGCCACGTCTTTTGACAGTGACATCTCAAAACTAAATTTAAATATTAAAGGAGAGTAAACTCTCTTCATATATGTATATTTAGTTTACATATGAAATTGGCGTTTTGTGTGGTCGGAACATAAAGTCGATTTTTTTATATATAATATGATTAATTAATCAAAGTATGTACCATTGCTATCTATGCACTTTTGTCATTTTGTAGGTAGTTTATTAATACATTTACTAAAAAAAACATTCGGACGGGAATCAATAAAATATTTGAAAGTGGTTTGGACTGCCCCATCGGAGTTGAATTTTTTCTATAATAATATATAAAAACGGGATATTTGCCGAGACCCCCCCCCCCCCCCTCACGTGAGATTGAGTGAGATTTTGCTCGACCCCCTCCTCCCCCTAAGCACCTCACGTAATAAATGGATGCCTAACTAACCTAACCTAACGAATATTTATATAGGCCATACAGATGTTTTTCGGGGTTTGGGGGTTTATGGTTACGTCATGTGTGTCCGAACCCCGCAGGATTTTCATCTTACTGGGGGCCGTAGAGTGAGTAGTGTTTATCTTAGTTTATTACGTTTTCACGTCATATAAACTGCGGAACTAATTAACATGATTTTTTTTTTGTAAAAATAAGTTACTTTCGTTACAAAAACAAAACTCTGGGTTTATAATGAAAAAAGGGATTTAAAGTTTTTATCAAATTTCTATATTTAGTGCTATGAATATCAATATTTATACTTTTGAGAATAAAAAAGAGGATTTTAGCATTATTGAATAATCATTCTATAAGGTGGTATATATAGTATGTAGTATATTCAAAATAATTATTTAACTGAACTGGACGGAACTACACAGCCTGTAAGTATTACACTTATGGGTAGAGATCTTTCACTGTCACCATAATCCACTGCGGTTTAACGGATAATTTCACAACTAAGATTAACGATCGTTGTCAGATGTTTATGATAACAAACGTGACCGAGAATCTTTACGTGCTCTCCGAGGACCGTTGGGGAGACTAACAATAATAAACAATCGCCGTGTTCCCATTACGCCGGACCGGCAAATCGCCGGAAACCGGATCCCGGAACGAAGTGTTCACATTACACCGGATTGGCAAAAACACCTCACGAAACACCGGATCCTGTGTTTTCGCCAGAACCGGATAAATATGAACAGCTTCATATAAAATGTATGGCCACTAGTCTTTCCAGCAGTTTCACCAATCCGGCATCTAGCGTAGTGAGAACGAGGCCAATCACACCAGAAACTACTATTGCACAAATACATATATTCACTTTGACCGGGAATCAAGCCCGCGATTTTAATAGGACATTACTCACTAAGTACTAGACTAGAACGTCGTCTATGTCATTGAAGTTTTAGATAATAATAAATGCATATAAATATAGTTAGTTGTTAAAAAGCTACAATGGTAGTCGCATGTGTCAATAAAATAGAAAAATAATTAAACAAACTAATCATAAATTATTATAAGTAAAAAAACAATGTTTTAATTGAATGAAATACAACGCAATGAAAATTAGCGTTGTTTGCAAGTGTATTTTTCATTGTCATGAATTTTAAATGAAGTAAAAAATTGTTTTTAGAATTAATTATTTTGTTCAAGAAATTGTAGGTGTTACTTAATAAATGCGTTTTAAAAAATCAAGTCAAGACATTGCCGAAAACATTATTCATCAGAAATGATTTTTATTCTAAATATACGAAAATCTAATTTTTTTTTTTACAAATAAAATTTATTTATGACAAATTAGAAGTGTTTCCATAGTGGAGACAGTATTTATTAATTTGGTATTTGTTACAGGATAAATTAAAAAAAAAAATGTAATGAATATTCAATATTGTTTGGTTTACTTTAAAATAAGTATTGTATCATATCATAAATTAAATAATACAAATGTTTTTTTTTCCCAATTATTTTTCATTTGTGATTTGTTTTAAAATATCACAAGACTATATTTATTATAAAAAAAAATGAAAAAATAAAAAAACTTAAAAACATTATTATAGGTTTAAAATAATGTCAATTGTTGATGGAAAGTAATAAAAAAATGAAAATGGTAACAAATAAAAATCATAAGAGACGAAAAATATTTACTAATTTTTTACGGTCTGTTGTTTTTTAACAGAAAGCAATAATATTATATCGGCTATTTCTATTAAGTATGGAATGAAATTAGAATTTATTTTATGAAAATTAAAAATTTTCTGTTACTCGTGTCTTATTAAATTCTGTGAAAAACTTTTCTTATTTTAATTTAAAGATGTTTTTGATACTTATACAAATAACAAAAAGACTTTATCTATAAATAGAAATTTAAATAAATAAATATTTTGGTGACGTCTTAGCTAGTATATGTATTTTTTAATAGTGTTAAAAAAATTAAACATTTAACATTTAACCGACTTCAACAAAAGAGGAAATTCCAAGATAGTCTGTATGTATTGTTTTATAGTAAATAACTTATAGAAATATAAATTTTTTATCGTTTTTTTTTTTCAAATAGAACTGCTAGAACAAAGGTGAAAGTCAACATACAAATGTAATCTGAAGAATGTAAGAAGTTATGATTTAAAAAAAAATACAAGGTTTTACCACCACAGTGTATTTAAATTTACATACTTTTTTTTTTAATTATTAATCTGAATACGGCGAAAATATTTATATAATTAACTTGACTATTAATGTCCTTGGTAATATTGGTAGTGTGAAAACTTTCAAGTATTTATTTTATACTAGCGGCCCGCTAGGGCGCGCCGGCTTCGCACGGGTATTTAACTAAAATTTTAAAAATTATAAATTTATATTTTTTATCACCTACATACGCCATCTATCGTATAATTGTAGAATATCGTTTTTGTATTTAGTGACATTTAACATAATAGTACCTATATTAATTGAAAATGATGTTTATCTAAAATATTAAAACGATTTCTATTCCTATCCGACATATTTAGTAAACTTTTTAGTTTAACAAAATAATAACTCAAAAATAAGTTTTGTGAGTTTTTAAGATTCCTTAGACCAGATGGCGTTGGCGGCGTAGGTACCTATTTCTATTTTCTTAAATATTTATTTTTAAATTTAATTACAATGAAACAAAAACTAAATTATACTGTGAGTTATGTTTAATTTTTATGTATTGAAGTTATTTACATTGGTTTTGTACTTTTTACGTGTTACGTGAACACAGAAAAAAACGATAAGAGATGGCGTTGATACAAAAAAAAACGCGCTATTGAAATTTATTCTTGATGATATATAGTGTATTAATAAAACGGAGGTGTTAACAGATTTATTATTTGTATAGATATACTGTTGGAACGATTTAAACTAAATTTGAGGGTACTTTTAAATTGATATACTATCTAAAAAAAAAAAAAAAACATTTTGAAACATATTAAATTCTTAATAGTAGTCTTGATTAGTTTACATTTTTTTTTAAAGTTTCAATCTATCGATATTGAGTACAAACTTCAAACATGTTACTCAATTACGTGTCTAAAAATAAAAATGGACACATTTCAAACAATCTCCTACCAGGATATCTATATATATAAAATAGATGATATTGTAAGTAGATACTTACCGAAGCGTCTTCAAAAATTTTGTGATAATTGGGCACGCAGAACGGAGGCGCTGCTGACAATTTCCGGATCATCTGACAGAGGTTCCTGGTATGAAAAAGTGTCACGTTACTAAAATTATAGTTATTGTTTACTGTAATCTCGACTGCATCGATAAATTTCCTATGTATCGCGAAGTGAACGCATAAGTGGCGCTTATAACCTTCTTTTTGCGAGAATTCACAAAACTGTCGACTGGGAGCATCTATTACTGTGCACTCCGCGAGCGTGGAGGAAAGTTTTTTGTATGAAATTATTTGTTACCGAGCTGTTGTAAAAATTTGATACGGATAACCTGAAGCCAGAGGAAGGACATATTATGCTATTTTTTGTCAATACAACCGCGCAAGGCGCATGCCAACCGCAAAGCCACTAGAGAAAACTATAGTCTATTCGCGTTAAGAAAATAGTGACTCATCAAAGTAAAGGCGTATTCATACTGGGGTAAAAATTAAACCATTAATATTAAAGCAAACTTTTCATGACAGTATTTTAAAATATTATAGCGAATAGACTATAGTACTTATTAAAACAGCAAGAGGAAACGTATTAAATTTCGGGTTAAAAAGTATTCAATGTCCTAGCTCGTAGTATGGATTTAAATCATGCCAAGTTTTATTAAAATTCATTCTATAGTTTCCGCGTGATTCGCATCCAATTTACAGATATAGATACAGGCAAAAAAAAAAAAAAAAGAAATTACAGTTTCGTCTTCAGTATAAATCATAGAGTGCATTCCAAAATTCTTTTTCTAAATACCTTCTGTATAGAGAGTGGTACGTCTTACGGTTTTATCATAAGTACAGATATTTCTACGATGTGGCTCCTTTATTTCTGTAAATAATATAAGAAAGTGTTAAATAAAATAAATTTATTACGTTACTTACGAATAGTACGGATTAGTCGGATGTGAGGGCGTTAGTTTCAAGACCGCTCGAAACGCTGAGACGTCGCTGCTACTGTTTTTTATTAGATGATCTGTGGACAAAAACGTAATCAAAGGACTCTACTTAACAATTTTCTCATCCCATCCCGTACCATTAGATATATTTATGTGGCTTAATTTTTTTGGTATTTTAAATATATAAGCTACAAAATAAACGCCGTGTTCTAAAAGCTGTCACCAGGTACATTAATATGAACTGAGATTTTTTTTAACAACTGATTAAGTTGGAGCTATACCTATAGTATGCTTTGCTCTTAGAAGATTATAACGAATACAATATATAAGGAAAACAATATCACTACCGTAAAAATATTAAATGCTTCTATTACAAAGCTTAAAAATAAAACTAAGCAGTCAAGTCATAATTCTTGCTTTAGAAACGACGAAATTCGAACTTAAAATATTCATACCTCATTACACATAATTAAGACGGAATTTTCAAAAACGTTGAAATTATTTACCTTTGTGTATTATTTATCAGTAGCTTAAAATAAACTTCCTTGTAAAATTCTGTAAAAAAAAATATACCTTAGATATTTAATGCCTTTAAGGCCCGGTAAGAGTTGGTTTAAAAACCTTGTTTTATTAACAACATGTTTTTATTGGCTTGGTATGTATCTATGTAATGGAATCTTTAAACGTCATTTTTCCCTCTCCCAAAACGTCGGATTGGTTTGAAATTATTCAAACCTATCCAAGACCTTTTTTTTTTGTTTTGGCGGAAAAAATGTACCTGAACGCACACCCCGTCTTCCGGGGAGACAACGGGGTAGTGTGGGGCTCTCACCCTCTAAAATAACCCGCCGTGCGCCCTCACCCGCGTACGTTGCTCCGTGGTCCGCAGGCGGCAGCCCCATCGGGTACTCTCTCCTGTGCGTCGCCCTGCGCACTTGGGCATTGCATCTTCGCGGTAGGCTATTTCAGCGGACGGTGGGCAACGTGGTTCGGGACCTACCGTCCACAGCCTTTGCCATTTAGCTAGGGCGGCATCAGGCGTATGTGAGCGCACCTGCGCCGCCCCGCGCGCCGACGGCGAATTGGGTCCGAGAGAAGTGAGTCTTCCCGGGCCCTCTCCGCCGCCTCCTTCCGCGAGATGACGTCCTCAAAGAAGGTGGCGACCGCGGTCCAGGCCCTATCACTGTCGACCATCGCACGAGCAACGGCCGGCAGTGATAGGTCCTCTCCAATGACTGCAGCGAGATCCCGGCGCTGCTCAGCCCAGGCCGGACACGATTCGAGCGTGTGTTGCGCCGAGTCCTCGCTGCAGTCGCAGTGGTCGTCGCCCGGAGTCGTCTCCCTCCTTGCGACAACGTGCAAGTATTTGCCAAAGCAGCCGTGCCCTGACAACACTTGCACAAGTCGGAAGGTGAGGACTCCGTGCTGCCGCACCGTCCACTCCATAAATATCGGCTGAAGCGCCCCTATGGTCCGAAGACCAGCCCGGGGCGTCTCCAGCCGAGCCTTCCACCGTGTGAAGGTGGTGCGGCGGGCATCGTCCCGCCATACGGTGATTTCGCTCGGCGGGGGATTAATACCCCCCGTTCGCGCCACCGATACCCGCCGATAAACGTCAGCGAGCACTTCCGCCTCCAAGTCCCACGGGGGGGTTCCAGCCAATGCGCACGTGGCCTCGACACCTACCGTGCGGTAGCCGCGTATAGCCCTGACCGCCATAACCCTCTGTGGACGCCACAGGCGGGCCACAGGAGCGGTCCGAGGACAGAACCCTGCGGGACACCGCACGACATGGGCCTCCTAACAACGTCCCCTTCCCGGTTGACGAAGAGGACGTTGCGGCCGTCGAGGTAAACCTATCCAAGACTATGACAATGCAATAATTTAAATAGTATGTCCCATTGTGCTTGTCCGGACACTCAGGGTTAGCGATTTTTAATATCTGATACCCGGTAGTGTCTTTGTGCCAAGCACCAGGGTGCATTTTCATGGATTAATTTCTGACGTGATAACGTCTTATAAATATAATTGGGGTAACTTGCGAGAGGGTGGGTTGGGATGTTGGTCTTGTGTCTTCCCCTTTCAAATGAGCCCAAATACTAGCGGTCTAGAGTGGCTGGTTTTGGAGTTACGCCGGGATGATTTTAGGGGTAGAAAAGTGGTGTAAAATAAAATAAAAGTATTTAGGAAATTTAGTATTTTAGAAAATAACAAATAATGTAAAATAAATAAATAAATAAAAAAATAGTAATGTAAATTATTACGCTCGGCGCAAACGGGCCACTGACCACAGCCACCGGTGGCTGTCGCGCGCTACCGCCACCTTTTTTACAGTGTCAGAAGCGAGAGACAGCCACCTGTGTTTGGAAGCCGTCATATTTAAAACCCGCTCTCTGCTGCGCCGCAGTCTTACGATGGAACTCGACAAGGAAAGTTTGCTCGCGCTAGTTAATATGCAGACGACGTAGACAACACAGTCGACGCCTATATTGGATACATCAAATTTTAACTAGTCCTACAGTTAAACATAACTTGCATTTCGATAATCTACAAAGATATCCAAAAAAAAATTTTTTTTCTCATTTCTATTACTGTATAGATCACAATGTAAATCCCAAATAACGGGGCGAGAATGGATTTCCGATATGAATGTATCAATATCCACTGAGACATCGTGTTGCATAATGACGCGTGCGATACGTAGAGCGTGTAACGGTTAACTGCGCGGGGGGTGGAACAGTGCGACAGTGGCGGGTGTCGGCGTCTTGTGTGGCATGTAGCAACAACAAGTGGCGAGTCGCGGACACTGCTGTAGCGAGTGGCCACCACAGGCTACATGTGTGCGGCGCATCTATACAAAATTTATGAAAAAGTGTGTTAAGTGGCTGTCGCTGGCCACCAGTGGCTGTGGTCGTTAAGTAAAATTTCTCCTTGCGCCACCCGGAGTCGCGGATGTGGTGTCGCCCCCCGCACCGCCCGCACGCTCACTTCCGTTACCTGTTTTTCTTACGGTTTTAGTCTCACATTTTTTTCAGTTCGGTCGCGCAACAAAATTTCTATCTCCTCCAAGCCCGCCGTAAGAAACTTCGTTCCAATAAATAACACGAGGTGTTAAAAAAATAAAAAACACGCTTTGTGATAAAAATATTTAGCTTATATTATAAAAGCGTGGGGTGGTTGATGTCAATGTTGTTATATTTTATTGACAGATATTGGTAAAGTAGAGTCATTATGGAAATATCTTAAAAATAGTTTCTAGTCACTCTTCCTGCATTTCTTGTTCCTATGTATATTATAAAAAAATAATATTCCTCGATTCTACCCTACCCTAGATAACCGTTCTGTTGTAGTGGTGTGTGTAGTCGCCTCAATGCTGGCGGTCGCGGGTTCGATTCCGCTCAGAGCAGATATTTATATTTGTGCAAATATTTGTTTCCGGTCTGGGTGTATGTCCTTGTGGTTCTCCCCAACGTGTCTCGGAGAAGACGTAAAGCCGTTGGTTCCGGTCGTTATCAAAGATAACGATCATTACTCATGGTAGGGAAATTATCCGTCAACCCGCAGTGGAGCAGCGTGGTGGATTAAGTTCCAACCATTCTCCTAAATGGAGAAGAGACATTTGCGCAGCAGTGGAACTTTTATAGACTAATTCAGTTCAGTTCAGGTCTGGGTGTATGTCCTTGTGGACCTCCACACCGTACCTTGAAGAGCATGTAAAGCCATCACTCCCGGTTAGTCTTTATACAAATATTTATTATTATGTACATTATAGTCTTAAATGAAATCACTTCTGTTATTTATTTCAGTTATTACCCGTTAATATATATAGTTGTAATAGTATGTTGTCTTTATAATACTTTTATATTTTTTCCAATATATAGTAATAATGTAATAAATAAATAAACCAAACTATGAAATCATTTATTTAGATAAACTTTTCCATATAAATTTTTTATTTATACCTATGTGGTTGTTTTCCCAGTGAAACGCAATAGGGTATTCTACTATGTTTGAAAAAGTACTTCAAAATGTTAATTTTCGTAATAAAAAGCCACAAAAAAAATTATTTCGGCAAAATAAACACGCTTTCTTGCCATAAAATTAAATTAAATTTTAAACCTTTTTAATTCCCGCGAAAACGCGGTCACCTATTTTGGTGACGTAATATGCGTAAAGTTGTGTTCCGCTATACACTGAGAGCACTCTGAGCTGTGACGTCAATATAGTATACTGCGAAGCCGTTACTTTTTAGTTTGCTATACTGTGCTATACTGGTTACTGATAAAACGGAACGCAGTCCAGTATACTATCATCCTAATTTTTCGACATTGTTTTCAAATAAAATATTTATCATGTATACGTTTTCTGTTCAAAAATAAATTCAACAACATTCAAAAATTAATTTTTGAATATTGTTGACATTTTTGAATAACAAATCATTCGTACTGTTATATTTTTTGATCAGGTGATCAAAGTACTGAAAGCACCTTACCTCGAAAGCGCCAGTGCTCACAGTACAAAAATTATGCTATTTATGACGTCATATAATTCTATATGGTATTGCGGCATTGTACTGGCACTCAATAAAGGAACGAATTTTTCACATGTGAGAGCACTGAGCAGTGCTCGCAGTGTACATCGGAAACATTGTCTTTACGACGTCACATCATGGCGGCTCGTGTTTTAGATCACGTGATATACAGATTAAAAATTACGACTTTTAATTTCAATATAATAAAACAATAATGTGCTTTTATGACTCAAAATCAGAATATTTAAGTATATTTCTACATAAATTTTAATTTTTATCAAATCTCATAATTTATTTTTCACTACCGAAAGTACCCTATTCGCAAAAAAATAAACATAGTATGTCTTTAACCGCCATCTCGATTGCAGCTTGATTAGTTATTTATTGATTGGTTCCATTGGATTCAAAACTACTGGTATCTAATTGATTTACAAGATGGTGATAAATATATGATTTTTTTAAATTACATTTTAATAAATACAGAAAGCTAGAATCATATTAGCTACTGTGAGTAAAGTACTGATGCGACGTTTAGTCGTATTCGACGTTAAGTTCGTCGTATTAGTCCGAGCCCTTATAATTAGTAGGTAGCAGGAGTATAATATGGGGATTCCCCGTATCGCGGCATCTGTATTCGCGAATAGGCGAGTTTCTGTCAGAAACTATCATTTTATGCATATAACCTGTGCAAAATAATTTAGATGTTTCATAGCTGCCAGCCGTCCTGCGACAGCTCATTATTTTAAAAGTTTTATTGGTTCTTTTACCGATGAGAAACTCCAAATGGTTTACAGCTGGAAAGCAATACACATACACGCGTGGGTGTGAATACATTTAGGTTAGAAAATTGAACCTGTAGATAAAAAATTCTTTAAAATGGCAATTACCGATACACAGTAAATTGACTCATTTTATTTCTGAAATTCTACTTTTCTATATTGAAAGCTGCTTATGATTTTCAACGTCGTACTCGTATTTGTAAAACTTATTCAATATTCTATAAATCACTTCATAATTTAATTTGTTTATTGGGAAATAAAATAATTATCCAAAACTTAATAAAGCGCAAATAAATAGTTTAGTATAAAGTTACATTTGTTTAGCGCAATATTCGTCTGAATGAAGTGATAGTAATATTTATCACTAGTTTAATGGTAAAATTGCAATAATAAGATTAAGGCAAGTCTTATTAAGTTATTTCAAATTTTATTAAGATTTATGTTATAAAAAAGAAACGTACAGAAATAAAAACAATCATTGTAATCTGTATAATTTAAGTAATAAAATATTTAAATTAACGATTGCATATAAATGTTAATTCATTATACAAAATAATAGATATATAGATATCTAGATATATAGATAGATAGATATCTAGAATCACCAGGCTACTCTGGAACATGCCTCATACAACTGGCTGTGGGAGAAGCAGCTTTCCCTCAAGTATACTCCCGCTAACTTAAGACTGAAATTGACCTTAAGCTTTGTTTATGGTATATACATTATACATACTCATATATTATATTATTATCCAGTTCCGGAAAATCACCATTTCCTATTTTAAGCAACAGGTCTGAGGACTGTCCGGCAGCAATATCTCTCCTCAGATGGACTCTCATATTTATGATAAGGCTCAGTTTTGTCACTGAAGGCCACAAATGCTTCTGTACTGTATTGTACTTTATCAGCCTGTAAACAACCCACTGCTGAGCGAAGGCCTTTTCTCCATATAGAAGAAGAGGTGAAACTTAATCCACCACGCTGTTCCACTGCGGGTCGGTGAATAATATCCCTACCATGAGTAACGATCATTACCAGGTATCAACCATAACAACTGGGACCGACGGCTTTACGTGCTCTCCAAGTCACGGTGGGGAAACCCACAAGGACATACTCCTGACCGGAAACGAATATTTACACAAATACAAATATTTGCCCCGAGCGGGAATCGAACCCGCGACCACCGGTATTTAGCCGAGGCGGTCATCAATGATTCACGTACGCTTTAACTTCGTCCGCTCGCGTTCCTTAGGGCACTACTGCTAAGGTCTGCTGGAAATCGCTTGCTAACAATACAATAACTCCTCCCATTTCGACAATTATTATTGCTTATATCTTATAAAGATCTATATAGGGCTTCTAAACCCTTATTATGAGCCATAGTACTCTCATCCCAAACAATTTGTTTCGTTTTATGTTTGTTTGGGTATATTGCAGAAAAGGGTTAAGGTTTGTATCAAATTAAAAAAAAGTTATAAACACGGAGTGTGGAGTGGAGTGAGTGCAGTTGTACCGCCTTCCAGCAGCGTGGCAGCAATTCCGGACACTGTAAACGCTATGACGATATCACGATTGCTTCTCACTTAGAATATATAATCACTTTAATATCATATTATTTAATTTAATATCACTTTTAATAGATTTACTATATAATGGACGGATTGAGTTGTCAAATATGTGTCAAAATAAAATGTAATTTAAATCAAAAGCACTAAGGAGTATTGATATCAACTTCGATGAAAATAACTTTCCTAAACTTTACTAAACCTTTTAACCCGCGAGGGGATGAATTTCGATAAAATACGAAACACGTCTTCAATAAATTCTGTTAAAGAATATTTATGCAAAATTTGAAGTAGATTGGACCAAGGAATCATGTTGTCCCATACAAACTTTGCCCCCTTTTTTGGTGAAACCTACCCCTTAGGGATAGAATTTCGGTAAATCCGTTATATTGGATGCCTACGTCACACAAGGAACACACGTTCCAAGTTTCAGGTCTCTACGATCAGCGGCTTAGGTTGTGCGTGGATCCGTCAGTCAGTCAGTGAGTCATTCAAGACAAAGCGTTTTATATGTATAGATTATGCTTTGTTTTACGGGGCCTAATCTCCTTTATTGTATTAAAGTATTATTAAATTATTTGCCACTTAGCTTTGTATATGTGGGCTAGAGATGAAGGTGGTACCACCCCTGGTGTTACCCTTGCAAAGTGCGTTTTTTGGCCAATCAGAAAACGGTGATGTTGCATCATCAGTGTAGCCAATTGGCTTTTTAAAAAAGTTTTATATTGCTTGTTCATTTCATGCGGTATATTCTACCAGTGGTGGAAAGCTGAATTTATTGAAACTCTGTCGACTCTTAACTAACTGGTGAGGACGGTGAGTACACCGGAGACTAGGTGGCGGGGGTGGTAGGTATCCATTGCGTATTAATTTTGAGTACAAGCATACGTTCATGTTATACGAGTAGGCTGCGTAACTGCTATGCAGCTTTAGTTTCTCCTGGTTACCTTTTATAACACCCTAGGAAAAGGATGGTGTAGCCCTATTCTCGTCTCCAGGAAACCTATTATTTTTGAATTTGTATATCTTTGCTGTTGAATAAATGAATATATACATTTCGTAAAATAATTATACAATAATTATACATCACAATTTAACCAAATTGTGATGGTAAGAAAGCTTGAAAGGTGGGTACCTCATAAATTGAGTGAAGCAAACCGACAAACGCGCTTAGACTGCTGCGTTACATTACGCAACAAGCCCAATAATGAAGGAATTTTAAATCAAACCATTACATGTGATGAAAATTAGATCATGTATGATAATTGGAAGCGCTCATCGCAATGGATGAACCCTGGCGAGCCAGTCAAATCCTGCCCCAAGCGAAAATTAATTAAAAAAAGTTAGTGGGATTGAATATAACTCGGCCAGGCTATTAATATGCAAATTGTCATTAAATATAGTTATACAATTTTGTAAGCAGGTGCAGCATGTGGTGATTTCGGCATATACGATTGGCTGTCTCGTGTTTGTCCTAATCATTTCATGGTCATACTGTGCATTATTCATTCATTTTGTATGACGCTTAATTATTTAAAAGAGTACCGAGAGTTTTTTCAATCAGAAAACGGTGATGTTGCATCATCAGTGTAGCCAATTGGCTTTTTAAAAAAGTTTTATATTGCTTGTTCATTTCATGCGGTATATTCTACCAGTGGTGGAAAGCTGAATTTATTGAAACTCTGTCGACTCTTAACTAACTGGTGAGGACGGTGAGTACACCGGAGACTAGGTGGCGGGGGTGGTAGGTATCCATTGCGTCGTTGCGTTCGTTTGCGCGTGTTCATGGTCATACTGTGCATTATTCATTCATTTTGTATGACGCTTAATTATTTAAAAGAGTACCGAGAGTTTTTTCCTCCGGCTTTTTTTCCTCTCGGCCAACACTAGGGACATTAGATTAAGTTATTTATTGTAACATTTAATAAAGCCGATGATATAATAGTAATGTTATGTCTACCGAGACATTAACTTGTAATAATTGACGTATTTGTTTTAAATGATTTTTTTTTTTGACATTCGTTAAGTGTGTAATATCACCTTATGACGAAATAAATATTTTCATTTCGTTTCATTTCATTACTTGTGAGCGTTTGGTGGACTAGTGCCGGTGTCGTTCACTAGAGCTTTCCTAAATCTGGCCAGACGATTACGGCAGATGTCTATTGTCAGTAATTACAAATCACGATGGAAAAGCTAGCTGCTAAAAACCGAGGCTAGTCAATTTTTTTAAGCCACTGCTGCTTCAGGACAACGCTAGACCACACACTGCACAACAGAGGGCTACCAAATTAGAGGAGCTTCAATTGGAATATCTAAGACATCCGTACATTCTACTTACACCAACGTATCGTACTTCCGACACCGTACTTCTTTTAACAACATTTTATTGATTCCAGTCCGAATGGTTTTTTTAGTAAAAGTATCAATGAACTAGCTATGAGATGGCAAAAGTGCATAGATAGAAATGGTACATACTTTGATTAATTAAATATATTATATATATTTATATATAAAAATCGACTTTATGTTCCGACCATACAAAACGCCAATTTCATATGTAAGGACCTAATATTTTAACACACGGTAAAAGGAAAACAATGTTTATATCTGACAATTTGTTACGATAATAAATACGTGTTATAAAAGTGTCGTCAATTAATCTCTGTGGGTAAGTCTTTTGTGAAATGGTACAAGCATGCACTCTTTTGTCTCTTGAAATCTTGAAATTTGATTATTTTTTTGTCTGATCAAACTGCAGAATCCGCACGATTGAAAGACGACTCGCTATTAGAGGATTGCTTAATAAACCAGAAACACATTTCTTACAAGGGAGTTTTAATTTTTAACTCTATTATATTTTTACCTTTGCCGTGAATATTCATAAAAAAGTAATCGTACCTACGTAAGGCGGAAGCATAAAAATAAATGGCAAAGATTTTTGTTTTAAAACACGTGTATTACATACAAAGTAGGAGAAGTCCTTGTACAGTCTAACAAGTATGCTTAATTGAAAAAATCAAACAACCCGACTGCGTAAAATACTCTTATAATAAACTAAAAAGAATAAAACAATTTACAAGCTTTCATTTGATACCCATATTGTTACAGTAAGAAAAAAAAATCAACTCCCCCCCCCCCCCTCATTCCGCCATTTGCGGGTGCCATATTGAAAATTTATATAGCCTATGTCACTACTACAATTTAGACAAATCCAACGACACCTCATATGTTAAAAACCGTCCAGCCATTTGGGCTGTAGGGCGTGCCAAAGAAATGGACGTATGTCCATTTCTTTGGCATGTATGTATATACATACATAGAAATAATCTATGTACCAACGTTCATAAAAAACTTTACCAAAATTTATTTAATTTTCATTGTATTTATTTTTAATACTAGAGATAATTACTAGAGATACGATGTTAAAGAAGAAAGCTATAACTAAAAGAAGAACTTGATTGATTTGCCTGATGACGCTTTTTATTGTATTGGTAATTACCACGAAGCACTTTGTAATTGCTTCGTGGTAATTACCAATTGTACGAAAACCTACCACAGAAATTATGAATAGTATTTTTACATTAAATTAAAAGAAAAACTACCACAATAAATAAATGAGACATTCTGTTTCAAATTTCTGTTGCTATATTACAAAAAGACTTTCACAATAACTGACAGAGAAGACGAATAAAAGAAGAATCTAACTCTTAAATTTCAACCCGAATACCGTACATTCATCATACCCGAAATTAGCACCAAAATAGTATTAACCAAAATAGAGTACAAACTAGCCTCGTCGTAAGGTCGATTGTTACCCCGTTAAGCGTGTACTTGTGAATATTGCGTATTCATTAGACATTACCCGAGGAGAGGTGTCACATTCGTCTCGATACGTACTCGAACACGTTATTGAACAGACATAACACGTGTGTTGCTTATAATATGACATAATAGGTGACATTAGAGATGGTACAGAAAACCGACCTTCAATATAATATAGGTTCATCGCTTGCCGTACTTACTTCAATAAAGCCTTCCTAATTTATTACGTAGGTCGTAAACGGTATCATTTATACTACAGTATTTTTAATTATAAACATTAAGTAATATATCAACACATATATACGAGCTTACACACATATGTAACGAATTTACATAATTTGTGTCATATAAATTTATTTGAGAACATTATTAGTTTGTGATCTATTCATTGTTAACAATAAAACTTTGAAATGGTACAAAGCTTATATCTGTTACGGATATACATATTAACATTACTTGGCTGCTGCTGCGGCACGATAACTTCTATACGGTTTGCAATTTTACGGCACAACGGATGACTTGTAATGACGATATCCAAAATATTACTGTATTAACAAAGTTCAATTTTAAATGAAAAATTATAATTATTCAAATAAAAAGAATATATGTATATTTTTTCAATTTGGAATTGCGATTCAACGGGGAAATGCTGCTAGTATTCTTGGCACCATTCCACGCGGACATGATTTATACCAAAACTGTTTGTAAATAATTATTTTAAGTTTTGAATTGTAAATATGTACAATATTGTAAAATTTCTGTAATAAATATATTTATATTTGGATTCATTTGCTGAAAATTATAACTGATTGATTTATTGTAGGCAGAATTTTCATATACTTGTTTAAAAATCCATATCGTGTACGTTTGCCAATCTCCAGTAGAGCAGCGTAGCAAATTATAACTTATTAGTTACTTTACTAAAAAAATAACGAGAAGCTTATTATCAATGATACTACAGTACTCTTAGGGATAAATTTGGACTCAAAACTTAAGTGGAATTCCCATTTTTCATCCTTGAAAATATGATATATTCACATCAATAGCACGCCTACTTTATAGAAATAATTATTAATTACATGTTTTGGAGGTAATGAAAATTGTTTCTCACTTGTGAGATAAACAATTTTCGTGTTTTTCCACATGAATAACGAGTCGGGATGTTTATATTACATATTAATGGAAACTTTATTACTTTGTTTTTCGCGATCTCTATTTATATTCTTTCTTTGCAAGCCTCATTAGAAGCGTTGAGGTGGGTTCTACTCTCACTTTACGCAAAACGAGTGATTTTTCGAACTTAAAATGTCTCTATTTATCGTATATTGCAGTTTTAATGATGTTTATACACACATATTAAGAAAAGGCAATATTTTTTATCACTTATGGTATATTTAATGCCATTTTTGTTATTTAAACTAATTAAAAAACTGTTGAAAAAAGTTCTGTCTTGGGGCGTCCGTGTGTTTGTATGTGCAGATCCTGTATGTGGTCACGATAACGACTGAAGGATTTTACTAATCGATATCTTTTCTTTTTAGCTACGCTTCAGTATAGTTAGGAATAGAACCTTATTTAATTTAACGGTCTAATTCGATGTGGTTTAATTGTTTTTAACAATTTTATTGTGAAAAATGAGATTATGAGGCGTGCACTTTTGGATTTTCCAAACTATTTTATAATACAACGTTGTTTCCTTATTTTTCGTTAGCGTGATGCTTATTTACTTTAAAAAAAAAATTATAAACTAAATTATACATATATTGGGTTGTTTCATCTATTAACGCGTTCAAATAAATTATTCAGAATTATTATATTTATTTAAAATTTATTATTAATATATATTATAGATTATATTCTATTTAATATTTATATAGATGCTGTTCTTTGAGAGCAAATAATTAACGGAGTCGCCATCATAAGTATCTATGAAATTAAGGAAATTCTGGAATTTTACGCTACACAAGTTGTAGTGTGGCCCTTAATGCCAAGCACCTACTCTCATTCTATCAGAGAGATCATACCAGAAAATAGCGACAAAAAAGCAACTAAATTAAAGCAAAACAAAAATAATACATAAAACTTTATCTGACAGACTCACCGTGTATATCAAAGTAATTGACGACATCGTAAATGGCAGCCCCAATTCAATTAACCACCGATATTGACATTGAAATAGAGATGATTTTATCAGTAGACTAAAATTAAAAGATGGAAGAGTAGCGGACCCATGTCGATGTGCGACACATATTTTATTATAATATGTACAGATTTATTACAAAAATAAATAAAAACAACTTGATTCAGCAAATAATTATAGAAAGTAACTTATCCTTTCTAATGTATTTTTTTCATCGTCAATATTTACTTATATCTTGAGTTTGTGGTGTTAAAGAAATTGTGATCCTCTTGATCTTTGTCTAAAATCAAACTTATAAAGCTTTAATTTAAAATAACTTTCCGTAGAGTAAGTTATATAATAGATATGTTACAATTTGGGACCTTTGGGTAGTTACATAGTGACTCAATAATCAGCTTATGACCTGATCAAATAAATCAAGTCTTGACTAACTGAGTCTAAATGACGTGACATTTATTTATTGTAACAGCCTATAACTGTCCCATAGCTGGGCTTCTTCTCCAATTAAGTAGAAGGATTAGACTTGAATGGTAGACTCAGCTTCGCAGCATTCGCAGTTAGAAAAGTGCGACAACTGACCGACGTTACTACTGAGAAGTTGCAAAATATTGTGCGAACAGATTATAAGCATCCTTACTGGTAAAAACACTTTGTAATCTGTCAATTCGTTTGGATATGGGTTTGTTTGCTTTTTAGTACTTTTCGCGATATTAATTTCTTTTCGCATTATTGTTCACCCTCGTTCAATTTCATAGACATCTCCGAAATTATATAATATACTACTTATAGTAATTCGACAGTAGTCATAAATACCGCCCATAACACTTTGATCGCAAAGAAATCATTAAAAATTATTATTTTAAGGGAAAAAAATTCAATTACACACATTTAAAATCTTAGTATTTCAATTTTATTTATCTATGTGTTACCGATAGAGCAATTAAATATTATATTAAATTATACTGTATATTTAGACCCAGTTTCACCACTTGCTATTGAGTTCCGGCTAACCTAACTGGCACTTTTTTGACAGGTAATTGTATGGGTTATCTGTCAAAACAAGTGCCAGTTAGGTTAGCCGGAACTTAATAGCAAGTGTTGAAACTGGCCCTTAATATTATATCATTGTTAATTGTTAGACATGGTATAAGGAGCAAAAGTTCGTAGCCTACCCAGGAAAATAAAAAGATTATTTATTACTCAACATATTATTCTCCCCCAAGTTCTATACACTTCTTCCATTGGCCGGGCTTTTATACCAGCGAGCTTTTTTTCGAAGCTGGAGATCCTGGTCTTTTCCATTGTTTAGATTAATTAAGTATTGTATAACATAACGATGAACTAATTTCCCCATTTTCACAAATTCACTGAAAACGTTCACTTAATAATGGCTGCCAAACAAATACTAAATATAGTGGCGTATTAAAACTTAAAAAATATGCTTTATAGATCGTGTACTTTCTAATACAGTGATATTTTTCTCACAACTACCGCCATCTCTAGATAAGGCCTGGTACTTATGGGACTACCCAGGTACGTGGGTCATCTTCGACACTTTCTCGACTACGCATGAACTCTGCTACTCACTTTTTCGCAGTAGCATACAAAGGTTCAGATTCCCTAAAAGTTCATAAAGTTTGGGTGTTAAACGTTTTTTATTCAAATACTTAATTATATGTTCGATTTTATCCCTTTTTTTATAATTATTATCTCTACTTGTTCGACGTTATAGTGTGAGAAACCATAAAGAAAGAAAGGAAATGAAAGAGAAAATTTCCTTTGCTTACGTGATTCCTCAAAAATAATGTAGCTTCAAAGTGAGGGTAGTTTCATAAAAAATAGCATGCTCCTAACTATATTATGCTACGAACTTTTCAAATGACTCTGGTGTCATTATATTTTGAATAAATTAACTATCAACGTCATCGTTTTTTTTTTTTTTTTTTTTTAGTGGATATTATATAATTATAATAGCGAGTTGTAGGTAATTAACGTTTCCATTGGCTTCTTCCTAGTATTTTTACCACATTAGAATCAGAGATGACTTTATTCTATTGAATTACCAGTTGTGATTTCGGCATGGTTACGGCCACAAATTTTAACGAAGTATGTCCGGAATTATTTAACATAAACTTTAAAATAATACAGGCACTGATGAAATAAACAATAAGTTTGTGGATCATAACTAGAATTTTTTAGTGATTTCACCGGTTCAGGATAAGCAGACTCTTCGCCATTACGTAACAAAACATAGGCTTATAAGCAGAGATTAGGTCAATTTTATGCCTCGTAGCTCCTAACTCCAGATATAAAAAATACCCAAGAGTTAAGCACATTAGCCTTACATCAAATTACAGATTTTTAGTACTAAGTCACTGTATATTATTAAAGCTGTGAACAAACAGACCGACGAACGAGTGCGTCCGAACTTCGAATGTATGTTGACTAATCATTAAAAAAATCCACTCACCAGCGTGTGTGATAGCAGCATCATTTGGGTCATATATTTCATCGTCTACTGCGATAACCACATAATCTCCACCGGCCAGCAACCCTCGTCTCTGCAGCACGTTCACGAAGTCCACCAACGCAATGTGCTCGCCAAGAAACACGTACACTGGTGGCAAAAATTATAAATTCAGTTTATACTTTTAGGCGGTTTTTAAAATTTTGTTATATTTTCAGATATCGGTTGTAAATATATGTTATAACTATATTTGTTTATGTAAAGTTGTTATATATTTAATATTATACCTTTACTGTTACAATAATTTGCCAAATGAGTATATATAAATTTAGATAATGTTTTTGTAAACTCAGGAAAAGCAAGCAAGGCTTGAAATACCTAGGAAACGAGTTTTTGATAAACATAATTTCTCAATTTAAATCGTCATCACTAAATGCTATTAAACTGCTTACAAATAAAACTCGTTTTAATGCTAAACTTTCATTTTTGTATATTTCTTTATTACATATAATAAAATCATTTTGGAGTAATAGTATGAGGCCTCTATATACTATGCAAGTACGAGAGGCATGATTCCGAGAACTGGTATGAAAAAGTAGAAAAATCGAATGGTAAAAAACAGTCTCTTTTTTGATTTCAAAAGATTTTAATACTAAAAAGCTGTCGTAGTCGTTTAGTCATTACACTTTTATACAGATGTTATCCTTATGAATTAAAAAAAATATACTATGGCCATACTTTTATAATTTAATGCTTTATATAAATATAAAGTGAAAATTTATTTTTAAAATATATATTAATTATAATTATATTTATGTGTCGGAACGAGAAATAGTGATACTAAGTGTAGCAGATTGAAGATATAATTAGAATACTTTGGTTTACGATCAGAAGCGACATTACGTTGTTTTACGAGTGCACCTAAGCTTGGATGTAGTCAAGGAATTTATATACGAACTGGAATGTGCACGTGCACTCAAAATACGTTCTTAAGAGAGCGATTGAGAGAGCTCTACCATGGATTCAAGGCAACTCGTAAGAAAGAGACAAAATACCAGTAGTCAACGAAATGCTCGGAACGATTTTTTCACTTTACATGTTGGAAACAAATGTCAACTTTATAATAGTTACTTCAAGGTGCATATTTGAACATACGATTTTATTAAGTGAGCGTTCCAGTTATGATATAAATACCTTGGGTGTAGTCAATACATAACTGGCAAGCGATAATATTATTTTAAAAAGTTAATTTCTTGCGTTGTATTGGGCTCACGATTATTGAAATTTTATTTTTATTCTACGCAGAATAGCCATTAAGGCAGGTTGCTATGGAGATGGAATAGCAGAGTTGTCATTGAATTATCTGAGAATAGATACCCTGGATCGAATTCACTATGCTAGCAGTAGTAATTCTATTGCATTGCAAATATTATAAGGGCTAAATAAAATTTAATAATCAGTGATTATGAGAAATGTAATCAATGTTTTATTTTAAAGTCGCTATCCTGACACCACAGCCCACGTTTAAAGAATCTCTATCATCAGGGCCCGCGGTTATCGAATCTCCGACATACATATATGTACATATATGTATATAGGGTGACTGGTGAGTCACTATCAATACTTAAGGAGAATACTCGGTAAATGGTTCTCATTCGAATTATGTAAAAAAATACGTACTTAATTTTTCACAAAATTGCCCACAAATTTTCAATTCAAATAAATGAAGCATGAACACTTTTCCAGTCATGCCGGCGGCGCGTGCACAGGTATTGTACTGTGCCTTTGTTCACATCTAAAAATTGTCAAAGTTCACATCATTTACCTAGTCAACAAATTCGTTGCTTAAACGAGTAAAATATCCTAGTATTTTTTGCCTATCCTAAGCCAGGATTAAAGTATTAAGGGGGATTGGATCATGCTTGTTTATCCTGCTACCCTGTTAACACGTGGCGGCGTTTGGACGTAAGTAAACTACCTGTTTTGTGTCGAGATGCAGCTAGCTGCTGGGGTGTCCAGACGACGCGTAAATAATTAGATAACTGTTAAGTTATTTTTCTTAGAAGCTTATTAATACTTACCTATTTTTTTTTACAAAATTCGAATAAGAATCATGTACCGAGTATTCTCCTTAAATATTGATAGTGACTCTCCATTCATTCTGTATATTCAATATAAACAGTGTGTCCGGTTACCGACTAGCGATATTCTAGATACTTATAAAACAACTATTTTAATATACAAATACAGCATAAACTTGGGTCCAACCCACCTCCACGCTAAATGGCAGCCATTTTGATTTTTTAATGAAATTTCTCTACGTGTGTACAAAAAACATCATATCAGTAAAAGTTTGGGTTTCACTGCGATAAAAATAGGCTTATTCGACGGGTAATAATACTGTCTGTCATTTACATTACAAAAGAATGTGTTTACAATCTACAGACTTTAGAAAAAAAAAATATTACATTAAAAAAAAAGTAAAAAAAAAACGTAAATTAACAAATTATTGCAAATTACTTCAAAATCACTACACATAATTCATTTAATGTTTTTACTAGATCGATAGCTTTTGAGCTAAGCTACACTACAACATTAAATTTACAACTGTATGTCTATTACTTTAAGAGTTATTGTCATTTAAACATAGCGTATAAGCAAGCACAAAAGGCCTTTGTTAAGTGACATCTGGTATACCAGATGTCACTTAACAAAGGGCTGGGTGACAAGGCTAGCTTCCAAAAAAAGTTGGCCTTGTCAGCAATATTTCGGTCTCGGAATGAGCAACAAATTCCCGATTAGAGTAACTAATTAGCACATAAATAGCACTAAATCCACACATAGTTATTAGACGTTTTTACGGAAAAATATCATACGACAATGCTAGCTTACAAAAAAAGTTGGCCTTGTCAGCAATATTTCGGTCTCGGGATGAGCAACAAATTCCCGATTAGAGCAACTAATTAGCACATAAATAACACTAAATCCACACATAGTTATTAGACGTTTTTACGGAAAAATATCATACGACAAGGCTAGCTTCCAAAAAAAGTTGGCCTTGTCAGCAATATTTCGGTATAAATCTTTATCGCAGTGAAACCCAAACTTTTACTGATATGATGTTTTTTGTACACACGTAAAGAAATTTCATTAAAAAAATCAAAATGGCTGCCATTTAGCGTGGAGGTGGGTTGGACCCAAGTTTATGCTGTATTTGTATATTAAAATAGTTGTTTTATAAGTATCTAGAATATCGCTAGTCCGTAACCGGACACACTGAATATGCGTAGATAAGAATTGTTATTTGTTGATTCTACTTTTGATTATGTAAGAGACAATTGATTTGTTTTTGTTAGTTGATCCATAATCCACTCCGATACAACAACAAAGGATATTTCCGGAAGAAGAAATAACGTTAAACAAACATAATATTTTGTGATACTCCGTTCGCCCCTGTGACTCTTTCTAATTAAGATTTATCAATTTCAAGTCTAAATTTAAAATATTTGTAAAGTTATTTTGCTGTGCCTTTCAGAATTTAATATGGCTGTATGAAAGAAAGGATCCCTTGTTTAGGTGTCTGTCTGACCCTTGTCACACTGATCTATCTCCAGTTGCTTAGCCTTACATTGTTTACCCTTAAAATGGATGTTAGAACGCGTTTTTTTTTTTTTTTTAAATCTGTAACGTCAAGTTTATACTTGTTTTAATTAATACGAACATCTGGTTCTGATATTAAAAGCATGGTACATAGCATATATAATGTATAACACTCAATGTGAATTTAAATCACACATGTACGATTTATATTTGCTGAGATAGGGATGGGCGAGCACGCTTTTCCTAATAAGACATAATATCGATAAAATATTTTATTGTTACCAAAACAACTATAACAAAGAGACAGATACCGAAATCTCACCATAGTAATTCTTTTTAAACGTTTTGTAATTATTATAGACCATAAAATATATTGTACCAGGAAGTAAGGCGATAGATCTTTTTTTTTTTTACGTGGGGAAAATCCATTATGGATACCACTCCGGCGCGGGGGCACCGAAGTGATTATGCCCGACTCCCGCGGCCTAAAAACCCCACGTGTGAGCAGTCATCCACCTGGGTGGGGCGAGATGGGGTCGCGCTAGCATTCAGCACCTCGCCTCGGCGGTAGGCCCGGATGAACATCCGGGGCCCCGGCACAAGGTGGG
This sequence comes from Euphydryas editha, assembly GCA_036937285.1. NCBI lineage: Eukaryota > Metazoa > Arthropoda > Insecta > Lepidoptera > Nymphalidae > Euphydryas > Euphydryas editha. The sequence goes on along the minus strand of JAUPFZ010000008.1, from coordinate 18,909,098 downwards.
CGGCCTTGCTCACAACAAAGGCCACCCCTCAGACATGTGGGGTCGCGCTGTTAAGTTAGCCGAAGTCCCCCGACTATCGGCCAGCGACCCCATTATTACGAGGGGGGGAGGAGGTGGGCAAACCGTCTCCTCCTTACCCCCGTGCGTCTGCGTCGGAGCGGATCAGCAGAAGCGTCATCCTCCCTAACCCGCTCCGCAGTCTCCTTCTGCGTAAGGCGATTGATCTAACACAACATTAGATAACGTCAATTAATTAAAGTCCTATAGGAATGGATATTGCTATTATTGTAGCGGGCCAAAAAATTGAGAGGATACGTAAATAAAATATCTAGGGACATGGCTTAATGACTCCTGGAACTGTGAACAGGAGATAAAGACTCGCATAAAAATAGCTCGAAGTGCCTTCTGCACGTTAAAAACAGTACTCTGTATTCGCAGACGTAAGGTCCCTGTGCGCATACGACACCTACATTTTTATATCTGGCCTTTACGTATGCGAGGCGTGGACAATTAAAGAAGACCTCAAGAAACTCATAGAAGCTTTCGAGATGTGGGCATATCGACGTATGTTGGCTATTAGTTGGACTCAAAAGGTCTCGAACGTAGAAGTGCTGCGACGCGTCAACCAGAAACAGCAACTTTAGCAAACTATCAAGAAGAGAAAAGTTGCATATCTCGGACACGTGCTTAGGCATGAAAGATATGAACTTTTGCAACTCATTATGATGGGAAAGGTTGCCGGAAGGAGAGCTGTTGGTCGCAGAAAAAAGTCTTGGCTGTGCAACATCCGACAATGGACGGTAATCGCGAGTGCTGCCGAGCTCTTTCGCTTCGCGAAGAATAAGATGGAGTATTCGAAGCTGACTGACCTACGCTATTCGGAGAGGCACTTGATAAAGAAGATTTTTATACCAACAGAAAAAGATTCCGGAAAACATTTTAGTGTCCGAAGGTTTTCAAATTTCAAATTTAGTTTTACTTTTTAAACAATATATTTTATCTATCAACCCACAGTGGAACAACGTAGTGTATTAAGCTCTAACCGGTCTTCTTCGAAGATGGAGAAGTCTTTGTACTTGCAGATTGTCACAATACAACGTAGTACATTATGACAAAAGATTTATAGAAATAAGCTTCAAAAAAATTTTTACAGCTTTATTTCAAATTCAAATCATTAAATAAATCCCTTTGTTCAACAGATCTTACATTTTCATAATATAAAGTTTTAAATAAAAGTTATTTTACAAAAAATTAAGGCTTAAGTGTTATTTTACGCTGACTTCCGCATTACTCAACAATATTTTTATGTCAGATAAGCTGTGCCCGTGATTTCGTTCGCAATTTACATCCCATTAATTAATTCTATAAGATAATGTATGAATGCCAGTATAAGATGAGCCATACATTAAAAGGTTTCTGCACATTTCGGGTTCTATGTTATTTGGACTTTTTACTCAGGTTATGAAGTCTTTTGTAATAACAAACCAAAGATCTTGAAATATTTGACGGGTCATTTCTTTAAACATGTCCTTTCTAACGAAAAGTCCCATTATTTTAACGTAAAAATACAGTATCTTTTTCCCGCATATCTTTGATATCCATGTTTCTGCTACGTATCCATGAAAGCTAAATAGACAGATAAAATTCTTTTTAATACTCTATTTTTTTTTTTATTGTACTTGTGATTTGTTTGATAAAAATATCCTTGATTTGGTACAATTTCAAAAGTATTCCTTACGAGATTCAAAATATTTGCATACACTTTCGACGCTGTTGTGCCCACCAACATACTCTTGTTCAAGGAAACGCAACCTACGAACGAAGAGTAGTCGAGTTCGATAGAGATAATGATTAATCAATTATTTAATTACTTTCTTTTTAATTTAAGTACCTGGATGACCGAGCTTTGCTCGGTTAAACTATAGTACCTGGATGACCGAGCTTTGCTCGGTTAAATCTTATATCTTTAAACGAGCAATTCTTGTATATATATATATAATCGGAATCTCGGAAACGGCTCCAACGATTTTCATGAAATTTAGTGTGCAGGGGGTTTCGGGGGCGATAAATCGATCTAGCTAGGATTTATTTTCAGAAAATGTTGTTTTATCCCTTTTTTTACGCAATTAAAAAATACCATTAGAATACGAAGGTAAATTTCGCTGTCATTGACAAGCTTCTATTAGCTCGGATAGGAATCGGGCGGATTCGAAACCAGAAAACCTGAGTTCGAATCCAGGATTCTACAGACCAATCTTTTTTTCATTTTTTTTTTTTTTTTGAATTAAGAGCTCTTTTTATTTTTTATTTTAATAACCAGTTCCTATTATTTTACTTTTATGTCGGTAAGATCGAAAATATTATTTATGTTTCATCAATATGTAATGTATCTAAATATAATTTAACCGAGCAAAGCTCGGTCATCCGGGTACTAATATTTACTCGTAGATACATTACCTACATACCGATGAAATATAAATAATATTTTCAATCTTACTGACAAAATAGTAAAATAATAGGAACTGGTAATTTAAATAAAAAAGCTTTCAACAATAGTTTTTCACACAAAAGAAAAAACCTTGAAAAAAAAAGGAAAAAAAAAATTGGTCTGTAGACACTTGGTTTCGAACCCGAGTTTTCTTATTTCTAATTCGCCCGATTCCTATTCGAGCTATTTTAAGATTGTCAATGACAGCGAAATTTGCCTTCGTATTCTAATGATATTTTTCAATTGCGTAAAAAAAGGGATAAAACGACATTTTCTAAAAATAAATCCTAGCTAGATCGATTTATCGCCCCCGAAACCCTCTGCATACTAAATTTCATGAAAATCGTTGGAGCCGTTTCCGAGATTCCGATTATATATATATATACAAGAATTGCTCGTTTAAAGATATAAGATAAGATTTAGACACAAATTACATACTGCTAAAATATGAATAATATTTTCACTCTTACCGATATAATAATAAAACAATAGTCACTGGTTATTTCAATAAAAAAAAATAAAAAGAGATCCTAGTAATATTTTTTCTCACCAAAAAAGGAACTTGAAAAAAAGGAAAAATCTTCCGTTTTCGAGACCGCCCGATTTCCCACCTGAGCTATTATAAATTTAAGATGGTGGCGAAACTTAATTTCGTATTCTAATGATATTCCAGCAGTTTTTAATTGCTCTCGAGATTTTTATTTAAATAACCAGTTTATATTTTTTTTTCCTACCTCTGCCGAAAGTTCGATTTTCGTCCCTGTGAAGCGGGACAAAAGTGACATTTTCTGTCCCCGCTTCACAGGGACAAAACCTGAACTTTCGTCCTAGGGAGGAAAAAAAAGGATGTGTAACATGGGACGAAAGCACTACATCCATTCCCGTATGTTTACTACCCTCGCCTTCGTCTCGGGCGGCAATTTCACATGAGAGTCAAAAAAATAGTACGTTCATCCCCTTGTGACACAAAATACTATATTATCATTTCTATCTTTCATCAGTTCTATCGTATCTAAATATAATTCCCAAAAAAAGAACGATTAACAAATAAATTTAAAAAAATACCGAACAAAACTCGGACATCCAGGTAGTACAGGGCTCTCAATAATAGTTATTTTTTTTACAAAAGAGGGAACTTAAAAAAAAAGCAAAAAAAAATGTGACTTGAGGCATCAGGATTCGAACCCAGGTATACTGATTTCCCACCTAAGTTATTATAACCTTGTAGATTATGCCGAAATTTACCTTCGTATTCTAATAATATTCTAACAGTTTTTAATTGTACTCGTGATTTTTTTTAAATAACCAGTTCATATTTTTTTTATTATTATTTCGTTAAGATCGAAAAATATTATTTGTATATATAATTAGAAATTATTATTATAAAATTAGATTGCTAGAAAAACAAAAAAGGGATTGAGAGCGGACCTGTTTTCGAAATAATAACAATGTGTGTGAATTTAAATTTTACTGTATTCAATTTTTTTATTTTATTTTTAAAAAACATTTTTACTGCCTAATTTTGTATATTGTTTTTTTTTTCTTTTTTTTATATATTTAATTATATCTAATATATCATCAGTTCGTAATTCGTATGTAAATATAGTTTCCAAAAACATTAATTACAAAAAATAAAAAAACAAAATACCGAGCAAAGCTCGGTCATACAGTTAGTAAAGGGCTCCCAATAATAGTTTTTCTCACAAAAGATGAAACTTAAAAAAAAAGAAAAAAAATAGTTCTGGAGACATCTGGATTCGAACCTAGGGATCTTCTTATTTTGAATCCGCCCGGTTCACATCAGAGCTATTTTAAACTTATCAATGACAGCGAAATTTACCTTCGTATTCTAACGATATTTTTTAATTGCCTGAAAAAAAGGATAAAACGACATTTTCTAAAAATAAATCCTAGCTAGATCGATTTATCGCCCCCGAAACCCCCTGCATACTAAATTTCATGAAAATCGTTCGAGCCGTTTCTGAGATTCAGATTATATATAGATATATATATATACAAGAATTGCTCGTTTAAAGATATAAGATAAGATAATTAATTAATTTAATACTTTGTAATTTTTTATAAAAAGAATAGCTGAATGTTTTACTAATAAATTCTGGAATTTATCTAGTTTTATCATGCTAGGTATATTATTTAAGCGTGTAAAAACAATAAAAATAGAATATATATTACTGGGCCGTTGGTGCAGTTGGCAGTGACTCATTTTCGACTCAAGTCAAGTTCAGTCAGTTCAAGATTGTGGGTTCGATAATCGCCCCGAGTCTGGGTGTAATATATATTTATATATGTATTATTTTGATGATATGTTTATTAAAAAATATATGAGGATATCAGTCGTCTGTTACCTAAAATGGGCATTAAGTTGCCTACCTTAGGAACAGATAACCTTAAGTGTGTGTGTGCGTGTGCGTGTGCGTGTGCGTGTGCGTGTGCGTGTGCGTGTGCGTGTGCGTGTGCGTGTGCGTGTGCGTGTGCGTGTGCGTGTGCGTGTGCGTGTGCGTGTGCGTGTACGTGTGCGTGTGCGTGTGCGTGTGGGTGTGCGTGGGCGTGTGCGTGTGAGTGTGAGTGTGGGTGTGCGTGTGTGCATGTGTGTGTGTGTGTGTGCGCGTGTGTGCGTGTCTGCTTGTCTGTGTGTGTGTGTGTGTGTGTGTGTGTGTATGTGTCTCTGTGTGTGTGTGTCAGCGAAGCGGAAGGGAACGGCTAGTTTTAATATATTTATGGTAACTGCTTTAATACTATAATCTATAATGTGATATTATACCTAAAACCTTTCAATAATAGGCTTTGTAATACAATAATATTATTTAAAAACGATTAGCACGCTCATCAATCTTCGTCATGAATAAACAAATTTAAAATTAATAACAAAAAGTCTTTAACAGGCAAAACATTTTTAATTTTTATACATTACATAATTTATAAAGATGTGTGGGTTTAGTAAGACTGGCATTGAGTATGACATATGACTACATTTATGCTTATTAAAATGAAGTATTGACAACTTTAAAAGAGCTTTGATTCTCTTAGCAGAAATGACTATCCGAATAAAGTGGCAGTTTTACATTAAATATAATATATAGAAAATAAAGAGAGATAAAGATTCAAGACTCATTTAGTAAGTCGTAGGAATCTTAGCAAGATTAGTTTTTCCCAAAAAAATAAATTTTGTAATTGAGGGAAAAATATTAAAATTAGCTTAGCAGCTACTGAGTTTATCAGTTTATTTTTTTTATCTACAGAATTTAAGTAAACTAGTGGTCGCCGAGTGGTCGAAATTCGACATAATCTATAATTTACAGCATTGTCAACATCTTAAAAATAATATGATTGCGCCATAAAATGGTGAGCATATGCAGCAGTCATAAAAATGTCAATAAAGAATTCGTTGTAAGACCTGTATTTAAAAAAAAATCGTTGCAAGACCTGTATATTTAAGACCGTGTTGACAACAGACTTTGACAATAAACAAAATTTGTGTATAAATGTCATTGTACAGAATATGTGTGCGTGTGCCGTAGTGTGTGTAGTGTTTTTTAAATGAATTTTATCTATTTTTTGAGCATTATTATAAAAAATATTATCATTCTGCACTTCTTCTCCATATAAACTTTAACTGTGCCAAATTTTATACTTCTCCGTCCGCGTAATTTTCGTTAAAAGGGATCAAAAGTTTTTGCTTCACGTATTAATATTCTATACAAATAATAAATCTGTTAAAACCTCCGTTTTATTAATACGCTATATATCATCAAGAATAAATTTTAATAGCGCGATTTAATTTCAATCAGCGCCATCTCTTATCATTTTTTGTTCGTGCACGTATCACGTAAAAAGTACAAAACCAATGTAAATAACTTTAATACATAAAAATTATACATAGCTCACAGTATAATTTCGTTTTTGTTTCATTGTAATTAAATTTAAAAATAAATATTTAAGAAAATAGAAATACGCCTACGCGACATAGACGCCACCTGGTCTAACGAATCTTAAAAACTCACAAAACTTATTTTTGAGTTATTATTTTGTTAAACTTAAAAGTTTACTAAATATGTCGGATAGGAAAAGAAATCGTTTTAATATTTTAGATAAACATCATTTTCAATTAATATAGGTACTATTATGTTAAATGTCACTAAATATAAAAACGATATTCTACCATTGTACGATAGATGGCGCATGTAGGTGATAAAAAATATATATTTATAATTTTTAAAATTTTAGTTAAATACCCGTGCGAAGCCGGGGCGGGCCGCTAGTAAGTAAATAAATGTGCAATCTGACGTTTATTAACGTAACGTAAGTCCCATTAAAAAAAAACACCAGAAACATTTTCTTATGTAATCTTAAAACCCCACAGTGAAAATAACTTTTCTAAATTAAAACCAGACCTCTAATGAGAGATACACTTAAGGAATTCTATGTAATTATCGTTAAATATCCTTGAAATTGTTCTTTGCAAAAATCGTGTCGTTTACTTTTGGCTTTTATTTGTTTGAACGCAATAATCTAGAAAATAGCAATACCGAACAAAAACAATTGTCCTTGTCTCAGATAGAATACTCGAAACGCATAAACCATACCGTTCTGATTCATAGCACGTTTAGCTACTAAACGTGCTATGAATCTCCATGAATCGAAATTATAAATATCTAGTTTGCTTCATCATCCGCAACTTCATTAATTTTTTTGAGTAATCTATTTCATTCTCCTGAAATCATCATCAATAAAACTTCCAAATATACACCCGTTATTTTAATTAAAATAATAAATATGAGTTATCACGATATGAACATGTAATATATTATCTCTAAATCGGGAAATAATGGATTCTCCATAGAATTTTGCTGCTTAATATTTTCTTATTTTATTTACTACAAATTTATTTCCTAATAATTGAGTAATGTTCAATTCTACTTCTTCACGGCTAAATCGGATAATTTCCCTACCATGATTAACGTAAAGTACAGTACAGAGATGAGACCAAAGGCTTTACGTGCTCTCTGAAGTACGATTGGGAGACTCACACGTACATACACCTAGAACGGAAACAAATATCTGTCCCGAGCGGGAATCGAACCCGCGACCGCCGGCACACAGCGTTGAGGTGACTACTCGCACCACAACACCAGAACGGTCGTCGAACTTTTAATTAGAACACATTTACTAACTACTCTAGTATATGAGAATACTTGAAATTATAAACTCTTTTGCAAAAAAAACGGGCACTTAAGCAAAGAACTATTTTATAGTTACTATTAGTTTGTTTGACAATTTTAGGTATTGTTATCCTCAGAATTTTATAAATTAATTAGGAAGGAATAGTTTTCATCATTTTTATCATAACATTTTAATTAAATTATTAAGAAATAATGTTTAAGCTCAAAACACTATGATTGTACCTGCTCGCTAAATAAAAATGAAACGCGTTAATTTCTTTGTTTTTCTTGAATACATTAAAAGCAGATAAAAGTTTAGTATTGAGTGTGACCCCCTCTTGCTGAAATCACAGCTTGCATTCGTCTGGGCATGCTAGTGAGTATATCTTTTATGGTTTCTTGGGGAATACGTTCCCACTCCGCGGTAATCACATTCTTTAGCTCTCTGATGGTCTGCGGAGCCGGCTGCAGTGATCTCACTCGTCGCTTCAGAACGTCCCAGACATGCTCTATGGGATTGAGGTCCGGACTTCTAGCTGGCCAGTCCAAACGACGAATTCCGACTTCTAGCATATACGCATCCACACCGCCAGACCGGTGGGCGCGAGCGTTGTCGTCCATAAAAATTGAGTTTAATATATAAGGAATTAGAACTTCCGTTATGTATCGGTGTCCAGTCAGTGTACCGTTTTCGATGAAGACTAACTCCGTACGATCCATAGAATTTATTCCTGCCCAAAACATAACAGAGCCCCCTCCATAAGGTGTGATTTCTTCAAAACATGCCTCTGCAAAGCGTTCTCCTCGTCTACGTAGCACTCGCCGACGTCGGTCTTCACCATGCAAAGATATCCTGGCTACATCGGAGAACAATACCCTATCCCAGTCTTCATGAGTCCATGACACACAATTTCGAGCGAAGCTAAGCCTGGCAACTCGATGTCCACGGAGTAATTTAGGGCCGCGTGCCGGGCGACGACTGTGTATATTAGCAGCGAGAAGCCTCCTCCTGACCGTCCATAGACTAATTTGCACATTTCTTACTTCTTCGAGGGTGTTCTTGAGGTCCACATAAGAAGATTTGCGATTTCTCAACGCTTGACTAACTAGAAAACGATCATCCCGTGGTTCGGTACATGTCTTTCTGCCAGAACCAGGCCTTCTCTTGACGGAACCGGTCTCTTGATAGCGCTGCCAGGTCCTTTGAACTGTCGACCGACTCACATTTAGCCTCTGAGCCACGAAGCATTGACTGTAACCTTCTTCAAGCAGCGCAATAATTTTGCTCGCTTTTATCACTTTATCTACCATTTTCGAGATTGCTAAACAGCAATAACAATACTTTTAAATGTCAAGGACACCAGATAATTTAATAAAAATTGACAAAAAGTTAATTAGAGTCGATATTAACTATAGGGAATTCGAGCCACAAAATGTAGTTAAAAGTTATTTTCTTTGAAAACCAGGCTCAGTCAAAAATTTGAATTTGGAATGTACTCTTATAAACATTATGGCACTTTTATAACTGGCCAGTAACATGTTCAAATGATTAAAACCTTTTTGGTATTTTATTTTTTTCAGCCAGGAAGAAAATCGAAACCGCCCGTTTTTTTTGCAAATGAGTGTACTTACTTTCACTCAGAAAACATTAAGTTATCTAAAACAGTTAAGTTCAGATCATAATCTCCACTACAGCGGCCCCTTTATTAGGGTTCCGTAGCCAAATGGCAAAAACGGAACCCTAATGGATTCGTCATGTCTGTCTGTCTTTCTGTCCGTCCGTATGTCACAGCCACTTTTTTCCGAAACTATAAGAACTATACTATTGAAACTTGGTAAGTATACGTATTCTATGAACCGCATTTAGATTTTCACACAAAAATAGAAAAAATAATTTTTGGTGGTTCCCCATCCTTAGAACTGAAACTCAAAAAAATTTCTTTCATCAAACCCATACGTGTGGGATATCTATGGATAGGTATTTAAAAATGATATTATTGAGGTTTCTAACATCTTTTTTTTCTAAACTGAATAGTTTGCGCGAGACACACTTCCAAAGTGTTCTCATTATTGTTTGTCTTTCTTGTGTATCTCAATTATTTACTTATAGTATTGTATAGTATCTATTTATCAAACGTAAGTTCACCTTATATAATTTTTGCTCCCATGGGCCTAATGGATGATATTTCTTAAAGGAACAAATTGTTTCGTAGTACGTTTGTATTTTTTTTCTAACTATTACTATGTGTACTCGTATATTTAAATAAATAAATAAAAGAAAATAAATATACATCTTATCCCAAAACAGTAAAATTGCACGTTTATATCAGTAATTGTCCTTTCACAAAAACGCGTCAGACTGAGTTTTACTATTTTTATTTTGATATTATAATACATAAATAATCAAATATGATCAAAACTTTAATACAAGTTACACAGATCGACTTATTCTCACGTAAAAAAAAAAACATTTCGCTGTACAAAAATAATCACAAAAAAAAAATTGTGATAAAAATTTAATATAATGAGTATTTAACAGAATCAGCAAAAGGAAATTCTATTCTATAGAAGATACAAAAAACTTTCTGTAGCATTAGAATTTTTCTTTATTGTAACAATTCTATTAAATATTATAATATATATAAAAAATTACGAAAATTAAACATTTTTATGCTAATAGACTCGGTTTTGATGACGACGACTCGTGTGAAGATAATTTCTCATACGTTTAAATTTATATATGTTTGGGTGCTTACCGCGTTTATAATTTTATTGAAGTCCCTATATTTCGGCAATTTCAATCGCCATGATCACGGGGAGACTGACGCACGGTGATGGTGGATGGTGGCAGATCATAAAAATCTATCTACACTATTTCTTCTTTGTTTTGGTCGACTAGTTTCGGCATGAATAAATTTAAATATGAATAGTGATCGCATTAGTTTAAAACAATATATTCTCATAAGTTACTCATTATCCATTGTATAATTAGTGTAGTGTGTATTATTAGTGTAGTAATTATACATTTTTACTAAGTTATATGTAAATAATAAATAAGTTAATTTTTTTACATACACACACAATCATCTTTTCCTAAAGTAGGCAATTTAATGCCTGTGTTTTAGAATTTAGATAACAGCCGACTGATTTACTTTTATTTAAATAAATATACATATAAATATTACATACAGAAATAAATACATATTACATTCAGACTCGAGGCGGGAAATCATCTAAACGCCGCGCATACGTATATTTTTCACTTATCCCATTATATACAGAATGACTGGTAAATTACTATCAATATTTAAGGAGAATACTCGGTACATGATTCTCATTCAAATTATGTAAAAAAATAGGTACTTAATTTTTGACCAAATTTTCATAAATTTCAATTCAAGTAAATGAAGCGTTGACAACCTACAGTCATGCCGGCGGCACGTGCACAGGTGTTGTACTATGCCGCTTGTTCACATCTAAAAATTGCCAAAGTTCACATCATTTACCTAGTCAACAAATTTGTTGCTTAAACGAGTAAAATATCTTAGTATTTTTGCCTATCCTAAGCCAGGATTAAAGTATTAAAGGGGACTGGATCATGCTTGTTTATCCTGCTACACTATTAACACGTGGCGGCGTTTGGACGTATGTAAACTACCTGTTTTGTGTCGAAAGTGCAGGTAGCTGCTAGGGTGTCCAGACGACCGACGACGCGTACATAATTGGATAATTGTTGAATAACTTTACCTAAAAGTTTATTAATATTTACCTGTTTTTTCTTTACATAATTCGAATGATAATCATGTACCGAGTAGTCTCCTTAAATATTGATAGTAATTTACCAGTCATCCTGTATATGTATATATATGTATCATCGGTTATAGTCAAAAAAGTTAAATAGCAGCGCAAAAAATAAATAAATGAACGACTCCTAGCCCTCACTAGTGACAGGTTATTTATTATTTATTTGTACTTAATTGTACACAAATACATTATTAAACATAGCTTAAATATAGTTAGACATTGTGTATTACGACGAGCGTACTTATGGCTAATTAGCCATTTCTTCCAGACAACCGAAATAGGAAAAGAAAATATTCACATGGGGACCGAGTAGGTGGTGTAGTTATATAATAAACTTACATGAAAATGTCTACATTCTATCACTTATACTAGATACATACATAAATTAAAAAATAATATATATCCTATTATAAAGTAATAAATAAGTATTAATTGGAAAAATAATAACAATAAAATTGAAACAAATTATAAGGTAATATTTAATACCATAAAATATTAATTCAAATCATCTCCAGCTTAAAATAGTAATCTAAACGTAGTCTTTAAACTTCAATAGTTATTTAGCCTCTACTATTTCAGAATTTTATAGCCTGAACAGTAAAAAATTGAATATAAGACTCAGAATAAGACTCTTGAGATTACAGTTTGTTAATTTTTGGCTAAACAATTCCGAAGTGTGATAAAATGGGAGAATTTCTGTCAGCAATCTTGCACTATCATTTCACGTGGACATGATTTAAACCATAATAATAACTAAATATATATATTTAATCTTGTATTATATAATTAAATTTCAAATAAATGTAATATTCGTTAAAAAAACGTACATTACTCAAGTGTTTGCTAATATATAACTAATTAATATGATTGATTTTGTACGTTTAGTTTTTGTCCCTTGAGACATCTTAGTACTATATTATGAAAACGTAATGATCCTGTATTACCATACGGAAACTTTACTCACTTGAATGCTTAACACACCGTGCACGCAGTAATTGATTCGCCTCGATCACATCAATTTAAAAGCAAGACAGTTTGTATATTATTATTATATATTATTCGACGACGCTTTGGTGCAATGGTCACATCAAGTGAGGAGTAAAACAATTTCTAAGGTAGCGTATCTAAATATATTTACGTAGTAATTCCTGACAACCGTTCTGGTGTAAAAGAGTGAGTCGCCTTAACGCCTGCAATCGCGGTTTTGATACCCACTAAAGACAGATATTTGAATTTATTGAACTATTTATTTCTGTTCCAAAAAATAAGTAGTATAACGGGCGGACTTATGGCTAATTTGCCATTTCTTTCAGACAGCTCAATATATCCCTTTTTAATTAATTTTATTTTCACGTAAATTTAGTAACACAGACAATACCTATATTATTTACTAAAAATAAATATATCAAAATAAGAGAAAAAAACAATCGACGTAAAACAGTGTGTCCTTAATGACGAATAAGCAATTCTCAGCTACTCTCGCAAATGTGATACTTAGGTGTACACATACGTACGCGCCAGTGTGTGAAGGTGCGTAATACGAGTATATGGGAACTTTTGGTAATGTTACTTCTACAGCTTCGCATTAATGCTTTGTATAAGTAATATTATGTTGTTATAACTTCTTATCCACAAGATTATACTGCGAGCACTTTGGGAATGTTTATCTTTTTAACCATTATGTGTGGAGTGTGTACTTTTGTGATTTTCACTTATTACCTAATTACATACGTTAAAAAGTTCTCATATTAAATGTGACTAAGAATATATTTTTTTTTTCTAAAAAAAATGTGTGTAATACGTTTAAAAATTAAAATTAAAGTTGTCACATTTGAAACTTCTTGAACTAAAATAAATGAGTGATGATTTTATGTATATTATATAAATAGTACCTGGATGACCGAGCTTTGCTCGGTTAAACTATATTTAGACACAAATTACATAGTGATAATATATGAATAATATTTTCAATCTTACCGATATAATAATAAAACAATAGTCACTGGTTATTTAAATAAAAAAAAAATAAAAAGAGATCCTAGTAATATTTTTTTTCACCAAAAAAGGAACTTGAAAAAAAGGAAAAATCTTCCGTTTTCGAGACCGCCCGATTTCCCACCTGAGCTATTATAAATTTATCTAAGATGGTGGCGAAACTTACTTTCTTATTCTAATGATATTCTAGCAGTTTTTAATTGCTCTCGAGATTTTTATTTAAATAACCAGTTTGTATTTTTTTTTCCTACCTCTGCCGAAAGTTCGATTTTCGTCCCTGTGAAGCGGGACAAAAGTGACATTTTCTGTCCCCGCTTCACAGGGACAAAACCTGAACTTTCGTCCTAGGGAGGAAAAAAAAGTATGTGTAACATGGGACGAAAGTACTACATCCATTCCCGTATGTTTGCTACCCTCGCCTTCGGCTCGGGCGGCAATTTCACATGAGGGTCAAAAAAATAGTACATTCATCCCCTTGTGACACAATATACTATATTATTATATAGATAAGATCGAAAAATATTATTCATATTTCATCAGTTCTATCGTATCTAAATATAATTCCCAAAAAAAGAACGATTAACAAAAAAAAAAATATACCGAACAAAACTCGGACATCCAGGTAGTACAGGGCTCTCAATAATAGTTTTCTCACAAAAGATGAAACTTAAAAAAAAAAAGAAAATAAATAGTTTTGGAGACATCTGGATTCGAACCTGGGGATCTTCTTATTTCAAAGATTTTATTACAAAAGAGGGAACTTAAAAAAAAAAGCAAAAAAAATGGGACTTGAGGCATCGGGATTCGAACCCAGGTATACTAATTTCCCACCTAAGTTATTATAACCTTGTAGATTATGCCGAAATTTACCTTCGTATTCTAATAATATTCTAACAGTTTTTAATTATACTCGTGATTTTTTTTTTTAAATAACCAGTTCATATTTTTTTTATTATTATTTCGTTAAGATCGAAAAATATTATTTATATATCATCAGTTCGTAATTCGTATGTAAATATAGTTTCTAAAAACATGAATTACAAAAAATAAAAAAATAAAATACCGAGCAAAGCTCGGTCATACGGTTAGTAAAGGGCTCCCAATAATAATTTTCTCACAAAAGATGAAACTTAAAAAAAAAAAGAAAATAAATAGTTTTGGAGACATCTGGATTCGAACCTGGGGATCTTCTTATTTCGAATCCGCCCGGTTCACATCAGAGCTATTATAAACTTATTAATGACAGCGAAATTTACCTTCGTATTCTAACGATATTTTTTAATTGCCTGAAAAAAGGGATAAAACGACATTTTCTAAAAATAAATCCTAGCTAGATCGATTTATCGCCCCCGAAACCCCCTGCATACTAAATTTCATGAAAATCGTTGGAGCCGTTTCCGAGATTCCGATTATATATATATATATACAAGAATTGCTCGTTTAAAGATATAAGATTTCATAAATCAATTGATATTTGTATCAACGATATCATCATATAGATATGTAGTATATTATATTATGAACATTAGAAATAAATAGTAATAATAGTTAGATTAAATTAAGAGCTATAATAATTTTTCCTTAAACCAGACTTTTCTGTAAAGAAAAAAATGGATGGTTAATTTCAGTACGCAAATGGAAATTAAGTCTACTTTTTCGAAGAAGCGAATTTCACAAAGATCCGTCTACTCCCAACATAGCAATTATTTTGACAACAAAGCAATAGTTTTGTTTTGAAAGGAAAGGGACTTTGAGTATGATTAAGTCCATTCACTGAAATCAGCTCTTCAACTCCTGGACAAGCCTGCTTAGCCTTCACAAATAAGAGTGATGATTTCTAGACCCTAATTTGTTACACGTGTATAAGGAGAACGAGAATATTTATAGTTTTTAGGCGTTGATTACTGCTTTTAGTTAACTGTAACAATTCAACACAAGCTATTTTACGACTGGCAGGAATAAGAGATTTTTTTTTTAAATAAGTTAATATTATGAATTGTTCTTTTTTTTCATTTTGTGATATCACAATCCGTCGCTTTTAATATTTATGTGTGTATTATAATATCAGTGATGAAAATCTTAATATAATTGAAGATTATATAACCTACCGGACAACTTAATAAGTATTAGGTATGTGATGTCCCTTTAAAATTATTTGAGATTCATGTGAAGAGATTAGTAAGCCACCTACCTATAAGTGTATGATCATGAAAACAGAAATTATCAGAGGGTGATATATTTTACTAAGCATACATAATGGTTTCGATTTTTGATCAGAGCGTATATTGGCAATCATACTAATGTTTGTTTCTGGTTTGAATAAACACCACAGTTTTCCGTTCGTTATGTAAAGCGTTGTGAGTAATGAATTTTTTTTTCTGTATGTCTTTTTAAATTATTTAAGTTTCTGTGTAATAATCATGATCATCAGCTTCATTCTAAATGGCTTCTTTGCTTTTTTTTTTCATAATTCTGGTTTAATCTACAACTCAAAGTCAAAACCGGATGTCCAAACTGAAGACAGAGGATGGGAGGAGGAGGGAGGTCGAGAAGTTTTATGGACAGCTGCTGTATACCTCGGTCAACCAACCTGTTTGTAGTTCGGCTGAAAATCCAAGAGCCGAGCTAACACGACATTATCCTGAAGATATCCCGGAAATCAGCTTGCACAAGATTAGTATGGCTCTGAAACAGCTTAAAAACAATAAGGCACCGGGCAAGGACGGTCTTACGTCAGAGCTTCTGAAAGCGGGTGATACACCGGTGCTTAAAGTCCTTCAAAGGCTCTTTAATGCCGTCTTGCTCAAGGCCAAAACAGAAGGGTGGTGATGCTCTTCTTCAAATAGGGCAATAATACTTCGTTGAAGAATTACAGTAATAATAACAGTACGAAATGGGTTTCGCTTCTGAGCACGTTTACAAGCTGTTCTCTAGGGTCATTACGAATCATCTGACGGGCAAGTTTAACGACTTCCAGCCTCCTAAACAAGCTAGTTTTCGAAAAGACTCTCTATAATCCACATACTACGCTGCAATTGTGCTTGGTGTTTGTGGAGTAAGAGAAAGCCTTTGATTCGATCGAAACTTGGGCGGTTCTGTAATCTCTCCAGCGATGCTACATCAACTATCGGCATATCGAAGCGTTGCAATTCTTATACAATACGCTAGTACGTCGGTTCTAGTACAGCACGAGAGCGATTCCAATGCAGCGAGGTAAGAGACAGGGAGATGTCATCTCTCTGAAACTGTTTACCGTAGCATTGGAAGATACAGGAACTGCGAGCACATCAGGCACATTCAATTTGCCGAGACCTAAGCATAATACTCAGTGACCTCGATGGAATTTCTCAACGGTTGGGCCTTAAAACAAACATAGACAAGACAAAAATCATGTCTAATGTTTGTGTCGTGCCCACCCCGTTATTTATTTTATTTATTATTTTTATTTTTATTTCTTTGGAAAACAAACAGTGATATAATACAAAAAGAACATAACTAAATTAAAACTATACACCAATTACATGTTTTCACAATTAAATTACAAAATAATAGCTTGCTCGTTTGATACAGTTACATTAAAATGGTAACAAATGCCTCCTAAGGATCAGTTTGAGAGCCATTAAACCAAGTGTTCGTTAAATTATTTTTGAAACAAAGTGTTGAAGAAGTAAAAAAATCAAGCTGTGGAGATACCACCACATTGTTTAAACTTTTTGCTGCACGAATAAAGAAAGAATTCTGTCTATAATCGGTTGAAGTCTGCGGAATATCCAAACATACAGGTTGCCTTACTGTTTTATAAGGCACCCTCAAATTAATCTTCGAGAGTAAGTGCGGAGAATCTACACGATTTTGGGCAATTTTAACTAGGAAGACAACGTCGGCAATTTGTCTCCGTTCCTGTAAGGGTAGTAAATGGTGTCTCCGGCACCTAGCCTCATAATTGCAGTCGTTGATTCCCAGCCTATACTGCAGATATCTCAAAAATCTGCGCTGAATGGACTCAATCCTATCAATGTAAACATTATAACGTGGATTCCATACCTGTGAGCAATACTCGAGAATACTACGCACCAAGGAACAATAAAGGATCTTAATAACTTTTATACTAATAAATTGGGAGCTTGACCGAAAGACAAAGCCCATAGTTTTATTGGCCTTTTTGCAGATCTGGTCTATATGTCTTTCATATTTTAATTTAGGATCATGTATAATACCCAGATCACGGATCTCATTTACCCTGTGTAACACCTGATCTGTAAATTTGTATACAGTTTTTAGGAAATCAAATTTGCGAGTGAAAGTCATACAGTAACATTTCCGAATGTTCAGTTGTAAATTATTACGAAGGCAGTATTGGTCGAAACGTTCCAAATCCTCCTGTAACAGCTTAGAATCGCATAGTGAATCAATCTTTTAAATATCTTCATGTCATCGGCGTACAGAAGGAAGTTAGAGTGTTGGAAACAAGAGGCTACATCGTTTATAAAAATATTAAAAAGTAAGGGCCCCAGTAATGACCTCTGAGGAACTCCAGAAGGGACATTTTTCCAGTTTGATGAGAATCCATTCACTACTACTACTTGTGATCTATTTTCAATGTAGGATGTAAACCATCGGTATAAATTACCATGAATTCCAGCATAGAGGAGCTTTTGTAGCAATATTTGATGGTCAATACAATCAAAAGCTTTGCTATAATCTGTAAAAATAGCGTCAACTTAGCCCCCAGAATCCATGCTAGCTGTAACAAAATCTGTGAAAGATAAGAGATTAGATGCAGTAGAACGCATCGCTAAAAATCCATGCTGTTCTGGAATAAAAGATGATGATAATGATTGATAAACCTGAGAATACACTATGCGTTCAAATACTTTAGCGAACAGGCATAACTTAGATATAGGTCTGTAGTTCTTGATATCATTTTTACTACCGCTTTTGTGTATCGGGGAAATAAATGCAGATTTCCAAATACGAGGTACGAGTCCCTCAGTGATTGAGCGCTTGAATATAATAGATAATGGTACTGAAAGAGATTCAGCGCATTTGACGGCAAAGATAGGTACAATCTGATCTGGCCCTGAACCCTTGGTTAAGTCTAATGCCTTTAATAATGTCAAAATTGAATCTATACTGATTTCTACATCACTAATGCAAACAGAGACGTTATTTGAGTTTAAGGGTGAATAATTTAAGTTATTCCTATGTGACGATGGAGAGAGAAAAGAGGATTGGAAATATGAAGCAAAAAGATTACAAACACCTTGACCAGTATCTGCAGACCGACCCTCGTAGTGTAATTTAGACGGAAGTGAGTTAGAGCCCTTATTGTTGGATTTTACAAACGACCAAAACATTTTTGGTTGCCTAATTATCGCATCTTCCGTTCGTTTTATGTAATTATTATAGCATTCCTGTTCTAGGCGTTTAGCCCTAGTTCGTAGAAGTCGAAAAGTATCGAGGTCAGCCATATTACCATAAACTTGATATCTTTTATAATATTTGTATTTTTCCTTTAATAGTTTCTTAAGTGAACAGCTATACCACGGTGGGAATGAAGAAGAAGTTATTATTTAATGAGGAACATGTTTATCTCTGACATTATATAAGTGGCCATAAAATATATCAACGGCATTGTCCAAAGGGCTATTGTTCAGGTCCATCACCCAGTTCACTTCATTTAGTGAGGAATAAAAGGGCCTCATAATCTGCTTTGTCATAAAAGTATTTAAGTCTGCGATTGGTTTCAAGTGTATCATCTAGAGTACAGGTCAAAGTTAGATCTAACGACTTATGGTGAAGGTCCTCTGGTACCAAAGGATCGTCACATGTTGATACGCTTACGTGTTTATTACACAAAACATAATCAAGTATTCTATTATTAATATTTCTATTTAAATTAAACTGATTAAGGTTGCACTCTGCTAAGGTATCGAAAAAAAATACCTGCGATTCTCCAACGATCCCAGTAGGTTGCAAACAGTTAATCTCACCATTCCAGTTAATGTTACTTAAGTTAAAGTCACCCATTATTAAGAATAAATCGTTCGGACATGAACTAACAATGAGCGACAGCTTCTCTGAGAAGTTTTGCAATTGCGTATTGAAGGAATTACCTAATACAATACATACATCTGCACCCTATACTCTGCGCGATCAACATATCTCGAAGAACTGACGGCCCATGGAGCAGAAAGGTTCTCGAGTGTACCGGCAAGCGCAGAGATCGAAGGCCGTCCACATGATGGACAGATGACTTGAGGAGAGTCACCGGAAGCCGTTGGACGGAGCTTGCTATGAACCGGTAATATGGATGTCAACTTTTTAATTTTGATACTTGACTCGACTTGACTTTGTTGACGTGCAGGAAGCCAATGGTTAGGCATATTCATTCATTTCATTCGTAAAATCTGCAATATTTTTTTAAGTTAATTTACACTGAGACCTATTTATGAAGAGCTTTGAATTAAACAAACGCCGTTCATAGCATGGAATCATAGTATTGAGTGGATTGGATGTAAAGACAGAGATAAACTTCAACAATTTGTATCAATTCTCATTCTACATATGGTATCTTATTTGATCTAATACTAATCTATACTATTATCTGATCGCTTCATACAATATTTTCAGTTGAAGGGCCACGTTTTTTTTATCCATAATGTTGTTACTGGATTTACTGTGTTAAAAATAATGAAGGTTTACATATACAATTATACATGTTTTAGAACCAAGCGGGCCCGCATAATAAAATCCACCTTATGACCTGCACCACTTCATATACTTTGGTTCAAAATATACTCTTCGAAATTATTCGATTTGCTGAAACTATTGATAGCTTGGATGAGATGACAGAAAACGTGATGAAGACGATGTGTACGTGTGTGTTGCTGGTATTTTTTGCTGACGAAATAAATAAAACTGTTTTGTGTGAAATCTTGGACTTGAAGAGGCGAGAGCTAGAAAGGTCTTCTGTTCAAGCAGCTTCGCTAGAGCAGAAGGTAAACCATGAAGATACCGAAACTAATACGTAAAGACCTTTATTGCTTCAATACAAGGGATACCACAGTTCTTTTAAAGCAGAACAGGGGCTTAAAAGTTTTCCAAAGATCACTGGAGAGGAGCCTTCTGACATATCCGAGAAGAGTTTCTCGACCTGTTATATGAACTGTTATATTCGTTGAGCTCACAAACCTAAGATTCAGGACTCAAAGAATGTATGTACACGTTTTCGGAGGATATTCCTGATATCAAATTCGGTGAGAGTGAGAAGTACTTCGCTTTGGCAGCTTAAAAATGGTAGAGACCTGGGCGATGACGGATGGCGTTTATCCAACTACCACTCTTTATAAAAACTGCTTGACAACCAGTACTTTTTTTAAACTATTGTTGTATATTTCAAGTATCTTAAACTTCAGGCTTGTTTTATACATATGGCAAATCAATACTTCTGTAAAAAGTACGCTGACCAGATATTTTAGTGAAGAAATTTTTTCTAATTTAATTTAATGTACATCAATTATTCACTTTCGACCTCGACACACACACACACACACACACACACACACATATATATATATATATATATATATATATATATATATAGTACCTGAATGACCGAGCTTTGCTCGTTACGGTTAAATTATATATAGATACATTACATACTAATGAAACATAAATAATATTTTCGATCTTACCGACATACTTAATAGTAAAATAATAGGAACTGGTTATGTAAATAAAAAATAAAAAGAGCTCTCAATAATAGTTTTTCTCACAAAACAAGAAACTTGAAGAAAAAAAGGAAAAAAAATGGTCTGTAGGCACCTGGATTCGAACCCGAGTTTTATAAGATTATTAGATATAGCTATTATAAGATTATCAATGATAGCGAAATTTACCTTCGTATTCTAATGATATTTTTTGATTGCATAAAAAAAGGGATAAAACGACATTTTCTAAAAATAAATCCTAGCTAGATCGATTTATCGCCCCCGAAACCCCCTGCATACTAAATTTTATGAAAATCGTTGGAGCCGTACTTTAACTTTTTATCAAACGACATTTTCACGATTTTTCAACAAAAATATAAAAGACAAGCTTCATTATTTTTTTTTTCGTGCTAAATTTTTATTAAAAAAAAAGGAAAAATACATTTAAATATTCTCATAAGGATAGCTTAATATTTACTAACGATAGCATAAATTAGCAAGAAGATTAAACTTTTTTCTATAAGAGTCGTTAGGATATTTATAAATATTAGTTTCCAGAATTTGGTAAACAGCATCACGTTATGTGTATTTTTTTTTTTATCTTTCTTTTTGCGAAAAACTATGATTGCGACAAGGTGTTTTTGGTTTTTTTATAGGTATGCAATAATAAATATATGTAATATATCATCTTCAAATCAAATCAAAATTTTCATTATTCTAGTAGGCTTCAAAAACACCAATGGATCGTTATTTTGCAAGATATATATGTAAAACATTTTAAAATAATTACTATAGGTAATGTAACTACTAAGCAGTACACGATTTGTTTCTTCCTATATTTAATTAATTGCTGGCTTAATTAATTTTTTCGTTTTGTGTCGATATTTAATTAAACAATCCAATGAAGCAGATAACCACAAACATAATTAAAACTATTAAATATGTGTAATGGACACAGTGACCTAAAAAGTTGACAATATTCTGTCTTTACATCTCATCTCATCTCATCAGCCTATAGCAGTCCACTGCTGGACGTAGGCCTCCCCAAGCTCGCGCCAGACATCCCGGCTTTCCGCAATCCTCATCCAGCCAACACCGGCAATCCTGCGAAGATCGTCGGTCCAGCGGGTCGGAGGGCGTCCCACACTGCGTTTGCCAATACGTGGTCTCCACTCCAGGACACGTCTGCTCCAACGGCCATCGGTCCTACGACACAGGTGACCAGCCCACTGCCACTTCAGCATGCTAATCCTCTGGGCTACGTCGGTCACTTTGGTTCTCTCGCGGATAGTCTCATTTCTGATCCTATCTTTGAGAGAAACGCCGAGCATAGCCCGATCCATGGCACGTTGAGCGACTTTAAATCGGTGGACCAGTCCCTTCGTCAGTGTCCACGTTTCAGCACCGTATGTCAACACAGGTAGGACGCATTGCTCGAAGACTTTCGTCTTCAAGCTTTGCGGAATCTTCGAAGTGAAGACCCGACGAAGCCCGCCAAATGCCGCCCAGCCCAACTGAATCCTCCTCTCGGCTTCCTTCTCGAAGTTGTTTCGGCCCAGTTGGATGGTATGGCCTAGGTAGATATAATCCTGAACAACTTCGAGGAGGATACCATCAACCGATACCGGTCTCGGTATGACATGCTTGTTAAACATAACTTTCGTTTTATCAAGATTCATACCAAGACCGACTCGTCGGGAAGACTCATTTAGGCTGCTCAACATTTGGCCTAGCTCCTCCAACGTCTCCGCAAAGATGATGATATCGTCAGCGAAACGAAGGTGAGAGATGTAGTCGCCGTTGACGTTGATGCCTCGTCCCCCCCAGTCCAGGGTTTTAAAGACGTCCTCCAGCGCAGTGGTAAACAGTTTCGGTGATATGACATCGCCCTGTCTTACCCCGCGCCGAAGGAAAATCGGTCTTGTCTGCTGGTCCTGGATATGAACGGTCATCTTCGCCGCGTCGTACATACACCTCAACACCTCGATATATCGCCAGTCGATATGACATCTCTGCAGAGAGTCCAGAACAGCCCAGGTCTCGATGGAGTCGAAGGCCTTCTCGTAGTCCACAAAAGCTATACACAGCGGCTGATTATACTCTTCGGTCTTTTGTATAATCTGCCGAACAGTATGTATGTGGTCTACGGTGCTGTAGCCTTTTCGAAACCCAGCCTGCTCTGGTGGTTGGAAGTCGTCGAGCCTTGTGGCGAGACGATTCGTAACGACCCTCGAGAAGAGCTTATAGACGTGGCTCAGAAGTGAGATAGGTCTGTAGTTCTTCAAAAGAGATTTATCGCCTCTTTTGTAGAACAGTACCACCACACTCCTGGACCACGCCTCCGGTGTGGTACCTCGTTGAATGACGGCATTAAAGAGTCTAGCTAAGGCCTCCAGGACAGGTCGCCCTGCGGCCTTAAGAAGCTCAGTCGTAACGCCGTCATCCCCCGGGGCCCTCCCGTTTTTAAGCTGCCCGAGCGCCGCACTAATCTCGCCGACTTCGAAATCCGGGACGTCTTCCGAATAATGGCGCAGCAGTGGTGCACGTGGATCTTCGGCGCCCTGGGTCTCAGACTTCTGTACGCTCGACGAGTACAGCTGCCCATAAAATTTCTCAACCTCTTCTCGGATCTGTGGGCGGGAGCAAACGGTTCTGCCATCAGCTGTTTTTAGCTTCGCAAGAAGACTTCTTCCCAATGGTTTTCGGAAAACCTTTGACCCCCTATTCTGCTCAATTAGAGTCGTAATGTCTCTTGTATTTGAGCAGCGGAGGTCTCTGCGTATGAGTTTCCTCACCCGCTTGGAAAGAGCCTTCTGCTCTGGCGAAGCTGCTTGAGCCGCGGGCATCTCGCGCCTCCGCCTCATCAGATCCAAGGTTTCGGGAGAAATTTTGGACTGCTTAACTGGTCTCGTCGGCGTAAAATGTCTCCGACCCAGTGAATACACCGTCTTCACCACGTTGTCGGTCATCTGATCCACGTCGCCAGTGGTTTCCAGCGAATCGAATCGGTTTTGGAGTTCCAGTTGGAACTGCTCGGAACCACATAGTATTTGGGGCAGCGTGGGTCGGATAATAGATTTCATCAAGCGGACTCGCTCTTTGCGTAGACTTATATTCAGAGAGCCCCGCAGGAGCCGGTGGTCACTACCGGTGTTGAACCTATTAACCACTGAGACATCTCTGAATATATGCCTTTTGTCCGCTATGATGAAATCTATCTCGTTCCTCGTCACAGTATCCGGGCTCTGCCATGTCCACCGCCTTTGGGGCTTCTTCTGAAAGAACGAGTTCATCAAGAAGAGCCCCTCCGATTCGAGGAAGTCGACAAGCATCTGCCCCCTGCGATTTCTGCGCCCCAATCCGTGTGGTCCGATTACCGATTCGTCGCGGTCTTGTACTCCCACTTTAGCGTTAAAGTCTCCCATAACAACGTTGTAGAAAGCCGAGGTCGTGCCATGCAGAGCTTTCGATATATCCTCATACAAGGCTTCGACCTCATCGTCAGAGTGTGTCGAGGTCGGCGCATATACCTGTATCACTTTCAGGGAGTACCTGTCAGTGAGTTTAAGTACAAGGTACGCTACCCGGGTCGACACACTGCTGACCTCTACAACGTTGTTACTGAGAGTCTTGTGGACCAGAAAACCGACGCCACCTTGGGAAGGACCATCACCTTCACGGAAGTAGAATAAGTGTCCGGAGTCCAGGATCATCGTGTCCTCACCCTGTCTTCGGACCTCAGACAACCCCAGAATACTCCATTTTATATGGCTTAGTTCTACTTCGAGTTCGGTGAGGTGATGGTCCAGCCGTAGACTGCGACCATTATACGTTGCCAGGTTCGTCACAAAGCAGCCTCCCGTACCCCGGAGATTCTTGGCACCCTCTGCCCCACCGTTACCGCAGCCGCTGCCGTGGCCGGGAATAGTGGGGCCGCCGGGAACTGAGGGCCGTATCCTTCTGCGCGCACTCATTGGGGGTGATTGCCCATAGTCACCACGCTGGGCATGCGGGTTGGTGACCGCAGGGCCGGCTCTATCGCACCGAAGACGCTGCTGCCCATCCTCGGCCTGTGTATTTGAAAAGCCAGCATTAGGATGGTTATCCCGCCATCTATCGGCTTCAACAGTTCCAAGATGGTGGTGGAACTGTGGTATCCCTTAGTCGCCTCTTACGACACCCACGGGAAGAGAGGGGGTGGCTAGATTCTTGATTGCCGAAACCACACAGCACAACTCTTTGTGTTTTTTTGTCTTTACATACTCAGAAACAAATGCAATCGTAAAATTGACTCCATAAAACACAATATAGAGGCTTGGCTTTAACTGCACGACAAGATGTTGATGCAAGTCTCGATGATATTAAACTGTTTACGTTAAAAAAAAATCCATCTTAATCTGTGTTTTCTTCATTTATTCACTGTCAACTAAAAATAACTTAATTAATTTTTCATAATCTACGGTTAAAAGTCGTTTATTTAAAATACAAAAATAAATATTGTCAATACGATTTTTAATGTAAAAGATATTAATAAATCTGTTGCACTCTTTCTGTCATCATACAATTTATGTTAGTGTAATACAGTTTTTATCTCCAAATACCAATAACGCAATTTTTGAAGATTTTGAGCTTTTAAATGGACAAACATTACATTTACTGGACAACGTATTAGAAGGGATATTACATTCATATATTTTTCATCACCAACCCATCGTTCGATATCTTAACTAAATTTAATGGTAATATAAGTTATAATTGATTTGGAATTTATAGGCCATTCTTGCTTAACGTCATAACAGGCAAGTAGTGCTTAAGTTTCGCAAACTAAACAATGGATGTACGCAATGGTCACAGCAACAAAATTAGCGCTCGCGGGGTCGATCTCCGCACATGGCATGTATGTATTTGCATAGGTCATTCGTGCTTGTTATAGTTTGGGCGCTTGTATTTATGCTGTACATGTTTACGTACTTCCGATACAGGATTTTGATTGTCTGTTGTTTGTGTAATGATTACCTCTGGTTTTGTCATAGGTCTGGTCGACGATACGCTCCATGCGAGATATGTGGCGAGGAATGTAATCAGCAAAGCGTTGCTCCGCTGTGATGGTCAAACCATTGCCTTCCGATAATTCCTGCAAAAATACAAGTATACACTACGATGAATGTCCCACTGAAAGTAAAGAGTATAATTAGGGCTTAATTCAACACGCTGATTTACTAGGGATTGGCTTATTAAAATGTCTCAGAATTTTTCAGAAACACGCTTCCTTCCAATGCTTTTTCGCGTCGATAATAATCCTAAAAATTTTTAACAAAATCGGCCATGAAAAATTCAACAGCGCTGGCCTACTTAAATCCACGACTTTTTATCTAGTTCTAGTAATATTCGCGTATATAGGTAAATTAATTGACTGTATATGGACCTTGGAAATGACTCAAAAAGTTTGTATTCATATAAAAGTTTGAGTAATTAAAAAAAAATGTCTAGCTATCTCTTTAATTTAGGTATTAGCATTCACGAATGTTAATTAAGGTTTTTAAATAATATTACTGTCCAATCAGTAAGGATATTTTTTCAAAAACCAGTTTTTCTCTATAAGCCGAAGCGTAGTCTTTAAGTTACATATTTATATAAGAATAATTAATATTAGCTATCAGGTGGTAGAACCAACCGAAGTAACAAATAACGCGGGTAAAATCACGCCAGTCGTCTTAAAATAATTTTTAAAATATTCAACTAGTTGTGTGTTGCAGTTTTAAACGTATTAATTGATTTTTCGACAATAGATCAGTCAGTATTAAGACTAATTATTATATATTTTTTTTAAAATAATATATTATAACTTGAATTTTGTTCTTTGAATGAAATTTGAAAATCCTCTGGTGACGGTGAAGCATATAGGCGGATCAACAGACGGATATGGAAATCTCTGAGACAAGATATACGTATCTTTAATATAAAACGTATTAAAGACATTAACTATTTTTATAAGAAATATAGACAATTAACTAAAAACTGTATCATGTATTCAATTATTAGAATACCTAGGATTTTTCTTGGTTATGTTCAAAGTGACGTCATCGTTACTGACATCGTTGTGTAAAGCATGGTATAGTCAAACCATCCATAAGAAAATCATTCTTCTCTTCTCTCTCTCTCTCTTCTTCTAGTTGGATAATACCACCAAGATACCATCGATATCCGTATCTCAAGTTAACAAGTAGCTAGTTTCATGTTGTTTAATGCCACGAGCTTTCAAATAGCTTCAGCACTGGACGCAGTAATGTGTTATTCGGTATACAAGTATTGAAAGATTCTTAACAGTTTCATAGTCCACGATATCCAAATGGATACGAAAACAGTATGTATTTTGTATGGTGGACTGTGAAAGTGTTAAAAGTATTTCGAAAAATTTCAGCTTGGTGACCATGTCGTTTATATAACTGTTATTAATATAAAAAAAAGAATTGGTTGTCTGTAAAGTCGGTTTACGGACGATAATTTTACGTGATAACGTCATACGAAAACATTAATAAAAATATTATATAGGTATACTAGTTATCTTTTATTAGTAAAAGCTTCTTTAAAACAGTTTACGTGTAGGATGCGTGCTGCCTCAATTAAGATATCAAAAATCAAGAATAGAAGAAAGAGAAATATCTTAGAAGCAATAAATAAACGACGCACTTTTTATACAAATATTAATTATCTACGTTAAAATATGAACTTCTTTGTAAAACGGAATTATTATGTACTAGGTACAACTGGAAGGCTTACTAGTAAAATCCTGTCAAATAAAATTGAACTCTATATATAATACGATATCGTTGTTTTTAGAATATCAAAATACAGAGTAAAAAACGGTCTCGACAGAGAACAATTTAAGCTTCGTTGTGTCTCTTTCGCACGATTGCCATGTAAAATATTTGATTCCTTTAGTAGAATAAGATTGTCTAAGAAATGAAAATTAAAACGTACTTATTTGCATAATATGATAAACTTATGTGTGTACCGCAGATGTACTAAAACAAATTACTTTCGCGTACAGTTTTACTTATTAAGAACAAAAATATTTCTCACAATAGCGCCGTAGGTAATTAGTAAATATTATAAATTTATTACTAGCAATACCGGTAAATATGTTTGTCATGTCAGCTGTTGTAATTTAATTGTGTCCTTTGTTGTTCTAAGTGTTGACAAGGACGGGTGAAGTTTTGAAACCTCTTTTTCGGCTCGCGCTTATAATCTGAGTGAACTTTCCAGTTGTACATAGTACATAATAATTCCATGCGTTATACTTTTAAATCCACGAGATTAGTTTGTACACTGTCTCTTGTTTGTGTTACAGCTTCGTTAAGTAAATTTTCGGAAATTTCTAATTTCAACAGATCGCCACTAATTATTTTCCAGTTTATCGTAAACATAACCACTATCTATCACTTCAAATTGTTATTCGATTAATGAATAATGTCAGAGTAAATTTAATACTGTAGATGCCTGAAGATGACTAAATAGATTATCCTGACCACTTCTATGATTGAAGGGTTCGCCAACCCGACTTAACGCAGATACTAACTGCTATAGTACGCAACTCTAAATTGAACAAAATTAATACCCTAAAATAGAATTATGCGTATGTGAATTTGAAATCACTTTGAGCAGTAATTACATATGGCAACCAAGTTATACTAATGTTAGAAGTTAATTTGTTTGAAAGTTGGTGTATTTGTTGGATCGACTTTTACATTAATCTCTTTTACCGCTAAGAGCAGCTATTTTTTGAGGAAGGTTAGCTTACAGTGATAAAGTTCAATTGTAACTTAACAAACCGTTAACTTAACACGGACAAAAGACAAATCGAGTGTATCGTCTACGCTCTTATACACTTTAATCTAACTTAAATTATGTAACAGACAACTGATTGAAATATTTATTTATTTGCACATCTATCTTTTAATTGAAGAACACCATTCAATCAAATACCTTAATCTAGAATCTCTTGTTGGTTAAAGTATTTTTATTTTATTTTTTTATACTTCTAGTTCTAGTACTTCCAAACTCTTTCATTTTCATATTTATCAGCCATATTGCTTTTTGTGTATACTGTGTTCCTATTATTATTTCATAAATTTGAATATACCAACCCACAGAGTAACTGAACACGAATTTTAATAGTACATCTATACCGGCTGGTTTAATCATAATTATATTTCAATTATATTTTCAAATTAATATACATCGATTGACGAATAAATGAAACTATCTTGTAATTATATCTCGAGCCTGACGCCAGCTTGCGTCGGAACTTAATTCTAACCTTAATGAATTGAATTTTAACAAACACTAACTCCTCATGGCATCTTGTGAATGAAACGAAACGAGCGCTGCAGCAGTAATGGTAGTGGTTTTCTTGTTTAAATTGAATGACGTAGTTAAATTAATTTAATTAAACTACTATTTCAACCAGATCACTGTGACAGATATCTTGTGAGGCATTGTATGTTTTTTTATTTAATATTATTTAAGTATGTTTTATCCATTAAATACCTTTATAGCGTGCATTTGCTGTTCTGCTGCAGTTTGTTCATCCCCAGCAATAATAGCAAACTTGGTCCAACCGTATGCTTTCAGCAGAGCAACGACGGATTTGCTGACTTTATGAGCTGGTGGTAATGTTCGAGCAAATGTAGCACCCAGACCTCCTATCTCCGGACCTTGGGCTCCTGCGCATTTCTGTTGACAAAGTTTTAATTAGTGATTTATAATTGTTTAGTACTGTTATTGTAGTTACGCAGTTTAAGTTTTTAAGCTGAAGGCAAATGACCTGTAATTTTTTGAACAAAACTATGCAAAATAAATATCCACAAAAATTATAGTCCAGAGTTAAAAAAAAACATCATCATATCAGCCGTTGGATGTCCACTTTTGAACCTAGGCCTCCCCCATCGACCTCTAGAGCGACCGGTTCAAAGTAGCCTCCATCCAACGGCTTCCGGCGACTTTCCTCAAGTCGTCTGTCGATTTCGTGGAAGGTCGTCCGACGCTGCGCTTGCCGGTACGTGGTTTCCACTCGAGAACCTTTCTGCTCCATCGGCCATCAGTTCTTCGAGCTATGTGCCCTGCCCACCGCCACATCAGCTTGCAAATCCGTAGGGCTATGTCGGCAACCATCGTTCGTCCGCGGATCTCATCATTTCTGATTTGATCTCACAGAGAAATACCAAGCATAGCCCTCTCCATCGCAAACTGTGCGATTCTGAGCTTGTTTAAAAGCCCTATAGTCAGAGACTACGTCTCAAATCCGTATGTCATCACTGGTAACACACATTGGTCGAAGACTTTCGAATTCAGGCATTGAGGTATATAGAGGACGTTTTTCAACTTCCCGAACGCTGCCCATCCTAGCTGGATTCGACGATTAATCTCTCTCTCAAAGTTGAATCTACCAAGATGGACATTTTGTCCTTGGTAGATGTACTCGTCAGCAACTTCGAGAGTAGAATCTCCAACCGATATCGGGGTGGGCACGACATAGAAATTCGACATGATTTTTGTCTTGTCCATATTCATTTTAAGGCCCACCCGTCGGGAAACTCCATCGAGGTCACTGAGTCTAATACCGAGGTCCTCCAAGGATTCTGCCATAAGCACGATATCGTCGGCAAATCCAAGGTGAGTAATGTACTAGCCGCTTATATTGAATCCTTTCCATTCCAGAAGCTTGAAAGCGTCTTTCAATGCTGCGGTAAACAATTTGTAGAACAGGTTACCGGATTTCAGAGTTATTGTGTCCTCCCCCTATCTTCGGACCTCACATAAACATAGGATACCCCATTGTAACCTGTTAATTTTCTCCTCCAGATCAACAATTCTTTCATCAGACCTCAGGGTGCGAATGTTGTGAGTTACTAAGACCAGGTGTTGTCATGAGTGGCAGCGGAATCTCACCCGAAGATTCTTAGCACCCCCTGCCCTACCGTTACCCGAGGCGCTGACGTAGCTGGGAATAGCAGGACTACCGGGGACTGAGGCTCTCTTTTGCTTGTCATAATAATGAGGGATTTGTCAATACTCGCCCCGCTTGGAAAACGTGTTGGCGAGCGCAGTGTGTTATGCCAGGGTATAGTGACGCTGCTGCCTATTGCCACCTTGGTCGGTGCATGGTTGTTCCCACCGTTATGGCCTTAATCGCCTTTTACGACACCTCGGCAAGGAGGAGTTGGGACTATACTTCTCTGCCGGTCACCGCACGGCCAATAATAGCCCTTCTCATTATTTACAAGGTCTTCCCTATAATGATCAATTAAGGGCTTCGTATTTTTTGCTCTTCACCTAAAATATTTTCGCGTTTATTTTTAGAGTACTTTCTCCTCACTTTATTTAATGAGATGACTAATGGTGATGAAAACTCTAAACGTTTAAAGAATTTGTTAAAGAATGGTAATTTTTCTTTTTTTTTTAATTATGAAAGAAGTAAGAAATAATATTTTTCTTTTTTTTTACAACCTAAACCTAACCTTAGTAATAATAAAATATTTAGTTCACTTTTTTTATGAATAAGCTTCTTTTATTAAAGTACAAGGTTAAGTTAAACGTTTGTACACATAATAAATATACAACGAAGAGGCCTTTTATCTTTCACAACAACAAATTACTTCAGGTGTCAAGGTGACATCTAAGGTATCAGTCTTAATTATGTGCAAATTGGATATGGCTTGTGTGTTGTCAGTACAAGCCGACCTAATATCATATGACCTTCAAATATGGAATCTGACACAACAAAATCCAGCGCATTTCGGAAACCTATCGCGACTTCTTTACATGTTATTATTTTACATTTAGAATTAACATGCACAGCGATCAAATCTGTTCGTATTTTTATTTTAATGATATCTATAACATCATTAAAACTACTACGATACATTTCAATTGGGTCTTCTGAGATTTATTTCTTAGATAGGTAATTGTCCTTTATCTGACAAAAAATATTGCGATATCTTCATTTAGTATAAAGTTATTAAGGTTTAAGAAACAACAATTTTTATTAGGTCTACGTTTGTGATGCTTTTTAAAATAACATTTTTATAAATATCTATTTCGTGTTTTTTCATCTGCATATAAAATACATTGTTTTAATATAATGAGCAACCGAGAAAAAAATCACGGATATTGAGAAATAAATAAACGTCTCACACTCAACGGCCCCCAGTAGGATGTGAATCCTGTGTCAGGGGTCCGGAAACACACCACTGCTGCCAACTTAGCGCTTTTCGTGCCAGATCTAGCGCTTTTTTTTTGCTTCGAAGCGCGTTTTAGCGCCTAGCGCTAAATCTAGCGCCTTTTCAAATTACAGTGCAACCTCGATATAACGAAACTGAAGGGAATTAGGAAATATTCGTTATACCAAGTAATTCACTATAATGAGGTTTGTTATATAGAGGTTAGACTGGACTGTGATTCGTTTTAACGAGGTAAGAACTTGGAATTAAGTGGAAATAATTAATAGGATACGTTATATCATGGTTTTAAGTTGAAAAAATTTGTTAAATAGATGTAAAAATACCTTCTACCTATATTCTGCAATGATTGAAAAATCGTTATAAAGAGGTTTTTGATAAATGTTATTCGTAATGTAGAGGTATATTTTGTATTATCTCTTACGGGCAGTTCTAGGGGATTTCGAAAAATTCGTTTAATCGAGGAATTCGTTATATTGAGGCTCGTTATATCAAGGTTGTACTGTATATGAAACTATATTTAATACAGCGTAAAACAATAAATTACTAGTGCTAAGTAAAATTTTTACTACTAACATTGAAAAACTAAAAACGATGTCTATATGTTTTCATCATAGAGTTATCATCTAATAAGAAAACAATATGTCTCGGGCATTAAGGGTTCATCCATAAAGTATGTCACACGTTAAGGTTGGGGAGGGGGTTGACGGAGTGTGACATTGTGTGGCTAGGGGTGGGTAGGGGTCCGAAATTTCGTGATATTACATTTTAAAATATAATATATTTAAGTATAAAACACGAAATTTGAATTACATGTCTATTAACGTATTATTATTATTAAAAATATTTATATTATTTTATAATTAAAATTATTAAAAATATTTCCAGCTCTATCTGTATGAACATAAAATAGGAAGCAAGTTTCGAATGGTAGGTATTGCCCCAGTGCCAGTGTCGAGGCTCATTTAAGCGATCGTGTGGCATCTGTGTTCTGTATTTTGCATC
The DNA here is from genome assembly GCA_036937285.1 of Euphydryas editha. Classification (NCBI taxonomy): domain Eukaryota; kingdom Metazoa; phylum Arthropoda; class Insecta; order Lepidoptera; family Nymphalidae; genus Euphydryas; species Euphydryas editha. Next base: position 18,875,674 of record JAUPFZ010000008.1, on the reverse strand, counting down.
ATACAAGGCCACTAACCTACACAAAAAAATCACATAAGAAGCATAAATAAGTCATTTCTAGGTGTAAAATGGCAAAATATGTGACGTCACACTAGGTAGGGGGGAGGAGTCTCACAAATGTGACCAGCTGTGTAGGGACGGGGGGAGGGTCAAAAAATCATTAAATTCGTGTGACGTAATTTATGGATGGCCCTTAAGTAAAAATTAATAACATAACTAGACCACAATCAACCTTCTACTTCGACTGGGAATGCTGGAATAAATATAAAGAAGAAGAAATCCAAGAATTCGACGATTATGAAGATTTAACCCTGATTGGTTCTTAAGTCAAAAATATTGTTTCTTATATCATTGTTATTTTATTATAAAAAAAAATTGATTTTTTATATCTTTGTTTCATTTCATGCTATCCTAATTTTTTTTTAATCTAAATAGGGGATTATTTATTGTAACTAGCAAATAGTAAAACCATTTGTGGTTGGCGCGAAATCTAGCGCTTTTTAAAAAAAGGTCTTTTAGCGCTTTCTAGCGCTTTTTTACAGCGCTGACAGCGCGTTTTTGCTAAGATTAGTTGGCAGCACTGAAACACACACAATACACAAGCACAAACGCCCAGACCACGACAAATATCTGTATGACCTATACAAATATTTGTCAAGTGCGAGGATCAAACTCGCAACCGCCAGCGCATCAACCAGTTGCTGTGACCACTATGCCATCAACGCGTCGTCAACAATGCGTGAATAGGATTAAATTAAATGCATGAAGCTAATATCCAGAGATATTTTTGCGTTAGAATCTTTTAGATACTACCTTTTTGTTATTGATTAAAAAATTGGTTTGTAACTGCGGCATATTTTTATCTGTATAGACACAATATTTCTAAAGCATTCGCGTATCAGTGTACTCATACATGATCAATTTTACGAATTCACAAGTTTTATGTTGTACTCACTTATCGTTTTATTTAATAAATGTTTTATTTATCTTTATACACTCCAAATTTATTATTTGGAGCAAAATGTCATTAAAAAATTTGAAAAATAAATTCAAAATAAGGCTACTTTTACGACTTAGTCTTTTTTTTTTTGATTCATCTAACCTTAAGTTTCCGAAATATATTTTAATTATAAAAATATATATTATTTTTAGAGCAACTTAAAAAACTGTTTTTTTTAAAGATTTTTGAATTTTATTTTTATTCATTAACTTTTTGAATTTATTGAGTTTTTTGAGAATTTTTTGAGTTTAGTTGTACGTGTTGTCATTTTCATTTTTTTTTCTTCGCTGTCTATTTTCCCTTTTTTTGACTTTTTAGATTATAAAACTTACTCAGTAAATAATAACAATTAATGAATTGATTTTATCTAATTTTAATAAGCTCGGTTAGAGGTCAGTTAGCTTAGCTTAATGGTGAGGTGAACATATTATTCAATAATTTGACTATATAGTAGGTATAATGCAATCGTTTATAAGTTACAGACTTTGTGTTCGAAGTGTTTTTTTTTAGCTTTAAACTTTGAAGTTTTTTTTAATATCTAAAATAAATAATCTTAAATAAATAAAACTATACAGAATGAATGGTGAGTTACTATCAATATTTAAGGAGAATACTCGGTACATGATTCTCATTCGAATTATGTAAGAAAAATATAATATTGACTCACCACCATAGTTAGTTCTTACTTTTACTATATCATAAAATATTGGTTAACAAATTATTTAACAAAAAATTGTCATTATCAAATTAGATATCTCATTGATTTATGCGTTCATAATTTCATTATTATCACGAGCCATAATCATAGTAAGTTTTTTTTTTTTTGTTAACAGTAAACCAAAACGGTAAAAACAGCCGTTTTTAAACGAGCGACCGTCTTTGTGATATGTATAAATTATTAATATACAGGGCTCGGTAGAACTGAATTTTTTACTCTATCATTATTGTTACATAAAATTCTCAATAAGAATTTACAATTTAAAACATTGTCACAAGAAGCTCACTGCACTCTTAATGACGCAAGTCATGCCTTTATACATGGATTTTTGGCAGTAGAACAATGTGTATGTAAATTTTAAGTCCCCTTTATGATTGAATGATAAATAAATTAATCGAGTTTGAGAGGAGCTTTACAAAACTGTGCGTGTTTCAAGACACTAATGTCTCTGATTGAAAACCTACTATATTATTGGGTCCCTACCCGTTTTTTTTTTTCATTCCCTAATGACAAGCACATGTCGTCTACATATAATATTTCAAATTTAGCCAATTAAACGTAACAAAGGTTATTTCTAATAATTACAAATTAAACTACACTCAATTGAAAGTAAACTAACTTTTTATAATTCCAACACTAATCCGATTATAAGGATGAGGAAGTCGGATAATTTTGTAAAATCCACTGCGGTATTATGCAAAGATAGTTATGTTATTAAAAAAAGAAATGTAGTGCAAGAATTTTTTTTTTATGGTCAAAAGCCGTATTTCTTTCGATTGTTTGTTTTTGAAAGTTATTACAAATAAAAACAAGTAATACAAAAACAAAAACAAAAATTAGAATTAGGCCAACTAAGTTTTTTTTCTCCTCAATAAAACTAAAATAAATTCATTAAATTTAATTAATGAATTAATATTTGACAAAAAAAAAATTGACATCAAGTGTCACCCCTACAAGTTTAGAAAAATGTATTTGAACTTGAGTGGATAAATAAAAAGTATTTTACCAACGATTGAAAATTTTAACAAGATATATGTGTGTGTGTGTGTGTGTGTGTGTGTGTGTGTGTGTGTGTGTGTCTGTATATCTGTGTGTCTGTGTGTCTATATGTCTATGTGTCTGTGTGTCTGTGTGTCTATGTGTCTGTCTGTCTGTCTGTGTGTCTGTGTGTCTACCAAGTTGGACATTTTGTCCTAGGTAGATGTACTCGTCAACAACTTCGAGAGTTAAATTTCGAACCGATATCGGAGTGTGTACGACATGGACATTCGACATGATTTTTGTCTTGTCCATATTCATTTTAAGGCTGACCAGTCGGGTAACTCCATAGAGTTTACTTAAGGTCTTCTAGGGATTCTTCCATAAGCACGATATCGTCGGCAAATCGAAGGTGACAGCTCGTTGCATTGGAATCGCTCTCGTGGTATGCTCCTGTACTCGAACCGACATACTAGCATTGTTGTACAAGCACTGCGACATTTTGATATACCGGTAGTCAATGTGGCGTCGCTAGAGAGACTGCAGGCTGTGCGGTGACCGGCAGAGAAGAATAGTCCCAACCTCTTTTTTGCTGAGGTGTCGTATAAGGCAACTAAGGCCATAGTGGTGCGAACAACTGTGCACTGACCAAAGTGGTGATGGGCAGCAGCGTCCTGACATAACACACTGCCCTCGCCAACACGTCTGCCAAGCGTAGCGTGTATTGTCCCCCCCATATGACAAGCAAAAAAACATGCTATCTTATCTAACTAAAGATAATAGGAAACAAGCATAATAATTAGTATTAAATAAACGAAACGACGTCACCGTATCGTAACTTTAATATCGCCAACATAAATAAGTAAAATCTTCAACAATCTATTTATAAATAATAATTAATTAGAAAACAACTGTTATATTGTTAATTACAATAATGTAATCTAATTATAAATTGAGTTGACTAATATATTTCTGAAGTAACAATATCATCAATGTTATTGCTTCATGAAAGCGTCGTTAATTTGATGGGGTCACTAGATAAAGGCAGCGTTCATTATCGAGGGAACACGAAAATGTTGCATGCAAAAGTACTTAATAGATTTAAGATATTTACGAATTTCTTTCCAGTGCTATCATGTAAAAATTAGTTTAGAAGTTTAAGTTTTGATTATTGTAGATAACGTTTATGTTCCTTTGTTTATGTATAATTTAAAGATCATGTGAAATAGGAGGCAGGAGCCTTAAATTAAATTTTTAAGACTATTTTACTTGTGTATGTCTTTAAATACGTAGGTTGTGCTCAAATGGATGTACACTTTTTTTAAATCGCAATCCACTTACGGATGATATCCAGGACGCCCGGGTGGGCAGTCCTAGACCTATTTCGGACTCGGCACTTTGGGAGTGCAATACCGTACTAAACCCCTGCGGAGCCTCCAGCCGCTTTGATTGGAGGGTCCCAGATCTGCAGGCAACAGGATCCCTCCAGCGACAGGCTGGCCTCGGCGTGAAGGCCAGACTTCTCCTCCATGGGGACTGTCCGGCTAACCTCTGAACAGTCCCGACGACGCCGTGTCTAGCAGGACCGGGTTCCCATCCCGGTCCGACATGAGCACAAGGGCGTTACTGGAGGCGCATTAAGTAGCGCCTCCTACGCATCCCCATTCGTCGCCCGTGGAAAATGGATGTACCCTGAGATGATAATGGACAGGTGTACTCGTAAACTATAGTTAACCGCAAACATGAGAGGGTCTGCGAAGTTAAAGAAATATTGTTATGGTTATTGTTGTTATTAAATAAATTGTAAGTATTTTTTTTAATTAAATATTTAATTTAGTTTGTTAATATACTTCAACTTAATGTTCGTGAATCGATTTTTTTTAGGATAGACAGTTCTATCTATTAATTTCATTATAATTAAATTGAAATAGATCCAAAATTACACACGAACTCAACAAGTGCTTCTCTCTACGGGGCCCATATTGCATCATCCGTCATTAACAGGGCCATTTTAGCCTATTTATACCTTATTATATTTATAGCGTATTTATACCTTAGCGTTATTGATCAAAATTATATATTCTTCAGAAACTGCATATTATTTTGTAAAAGAAAATTAGTGTTTATATCATTATGAACAGTGTTGAATAATTATAAAATAATTAACTTTCGCTTTTTTAATTACTTCTATTATTAGTAACGATAGTGGAGTCGCATAACTCATATGAATTTCCATTATCAGTTATGCTAGTTGGTAATATCTAAAATTATCATAAAAGTTGTCAGTGGTGGCTTTTCATGACATAATTAATTATTCATAACTTAAAGATGGTATAAACGCTTATGGCTTCTCAAGTCCAAGATCACTCGATTTGTTTCGATTCGATCCGACCATTAAGTCTTTGTGAATGTGACATGTATTCACAAGTAGTTTCAATACTTATTTATACATATAAAATGCTTTGTCCTGAATGACTGACTGACTGACTGACTGACGGATCAACGCACAGCCTCAACCGCCAATCGTAAAGACTTGAAACTTGGAGGGTGTGTTCTTTGTATGAAGTTGATACCGAAGTTGATATCAATATCCTTAGTGCTTTTGATTTTAATTAGATTTTATTTTGACACACGTTTGACAACTCAATCAGTCTGTTATAAAATACTTTCCAGTATCGACGCAGGTGTAGATGATATCTTTTTTTTTTGGATGCTCCTGTTGAATCAGGCAAGACTTTTCTGTCAAATTTAGTGTTGGCCAAAGTGAGGAGCAATCGTGATATCGGCTTAGGGGTCGCATTGTCCGGAATTGCTGCCACGCTGTTGGAAGGAGGTAAAACTGCACATTTCGCGTTTAAACTTCCTTTTAATTTGATACAAACCGAAACCCCTTTCTGCAATATACCCAAACAAAAGCAAAACAAATAGAGTGAGAGTACTATGGCTCATAAAAAGGGTTTCGAAGCCCTAAATAGATCTTTACAAAATATTAGGAATAATAATTGTCAAATGGGAGGAGTTACTGTATTGTTAGCAGGCGATTACCGGCCGACTTTACCAGTAGTTCCCAGAGGAACGCGAGCAGACGAAGTTAAAGCGCATAGTGAAGCATTGACGATCGTTATGGTGTAGTGCTGTGAGTAGTCGCCTCAACGCCTCGCCTCAGTGCCGGTGGTCGCGGATTCGATTCCCGCTCGGGGCAGATATTTGTATTTGTGCAAATATTTGTTTCTGCTCTGGGTGTATGTCCTTGTGGATTTCTCCACCGTGCCTCGATGAGCACGTAAAGCCGTCGGTCCCGGTGGTTATCATGGATACCTGGTAATGATCACTACTCGTTATCATAATATCCCTAGATATTATCCACCAACCCGCAGTGGAGCAGCGTAGTGGATTAAGCTCTAATCCTTCTTATATATGGGGAAGAGGCCTTCGCTCAGCAGTGGGTTGTTTACAGGCTGATACAGTACAATAATACAGAAGCATTTGTGACCTTCAGTGACAAAATTGAGACTTATCATAAATATGAGAGTCCATCTGAGGGGAGATGTTACTGCCAGACATTGCTCAGACCTGTTGCTTAAAATAGGTAACGGTGTTTTCCCGGAACTGGTTAATAATATAATAGTATGAGTGTATATGAGTGTATATTTACCCTAAACAAAGCTTAAGATCAAACTCTTAAGGTAGCGGGAGTATACTTGAGGGAAAGCTGCTTCTCCCACAGCCAATTGTATGTCGCATGTTCCAGAGTAGCCTGGTGATTCTAGCACCCGAAGGAAAAACAAAAAATATTGTTTATAAAGAAATACTGCGGAAGGTGTAGTATTTCGATTTCGTTGTAAAAAAATAATACCCCCGTGTAACTTTCTCCAGATCAAAGGACGAGCTTCATGTTCATGAAATATAACAAAAATTTATTTTATTTTAATTTTTATTTAAACTTTAAATCCCTACTCTATAATAATGATTGTTATATTTTATAGGTATTCAAACATTTTAACATAGTAATATATATGTTATAACAAATTTAATAACGTAAAAAAACAATTAAAATCCTATTAGAACCATTTTAGACTTCTACTCGGACTGGATGCGTTTCAAGACTCGGAATAAGGAGACAAAAAATAGATAATTGCATTGTTCTATTTCTTTATACACGTTTATAATATCGTAAATAATCTTATATATAAAAATAAGTCGGGTTTTCCTTCCTGACGCTATAATTCCAGAACGCACGAACCGATTTCCACGGTTTTGCATTCGTTGGAAAGGTCTCGGGCTCCGTGAGCTTTATAGCAAACAAAATTAGGAAAAATTTCAACAGAAAAGCAGGAAAACAGGGAAAATCATTTTTCACATACCATCTCTGATGCATGTACTACAAACCAATATGGTTTTACAAAAAACGTAGCCATCTGGTGGCGAAACGGAGTTCGCCGGGTTTGCTAGTTTATAATAAATCGTACCATAATTTTTTATTTGAACGTAATAATCGTTGGTTAAAACATGAATTTTTAGAAAGCTGAGGTTTAAAATACCACAACTATTTATAATCTAGAGTGTTTGTGCTCATAAAATACCTGTTAAATAAAAAATTAATCAACCCTACTCAAAAAGTATTTAATATTATACACGTGTAAAGTCTATGAACGTTGATTTTATCACCACACTTATCTTAGTTATTTGCTCGACTACAATCGATTTTAGATCAGGTTATAATAAACAAATAAATTACAACAATAATATATTAAAACAATGCTGTAGTGATTGTGTGTGTATTTATACACACAGCTAAGCTGGAGGTCATTACCAATAGATTTAAATTAATTCCAATATTATGACTGAACTAGCGGCCCACCCCGGCTTCGCATGGGTCTTTAACTAAAATTTTAAAAATTATACATTTATATTTTTTATCACCTACACCTGCGTCGATACTGGAAAATATTTTATAATAGACGTATTGAGTGACAGATTTATTATATCTATATACATACATACATACATACATACATATATATGTATATAGATAGTACGGATGAAACATTTGAATTGTTTTTTTTATTAATTATTTTCTCATTGATGAATATCATATTTTAATAAGTATTATTCCCGACGAAGACAAATCCAAAAACACAAAAATCATAAAAATCGTTCCACTCGTTCTCGAGTTATAAACGGTGTAACTAACACGACTTTATATATATATATATATATATATATATATATATATATATATATATATATATATATATATATATATACAGATTACAACTTAAATAGCTATAACCATCCAACTTTGTACAATCAACAAACAAATAACGACCAAATATTTTAAATTTTAACAACGAACAAACAATCAAGACCGTAGTACCCTAAAGTAGGGGTGTGCGATAATTATCGATAATTCGTAACTACTCGATAATTTTTCATTCGATAATTATCGATAATTATCGATAAGTGTTATTCGATAATTTTGATTCGATAATTATCGATAATTGTTCATTCGATAATTATCGATAATTATCGATAAGTTTTCATTCGATAATTATCGATAATTTTTTGCGATCCGATAATTATCGATAATTTTTTCCGATCCGATAATGATCGATATTTTTGTATGGTCCGATAATTATCGATAGATTATTTTGATACTGGACGGCGGATGACCTTTTTTTTTTTTTTTTTTAGGTATTCTGATAGGGAACGGAGGATTATAGCAATACGGGCCGGCGGATGACCTTTTTTTTTTTTTTTTTAGGTATTGTGATAGGGAACGGAGGATTATAGCAATACGGGCCGGCGGATGACCTTTTTTTTTTTTTTTAGGTATTCTGATAGGGAACGGAGGATTATAGCAATACGGGACGGCGGATGACCTTTTTTTTTTTTTTTTTTTTTTTTTTTTTTTTTTTTTTTTTTTTTTTTTTTTTTTTTTTTTTTTTTTTTTCGTCGTCCGAAAATTGTGTCGATAATTATCGATAACTTTCGTGAACTATCGATAACTTTTATCAGATAATTATCGATAACTTTCGCCAATATCGATAAGTTTTATTCGATAATTATCGATAACTTTCGCTACTATCGATAATTTTTTATCCGATAATTATCGATAACTGTTCATTCGATAATTATCGATAACTATCGATAACTCAATACGATAATTATCGATAATAAAATTATCGATAATTTTTTCCGATGAACACCCCTACCCTAAAGTATTTAATTATATACAAAAAAGAAGAACAGATTTTTAAATACGGGCGAGTGTCATTCTTTTGGCCGAAGTTTTGGTCAGCGCGATTCAGAAAATTAGCTGCGCCATCTATCGTATAATTGTAGAATATCGTTTTTATATTTAGTGACATTTAACATAATTAATATTTAACATAATAGTATATTAATTGAAAATGATGTTTATCTAAAATATTAAAACAATTTCTATTCCTATCCGACATATTTACTAAACTTTTAAGTTTAACAAAATAATAACTCAAATATAAGTTTTGTAAGTTTTAAAGATTCCTTAGACCAGATGGCGTTGGCGGCGTAGGTACCTATTTCTATTTTCTTAAATATTTATTTTTAAATTTAATTACAATGAAACAAAAACTAAATTATACTGTGAGTTATTTCCAATTTTTATGTATTAAAATTATTAACATTGGTTTTGTACTTTTTACGTGATACGTGATCAGAGAAAAACACGATAAGAGATGGCGCTGATACAAAAAAATACGCGCTATTGAAATTTATTCTTGATGATATATAGTGTATTAATAAAACGTAGGTTTTAACAGATTTTTTATTTGTATAGATAACGTTTTAATAAATTTTGAAATATATATATCACAGTTATATGATTTTACTTAAAACAATTCTTCAATTATCATAAGAACTTTTCCGATAGAGGCAATAATAAAGTGTTACAACTTACATTGCACTTGAAAAAGCCAGTTTTCATACGTGATTAATTGTCATTCAATGTCACAATTAACCATGTGTGAAAACTGGCTTTTGTAGTGCTTGTACAATAACGCTAGTATGTCGGTTCGCCGTTCGAGTACTGAAGCATAGCACGCGAGCGAATCTAATGCAGCGAGGTGTGAGACAGGGAGATGTCATCCCTCCGAAACTATTTACCGCATCATTGGAAGACGCTTTCAAGCTTCTGGAATGGAAAGGATTCGGCATCAAAATAAAAAGTGAGTACATCACTCAGCTTCGATTTGCCGATGATATCGTTCTTACGACTGAATCTCTGGAAGACCTCAACATTATGGTCAGTGACCTCGATGGTGTTTCCCGACGGGTGAGCCTTAAAATGAATATGGACTAGACAAAAATAATTTCGAAAGTCCATCTCGTGCCCACCCCGATATTGGTTTGAAATTCTACTCTCGAAGTTGTTGACGAGTACATCTACCTAGGACAAAATGTCCAACTTGGTAGGTCCAACTTGGAGAGAGAAATCAATCGTCGAGTGCAGCTAGGATGGGCAGCGTTCGGGAAGTGAAACAATATCTTTTCATCCGTCATAACTCAGTGCCTGAAGTCAAAAGTCTTCGACCAATGTGTGTTACCAGTGATGACGTATAGATCTGAGACGTGACCTTTGACTATGGGCCATTTTAAAAAGCTCCAAGTCGCACAGCGTGTAATGGAGAGGCCTATGCTTGGTATTTCTCTGCGAAATCGAATCTCGAGTGGAGACCACGTATCGGCAAGCACAACGTCGGACCACCGTCCACGATATGGACTGACTACACGATTTTTGTCTTATCCATATTCATTTTAAGGCCCACCCGGTCTGCGACTATGGGCCTTTTGAACAAGCTCCAAGTCGCACAGCGTGCAATGGAGAAGTCAATAGATCGAATCAGAAATGATAAGATCCGCAGATGAACGAAGGTTGCCGACTTAGCGCAACGGATTTGCAAGCTGAATTGGCAGTGGGCAGGGCACATAGTTCGTAGAACCGACGGCCGATGGAGCAGAAAGATTCTTGAGTGAAGACCACGTAACGGCAAGCGTAGCGTCGGACAGTCGTCCGCCAGATAGACAGACGACTTGAGGAAAGTCGCCGGAAGCCGTTGGATGGAGGCTGCTTTGAACCGGTCGCTCTGCAGATTGATCGGGGAGACCTACGTTCAGCAGTGGACACCTAATGACTGATATGATGATGATGATGATGATGAAATATTAGTAATAAAAATGTTTTAATGAAATAATATATTTATTATTTAAATGCTGTTATATTCATCTACATTATTATATGTTGAATATTTGCTTTAATTTCATGCGCCATTTATTTTGTATTTACCATCTATTTTCTATATATTTTATATAAATGATACAATATCGAATAACATGACGATGATGTGACATTTAATAGAAAACTAATCGATTTAAAGTTAAAATTATTTAACAATGGCTCCATTTATCTCCGGAACTCAATGGCTCCATTAGAATAAAAAGAAATTGTAATTGGGATCCGGAATAACACACGACACAAGTACGTGTACGTATTTATGGTTAATACTTACAAATATTTATCATGAGCTGACATCGAACCCATGACACAGCTATCAATAGTCATGTAAAAATATTCCGATTATTTTTTTTAAATAATGAAAAGTGATCTATTTCGGCTTCGCTTTGTAATACATAGTAATTAATAACACTATTGAAATATCTAAATGTATTTATAAGTGGTCGCCCGGTGGTCCAAATTCGACCTAATCTATAAAATCGACATTCTCAACATCATAAAAATATGATTACGCATAACAAAGTGAGCATATTTTGTCAGCAGCAGTCATATTGTGCAGCAGTCTTTGGACCTGATCTGTGTGTGTATGTAGTGTTTTTTAATGAATTTGATGTATTTTTTGAGCATTATGGTAAAAAATATTAGCATTCTGCACTTCTTCTTCATATAAACTTTAACTGTGCCAAATTTCATACTTCTCCGTACGCGTAATTTTCGTAAAAAGCGGTAAAAAGTTTTTGCTTCACGTATTAATATATAGATCTATTTTTAAATTGTAAATATCTACTATAATCATCTTGTTATTAATAGACTGTCATTCAGCCATTTTCACTAATTGCTATAAATTGTTTTCTAAGATGTTTCCTAAGATGGTGGCTTTGGCTATTCATTTTATCATTGTCTTACTAGCAGTCATACTGCAGGCTGTCGGTAATATTAATTGAGGTACAACTTTGAAGGATTGTTATTGTTATTGTCTACTTCTCTAACGGCAACCGCTCTGGTGAATTGATGCGTGTGGTCTTAACGCCAGCGGTTGCGGGTTCGATTCCCGCTCGATGCAGATATTTGTATTTGTACAAATATTTGTTTCTGGTCTGGATGTATATCCTTGTGGATACAGCCTTAACACGTAAAGCCGTCAGTCCAGGTTGCTATCATAGACATCTGATAACGACCGATACTCATAGTAAGGAAATTATCCGTCAACCCGTGGTGCAGCAGCGTGGTGGATTAGGCTCCATCCCTTTTTCTATATGGAGAGGAGACCTTTGGCCAGCAGTGGGTTGTTTACGAGCTGATTCAGTCCAGTTCAGTCACTACTTTAATGTAAATATTTATATTAGACTGTGTAATTCAATGAGAACGTTAAATATTATTTTACACTAGTTGTAAACGCGACTTCACTATCATTTACTATCTCTTTCGTTAAAATTATAATATAAACTACCTACGTTTTAATGAGCTACGTTTAGATATAGATGTACCTACGCTTAAAATGAGCCGTAGATTCAAAGTTTCTGTACATTTCGGGTGTCAAGTTTTTTTTTTTTTTTTCGCATATTGTACTAACGGTTATAATGTCTATAATTTCTGAAATAACCAAAGACCTTTAAAATATTTATAGTTTTTTTTTTTTGCTTTCTAAAAAAAATAATTAAATTAGACTACGCGTTAATGAATTACAACTAAGTACTCATTAAGACTTGCGCCTTCTCCCTTAAAAGAACCGCAACGTTGGGAAAAAAGTACTTAGTTTCATTTAAATCCATTCAGTAGTTTTGGCATGTATATAGGCAGTAGTATTGCGTAGTCAAGATATAGTTAAACAGACAGTAGGCAAAAATGGAAAAATAAACTTTTTCGGCTTCTATATTCTATGTCTAACAAAAAAAAAATCTTCAATATATAGAATTTGATCTAGTTTTATTATAAATATAGATTATGTTTTTTAATTAGTAAAATATTTTATATGTCATGTCCATAATTCGATTGTTGATATCGCTTCGTTTCGCTTTCGCCTCTCACAGTCCATTACTGGACATAGGCTTGCCAAGTTCGTGTCAAATATATTTGAATCCTGATTGTCCACAATCCTCATCCAGCCTCTTACTACTTAACTAAAAATTACTCTACCTATTTAAGGTAAGGATCTTTAAAATTTTATTCTAGGTTTTAAAAGGCCCGCTAATGACTTGTCCAATTTAACAAAATCAAGTGTTATTGAAAGTTAACGCGATCTCTTTATTAAATATGCTATTTGACTCTGTAGTACTCTTCCTAATTTACTCTATAGGTACACTTAAAAATTATTTTTAATGGGCCAGTAACGATCGAATTGAAACTATAGCGAATAACGAAAAATAATAATAAATTTACAAAAGTATTTTAAAGAAAAAAATTTAGCTCTTTTTTTATCATACCACATGGTACTTGCCAATATGAAACGCCATATGAAATGAAATGAAATGAAAATATTTATTTCGCCATAAGGTCAGAACACACACTTAAAAAATATAAAAAAATTGAACGTTAGGTACATTACAAACTTAAGTAATGTACCCAATATTATCCAGCTACCGTAAGTTAATTACTACTAGTTAACCTTTAGAAGTTATTAATAGCTAGTGTCTCAGTAGACATCACCTTACTATGTATTATAAAAATATGAAAGTAAAGACATCTGGTCCTCAACAACTGTCTTAAGTCTGTCGTTGCACTTATAAAATGGTAGACAAAATAATTATGGATTTACAACGATAGTAAATCAGAGGTCAATCATTGACTCCATAATTTTCGCTATAAATTGTTTTAGTGTTGATAATCTAATACTGACATAAGAAACTGGAGCTTTAGACTAAATATAAAATTAAGTCAGTCGATATTCTGACATAGGAATTGTATGAAGCCTCTCTAAATATTTAAATACTAGATGTAACAACATTTGTAATGAGATAGTGTATTAAACGAATATATTGATACAATGATATAATAACTTACATGCGAGATGATGGGTAAATTCCACGCAGCGGCGAGTTTGGCTTCCGTGTGACAAGTACCGTCAGGTCCGAAGAACGCCACCACGCCCAGATCTCGCATTTGTGTCATAACTCTGAGAAAAGAAATATAAAGTTTTCTTCATTAACAAGACGTTATAATGTATGTAAATATAATATACATAAAATAATAATATATTCGATCATTTCATTATTTGTGCAAGCATTTCAAGAAAGGTTAGGTTTGTTTAGATATAAAGTAATCGATTCTGCGAACTGGCTACGACATGTTATATAATATGGCTGCTTAAGTGGCAGTAAAAGTGGCTGCCTACATATTATTGTCACTCGCACGATTCTGACTAATCTATTACCATGTCATTGTGACACCCGTTCTAGTGTAGTGGCGCGAATAGTCATCTCAATGGGGTCTGAGTGAGGGAACTCTCACGGGTTCGGTTACCACTTGGGACAGATATTTGTATTAGGAAAAATATTTATTGACGACCATTCTGGTGTAGTGGTGCGAGTAGTCGCCTCAAACGCCAAAAAGTCGCGTGTTTGATTCCCGCTCGGGACAGACATTTGTATTTCTACAGATATTTGTTTGCGGTCTAAAAGATCTAAGGTCCTTGAGGGTCTCCCCACCGTGTCTCGGAGAGCACGTAAACGCCGTCTGTCTCGGTTGTTATCATAGAAAGCGCTTATTTCTCATGAAAGGGAAATTATAAACCAACTCAAACTGAAGTTAACAAAAGCAAAACAACAACAAACAACTCAACAAAAGTTATTCATAAAAACAAAAGAAACTTCATTTTAGAAGTTTGTTTAATGTTCTCGTGCAATGCTTTTACTGTGTGTTATTAAACATGAACGAAGAAGAAAACCTTAAACTATTTATTACGATACCTGAACATGACAAGATGAATAAAAATTACTTTAATAAAGGAATAAAACCGACTTTATAACAAAAAAAATTGTAAGTATAACAAAAATGCACTAAAAAGTTAAAAAAAAATAATTATGTATTCTTTGTCTATAAACAAATTATTACGATAATATAATGTACAATTATTGTTATTTTCGGAGTCGGTGTCAGCCAACGTATACCCAGTACAAGTTAGCATGATCTTTTTGACAGATGTAAATTTTTCTGATCGACATAACTTTGCAATGACGAACATATTATTTTCTTAATTTAAATGATTTTAAAAATTGTAAAAATATTTAAAATATATATATAACACAAAAGTCCCTAAATATTTAAGCGTCGTCCGAAAGTTTTAAGACTTTTCATTGCTTCAAAGTAAAATTTAAACAGGAACACTGTAAATAATAGACGCTTGTACAATGTTACAACGGTCGAAACAAAAATCCGACCCACCGATGTAACATTGTACAAGCGTCTATTATTTTCAGTGTTCCTATTTAAATTTTACTTTGAAGCAATAAAAAGTCTTAAAATTTTGAGACAACGCTTGAATCTTTAGGGACTTTTGTGTTATATGTATTTTTTTAATATTTTAACAATTTTTAAAATCATTTAAATTAAGAAAATAATATGTTCGTCATTTCAAAGTTATGTCTATCAGAAAATTTACATCTGTCAAAAAGATCAAGCTATCTTGTACAGGGTATAGTTTAACATTACAATATGTGTACACTATTACGCACTCAGACGCAACAGAGCGGAGCGCGGGTGGTTTGACAGGAAGGGCGGTTTACGTTTTGGTGCATTTTTTGTCTTATAATTTTATGTTTTAAAGTCGTTCTATTTTTAACCGACTTCAAAAAAAGGAGGAGGTTCTCAATTCGACTGTATTTTCTTTTTTTTTATGTGTGTTACCTCATAACTTTTTACTGAATGAAGCGATTGTAATGATTCTTTTTATATTCAAAAGCTAGTGCTCGTCATGTGGTCCCATTTAAATTTGAGCGAGATGTAACTAGTAGTTTTTGAGTAATCCTTAATAATGCGTATTTTTGTTCCTGATACCGCGCGTCGCTGCGTGGGTCGCGCTGCACACAATCGTTCCTTGTGACTTAATTTGTTTCGTAAGACTATCACATGTTATGTTTTTTATGTTTACTACAAGTTAAACTATACAATATTATATTTTGTTTCTCAGATTACGACTCTGGTGTAGAGTTATGTTGCGTCGAACTATGAGATAGCGCGTTTCAAAGCACGTCCTGTATTTAAAAGATCATATCTCAAAAATAGCTATATGGCAAAGTATAAAGGAATAGCTTTTCATTGGTGATTAACTAGATAATTGTTTTAAAATTTTTAATTTATTAAAATATTTAACAGACACAGACACAGATTGCGTTATTTGTCATAGACTAAAATCTTAAATGTGACATTGTGTGTGCAACAAGTGTACCTAAGTATTAGTCAATTAGCAGAGGAATATTTTATGATGTCATCTCAGGAAAGTAATGACAGTTAGAATCTTGGGTGGCATTGAAATGAAATAAATAAACAACTTAAATTAAATAAATAATTTAACTTAAATGTTTATAACATAATATATAATATCAAATACCTAATAAAAGGCAGAAAGGAAGGCACGTTATGACTTATGCCGTTGGTCTCATTAAGTTTGCTTAATGCAATTCAATAGGCAGAATATAAACAATATACGGCGTAATTATGTCGCATTCTATGCCTCTCATACTCGGCCGCCTCACCCCGCGCGCACCGCACTACCGCACATGTTGAACAGATTTTGTTCGGGTTTTTTGTTCCATAGTTCGCCATTACAAACATTACGTCAAAGGAATGTGACAATGCCCAATTTGGTATCGATAAAGGGATGCCACTCCGACGCAGGTAATAACGATATTAATTTAAGTTGTATAACATAATATAATATATTGTATGTTTTAAAAGAGGATATTAAAAATACATCCTAAGAAATATTTTGCATTATTTCCTTAACCTTTCCTTGATTACCTGCTATTGACTATCGACAAATCCCTTCTTTGATGTTATAGTAGATTCCAAATAAACTGATGCCTGTCCACTTGAACGTAAACAATAGGGGTAATAAACCAAACACTCACAGAGCCCATTCATTATCTATTTTGTTGCAAACCAACCAGTGTTGATACTTTTTTCGAGGGTGGTACCTATAGCTTGTGAACTGTAACCGCGCAGCTTAATATAAATAAAATTAGTTATCGAACTACAGATTCACTAAAAATCAAGAAATAAAACAAAATTTTAACAAAAAATAAAACCGACTTCATAACAAAAAAAATTGTAAGTATAACAAAAATGCACTAAAAAGTAAAAAAAAAAAAAAAATATGTATTCTTTGTCTATAAACAAATTATTACGATAATATAATGTACAATTATTGTTATGTTTGGAGTCGGTGTCAGCCAAGGAAATGACCACCTTGAGACATCCAGTTACTCCATCCTATGGGTTCTGGTGGACACAGGACAGGAGAAAATCCTGTATGCCTGTGTCTACCGTTCGCACAGTGGAGACGTGGAAACAACTCAGTTATGTGACCATCTTACCCTAACGGCGGATGAGGCTCGAGAGCGTTACCCTTCGGCACGGTTAGTCATTCTAGGGGACTTCAATGCCCACCACCGGGAGTGGCTGTACCCATACCAGGTGACCGACCATGCTGGGAGAGAAGTACGTAAACTAGCCTTGACGCTAGACCTCACCCAGCTTGTAAACTGTGCTACCAGGGTACCAGACGTAGACTCTCATACTGCCAACTGCTTAGACCTATTCCTAACAACCGATCCAGACAGTCACTCAATAACAGTTTCTGCACCACTGGGTACTTCTGACCACTGTCTGGTAAAATCTATATCCGTTTGTTCCCCACCCGAAGAAGCCCCATGTGGCTTAAGACGAGTGTGTCGATACAACGCAGCAGATTGGGATGAGATGCGTCACTTTTTCTCGTCCTATCCTTGGCGAGAAATATGCTTTTCTTCTGATGATCCGTCGAGCTGCGCTGAAGCCATTACCGCGGTTATACACCAGGGTATGGAATATTTTATACCATACTCTGACGTAGCGTCGACTGGAAAAGCTCGCCCATGGTTTGATGCGGACTGCTATCGTGCAGAAGCCAAAAAACGGACGGCATACACTGCATGGGCTGAAGCTCGAGCGTGCAAGTCTCCGAATTCTCGGAATTTGAAGAAAGCTTTTAACCAAGCCGCCAAGTCATGTAAAAGGACGTTACGCAGGGCTAGATTCAACCATATCAGCCACATTGGGGCCAAACTAGCTTCTTATCCTTCTGGGAGCAAAGCGTTTTGGTCCCTGGCTAAAGCCGCTGAAACTAACTTTTGTCGGCCGTCACTTCCACCATTGCTGAGGACTGATGGATCACTGGCCCTACCTACTACCTGGCCAACTTTTTTTTGGAGGATAGCCTTGTCAACCAGCCCAATTGAATAAAACATATTTGTGGATTTAGTGCTATTTATGTGCTAATTAGTTGCTCTAATCGCGAATTTGTTGCTCATCCCGGGACCGAAATATTGCTGGAAAGGCCGACTTTTTTTGGAAGCTAGCCTTGTCACCCAGCCCAATCAAATGAAACTTATGTGTGGATTTAGTGCTATTTATGAGCTAATTAGTTGCTCTAATCGCGAATTAGTTGCTCATCCCGGGACCGAAATATTGCTGACAAGGCCGACTTTTTTTGGAAGCTAGCCTTGTCACCCAGCCCAATCAAATAAAACTTATGTGTGGATTTAGTGCTATTTATGTGCTAATTAGTTGCTCTAATCGCGAATTTGTTGCTCATCCCGGGACCGAAATATTGCTGAAAAGGCCGACTTTTTTTGGAAGCTAGCCTTGTCACCCAGCCCAATCAAATAAAACTTATGTGTGGATTTAGTGCTATTTATGAGCTAATTAGTTGCTCTAATCGCGAATTAGTTGCTCATCCCGGGACCGAAATATTGCTAACAAGGCCGACTTTTTTTGGAAGCTAGCCTTGTCACCCAGCCCAATCAAATAAAACTTATGTGTGGATTTAGTGCTATTTATGTGCTAATTAGTTGCTCTAATCGCGAATTTGTTGCTCATCCCGGGACCGAAATATTGCTGAAAAGGCCGACTTTTTTTGGAAGCTAGCCTTGTCACCCAGCCCAATCAAATAAAACTTATGTGTGGATTTAGTGCTATTTATGTGCTAATTAGTTGCTCTAATCGCGAATTAGTTGCTCATCCCGGGACCGAAATATTGCTGACAAGGCCAACTTTTTTTGGAAGCTAGCCTTGTCAACCAGCCCAATTGAATAAAACATATTTGTGGATTTAGTGCTATTTATGTGCTAATTAGTTGCTCTAATCGCGAATTTGTTGCTCATCCCGGGACCGAAATATTGCTGACAAGGCCAACTTTTTTTGGAAGCTGGTCTTGTCATATAATATTTTGCCATTATAATGTCTAAAATGTGTTTTTTTTTTATATATACTTTGAGTGTCATTACAATAATATTGGTTATGATAAATATTAAATTCAATAGTATTTATTGCAATAGGATTACAACATTATTATTAATTATTTTTTGGAATTATGTAACCAAATTGTTTTAATGTTTTCATTTTTTTTTTTTTTTTTTTTTTTGTTTTTGATTAATATTATAATTTGGTAATGATGTAATTATTTTTAGTTGATTGATGTTTGTATTTTTTTCAATGCTTTTGCTTTTTATAAATGATCGATTACAGATTCACTGTTATTCCTGCTATTTTCATTTTAATTTCTTTGATTGAATAATTTATTTAATTAACATACTTTGATTGTCATTTTTTTATGTTTATTATTATAATTGTTATTGTTACTTTTTTTTTAATTTTACTGCTTGATTTTTTTTCGTGAAATTGTTTATGAATTAGGTATTTCTGTTTATAATTTTATGATTTTTATCCTATTTTGATTGCATGTATAATATGTATCTGCTCAATAATGTTTGATTGATTTGTGAAAACTTTACTGGTCAATGTATTTGTTAATGTGTACAAAATTTTTTTGTGTTATAAATACTGTTTGTTTTCCAAATAAAAAAATAAAATAAAATAAAAAAATAAAAATAATCGTTCCATTAGTTGCTAATTAGTTGCTCAACATATTATAATGTATCGTGGTATGAAATTTTTGCGAAAAAATGCCGTTGAGAGGAAATCATAAACGCTGAAATGGTCATCTTAATAAACATATATTGTTTAAGTAACTTTAGATGTTAAAACGGTAAATAGAAATGAGTTTTTAATTATTTTCTGTAAGAATCATTTTAAAATGTTATGTACAGCTAAACAAAAGTATGCAGCATGCAACGCATCGATTGGGCTGGGTGACAAGGCCAGCTTCCAAACAAAGTTGGCCTTGTCAGCAATATTTCCGTCCCGGGATGAGCAACAAATTCGCGATTAGAGCAACTAATTAGCACATAAATAGCACTAAATCCACGCATAAGTTTCATTGGATTGGGCTGGGTGACAAGGCTAGCTTCCAAAAAAAGTTAGCCTTGTCAGCAATATTTCGGTCCCGGGATGAGCAACAAATTCGCGAATACAGCAACTAATTAGCACATAAATAGCACTAAATCCGCACATAAGTTTCATTCGATTGGGCTGGGTGACAAGGCTAGCTTCCAAAAAAAGTTAGCCTTGTCAGCAATATTTCGGTTCCGGGATGAGCAACAAATTCGCGAATAGAGCAACTATTTAGCACATAAATAGCACTAAATCCGCGCATAAGTTTCATTCGATTGGGCTGGGTGACAAGGCTAGCTTCCAAAAAAAGTTAGCCTTGTCAGCAATATTTCGGTCCCGGGATGAGCAACAAATTCGCGAATAGAACAACTAATTTGCACATAAATAGCACTAATACCGCACATAAGTTTCATTCGATTGGGCTGGGTGACAAGGCTAGCTTCCAAAAAAAGTTAGCCATGTCAGCAATATTTCGGTCCCGGGATGAGCAACAAATTCGCGAATAGAGCAACTAATTAGCACATAAATAGCACTAAATCCGCACATAAGTTTCATTCGATTGGGCTGGGCGACAAGGCTAGCTTCCAAAAAAAGTTAGCCTTGTCAGCAATATTTCGGTTCCGGGATGAGCAACAAATTCGCGAATAGAGCAACTATTTAGCACATAAATAGCACTAAATCCGCGCATAAGTTTCATTCGATTGGGCTGGGTGACAAGGCTAGCTTCCAAAAAAAGTTAGCCTTGTCAGCAATATTTCGGTCCCGGGATGAGCAACAAATTAGCGAATAGAGCAACTAATTAGCACATAAATAGCACTAATACCGCACATAAGTTTCATTCGATTGGGCTGGGTGACAAGGCTAGCTTCCAAAAAAAGTTAGC
Source organism: Euphydryas editha (assembly GCA_036937285.1). Classification (NCBI taxonomy): domain Eukaryota; kingdom Metazoa; phylum Arthropoda; class Insecta; order Lepidoptera; family Nymphalidae; genus Euphydryas; species Euphydryas editha. The sequence continues at coordinate 18,854,334 of JAUPFZ010000008.1, read as the reverse complement.
CATGTCAGCAATATTTCGGTCCCGGGATGAGCAACAAATTCGCGAATAGAGCAACTAATTAGCACTTAAATAGCACTAAATCCGCACATAAGTTTCATTCGATTGGGCTGGGCGACAAGGCTAGCTTCCAAAAAAAGTTAGCCTTGTCAGCAATATTTCGGTCCCGGGATGAGCAACAAATTCGCGAATAGAGCAACTAATTAGCACATAAATAGCACTAAATCCGCACATAAGTTTCATTCGATTGGGCTGGGTGACAAGGCTAGCTTCCAAAAAAAGTTAGCCTTGTCAGCAATATTTCGGTCCCGGGATGAGCAACAAATTCGCGAATAGAGCAACTAATTAGCACATAAATAGCACTAAATCCGCACATAAGTTTCATTCGATTGGGCTGGGTCGTCAAGGCTAGCTTCACGGACGTACCTTTGGGTATGCTGACGACAGCACAGTGACGGACAGATACTTTTCGAGTGCAAGGGCTAGTAAGGATGTTATCCAGTCTTGTCGAGAGGATATGGTCAGCCGCTTGAACGTCGCCCTCCAGGCAGTCTCCGAATGGTGCGATGCCAATTTGGTCACGTTCAACGCTACAAAAACACAGGCGTGTGTGTTCTCCTCTAAACGGAGCCCTTTACACCTGGCTCCGACTTTCCGAAATGTTTCTGTAGAAATTACCGACTCCCTTCAGCTCCTCGGTGTAGAGCTATCGTCCAATTTGAACTTTGGACAGCACATCGAGTCCAAAGCAAAAACTGCAGCAAAAAAACTAGGTATTCTCTCTAAGGTCAGGCGATACTTCACTCCAGAACAGCTGCTTCAACTATATCAAGCACAAGTTCGATCTTGTATGGAGTATTGCTGCCACCTATGGGATGGATCCGCCAAATACCAACTGGCAACTTTGGACTCGGTGGAAAAACGAGCTAAGAGACTCATAGGTGACTCTACTCTGGCAGACACCAAGTTGCAGAGTCTCGATCATCGGCGTAGGGTAGCTCGTCTGTCGGTGTTCTACAGAATATATTTTGGTGAGTGTGCGAAGGAATTGCACGATCTAATTCCCCCAACAACCTTCCGCCATCGGGACACTAGGCGCGGTCGATCGTTCCATCCTTATGTCATTGATATGCCACCTACGCGCACAAAACGCTTTGGCACTACTTTCTTGATGCGCACGGCTAAGGAATGGAACTCGTTGCCCGCGTCTGTGTTTCCCGAACGATACAACCTGGGTGCCTTCAAGGCTAGAGTGAATAGACTGTTATTAGACAGGCATGCTCCACCTTCGACCGCATCGTCACTTAAGATCAGGTGAGATAGCGGTCAAATGCCTGTCTATTTGTCATAAAAAAAACGATACGATACAGATACAGATTCACTCATTCACAGATCAAGAAATAAAATAAAAAAATTAAGAAAAAAATAGAACGACTTCAAAACAGAGGAACAAAGGAGACTTTCTATAGATATAGTCACTCATCACGATATCTCTGGAACTGTAAGACCTAGAGACTTGAAATTTGGTAGGAATATTCCTTTTGCCGAGTAGAGATCAGCTAAGAACGGATTTTACGAAAATCTACCTCTAAGGGGATGAAAAAGTGAGGCAAAGTTTGTATGGGACGACGTGATTCCTTGGTTCAATATACTTCAAATTTTGCAGAAATATTCTTTAACAGAATTAATTGAAGATGTGTTTCGTATTTTATCGAAATTAATCCCCTAACGGGGTAAAAGTGGGTAGAAAGTTATTTTGATATAAATACTCCTTAGTGCTTTTGATTTAAATTACATTTTATTTTGACACGTCATGTTTGACAACTCAGTCTGTCTATTATAAAATATTTTCCAGTATTGACGCAGGTGTAGGTGTTATCTTTTTTTGGGTGCTCCTGTAGTCCGGTCAATTTAGACCAAAAAATGAGGGTGAAGTTACATAAAGTCCGAACAAGCTGAATTTCTGTGAAGTTGTTTAAAACGTAATTATAAACAATGTCTACAAGTTCCTCATCATTCACATTTAAGGAAAAAATTTTATTCAAGGTCAAAGGTGAAAAAAATGAGTTTTTCGCGATTTTCAGCAAAACGGTAAGTTTTATCATAAAAGTACATCAGACAAATTGTAGATCATAAAATTATCTATAAAAAATGTATCAATACTTTTTTTCTTACGAGCCACCGTTTCTGAGATATAATGATTCAAAAAGTTAAGTTGTTATCCTCATAATATGCATGAGTACGCCACGTATATACATCTAGAGTTGTTTTATATTTTATAATATATATATATATATATATATATATATATATATATATATATATATATATATATATATATATATATATATATATATATATATATATATATATATTATATATTAAATGTTTAAATATTTTTCTATCGGTCATTGTAACTTATACTTACAATATAAAATATACATAAGTTTTAACTATAAGAATATCAGGTAAAATGAAACCCAGTCCCTTAATCTTTAAGCCAGTGTAACTTCGAGACATCTGTCTCTTGTTCTATTGTGTGCGTGGCTAGGGTCTTATATAGTTCGCGTCATGTAAAAAGAACGCAAAAAACTACCTGTTTAGATAAGCATCGATATGCATGTTTTGTTAAAAAAACTAAAAATAAAAAACAAGTTCAATTAGCTTGTCTTCCTCCAACCTCAGTTGCTGCTCACCAACATCTTTTTCGAGTATATTATCAAGTTCAAGTGTGGCTTGGTAAACAGCTAGACCCTACAGACTGGGGTTGGAAGTTGGTCAACAATATATTAGAGCCAGTTCAAACTTTACTTCCACCTGCGCCGGAAAAACTGCTGAACACTATTTTTTGCAACTGCAAAAAGGGATGCAGTGCTAAATGTGGTTGCAAAAAAGTCGGACTGTTTTATTCTTTGGCATGCACAAATTGTCAAGGCCGGTCGTGCTCTAATATTGAAACACAAACAATGGAGGATTCGTTTGACTCCGACGAAGTATCATGCGATACATCGCTATTGGCGCAATTTACTTGCATCCAAAATGAAGATGAAGAAGAAGCAGGAGAAGAAGAACAAGAAGAAGATCAAGAAGAAGAACAAGAATTTGAAACTTACGAATAAGACAAATAAACTTCAACACTTTTTTTTAATTTACATCGCTTTTATCTTTCCCAATCTTTGAAAATTTCCGTTATTTTGCAATAGTTTTACATTAAACAGGATCACAACTGACCCGTGGAGTAGGCCTACTGGGGAAACCACGTTAAAAAAAATGCGCTAAGTACACTACCTCATAGGTGGCATGGAAACGTGTGCATATTATGACGATAACAACTTTTATAACTTTTTGAATCGTTATATCTCAGAAACGGTGGCTCGTAAGAAAAAAAGTATTGATACATTTTTTATAGATAATTTTATGATCTACAATTTGTCTGATGTACTTTTATGATAAAACTTACCGTTTTGCTGAAAATCGCGAAAAACTCATTTTTTTGACCTTTGACCTTGAATAAATTTTTTTCCTTAAATGTGAATGATGAGGAACTTGTAGACATTGTTTATAATTACGTTTTAAACAACTTCACAGAAATTCAGCTTGTTCGGACTTTATGTAACTTCGAATGTCTAAATTGACCGGACTACTGGTGGAACAGGCGAGACTTTATATTAAACGTAACAAATTAAGTTGTAAATATACCGTGTGATCGCTTTATTGTAAAATAGTGTTTTATATAATATTTTTTACTTCAATGTTGGTGTTGTTTTAAGTCAAGGGTTTTAAACTAAATGAATCATCAGCAAGGCATCTGTAGTTCATAATGATACAGATATAGAAGACACGGAAGTGAACTTGAAAACATTTTTGAATTATACGGCAATAACACCCAATTAGTACAGATTGGCACCACGGCCAATGTTGGAACAAGATCAGAGAACGTTATAAATCATGTACCCATTTAACTTTATCTTACACTAAAACTAAGAAGGAGGAGATAAAAGCTGTCTTGGACTATTATTAAATATAAATATATGTTTGACATACACACACGATCATCTGTTCCTAAGGTAGGCAACTTAATGCCTGTATTTTAGGTAACAGCCGACTGATATACATTTTTTAAATATAAATATAAATAATATATATAGAAATAAATACATATTACACCCAGACTCGAGGCGGGAATCGAACTCACGATACTGGAGCAGAAGGCAGGGTCACTAACAAATGTGCCGAATCAATCAAAATTTAAGAAGTAATTATTTGGGAGTTTATTCAAATCTAAGAGACAATATCGTATCTACTTGTGGTGTAATTATACCAACGATACAACGAACGAAGCATTGATAACCGTTATGGTGTAGTGTTGCGGATAGTCGCCTCAACACCTCGCCTCAATGCCGGTGGTCGCGGGTTCGATTCTCGCTCGGAGCAGATATTTGTATGTGTACCAATGTTTGTTTCAGGTCTGGGTGTATGTCCTTGTGGGTTGTAACATATATAATTGCGGGTAGCATTTTACCACTGAATTGTTAGAGGGGATCGGAGTAGGAGCCGCTCGGGCCCTTATAAAAGGACGGGCTCGGTAGAATCTTTCCTTTTTCTCGTCTCTTCGGTGCCGGGTGCGACCTGTTGGGTGAGTTATTGTATTATTATGTAGAAGCTTGTATTTGTATTGTATTGTATATGCCACGCAGTAGGTCGTGTAGTAGTAAAATTCATTTATATCTAGTGTGTTTATTGTTATAGTGAGTGTTAGTTATTAATTATTATATTATTATAAATTGTGTTTCTCTTTAAACCTATGGTTAGGTTGTGTCCTTGTCTTGTGGGCCATTTCCATGTTAACCCAGAAACAACTGGGGGTTGACTATGGGAAGGCTCACCGGATGGTGTGTCCTTCCAGGGTCCGGGTAGGCGTACGGAGCGGTCGACACTGTCTCTTACCACGTGGCGACTTCTGCTGGTGAACCTCGGACCCCAACAATAACCGGGTTCTTTTTCGTGACCTACAACCGTTCTACGGCGAGAGACGTCGAGCGTCGGACGGGGAACGCAGTCCACGTGTCCCGGCGCGCACATCATCCCGTCACCTAGCACAAGGCGGAGACCAGCTTGGGGGCATCCATGCTCCACGTGCCTATAGTTAAGTGGCCGTCTGGTTAACCTTTAGACCTGAACCAGGAATAGTTATCGAACCACGTGCTCATGTTCTCTTAAAATTAAATACGTAAAGATTGAATTACCACGTAGTCTATCTTAAAAACATTGTTATTGATCTAATCCTAACCTTTTTGTATCTTGCCTACATATATATCACTATATAAAATAAATGTTGTAGTTTTGTTCATTTAATATTGGTTTTATTTATTTCTCTTTATTGTTCGTCGGTATAATATTTATTTCTCTCTCTCTACTATTATTACACCGCGACAGGGTTTCCCCACCGTGCCCCGGAGAGCACATAAAGTCGTCGGTCCCGTTTGGTATCACGGATACCTTATAATAATCGTTACTTATGGTAGGGATATTATCCGCCAACCCGCAGTGGAGCAGCGTCGTTGATTAGGCTCCAACCCTTCTTCTATATGGAAAAAAAGGCCTTCGTTCAGCAGTGGGTTGTTTACAGGCTGATACAATATAGTACAGTACAGAAGCATTTGTGGCCTGCAGTGACAAAACTGAGCCTTACCATAAATATTAGAGTCCATCTAAGGGGAGATGTTACTGCGGGACAGTTCTCAGACCTGTTGCTTAAAATAGGAAATGCTGATTTCCGGGAACGAGATAATAATATACAGGGCCGTCTTTAACTTACTGAAGGCCCTGGGCATATTAGGGTAATGGGGCCCCTATGACTTTGACAGAACACTATTTTCTTAGAATAGACAAAGAAGGTAAATAAACATGCTTCTATAGATTTTTATTATTTTTAATTTGGAGAAGGAGTGTTCCGCACTGGAGATAGTTACTATCATGCTTAAAAAGAATTAAATACGATTTCTACATTTGAAAATATGTCTTCAATTTTTTTTTTCAAAAACTTGATATATTTCCAATATAATATGAGTTCCTGCGATTTCACTGTGAACAATTTTCAAGCAGGTAACAACCTATTCTGTTATATGCAGGCATTCCATTTATAACTCTTTCTCATTAACGTCTTCATAATCAAATTCTGCAAATTCTGAGCTTTCTCTCAACTCTTCGGAATTCAGAGCTTTCAAGCGAACAAAATAAGTCAAAATATTTACAATGTTCTTATACAATCTTAATCACTGTTTTCGATGAAAGAGTATCAATTATGGTAAGAAAGGTTTCTATTTTGAATTTCTCTCTTCCATTTACTTTTTTTTCATTGGTGGACAATTCGAATTAAAAAAACTTCGGTAGTAAATATCGGTTATCGTTCAGTGATCTTGCAAGAACTAGTGGGGCAACTATTGATCACGGGGCCCTGGGCAAGTGCCCAGAGTGCCCAGTGGGAAAGAGGGGCCTGATAATATAATGTTTGAATGTATATGAGTATGTATTTACCATAAACAAACCTTAAGGTCAAATTCTTAAGGTAGCGGGAGTATACTTGAGCGAAAGCTTATTCTCTCACAGCCAGTTGTATGTGGCATGTTCCAGAGTAACCTGATGATTCTAGCACCCCGAATGAAAAATAAAAAATATTGTTTATAAAGAAATACTACGGAAGGTGTAGTATTTCCATTTCGTTGTAAAAAGGCAATACCCCGCGTATCTTTTTCCAGATCAAAGGCTGAGCTTCGTGTTCATAAAATATATTAATTTTTATTTTTATTTTAATGTTTATTTAAACTTTAAATCCCTACTCTATAATAAAGATTGTTATATTTTATAAGTATTCAAATATTTTAACATAGTAATTTATATGTTATAACAAAATTAATAACGCATAAAAACAAATAAAAATCCTATTATAACCATTTTTGACTTCTACGCGGACGAATTCGCGGGCTAAAAGCTAGTAATATATATGTATATTGCTAGTGAAAATTAACGATCAATGAGAAAGAAAAACTAAACTAGCAACTTAACGATTTAATAAAATATCAATGTAGCCAAACAACAGCTGTTCTGATGAAGTAGTGCGAAAATTCCATTAACACCAACGATCGCGGAATTGATCCTCGCTCACAGCAGATATTGTAAGTTATACAGAAATAGGTTTTTGGTCTGGGTGTTTGTCCTTCTGAGTAGGTGTTGGAAACATAGTGGGGAAACGATCATATTGCAGGAAATAGTTCCAGACATGTATAACCGCCGATACGCAGATAAGTGGCTTGGTGAATTCAGCCCGGCCGATTACAGGCTGTGCGTCTGACATGGTGAAATGGACAATCATCAATTTGGCATGGTAGTTCCACCACTGTTGATAAGTATTTACAATCATAAAATGTTACTTGACCTTAAGATTGACAAATGCTCTACCACAGTATGGCTGCATGAAAAGCCTATTTTGATTTATAATCATTAATTCTAGTTCCAGTAAAAATATTCACACTATAAAAGTTTACATTAAAATTAATACAAAAATAAAATAATTATAAACAAAAACTCTATTACTTTGAATATTTGCTACACAAGAAAATAGCTGTAAAGTCGTAATTGTGATTTTCATCTCAATTTGAAACGTTAAAGCAGCAAGTTAATGTTTACATAACATTAAACTTAATTGAAATAGCCTGTATATAAACTGCTGGGAAAAAGCGACCCATATAGGAGCTTCGTGTTGGTAAATCGTTTTCTTATCATGATCGAAGATCGTTCTCAGGTATTTATAGATACCGACGGCTTTAAGTATTTTCCGAGGTACAATGGGAAGATCCACAAAGTATGTACCCAGACCAAAACAAATATTCGTATAAATTTTAACATCCGTCCCGACCTTGAACTTTCGTCCCACTACACCAAAACTGTTATCACACTATTATACTACAGTAGTAATATAAATAAATATATATACTTTTGTAGCTGAGCACTGTTTATACAACCTTATATTTGATTTAATCTTGTAAATAACGTAGGTTCGTTCCACTGCTGAACAAAAGCCACTTCTACATATAGGAGAAGATTTGGAGCTTAATCTACCAAGCTACTCCACTCATGCCAACCCGTGGCGAATAATTGCCCTATCATCAATAACAATCGTTATCAGGTGTCTGTGCTTACAAACTAGCCGATGGCTTTACGTGATCTCCGAGGCACGATGGGGTTACATACACCCAGACCGGAAACACTACAATAATAACGGTTGTACTTAGCACCTCTGACCGGGAGACCGTATGGATGGAGAAGGAGCTACGTGGACGGTTTTACAAAGCGCTCCACGCACCTCACGTGCATGTTAAAGCCTCCGTGCAGTGGCTGCGATTCGGGGACCTCTTTGGAGATACCGAAGGTTTTGTCTGTGTAATACAGGATCAGGTAGTTAAGACGAACAACTACGGAAAGCACATTCTGAAGGATGGCACTCCCGACTTTTACCAAGCTTGTCGTCACCCGGCGTGTCACTCAGGCATGTGCTTTTGGGGTGTTCAGCGCTTGCCAACACTGAAAACTTGCACAGACACCACCACCAACATAACCCAGCGGTCAAGATTCTTCATCAAGAGCTTGCTTTAATGTACGGTCTCCTGGAACAGAGGATGCCGTATTATCAGTACACACCGGTGCCAGTACTCGAACGCGACGGAGTACAGCTCTACTGGGGCCTGCCAATCGCCACGAACAGGACGATGCTGGCGAACAATCCTGCTATCGTGGTGATGGATAGGGCACAATCGAGGATGTTTTTAGTGGACATTACCATCCCGCATGACGAGAACCTCGTGAAAGCCGAAACTAAAAAAAAAGTAAATATCTGGATCTGGCGCACGAGATTGTCGACATGTGAGGTGTGGAGTCCGCTCAAATCATCCCTATCGTGATATCTGCCAATGGTTTGATTCTGGTTAGCCTCGTCCACCACCTAAGGCAGCTGGCGGATCCATGACGGTTCGCTCGCACCCAGGATGCAGAAGGCGGTATTGCTCGACTTGGCTAGGATTTTCCGTCCATTTCTCAGCCTACAGCCCTAGCTCCTGGCCGTTTGATCTCCCTGCCGGGGCGTAATCCTCCACCCGCTTATATTTATTTTTGTAAGTTTATGTGTATTTATTATATACAATACTTATATGCCTTATATAAGTATTGTATTATATTATATACTAGCGGCCCGCCCTGGCTTCGCACGGGTAGGTATTTAACTAAAATTTTAAAAATTATAAATTTATATTTTTTATCACCTACACCTGCGTCGATACTGGAAAATATTTTATAATAGACGGATTGAGTGACAGATTTATTATATCTATATATATATAGATAGTACGGATGAAACATTTGAACTGTTTTTTTTATTAATTATTTTCTCATTGATGAATACCATATTTTAATAAGTATTATTCCCGACGAATACAAATCCAAAAACACAAAAATCATAAAAATCGTTCCACTCGTTCTCGAGTTATAAACGGTGTAACTAACACGACTTTATATATATATATATATATAGATTACAACTTAAATAGCTATAACCATCCAACTTTGTACAATAAACAAACAAATAATGACCAAATATTTTAAATTTTAACAACAAACAAACAATCAAGACCGTAGTGCCCTAAAGTATTTAATTAAATGCAAAAAAGAAAAACAGTTTTTTAAATACGGGCGAGTGTCATTCTTTTGGCCGAAGTTTTGGTCAGCGCGATTCAGAAAATTATCTGCGCCATCTATCGTATAATGGTAGAATATCGTTTTTATATTTAGTGACATTTAACATAATTAATATTTAACATAGTATATTAATTGAAAATGATGTTTATCTAAAATATTAAAACGATTTCTATTCCTATCCGACATATTTAGTAAACTTTTAAGTTTAACAAAATAATAACTCAAAAATAAGTTTTGTGAGTTTTTAAGATTCGTTAGACCAGATGGCGTCTATGTCGCATCTAGGCGTATTTCTATTTTCTTAAATATTTATTTTTAAATTTAATTACAATGAAACAAAAACTAAATTATACTGTGAGCTATGTTTAATTTTTATGTATTAAAGTTATTTACATTGGTTTTGTACTTTTTACGTGATACGTGCACAGAGAAAAACACGATAAGAGATGGCGCTGATCGAAATAAAAGCGCTCTATTAAAATTTATTCTTGATGATATATAGTGTATTAATGAAACGGAGGTTTTAACAGATTTATTATTAGTAAAGACATGTAAGTATTAAGACCGGGTGGAGTGAAACAATTAGATATATTAATAATAACCTGGCAGATCGAGCTCGGTACATCCAGCCTCCGGGCGTAATCAACGCCGCTGAGCTCGAAAGATTACGACGTGAGGCTGCTTCTGAAGTCGAACCCGTATCTACAGAGCATAACGCAGTTGTAACGCAACAGGAGAGCGTTCGTAGCGAAGTGCCGGTGGATGCGATCGCTGAAGAAGCGGTCTCCCAAAAAGTAGAGCAAATGAGAGGGACTTTGCAAGAGGCGATTTCCGAGATTCGGAGAACTACTCTGGAATGCTGGAATCTGCTGCGACGCGGGGTGCCATTGATGCAGCTAACAGATTGCTATTCTATATTCTCAAAGCAGTGAATGGTGTACTTACTAGGTATCGATGCTTAAATATATCTGACAATTTTCGAAATTTCACTGCTGAAGTTTTTATACTGGGTGGGAAATTATTAGGTTGCAACATTTTCGCAATAAGTCTCTTTTCGTAATATATGTCCCTTGCTGTGTTTTGAAATAGGACAGCCGACTAGGCCAAGAATTCTTCAAAAGCCTTCAATGGGCTAGGGGTCAGGCTTGACCAGCCTGATATAGCTGAGAAACTGACGGAGCACATTGACAGCCTAAAACAGAGAATCGCGGCATGGGGGAAGCGCATTCGTAGGTACTCTGAGACAGTTGAGCGCTTCCCACAAAATCGCTTCTTTGTGAGTAATCAAAAGATCAAAGTTGTTGGAGAACCCGAAGCCGTTCTCTGTTTCCTAAAGACCGAATACGTCTGCCCTGAATGGAATTCTCTTCCTGCGTCAGTGTTTCCCGATACGTACAACCTAGGGATTTTTAAGGCAAGAGTGAACAGGCATTATTTGAGTTTGCGTGCTCCACCTTAGACTTCATCGTTGTTTACCATCAGACAAGATTGAGGTCAAACGCACTCATATTTTTAATTAAAAAAAAGTCACCTTTTGGCGAAATATATGGTCACGGGAGGTAGAGCATGAGGAAGGGACTTGGATTGCGGCGGTTCAGAGAGCATGTGCTAAAACCAAACCGATGAACCGATGAATCCGATCGTCATCTCTCCGGAGAACGTAGCTGATGCGGTCCGGCGGGCACTGAACTAGAAGAGTCCGGGGGCTGACGGCCTGCATCACTATTAGCTAAAAGGGTTCTCAGTATGCCAAGCAACCTTGGCTCGACAATACCAAGAGGCGATAGAGCGGAGGACGCTTCTTAACATTTTCACACTGAAATTACTCACTTAGCTCCTAAGTCAACCAACACCGCTGACCTTACCAACCTACCAAATGTAACATCTTATCTGCAGCTCATAACGGATGCCATGGAGGCTGTCGCGGCACAAAAAATCTTGTCAAACGCAACCGTTGGAACTTCTCTGCTGCCTGCATTGACTATAAGAAGGCATTCAACTCGGTCGCATCGGGATTCATGGCTTCTGAGGTTCCTCGAACTATACAAGATCGATGATTCAGTTCGAGACTTCCTCGAAGTATGCATGGCGCAATGGAGTACGATCCTTTGTCCCTAGGGCGAGCAACTGACGACGGGTGCCAATGACCGAATCAGTATACTCATTATGGTATTTTCCATGGTGATTGTCTGAGCCCGTTTTGGTTTTACTTGTCCTTGAACCCTTTAAGTACTCTGCTGGAGCGTTCGGGGACAGGCTTTCAGTTTTGTAGAGGAGGTACTAAAGTCTCCCTCAATAACCTCAAACTGCTAGCACCTAATGCTGTGCGCCTTATGGAGTTGCTGAAAATCACTACTGAGTTCAGCGGCTCCATCAGGAATCAGCTGGGAGTGGATAAGCCGCGCCTGCCGGTGTTGAGGTGGCTATTCGCACAACTACAGCATAACGGCTTTTTTTAATGTTAACTTATATCTCAAAATACAGCATTCTCACAGACAGACAGGCATGTGGACGGGTAGTAAAGCCTCAGTAACCGATTCCTTTGGGCAAGAGACCATAAACAGGAGAACATTTTGCATATGTGTAAATGCGTACCGTAGTTTAATTATGAATCAAATTAAAATTTAATTAAAAGTCTAAATCGGATTTTATCGCGTTTATTTGTTTTAAAACTTTACAGTTTAACGATTTTTTAATTACATTAAATTATTTCAAATTAAAATGTTTCTTTCACTATAAAAAAGTCAATATTGAGGCTGATTCTATATATAAAGCTCGGAAAACTTATAATTAAAAGAACAGAACTTACTTAAACGTAATGGCAAGTTTGTAAATTAAGAAATCATTTTATGGAGGTTATTTCCATTGACATTTTTAATAAAACTCTTTTTGCTCGATTTGCATAACAATATTGACGTGAAATTGTCACATTATGTTGTTGTAATATGACTGTGTTGTCAAATATGAAAATTGTTAAAATAATCAAATATGGCAATTCTTGTAACCGTCAAATTATATCTGCAGCAAAGAATTTATATCATAACTAGAACGCTCACTTAGTAAACTTGTATATTCAAATATGCACCTTGAAATAAACGTCATAAGGTTGACATTTCTTACCAACATGTAAAGTGAAAAATCGTTCCGAGCATTTCGTTGACTACTGGTATTTTGTCTGTTTCTTACGAGAGTTGCCTTGAATCCATGGTAGAAAGAGATGAATCTCGGCATGTACACACTAATCTACAGTAATAGCTTTAGTTAAGAGTAGAGGATTCAGCCCAGCATTGTGACATTTCATATATGTTTGTACAATGCCGTTCATAACTATGATGATAGTTTGTATTTAGTCATTAAATTCGAATTTAACTCCCAATTAATATGATAGCAGATGGCTTATATAAGAATGGTCTACTCGTATTACATTTCATCTAATCACAATATAGAATAGTTATTTACTTTGATGTTGATTGTAATCGGTTCTCAATTTGATCAAATTTTTATATGTAAATTAGCTAATGAATCTTACCTCAAGGAAAGGCTGTCCTTGTCCTTTGGTAGCGAGGGTCTCGGTCTACCAATGTCGGCCGTTACGAACTGTAGCTTCAGTCCCGGTAGTAATGATGGTTCCAGATTTACAGCAGCCACCGCTAGAGGTAGGGCGCCGAGTACCGTCTGGAAAAAATACACGATTTAGACATATTCTATACATGTGTTTTTACTAACAAGAATACATGACTTAAAATAATTATTACGTACATTGTAATTATTTTTTAAAAATATCTGTTTGCTTGTTTGTTTATGCAGGTGCGACGCTACAAATATTGTTTATAATAAGTTATGTTACGACTCATGAGTGCGGATCAAATGATGAACCCACGGGAGTTGCTGGTCTCCTACTGTGCGCGTCCCTGGATGGTGGATAGGGGGTACACCACTCGTCGCTCACCACGAGTGGTTGGGGTCTTCGGACCCCCGCGGACCAAAACCAGCAGCGGTGAGCGCGAAAGCGCAAGGGGAGGATGGAAAGTGATCAAGGGTACTCTCTCCCTCCACTTCGATGGTTGGGCCGCTTCCGGTAATTCTCTGAACTAGCAGAGTGGACCGGTCGAGCGGCTCCAATCACATACGGAGGGGCCACCGTGCCCGGCGTCGAGGCCCCACGGTTGTATGCCTTTGCTGTCCCGTGGCGCCTCATTTCGGCGCAGACGACCGGTGGCTTTTAGTGGGTATTCTGGCTTTTGGGGGAGTGTCGAGCCCCACATACCCGTCGCCTTCGGGCGGCGGAATGCGTTGATGCATTTCCTATCGTAAAAAAAGGACCAGAGATGACAGGAAATGATTAATGTAGATAAAATCATGTGGGTCCTCTAGTATATTTATTAACAGGGTAGTATATTTTCCATTAGTTCTTTGTCACAAAGATGTTACTTTTTTTTGTATTTAAATAATTCATTACGAGTAATTAATTACGAGTTGCATCCAAATAGTTCTGTAGTGTACTGTACAACATTATTTTAAACTTAATATCCCTATGTCTAATTTCAGGCCTCTTCATACATGAACAGGCCTGCTCATACATGATCATGCCTGTTCATGTCTGATCAGACCTGTTCAGGCCCGGTCATTTTTCATGCATGATCAGGCCTGATCATTTTTTCCCGGGATGTTCGTAAAGTTATTCTTACATACGTATGTAGAATAGTAAACATATAGTAAGGTATTTTTTTTTTATGTGTTAGTTGAATAGGCAAACTGGCAGACGTGCCACCTGATGGTAAGTGGTCGACGTCGCCCATGAACATAAACTAGTTTACCTGGAACTAGCCCAACCAACTCATTTATGTGTTGCCTATCCTGAGACATATGATGTTAAGTCTCGGTGCCAGTAATTACACTGCCTGTCTTGCCCTTCTTTCCGAAACACAGCAAAGCTGTTTCACGGAAGAAATAAGCAAGATGGTGGTACCCATGCAGCCGGGAGCGCGGCACAGCGCATCCCTCCCACCGGTATTTTTGTGTAATTTTATTTTTAATTTACTCGGGAATACTTGTACTATCTAATAAAATTACTATTTCAGGCATCATTTATACTAAACTTATGAAAATTAGCGTTAGAAGTTATGTTAAAATACGTTGAAGAATTATTTTTATTTTTTTTTTTTATATTTTAGCACTCAAAGTGCAATATTTTAACACTTTTAAGAACTTTAACTTATCTACACAATAATGTAATATTTATTTTTTTGAGAATAGACAAAGTCAGCAAAAGAATTATCTAGTAGATTATTATATATTTGTTATTTAAAATAAAATTAAAATAGCAACTTTATTTAAGAATATTTTTATTGTGATGATTAAACTATCTGATATTATTTTGTGAAGACTAAAAGACTGCTATATACTTAACTAATTTTGTTGTTAAATATGGGTACTTACTATAACTAAATTAAGACTTAAACCGAAAATAAATTAGTAATAAATCTAATGAGAAAAGTTTTTTAAATTATATAATATGTAAACTATAAAAACCCCTACAATATGTAAAAAATTTGTAACAAATCATACACTCAGTTTCTTCCTGCTAACTCGAGTTCAATTCGATATATATATATATGTCCTCTTAAGACCTGAACATGAACCAAATGGGATAATATTGTTCTGAAGGATTTTTTATTGTTATTGGTGTATAAATTAAACACACATTTTTTTTGGATTTAAAAAAAAAATTGGTTTATTAAAAAAGTTGGTGCACACATGTGTACTTTGGCTATCAACGTGAACCAAATCTCTTGAAAGTGTGGTAACTTTCAAAATAATTATTTTTAATATACATAGGTAAATATTGCATGTTACACATATGGTGCGGTAGCGTGAGGAACACGTCGGATGGTAACATTTAGAGGCGAATTTGTTTTCAGAAAATCGCGGCTGATGACCCACATTGTCAATTTCAGGTTGTGGTTGTGGCACGACCGGTCAGTGTTTTTTTCCGGTGGTTTGTTCTCGCACCATAGCAGAATACAAGTTGGAACTTACTGAAGGACTCAAACTGGGACGAGATCTTGAGCCAGGAAGCAAAAAATTGGAATCAACCCTCCCCCATCATTCTTCATCATCGCTTTGGCCAGATTCAGCCTGTATTGGAGTAAGCCCAATTTTTCCATGCGATTTACGTCTTCTTCAGTACAGCAACGTGTGTACATTACCCAACAATTGACAACAACCAGACCAAGAAAATGGCAGAATGTTCTCACTGTCCATTTTTTGTCCGCATTGCATTTCTGTAGTATTCAATTAATCTGTCGTATAAATCAATGCCACCCATCCAGGTGTTGTAGTTTCTGTCTGCTGCTGGAAGATCTATGTCAATTTTCCTTTTCTGTTTTTACACCAACGTTTGCAGATATCAGCAGGAGACTTTCTGAACTAGTGGATAGCATTATTACAGCCTTTGTATTCATCCATTTAACAACGCATACATTGTCATCGCTTCTTAGTTTTTCATCACACTGCCCTCTGTTTAACACCTTATCTACCTTTAATTTATGTGCTGTTCCAATCCTATTTGTCACTACTGTCCCCGTCAGAAATATATCTTCTGTTTTTTTCAGGCTCGTAAATAATCTATCTGTCACACATACATAGTTCCCGTTAATTGTGCAGCAAAGTTTTTCTACTATTCCTGCCCCCAGTCTAAGATTTTCATGACATCTGATGTAGTGTATCATTGGTTTTTCAAATGTTGAATTTCCTTCTTCCTCTTCAGTTTTTGCTTCAGCTGGCCTCGCTTCTTCTTTTTCCTCGATTTCTTCGGACTGTTGAAGAGTTCTGGCGAAATCTGAAGGCATGTAATCCTCACCATCATCATCTCCAGAGAAATCAAACTCACTGTCAATGAGTAAACCTGCAATCTCCCGCTTATCCATGTTGAAGCTGCAAAACAGTCATACATTACAAAACTAATTTTTAGTCCTAAGGTACACGTATGTGTACCAACAAAACAATGAAGTTTTCCATGCTTAAAAAGAAAAACAAACAAAAAACATGATGATGAAAGCTATCGGGTATTTTTTTCAAAGATGACGCCATTTTGTCACGTGTCGCGAGCGAGCGAGAGCGAAGAACAAGCGATAGAAAGGCACGATTAGCCTAAGCATTCTATCTTACACTCCATCGTACCGCGTTTGAGTAAAAGAGACAGTGGCGCCACGCAATCTACACGCGAACTCTTTTGTAGGGATGTTCATCGGAAAAAATATCGATAATTTTACTATAGATAATTATCGAATCGTTTTATCGATAGTTATCCATAATTATCGAATGAACAGTTATCGATAATTATCGGAGGAAAAGTTATCGATAGTTGGCTACAGTTATCGATAACTATCGGATAAAAATTATCGATAGTTGACGAAAGTTATCGATAATTATCGGTCGGTAGTTATCGATATATAAAGAATGAAAGATTATCGATAATTATCCGATCAAAATTATCGAATAACACTTATCGATAACTATCGATAATTATCGAATGGAAAATTATCAAGTAATTACGAATTATCGATAATTATCGCACACCCCTACTGTTTTGTGATTTGTCAATTGTTTGGTAGAGAGTACCACTTGAAACACTCCCCTTGATTTCCTACTTTTCCTATCATCTTCCTATCCTTAACAAAATAACTCAGATTGGAAAATCTTGAATATCACACTATCATATATATATATATATATATATATATAAAGTACTACACTATCATATATATGTAAAGTAATACACACTATCATATTATATATGTGATAATAATTCAATTCGATTCATAAAAGTATACAATTCTACATCTATGTTTTCTTATGACGTTATCACGTAAAAATTACCGTCTGTAAACCGACTTTACAGACAACCATTTCTTTTTTTTTTAAGAAGTATTCATGTGCAATTAGAAATATGATGAGGGGTTTAAAACGTAAAAGTAATCCTTTTTATCGTGTAATTTTTTAAACAACCGAGTACATATAAAATATATTAATCAAATATTTAAAATATAATCCTTTAGATTTTATAAGTAGGTATATTAAAATTAAATGTGACTTCCTGTAATATTGCGTTTTTTTTTCCATTCATTCAACAAATATTTGAAAACTATAAACATATATTGTAAAGTTTTACCATAATTTTGATTAACTTTCAATTGATATTATTATTTTAATTTGATATATTTATCTTTGTGATAAAATAAAACAAAGCACAGCCTAAGCTGAGGCAAAAGAACGTGTATGTGAGGGGCACATTCATTAGCACAATGTATTAGTCTAAATATTTTTATACAAAAAATTTATAAAGAATATTCGGTAAAAATATTTGAGATAAATAGGTAAGGTATGTTTTACTAAAATATTAGCTTATCTCAAAGTGAGTAAATGTTTCATGAAAGATTTTAATTTTATTCGTTCTTTCTTATTTTTTGTACGTTTTTATGTTATTAAGATAAAACCATTACATTAGACAACATGAAAATGTTCTGAAAAAAATAATGATATGTTACTTAAAAATCCCATTAATAATAAATCAAAAAATTTGTTGTAAAACTTAGCGGTGCTAATGCCTAGTTCGCACTACGCCAGTATTTTAGTCGAGTGTCGAATTATTTAGTAGCTAAACGTGTCTGAACACCAAAAATTTAGTCGAGTAGGTTAGTAAGTTGTTAAGTCGAGTCGATCCATTTCATTCTATTTTTATCGGGCGAGTAGCACCTCCCACCACGCGTCCGCCAGTGTTCGGAACCGTACGATAATTATCGTACACATACGATAATTTTGTGCCTACGTACGATGTACGATAGCATATTATTATCGTACGCAGATTGTACGATAATTTCTATCATGATGCAAAATTTGAGAATTTATATTATTTCACTCTTGCGCTGATAGTATAAATCGCAGTAGCATGATTTTATTTTGTTCAATAAGATCTTGGGAAAATACCGGGAAATACAAGTTCTCTATTCCTATTGGTTCCTACGATTCGCTCTGCTAAGTTTCACCACTGCCGATACTGTAAGGCCCTTCGTACACAAGGCTACGCAAATCTTCGATACTAATGTTGTATACTACATTAATATCAAGTCGCGAGTATCGAGTAGCGCACAGTCCGTACACACGACATTAAATCGCATGTCTGTACCGGCTAAACAGATCACACATTTACAAAAATGTCTGACAAAAATGATGATGAAACTATAATTTTGTACTATCTTTATCGGAAACAAAGAAATCATCGTAACAGTAGATACTGGGTTCATCCGTATATAGAGAGAAACATAAAGTGCAGACTGTTTGTAGCTGCAAAAGAATTACAACAATTAGATGCGAAATTCTTATAATTGTACAGGATGTCTAAAGACAGTTATAGTCATTTAGTGGATTTACTTGTTCCACATATACACCAGACGGAAATTTAATATTCAAAACTGGCTCTGCCATCTTGGAAATCGCCGCGACTTATGTAGCGACGATCTCGTCCGGCAGGTAGCGCACGACTGGCGCGACGCGAGTCGCGGGACCAATGTCGGCGACGCGACCTGTGTACGAACCTCAATGGATTTGTATGGCGGTAATCGCTTGAAGACTAAAATCGTTGAGTATCGAAGATTTGCGTAGCCTTGTGTACGAAGGGCCTAAGTCTTGTCTCTTGTTGTCGCGTTTATTGAACTTAAAGTGGAAAGGGAATCAGTTCAGGTCTGTACCACGTGTAAAACATTTGGATTTCAGTGTTCTGTTGATTTGACAGCGGTGGTTTAAAAACGATACACTATAGAGTACTTGCATGCATATCAATATTACAATTTATATGATTTATTTATCTATTATTTAAGGTATGAAGGATAATGTTTTTTCGTCGTCCGATAATTCTGCCGATAATTATCGATAACTTTGACCCGATGAACACCCCAACCTGGTACGATAGTCAGTCCACTTTAAGTTGCTAACGCTGATCAATATTACAATTTATATGATTTATTTATCTATAATAGAAATTATCCTAAAAAAAATACGATAATTTCGATTATTTTCGATCCATGTACGATAATTTTACGCCCCCTGGTACGATAGTCAGTCCACTTTAGGGCCGATTTACATTATCTTAGTGTTTAGGAGAGTATTTTAGTACAACTTGAAAGGCAAGTGCTTTAGTGCTTTAGTGCGCTGCGAGTGAACGTTTACATTTCTTCCAGTATAGTTCATTTCAACGCCACAATGAACGCGCAACGAAGTTGCCAAATACGCGCTATTCTACGCAAAATACTAACTGTAGTTGTAGAACAAATAGAAGACGACATTTTATTCGAAATAAATAAACCGAAACGAATATGGGAGCGTCAATAGATTAGTCGCAGATCCATGCTTGGAGGAAGTTCTTCTGTTTTTAATGTTCCAAAAAAATTCGTGAACAACATATTCAGACACAAATTTAATAGTTGTGTCTGTAATAAGTTGTGTTGTGTAATAGTCTTCCGACCATTTAGCCATCTTTATAAATAAAAACACGCACGCGTTTCACGGCACTAATGCACTCTCCTAAATATTTTACTAAACTACGTGTTTACACACAACGAGGGAAGAGCCGAGTGACGCGTCGAGGTATGCGCGGGCGCGGGAGGGGTATTACTTGAAACAAAAATAGAAAGCGATTCTATTTTGATTCAACTTGAAAGCGAGTAGAACCGTACTAAAGTAAGTAGAACCGTACTAAAGCAAGTAGCGTTTACATGTTTCAACTAAAGTACTATCCTAAAGTACTCTCCTAAACACTAAGATAATGTAAATCGGCCCTTAGGTTGGGAACACTGGCGTCCGCGCTCTCTGGATCACCGACTAAACAAGTACGAACGTGTCGAAGTAGTCGAGTTTAGTGATGCGACTCGAGTCCAATTTTACCACTCGAGTCATTCGAGTCATTTTGCAATGTCACTCGAGTACCACTCGAGTGGTCGAGTCACTCGAGTACTTTTGGAGTCACTCGAGTGACTCGAGTTATTGCTAAGATTTTCGGACGACGAAAAAAAAAAAAAAAAAAAAAAAAAAAAAAAAAAAAAAAAAAAAAAAAAAAAAAAAAAAAAAAAAAAAAAAAAAGTACATCCGCCCTCCCCTACCGACGCTTACGCCCTAGCCCTATCCGAATACCTAAAAAAAGTCATCCGCCGAACCATAATTATCGAATCACAATTATCAATACTTCTCGGATCCAAAACCAATTATCGCACACCCTACTAACGGCTTGTCACACTCGTACATACTTAAACTTGTTTGTCTCGACGAGTGATAACTCGAGTCCAAGTGAACTCGAGTCAATATTTTTTTCACTCGAGTATGATTTTTTCCGTAGTCAACTCGAGTCACTCGAGTAAAAGTGACTCGAGTCGCATCACTAGTCGAGTTTATTATTTCATTAGTTGCCGCAAAAATGTCGTTTCGCTGGAGCGAAGAAACAACTTAAATTTGTTTCCAAATATGTAGAACATGAATGTTTTGTGGAATATTTTAAGTCCCCGCATTATAAAAACAAACAAATGAATTACATCATACTTCATACACCAGGATTTGGTGAAAATGAAATTAAATTGAAAATAAAAAACATCAGGTTAGTGCATAATTTTATAATTATATTTCAAATGCATATTTATTTAACAATAAAGCATATTTATTACTATGTTACAATAAGATCTCAATTATTATTACTTATATTGTTTTTGGAAGTATCTATTCATACGATTATCGTACGAATATTTCTTTTTTGTTATTCATACGATTATTGGAAGATAAGTTTTTATTCGTACGATCTATTTTATATTAATTAAAAAATATTAATTCATTGTTTTTTGGTAGATGGTTTGTATGTGACCACATAATAATTATTTCCTATATGTGGTATTGACCTCTCAGTGCAATTAATGGCACTTATCAATAATTGTTAAATTCTTAATTGTTATAACATATAAAAGATATTTATTCATTCAAAATAATTCACTACATGTCTTGTTTGTTTATTGGGAATTACATTTATATTTGAAAATTGTGTATACTCAACAATTAATTATAAAAAATGAAATAACTAAGAAGTATAGAAGTTCAATTTGTATTTTATTTAATTATAGGTACCTATAGTTCTGGAAACATATTTATTTATTAAAAATAATTCACTACATTTCTTGTTTGTTTATTGAGAATTACATTTATAATTGAAAATTGTGTATGCTTAACAAAACTAATTATAAAAAATGAAATAGCTAAGAAGTATAGAAGTTTAATTTGTATTTTATTTAATTATATAGTTCTGGAAAGATATTTATTTATTAAAAATAATTCAGTACAAGTCTTGTTTATTGAGAATTATATTTATACTTGAACATTGTGTATGCTCAATAATTAATTATAAAAAATGAAATAAATAAGAAGTATAGAAGTTTAGGTTGTATTATATTTAATTTAGTTTTTAAATTATTCTATTATTTTACAACATTAGACATTTATGAATAATAATCATAATTTTACTTAACGAGATCCAATCTTTTTTTAGATCGACCTACTCGCAGAAGTTAAAAAATTAAAGGACACAAAAGATTCAGTCGCTGGGGCTGACATCAGGTTTCCATCCATCCATCCAGGTTTCCATCTGGCCATATAAAGAATAATGGAACGTAGAGTAATGTTACAATTAAATCAGAGTTAATTTTAACAGCAATGAAGAACACTAATGTTGCTAATCAGAGTGATAGGAACAAAACACATAACAAAAGTTATAACTAAAAATGTTGTAAACAATTTTTTTTTATTTATTATTATTATTATATTATTATATATCTTACTAAATAAATTTTTCATAATAAATATGTTATAGTTATTTAATCTTATTTATAATTTGATAAATTCCATCAATGATTAATAGATTGCTTTACAAATTTCCTTTAAACTACATCCAGTAGGAAAAAAGTATAGAACTGCTTGTAATTTTGTAATTGCAGGAATCGCATTTTTTAAAAGGTTATCTTTACGCTAAATTTTGAGAGTGTATTTTCATTAACAGAAAATTCACATAACTTTCGATGTTCTTAAACTATCGAAGTATTTTTTGGGATCTTCCAATGCTAATTCCTTGATAAGACAATTAGTAGCTCCTAGTTTATCTCGTCTATCGATCTATTTTCGTACCCATAGCTTCTTTTTATTAATTACACGACTTTACGACGTTACGATTAGCTTAATCAATTTATTCACTTTATTGCGTTGCAGCATGTTCATCTTGCACAGCACCACTCACTTATGTACTGTACTCGACCGTAATCCGAACGATTTCTGGGCAGTAGCGCGTAGTTTAGCCACTAAATAACAAGTAGCTCGACTAAAATACTGGCGTAGTGCGAACTAGGCATAAGGGATAAGCAATCTTGACCTACCGTAACAAAGCACATATATCATGTGAATCGAAGCGGCTAAAGGTAATCACGGAACGTGTATAGGCCAGCATGGATGTTGTGCGTGCGTATTATGCGTTACGTATTATGCCCAAATTAGCCAGCAGCTTGAAGTCATCATGTAGACAATATAATATGTGTATGTATATATACCTATATATGGGTGATTCCATTCTAACTGTGATTTTTTATGTCCTTTACTGTTTGTTCTCACTGGTCGTTAATTAATGATCTGTAAATGAAATTTTTGGGTTAATTATATGTTCATGAACATATTTCATCACTTTTTTTTCCAATGTAATAATTTAACATTGAATTTCTTATAAAATATAAGTTAAATTGTAGTTGATTAATATTTGCTATAAATTATAAAATAAATTGTTATGATTACTATTATTCATTATAAAAATGTTCAATAATTAAATATTAATTAATATTAAAGAGTTTAAAAGTGTTATAAAACAATAAATTAAACGATTTTTCTAAAGAATGTTCGTCAAATTTATTATATGTCAGTACCGTGGACAAATCAGTCAGTACCGTGGAACGAAAAATTTGAAATTTGATTGTCGCTCTCGAAATTTTCAAGTTGTAGCGAAATCGTCTCAGATTTTCATTTTTACAATAATTTAGAGTAATAACATCCATAAACAGATAAAAAAAAATTAATTTTGATATGCAAAAATTATTCATAAAAAAAGTCACAGTTAGAAAAGAATCACCTATATATATATATATATATATATATATATATATATATATATATATATATATATATATATATATTTTACACTACATATATATTTATTTCACACATATATAATTTATTAATTATTATTCTCACTCATACATGTAACTTGGTAGATACAAACTATAAATGGTATTTTATTCTCTCAAATTAAATATTTTGCAATAAAGCGTTTAGACTTTCCAGTTCAATTAAATATAAATCCATCTCCTCCAAAAATTCATTGATTGGCGTTTCAAAACTTAGTTCATATTACTATAATGATAATATTGTTTTCAGTTTGCAGATTTCGTTAGTAACGTCAAAAACAAATACAGTATATAAAAAATTAACAACGTCTTTATAATTCTTTTTCACACTGTAATTACAATGCAAGACGATTGTTTATTTACTACAAAGGTCAATGTCACAGCATATTTTAATTAACGGGAAGCTAGCCAACTCTTTAACACCCGTTTGCCCTTCCACAAGGTCGATTATGTTTACTAAGTCAATGTATCGTCGTGTCAAAGAATTCTTAAATCGCTTCGAAATTTCGACTAGATACAAGGATTTGTCAAATGACACGTAGTTTCAATATTAACTCATCGAATTTCGCTCCGAGTAACAAATTTATTAATGGCAAGTAAAATGTTAAGGTAGGTTTCACAGTAATAATTTTACTAAAATGTTGAAGTCGTTTTATTATTATTTATACACATAAAGACATGGCAATATAATACATAATACCATCGATGAAATACTTTTTTAACATACATGTAGTATGTTACGTTATAAAAATAAAATATTTGTATTTTCAACTAATCAAATATGGAACTAAAAGTGTTTTGGAATAATGCTACATACATACATTATGTGTTATGTTACTAGTGGCCCGCCTCGGCTTCCCTGGTTATGTACCTAAACCTTCCTCAAAAATCACTCTATCTATTGGTGAAAACCACATGAAAATCCGTGCAGTATTTTTAAGTTTATCACGAACAGACAGACGCGGCGGAGGACTTTGTTTTATTTATTTATTTATTTCTTTATTTATTTATTAATACTTTATTACACAACACAAAACTGAATTGTACAAAAGGAATGCTAAAAGCATTCTCTACCAGCCAACCAATAATAATATTAATATAGTATTATTGTATATATACTTTATAATATATAGTACCTAATATTTAATAGTGTTGAATTCTTATGTATTTCAATATTTAAGTCCTTGATGGAGTGAACGGTGTACATTTACATAGAACGTAATTTCATGCTAAAAGCGTAAAAAAAATATAAATATATTATTCAGGCTTTTGATCAGACATAGTAATTACGTAATTCAGCGCGTTTTATTTTGGCTTTGAGTGGTAAAGTTCGAATTGGTTTTTTTTTAATAAGTAGAATTATTTACTAGGTAACTAGCATGGATTATATACATTTTGGCTATTAGAAACTAGTACTATTTAACTGTTATGAAAATGTCACTGTGTCACTGTCAAAATGTCACGTAAGTATAATATATGAAAATTTAAAAAATATGTTCTTTTAATCATTTCAAAGTAATATTTAAACATTTCGACTCTAGATTCAAAAATTAAAATGTAAACAACATTTGGTTATAAAAAATAAATAAATATCAACATATTATTATTTTGTACTTTTTACTCGGCGAACTGCCGGCGCCGGCAGCGATGTCAACATTTTCACTGTAATTGATGTGTTTTTGCCCAGACTTTACAAAAAAAGCATATTGAACCTTTTTTTTTATTGACATAAATTTGCTTTGCCTTAAATCATTTTAAATGATAATAAATAAAATAAATAATAATAAATAAATAAAATTTAAAAATAAATATAATAAATATAATTTCAAAATGCCACGTGCATGAACAATAACAGAATAATAACTTTTTTTTTTTAAATAAAAGTAGGCTATTATTTCTAAAATAATGTTATAAATATTTATTTAGGTACTTTTTATTTATAAGTTGATAAATTCTTTGATAAAATAACAATTACCGTTGTTACAGTTGCACCAATCTTGAATCACGTGAAAATCAATTTCAATAAACAAGTGATATTTTATATACCAGAGCTCGGATTATTATCATATTTTTATTTTAAATACGAAAGAAAGTGATGTAAAACGTTAAAAAAATTAAACCGTATTACGTAACATCTCTCGTTTTGAACTCAGTTATAAGGGTTTTAAATAGCCTGAAAATTTTACTCGCATTAATTAATTGTCTTATTCAATACCAAAGTATATACATATAAAAGAAATAGGTAGGTAAGAATATTTATTTATCAATGAAATAAATGTATAAAGGTTTGTTTATCCCTATAAGAGATTTCTTCCAGCTTACCCGAAAAGGAATCATTACATACATAAATCAAATAAGGGAGACGTACAATTATACAAAAAAAAAGTTTGAACGAGTCGTATAATTACAAACATAAATATAGAATATTCTATAGTTAATCCAAATGATATATATATATATATATATATATATATATATATATATATATATATATATATATATATATATATATATATATATATATATATATATATATATATATATATATATATATAAATATAATAAATATAATAAATAGCGAAAAATATTAAATATATATATATATATATATATATATATATTTAATATTTTTCGCTTTTGACGCTTTGTTGCGGATTATATATAAAAGTAATATAATTTTTCGTGGATTATTGATGTCCTATTACCGCAAAACTCGTGTATATAAAAAGATTTACTCAACCGTGTTTATTTGTAATCGTATTTTTACATCCTCTATTTGTTATCTTTGAAAACAGATTTGTTGTTGACGAAAATAGAAACCCTACATTGTGCATCCAAAAATATAATGACAATGAAGAGGATATAAATATCAAGTGAAGAAACTCGTGAAATAGCAGTTGAAGGACTCGTGATACTTTATTCGGCTTGGGACCACTATGAATTCAGGGAAGTCAAAATTTTGTGCAAAAATAAAAGACAGATACATACCTAATATAATTAGTCCGATTCGATATTAAATTAGGGTCACTAGTGACTTACCGATCTCCTATGCATACGTGTGAGCTGGCCCGGTCTGGACAGATCCGCGGCTCAACAGGTAACACTAATAGTTCCAGTTCACGTATCGAACACAGGAATACACCAATTCGGATCTCCTTAGATGTATAATGTTAATCCTCGATCGAGTTAATCGGGAGGTAGTACGTTTTGTATGCGCTTGCGGTAACGGTTCTCTCACCTCGGAGGACCCAGCGCCGCCTGCAGGCAGCTGTACTCCGGAGTCTGCAGGAGTATGGCGACGTACGGTGCCTCGGTTTGGGCGGATCGCCTCACCGCGAAAAATAAGGCGGCGCTGCGCGCTGCGCAGCGAACAATCGCGGTGAGGGTGATTCGGGGGTACCGTACGGTATCGTGGGCTGCAGCTACTGCTCTAGCCGGCGACCCCCCGTGGGAGCTCGTGGCGGAGATTCTTGCCGAGACGTACTCATACGTCTCGGGTAGGAGGGCTCTTGGTGAGAACCCCACGTTGGACGGGATCCTACGGGTGCGTCGGATAGGGCAGGAAGCGCTAATGCGGAGGTGGGGGGAGGATCTGGTGGGGCAGCCGTATGGCACACGCGTAACGGCTACCATTCGCCCGGTCCTTGAGCGGTGGATGCGTCGAAAACGCAAGCCCCTCACCTTCCGGCTGACGCAGGTTCTTACCGGGCACGGTTGCTTTGGTGACTACCTGTGTCGGACGGCCCAGAGGGAGCCGACGACTGAATGTCACGATTGTGGCGCGGCGGTGGACTTTGCCCAGCACACCCTCGAGGTGTGCCCGAGATGGGCGGCGCTACGTCAAGGTCTGACGTTGGTCCTCGGAGGGGACATGTCGCTCCCAAGCATCATCACCGCGATGCTCGACGATGACGAGTCCTGGAAGGCGATGGTCTCCTTCTGCGAGACAGTAATGTCACAGAAGAAGGCCGACGAGCGGGTGAGAGAGGAGGCCACCGACGTGGCCTCCATCCGCGGGCAATGAATGGAGTTGCGTAGGGGGTGCTACTTAATGCACCTCCAATAACGCTCCTGTTCCCGTGTCGGGCCGGAATGGGAACCCGGTCCTGCTAGACACGGCATCGTCGGGACTGTTCAGAGGTGAGCCGGACAGTCCCCATGGAGGAGAAGTCTGGCCTTTTCGCCAAGGTCAGCCTGTCGCTAGAAGGATCCTGTTGCCTGCAGATCCGGGACCGTCCAATTAAAGCGTCTGAAGGCTTCCGCAAGGGCTTAATACGGTATTGCACTCCCAAAGTGCTGAGTCCGACATAGGTCTAGGACTTCCACCCGGGCGTCCTGGATATCATCCGTAAATGGATTCCCCTGCGACAAACCAAAAAAAAAGAACGGTTCTTTCGGGACTCACTATGCGCCCTCCCCAGAGGACGCGGTTCGGCTCGCAACACGGTGCGATCGGATACAGTAATATATCGCTAAGCAACCCATTACTAATTAAAGAAAAAAGAACAATAATATTTATGTAATCGAAATTGTCCAATTTATGTTATCTTGTGAATGTACGGAAATACGAAATAAATCATGTTTTTAAATTCAAACAAAATAAACCTGTTCCGGTAACAAACAACATAACAAGTCCCATAACATATAAGTATAAAATTATTAGTGATACTGAAATGAAATTTAATAATTTTATATTTGCATTTTTACTAGCATTCATTAAATTGAAAATTCATTAAAACGATACTTAATTTGGACCCGTTAAAACTATGTGAAATAATTGAGACCTATTTTGCAATTTAAACATAATATACTTATACAAAGCATATCTATGTCGTGCTTTGAGCACCACTACACCAGAACGGACAACCTTCTGATGTAATGGTACGAGTAGTCACCTCAACGCCGGTTGCGAGTTCGATTCCATGGGCAGATTTGTGTATTAGTACAAATATTTTTTACTGCTCTGGGTATATGTTCTTGTGGGCCTCCACACCGTGCCTTGTAAAGCCGTTGGTTCTGGTTGTTATCGTATATACCTATTAACGATCGTTACTCATGCTAGGGAAATTATCCCCCAACCCGCATTGGAGCAGTGTGGTGGATTTAGTTCCGACCCTTCTCCTACATAGAGAAAACCTACTCGTAGCAGTGTGAGTCCTTATGTCCTACTGCTATATATACTAAGGCTACGATTTCAAATTGAGTTAACTAATGTCATATTAGCACAGATAGAAAATACGTCACGTGAATAATCCAGTCATTACGTCAAAAAACGGGTTACAAATGCATTTTAACCGAGAAGGCTAAATTTTGGATTGGTCGTGGGGAGGCCTAGAAAAGCTTAACTTCAAATTGTCGACCAAAATTGCCTTGCGCATTTTCCTTTTCATCCTTCCTTTACATTTTCATCTTGAAAAAAGGGTTAAGTTCAGGTTTTGTTTTTTATGAGTAAATAAAACATTTATTTATTTATTTATTTATTTTTAGTTTTTTCATAATAACTCGGTTTTCCGTTGGGATACGAAAATTTTTATTCAACAATTTTTTGTTGATTTTTTTTACGCTCTATAATTAAGGTCTTGTAAATTTTTCACCTATCGTTCATCGTTATTGAGATATCAATCGAAGAAACCATAAACGGTAGCGAAATTTGTTTTTTGCTATTTTCTTTATTCTCGTGATAGATATCGAAAACATTACTAGAATCAAACTTGTAAGAGCGTATTTGACTACCTACATTTTTTTTTTAATTTTCATTTTCGGTAAAAATTACGACATCTAGTGCGCCGCAAAGTTGCCGCCATAGTAGTCCAGTAACAAGTTAAAAAACGGGTTAATTCTTGTTCCCGCTCCTAAAAATACGTGTGATAGCCATAGAGGTATTATAAATAGAGTAGGGGAGCCAGGCCTCCAGCTGTCCATCGGTTAGAAAGAGAAAGACGATCGCGGTACCGGTTGAATTACATACCAATATAATATTACTGTGCATATTAGAGGTATTTCTATGATTTGTTTGCAATCGAAAAATTAAAAGAGAAGTAAATTATTAATATTTACAAAAAAAAAATATCGAGATTTGAACTTGAGACCGCAAGGCTAATGGGGTACCGTGATCTTCTCTCTCTTTATAACTGTTGGACGTTTCCGCTTACAGACAGCCGTATGTCTTCCACACTTTATCTATAATACCTCTATGGTGATAGCTCATTCGATGCGGAATGAAGTGTAGAAAAAGACATTTCGAGAATTTATTCGCAAATAAAAATTTGCAATTGTTATTAACCAAATAAGATTTTATCATTTAAAAGAATTATAGCAAATAAAATATAAAATTTCAATAAACTTTGATCTTGTAATCTTGTTAAGTATAATTATAAGAAGGACTCCAAGAAGCAAAAGAAATATATATTTTATGTCGACTTTTGTAAGATTACAAGTTTGATTCTAGTAATTTTTTCGATATCTATTACGAAAAGAAATAAAATAGCAAAAAACAAATTTCGCTACCGAAATTTATGGTTTCTTCCATCGATATATCAATAACGATGAACGATAGGTATAAAATGGATAGGACCTTAATTATAGTTCGTAAAAAAAGCAACAAAAAAGTGTTGCATAAAAATTTTCGTATATCAACGGAAAACCGAGTTATTATGAAAAAACCGAATTGAACCCTTTTTTCAAGATGATGGAAAATGCACAAGGAAATTTTGGTCGACAATTTGAAGTTAAGCTTTTCTAGGCCTCCACTACGTAATATCCAAAATTTAGCCTTCTCGGTTAAAATGCATTTCCAAATGTATATAATGACTGGAGTAGAATTATTGGTTGCATTTTGACGCATCACTTCCAAAACCAATGGTGAATAGTTCTTGACAAGCTAATTTAATATAGTGTGTTTTTTTTTTTTAATAAAATATAGGAACTTTAATGTAATTCAATGTTGATTAGAAAATGTCTCAATATTGAACAACAGAATTGTATTTTACTATATAATTATTTGTAAAGGTTTATGTAACACATACATTGCATTGCAAAACAACAATTTATTTCTCAATATTTGATGCAATGAATCTTATGTGTCTGTGTATTTTTCATTTGTAAGCGTGGACGTTACTCGAATCAAAATAACCTTGTGATTTCAAAGATTAAGAAAATATTTTAAAAGGATTTACGGATTTTTAATATCATTTCATTTTTATGTTAGCTTTTTATCAAATTATTTGGAATTAATAATTTAGTCTTTTAATATTTGGAATGTAATCCAACTTGTTTTTCTTTTAAAATTTACATTTTGATTTTAGAAGATAGATAACTATCTAATCACTATCTCAATAAACTATCTCTGCCACCAGCGTTAGCATTTGTCACATAATTATCGTACAAATCACATAATTTAGCACTTGGTACGATCGAACATAGAGCTGGTGTCGAAATTGTACGATAATCCATAGTGCACAACATAATTTTGCGATTTTTTTTTTTTCGTACAAATTCCATCGAAATGGAAATTGTAACTACTGAACTGCCCTCTCGTATTGAGTTTCTGAGTTTCTAAACATCTACTTTAACTTTTTACTTTTTAGATTAGATATAGCGGACATGTACAGGTGATTGTACGATACATTGGAACGAAAAACGATAATTTTACGGCCGAAAATACATAATACTGTCAGCAAATAATGCTGACACTGTCTGCCACCGACTTCGTTCGCGTTTGCTTCTTTATTATATAGTACCTGGATGACCGAGCTTTGCTCGGTTAAATTATATTTAGAAACGAATTACATACTAATGAAATATGAATAATATTTTCGATTTTACCGACATAATAAAACAATAGGAAGTGGTTATTTAAATATAAATAATATAAAAAATAAAAAGAGCTCTCAATAATAGTTTTTTTCACAAAAAAAAATAAACTTGAAAAAGAAAAAGGAAAAAAATGGTATGGAGACACCTAGACTCGAACCCGGGTCTTCTGATTTCGAAACCGCCCGTTCCCATCCGAGCTATTACTAACTTATCGGTGACAGCGAAATTTACCTTCGTATTCTAATGACATTTTTAAATTGCCTGAAAAAACGGATAAAACGACATTTTCTAAAAATAAATCCTAGCTAGATCGATTTATCGCCCCGAAAACCACCTGCATACTAAATTTCATGAAAATCGTTGGAGCCGTTTCCGAGATTCCGATTATATATTTATATACAAGAATTGCTCGTTTAAAGATATAAGATATCGCCTCTTTAGAATAATAACGTGATATTTTATAAACCACAACTTTACAGGAGAGCAATTTTAAACATAAATTCTAAAATATTGATAATTTTACTGTAGGAAAACAATTAATACAAGTAAGTAAAATTATCAATATTTTAGAATTTCTCAACTCTTAAATGTTTGAAATTGCTCTCCTGTAAAGTTGTGGTTTATAAAATATCATGTTATTCTTTTAAAGAGGCGATTATATACAGGTGACTGGTAAATTACTGTCAATATTTAAGGAGCATACTCGGTACATGATTCTCATTCGAATTGTGTAAAAAAAATAGGTACTTAATTTTTGACCAAATTTTCATAAATTTTAATTCAAATAAATAAAGCGTTGACACTTTTCCAGTGATGCCGGCGGCACGTGAACAGGTGTTGTACTGTGCCGCTTTCCCAACCACAAACCCAGTCAAATTCCTATTTGAGTAATAGAATACAGAGGGTTGATGTAAATGGTAAGAGATCTCCTGGGGCTCCTCTAGATATAGGACTTCCATAAGGCTCTATTCTTGGCCCATTTCTTTTCCTTATTTACATAAATGATCTGCCATTTGTACAGGACAAACATGAGATAGTATTGTTCGCTGATGACACTTCACTTATTTTTAAGGTAAAACGTAAGTACCTGGATGACCGAGCTTTGCTCGGTTAAACTATATTTAGACACAAATTACATACTGATAAAATATGATAATATTTTCAATCTTACCGATATAATAATAAAACAATAGTCACTGGTTATTTAAATTAAAAAAATAAAAAGAGATCCTAGTAATATTTTTTCTCACCAAAAAAGGAACTTGAAAAAAAGAAAAAATCTTCCGTTTTCGAGACCGCCCGATTTCCCACCTGAGCTATTATAAATTTAAGATGGTGGCGAAACTTACTTTCTTATTCTAATGATATTCTAGCAGTTTTTAATTGCTCTCGAGATTTTTATTTAAATAACCAGTTTATATATTTTTTCCTACCTCTGCCGAAAGTTCGATTTTCGTCCCTGTGAAGCGGGACAAAAGTGACATTTTCTGTCCCCGCTTCACAGGAACAAAACCTGAACTTTCGTCCTAGGGAGGAAAAAAAAACTATGTGTAACATGGGGCGAAAGTACTACATCCATTCCCGTATGTTTGCTACCCTTGCCTTCGGCTCGGGCGGCAATTTCACATGAGGGTCAAAAAAATAGTACGTTCATCCCCTTGTGACACAAAATACTATATTATTATATAGATAAGATCGAAAAATATTATTCATATTTCATCAGTTCTATCGTATCTAAATATAATTCCCAAAAAAAGAACGATTAACAAATAAATAAAAAAAAATACCGAACAAAACTCGGACATCCAGGTAGTACAGGGCTCTCAATAATAAATATTTTTTTTACAAAAGAGGGAACTTAAACAAAAAGCAAAAAAATGGGACTTGAGGCATCGGGATTCGAACCCAGGTATACTGATTTCCCACCTAAGTTATTATAACCTTGTAGATTATGCCGAAATTTACCTTCGTATTCTAATAATATTCTAACAGTTTTTAATAAAATTGTACTCGTGATTTTTTTTAAATAACCAGTTCATAGTTTTTATTATTATTTCGTTAAGATCGAAAAATATTATTTATATATCATCAGTTCGTAATTCGTATGTAAATATAGTTTCCAAAAACATGAATTACAAAAAATAAAAAAATAAAATACCGAGCAAAGCTCGGTCATACAGTTAGTAAAGGGCTCCCAATAATAGTTTTTCTCACAAAAGATGAAACTTAAAAAAAAAAAAGAAAAAAAATAGTTCTAGAGACATCTGGATTCGAACCTGGGGTCTTCTTAATTCGAATCCGCCCGGTTCACATCGGAGCTGTTACACACTTAGCAATGACAGCGAAATTTACCTTCATATTCTAACGATATTTTTTAAATGCATGAAAAAAGGGATAAGACGACATTTTCTAGAAATAAATCTTAGCTAGATCGATTTATCGCCCCCGAAACCTCCTGCATACTAAATTTCATGAAAATCGTTGGAGCCGTTTCCGAGATTCAGATTATATATATATAAGAATTGCTCGTTTAAAGATATAAGATTTACCTATGTATGACGATGTAAACGATGCTCTCTCAAAGGTTGTCTATTGGTTTAATTCGAATAATTTACTATTAAATAACAAAATAACAAAATTAATAAAATTCACGACACCTAATTTTAAACTTGTTGATAATGGTGTATCTATGTAAATAAGGAGGGGAAATGTTAAAACCGGTAAAGTCCACTAAATTCCATATTGAGGGGTTAGCGAATAGGCTTAGCTCTGCAGCGTTCGCGGTAAAAAAAATTAGACTTATTTTTTTTTATTTACTCGCGTAGTATATTTTAGTTAGTTTTATAGTATTAATAGTAAATAGTAAAAATTTTGTCCTGCAGAAAAGAGCTATTCGTGCAATTTATAGTTTAGGCCCTAGAGCAGTGTTTCCCAACCTTTTTTAGGCCATGCCCCACCTTAACATTTCTAAATTTATTATGCCCCTATGCATAATTTTTAACGTTTAAAATTGTTTTGTTTCCTTAAGAAATATAAATGATAAGTTTTAGGAAGAAATCACTATGAAATTGTTATCAAAACATCGTAAGTAAAATTTCAAAACATATAATGAAAAAAAAATGAAATTTATAGATGTAAGCTGTCAAAAAGATAATAAACGGTTGGATAAGGTATAGCATTGCATACCTCAGAGGGTCATAGCGGTGAGGG
Source organism: Euphydryas editha (assembly GCA_036937285.1). NCBI lineage: Eukaryota > Metazoa > Arthropoda > Insecta > Lepidoptera > Nymphalidae > Euphydryas > Euphydryas editha. The sequence continues at coordinate 18,819,313 of JAUPFZ010000008.1, read as the reverse complement.
CGATACGCGAATACCGTACGGACTACGGTGTCATGGACGGCGGCGACGCTTCACGCGAGTGATCCGCCCTGGGAACTCCAGGCGGAGGTGCTCGCGGAAGTTTACCGTTTCCGGTTAAGCCTCAGAGCTAGAGGACAAGTCCCAAGTGCGGACCAGACAGCTCGGGTCAGGGCTCAGGCTCAGAGAGCCCTGATCCATTGGTGGAAGGAGGACCTGGAGTCCCCAGTGGCAGGCCCAGAGACGGTGGATGCCATACGTCCCCATCTTCGTCACTGGGTCATAAGGCGGCACGGGGTGCTGACCTTCAGGCTGACGCAGGTGCTTACCGGGCACGGGTGCTTTGGTAAGTACCTGCACCAGATTGCAAGGAGGGAAGTCACCCCTGCCTGCCACGAGTGCGGCGCGCCTATAGACACGGCGCGTCACACTCTCGAGGAGTGCGCCGCTTGGGGGCCCCAGCGCCATGCCCTGGTGGCCGTGATAGGCGGAGACCTTTCGCTGTCGTGCGTGGTCCGCTGCATGCTCGGCAGCGAGAGGTGTTGGTCAGCCGTGGCCTCCTTCTGCGAGGAGGTCATGGCATTGAAGGAGGCCGCGGAGCGGGAGCGTGAAGCAGACGCTAACGCTAACCCGCTCCGCAGGAGACGACCGGGGGGAAGGAGACGCCGTTACGCGCTCCTTCACCCTCCGCAATAGAGTGGGAGGGGCACCTATAATTCTCCCACTCGCCACCAGGGAAATAGAGCGCTCACGGTGCCCGCGAGCGCTCTATAGGCGAAGGCGGTCCGCATAGGCGGGCCTACCGTCGGGGCGTCACGGTTGCATGCGAAAGCGATCCCGGGGCGCCCCACTACGACGATGAGGGCACCGCTGGGTTTTAGTGCGGTATTCTGACACGTTCTGCCGTGCCGGCGATTCCCACATACCCGTCGCCATCGGGCGACGGGATGCGTAAATGCATTTCCCAGCGAAAAAAAAAAGGTATAGCATTGCATTTAAATTATCCAAAGCGAAAGGTTTAAATTCGTGTCAAGTCCATTTTTAAATTGCCCCCCTTAACTATCAAATTGCCCCCCAGTGGGGCGTGGGCCCCACGTTGGGAAACACTGCCCTAGAGTATCATTAAGAGATAAATTTAAAAAAATATGTCACGAATATGTGTACTCAATATGTGTACGAAAATGTTATGTATGTTCATAAAAATATACACGAATTTCCCAGGAATTGCTACATGCATAGCATTAATACTAGGAATAAACATAAACTTGTAATGCCTGTAACTCGCTTACGCCGAGTCAGTAATTCTTTTTATGGATAATGTATACGCTTATACAAGTTGCATGTTTTTGAGGTGTTTGAAGAAGATGTTATTTTTAATACCATATTTTTTCACCTTTTTTGCATTAAAAAAACATATTTTAATAATAATAAAAAAATACAACAGGCTCCCAGAAAACGTTCAAAAAGCTTCTATTGGCAAATTTAAAAAATTGTGAAAGAACGTTTGTGTACTAAAGGATACTATTCGATAAACGATTTTCTAGAAGACAGTACGCCCTGGGAATGATGTGATCGCCGCCAGGCTATTTCAACTTATAAAAAATTATTGTTAATTTTAATTTACATTGGAAAAAAAGCATTACGTTAAAAGATATATATAATATTAGTCCCGCTGAGTTTCTTTCGCCAGTTCTTCTCAGGTCAGAGGCTTCTTCTTTCCGAACTGGTGGTAGACTCATGACGTTCAGTGAATAATTGTAATAATTTTATGCTGAATAAAATATTTTGACTTTGACTTTGACTAAGAGTAACAATCGTGAACGATTGTCAGGTGTTTATTATAACACCCGAGAGCCACGTTTTTACTTTTCTACGAGGCAAAAATGAAATAATTGTATAAAGACAAATATCCGCTCCTCGGAAAAATAGTTAATGGTTATATGATCTTATGCCGTCACTACATCAGAGATGACGTTTGCTGGAGTATAATAACAGTTCTTATCGATTTTTAAATATACTCGTATATCTACTGTAAGACCATTGGTATAGAAAAAAAAATAGAATGCTAATTTGTATAATATTTGTAGATTTTAATTTCGAACAACCTGTTGTATATTTTCAAGCACTAAAGCTATTTCGTTGTTTTATTTAAGTTTGCCAACTGTAGGTGCGTAATGGTGCGAGCAGTCGCCTTAAAGCGAGCGGTCGTTTGATTCCCACTCGGGGCAGATATTTGTATTTGTATAAATATTTGTTTCTAGTCTGGTTGTATGTCCTTGTGGGTCTCGTCACTATACCTCGGAGAGCAGATAAAGCCGTCGGTCCCAATTGTTATAATAGACATCTCATTACCAATCATTACACATGATAGGGAAAAAATAGATGTTTGCTACCCCGCAGTGGAGCAGCGTAACTGATTAATCTCCAACCCTTTTTCTATATGGACAACAGGCTTTTTCCCAGTAGTAAGACATTTACACGATGATTCGGTTCAGTTCAGTTAAGTTCAATTCAAGTTATAAAAACGTAAAAAAAATTATACCCTATGTATAAAAATCCACTATCTTTGCCAGTAATATCCTATTAATATTATAAATGTGAAAGTTTTTCTGTATCTTTATTACTCTTTCACGCAAAAAATACTGAACGAATTTATATGAATAACAAAAATATATATCAGGATAACTCATAGACTACAATTTATAAAGAATTTGTGTAATTTGGCTATAATATAACATAGTTTAATAAATATCACGCTAAAACGCGTAAGCGCTATACAATTCTATGGCGCTAACGACGCCATAGACGGTTGTGTTCATTTTGAGTTTTTTTCGCTACCTAATTCGTTTCTCGGAACGATTTTATTACTTACGATTATTACCTTCGAAATTACTTATGTCGACATAATTATTATTTTTAGTTAGTATATTTTATGTCGAAATATAGATTACTTTTTATTTTTGTTTCAGTCTCTTCAGATAACGTATAAGAAACGACGTATAAGAAAGCATGGATGAAAAATTGCATACTTTTATAAATTGAATTGAATTTTAATCAATGAATTATCATTATTTTGTGTAATACAAAGAATGAGTTAATTCAATTAATTACAATTTTCCTCGATAAATTAACATTTATTTGCACTCGTTAATTCAAAAATTATCTTACTTAAATTACACAGATTAATTACAAGTAACAATGTGCTATTAAGAATTTATTTACAACGTATTCGCTATGAGTGCGACTGCAGCGCCAGACAAAATATGAACTACAGGAGGCTGTCATAAAATGTTTTTATACGTATGGCAATAGCAAGGAAAATAAAAATAAATAAATATTATAAATAATAGTAAAAAGAAAAAGTTATAAAAAATATGTGAGATTTTTGTAGTGATTGCCATTTTGTTTTTTAATTAAACGAATCAACAACAAGTAAATATAATGATAAAAAATAATAAAGAATGCAGTAAACATTCAGGTTAAGTTATTTGATATTTATATCAAAGTCAAAAAGTGATACTAAGAAAAAAAAATAAACTGAAGAAAAAATAATTAAATAGTTATATCAATGGAATATATTAATATTTATTTAATTAATGTAATTTTTTTTTGTTAATTTAAATTTAAGCATTTATTATTAAATTAGATTTTTTTCATCACAGAATCATAACAAAATTATTAACTTTTACTAAACTTAAAAATTTTGAAAAAGTTTTCAATTCTATAATACTAAAGTTAGCTGACGTTAATTTTTTTTTTTTTTTTTGTTTTATTAAATTAGAACTAAAAAATTTTTTTTTTAATTTCACTTTGAATTTATCAAGTTTTTTACAAATTAATTTTTTTTTTAATTTTTTCGTAATGATTTTTTCGATAAAAATAATTATTAAAATTTTTGGATGTCGGCTAACTTAATTTTCATTTAAATTTTCCGAATTATTGTTATTGATAAAGTTAAGGTTATGGTAGTACTTACTTCAGCCTTTTAACTGCAGCTATCCACTGATTCCGTTGATTTCTTTTCCATTGAGCAGTCGGAAATTTATAAAACTTGCACTCACTTTTTCTGCTGGTATTCTTACAATTTACAACACAACAACTTTGGTGTCTCATTTTTCTTTAATTTATTTAAATTAAAACAAAATAAATACTTCCACGTGTACTTGCTTACAATTTTAGGAATAATAGCCCCCCGTAGTACCGAAAGTGACCACTGCGAACGCTTCAGTCGATTTAATTTCCCCTTCCATGGCTTCACTCACAGCGAATATAAATGTGTGATATTTAAGATCCTCCAATCTGTGTTATTGTTTTTCTTTAGAATAATAACATGATATTTTATAAACCACAACTTTACAGGAGAACAATTTTAAACATTTAAGAGTTGATAAATTCTAAAATATTGATAACTAGCGGCCCGCCCCGGCTTCGCACGGGTCTTTAACTAAAATTTTAAAAATTATACATTTATATTTTTTATCACCTACACCTGCGTCGATACTGGAAAATATTTTATAATAGACGGATTGAGTGACAGATTTATTATATCTATATACATACATACATACATACATACATACATATATATGTATATAGATAGTACGGATGAAACATTTGAACTGTTTTTTTTATTAATTATTTTCTCATTGATGAATACCATATTTTAATAAGTATTATTCCCGACGAAGACAAATCCAAAAACACAAAAATCATAAAAATCGTTCCACTCGTTCTCGAGTTATAAACGGTGTAACTAACACGACTTTATATATATGTATATATATATATATATATATATATATATATATATATATATATATATATATATATATATATATATATATATATATAGATTACAACTTAAATAGCTATAACCATCCAACTTTGTACAATCAACAAACACATAACGACCAAATATTTTAAATTTTAACAACGAACAAACAATCAAGACCGTACTACCCTAAAGTATTTAATTATATACAAAAAAGAAAAACAGATTTTTAAATACGGGCGAGTGTCATTCTTTTGGCCGAAGTTTTGGTCAGCGCGATTCAGAAAATTATCTGCGCCATCTATCGTATAATTGTAGAATATCGTTTTTATATTTAGTGACATTTAACATAATTAATATTTAACATAATAGTATATTAATTGAAAATGATGTTTATCTAAAATATTAAAACGATTTCTATTCCTATCCGACATATTTAGTAAACTTTTAAGTTTAACAAAATAATAACTCAAATATAAGTTTTAAAGATTCCTTAGACCAGATGGCGTTGGCGGCGTAGGTACCTATTTCTATTTTCTTAAATATTTATTTTTAAATTTAATTACAATGAAACAATAACTAAATTATACTATGAGTTATGTCCAATTTTTATGTATTAAAGTTATTAACATTGGTTTTGTACTTTTTACGTGATACGTGATCAGAGAAAAACACGATAAGAGATGGCGCTGATACAAAAAAATACGCGCTATTGAAATTTATTCTTGATGATATATAGTGTATTAATAAAACGGAGGTTTTAACAGATTTATTATTTGTATAGATTTTACTATAGGAAAAATTATCTTACTTAAATTACACAGATTAATTACAAATAACAATGTGCTATAAAGAATTTATTTACAACGTATATAAATGTGTGATATTTAAGATAGGGGTGTTCATCAGAAAAAATTATCGATAATATTATTATCGATAATTATCGTATTGAGTTATCGATAGTTATCGATAATTATCGAATGAACAGTTATCGATAATTATCGGATAAAAAATTATCGGTAGTGGCGAAAGTTATCGATAATTATCGGATAAAAATTATCGATACTTCACGAAAGTTATCGATAATTATGGGCACAATTTTCGGACGACGAAAAAAAAAAAAAAAAAAAAAAAAAGGTCATCCGGCGTCCCGTACTGATATAATCCTCCGTTTCCTATCTGAATACCTAAAAAAAAAAAAAAAAAAAAACGTCGTCCGCCGTCCCGTATTCATATAATCCTCCGTTCCCTATCTGAATACCTAAAAAAAAAAAAAAAAAACGTCGTCCACCGTCCCGTATTCATATAATCCTCCGTTCCCTATCGGAATACCTAAACAAAAAAAAGGTCATCCGATCCGCCCTCCGGTATCGAAATAATCTATCGATAGTTATCGGATCACACAAAAATATCGATAATTATCAGATCGGAAAAAATTATCGATAATTTTCGGATCGAAAAAAATTATCGATAATTATCGGATCGCAACAAATTATCGATAATTATCGAATGAAAACTTATCGATAATTATCGATAATTATCGAATGAATAATTATCGATAATTATCGAATCAAAATTATCGAATAACACTTATCGATAATTATCGATAATTATCGAATGAAAAATTATCGAGTAGTTACGAATTATCGATAATTATCGCACACCCCTAATTTAAGATCCTCCAATCTGTGTTATTGTTTTTCATTCACAAGCCGAATGCTTAGGCCGATCGTGCCTCTCTATCACTTGTTCCGTGCTCTCGCTCGCGAAACATGACAATAGTTCGTGCGGTGCAGTGGGCATTCATCGATTTACAAGACGTTATCACGTCAAAAAATAAAGCTCTATTGCTATCGAAAAGACAAAATACACAACAAAACAATGTTTTGTTCTTTTAATTAAAGTTCTACTTGTAAATTGCAATTTTATATAAAATGATTTAAATCACCACCAGAGCTACCACTTATTTGGTCACTCGTAGGGATGATACAATACGATTATGTTTAACACACACGGCCGTCTGTTCCTAAGATACATACATATCTGTTTACGTTTCTTTTTCTTTTTAAATAAATATAACATATAAATATTATACCCAGCCTCGATGGAAATCGAACCCACAATCATAGAGCTTAAAGTAACTGCCAACTGCGCCGAAGGGCCAGTCAATATTAACATTGATATTAATCGTCAAAATTTTGTCATTTTCTTGCCTCATCACTATTTTTTATCAGATTTTGAACATAAATTTGTTAAACTGACATTACCTATTACGAGAAACATAGCAATGTACTGTACTGTATCAGCCTGTAAACCACCCACTGCTGAGCGCAGGCCTCTTCTCCATATAGTTGCTGGTCTCCTACTGGGCGAGTCCCCCGGTGGCGGATAAGGGAACGCCACTCGAATGCCTCGCGAGTGGTAGGGGTCTTTGGACCCCCACCGACCAAAACCAGCAGCGGTGGGTGCGAAAGCGCAGGAGGGGGATGACTCACTCCCCCCTCCATTCGATGGTGCGAAAGCGTGATAGTTTGGACGCGTAGGCGCACAAGCCACTGGGCCCCTGGGCCAGCTGATATGCGGACCCATCAGCGGGGGTTCCCGTCAGGGGTAGCTGGGCGTCTAGTGGTAGGCGGGGCGCGAAAGTGCGGTGAGAATGTTAGCACAGGAGGTGCGGCCCGTGAGGGGGTGGCGCCGAGAGGGTGCGGAGATTTCGGTGGTGGGGCCGCTTCTGGTACTTCTCTGAATTAGCAGAGTAGAATAGTCGAGCGGCCCTAATCACATACGAAGGGGCCACCGGGCCAAGCGTCAGGGCGTCACGGTTGTATGTGCGAGCGATCCCGTGGCACCCCACTACGGTGCAGACGTTCGATGGGTTTTAGTGGGTATTCTGGCTTCGCAGCCAGCGAGTCCCACATACCCGTCGCCTGCGGGCGGCGGGATGCGTAAATGCGTTTCCCATCGTTAAAAAAAACGCCTCTTCTCCATATAGAAGAAGGGTTGGAGCTTAATCCACCACGCTACACCACTGCGGGTTTGGCGGATAATTTCCTAACATGGATGACTATCATTATCGGGTATCTGTGATAACAACCGGGACTGACAGCTTTACATGCTCTCCGAGGCATGACAAGGAGACACACAAGGACATACACCCAGATCGAAAACAAATATTTGTACAAATACAAATATCTGTCCCGAGTGGGATTCGAACCCGCGACCGCCGGTGCACAGTTCGAGGCAACTACTCGCACCACTACACCAATACGTACAAGAAGAAAACAGAATAAATATTTAAAATCGAAAATTGTTTGTCCATTGTAAACTGATCATAATTTTTATTTTTTAATTGAATTAGTTATAAAGTTTGTTCCATTTCAATTCGAAGAAAATATTCTAACTTAAGACTGACAAAATAAAGAAGAAAAAAATATCTTACTCCAAATATTTTTAATGAATAGGTATTGAGATTAATTCTACCCTAAAAATCATTTTAAAAAGTTCCATTCCTAATTTTTACAGATATATAAGTAAAAATTAAATACAAAACCTCACCTGGCTCCATCCGTATGCGCTAAGAAATCCAATAGTGATTGTATTAGAATTGCTCCAATTTCTCATGACGTTGGGGCAAATTTTCGCACTACCGCAATTGCTCTTAACAAGATCGTATAGACTCACTCCATCTGCTTCTAAATTGTCTATTGAAACGTCATCATGTATGAGATTCATCGTCACACCGGTAAACATATTATTTAGATACGTTGATTGAAGCTGTTTAGATTCATACGATGGTATATCGACCGTCACATTTACTAGTTCACATTTCTTGTGATTAAAATTACTTTCAGTAGTATTAACTTCATCATTAATATTAACGCCTGTAATAGTAGTTGTACTAATCACTTCGGTGTCATTTTTCTCATCTGTGATAAGTTTAGTAATATTAGTGGCATTACTATATATTTTTGTATCTTCATCATACGATGTACTATCGATTTTAGTTTTAATTATGTACTTAGCTACTATACCGTGGAGCACGATGCTAATTACACAAACTAACAAAGCTCCGTTTGCCATTTTCTCAGTTAATTGGGTCTTTTTTCATATTCTTGCTCGTTCCATTTAATGTCCTGTCCTGTAACAAGAAATATTTTTATTTAAATATTTGTGTTAATTTTTTTTTTAAATGTAAAAACTGTCCTAATTATACTGTTTACTGTCATGATAAATATTAAATAATAATTTTTGATGTTTAATATTAATAAAAACATAAAAAGATAATACATATAATAAGTACACTTTTGTATGATTTTCATTGTCATTTTAAGAATAAATTCTTTAATTACCTTCGTTACGTTACCGTATTAATTAAAACTAGCTGACCCGTCCGATTGTAGTCATTTAAATATTAAATATATTAAATTAATTATTTGATGAATTACATACTATACATACACGTATAATAAAATGGTAGGAAAGTCAAAACTGTACATTGAATATTTTTGAAGTTATACTTCTTTAGGCGCGTTATGAAAAATTGATGAGAGTGAAATTTTACGATGCGCGCGCACCGTGACACAAAATTAACAGAATGAAGTTGCACACAAAAGCTACATGTTGAAGTTGGCCACAGAATAGAATTAAAAGTATATATTTTTTTAAATGACTAAGTTAACTCATATACAGGCTAGTTGCAAAGTAACCAACGAAACGTTGTTATTTTCAAATTCGATAGAAATACCATTTAATATGAAATTTATTATTCATATTAATAATCAATTCTAAAAAATGGTCAATTAAATATTTTAGTTTTTATTTCACTTGATAATAATTTTCTTTTAATCAATATTTTTTCAAAAATAATAGTAATTTCATGAATTAAAATATTTAAACTAAAATAAAAATATTATATTACCTATTATATTTAGGTATCTTTTTATTGAGTTCATAATTTTTACTACAGAATCAATCATTTTGTTTATCGAATATAATAATTCCATCCATATTTTTTTAAATTCATATTATAGACCATTTTAAATAATTTTCCGGAATTTTGTTGGAAACAAAATCTAGTTTCGTACTACAATATTTGTCTTTTAATTCATGTATACATTATTTTTGAATAAATATTAATTAAAAAGATATTATCACTAGGTTAAATAATAAATAATATATTATTTTATAAGAAACATAATATGTTTTAAATAAATAATTAATGATACTACAGTTAGCCGACCTTTTTAATTTTTTGATTTTATCTTTAATAATTAAATTAGAACAAAAAAAAATACTTTTTAAAAATTGCACTTACAGTTCTTGAAGTTTTTTACAAGTGAAATTTTTTTTAATTTTTTTTTTTAAATCATTTTTTCAATAAAAAAAAATTCTCAAAATTTTTATATGTCAGCTAACTTAATTTTCATAATTAAAATATTTTATAATTATCGATTATAAACTATTGAAATCAAAATCAAAAATCAAAACTAACTTTATTCAAATAGGCCCTAAGAACACCTTTGAATCGTCATTTTACAAATTAAAAATTTAAATTTGATTATTATTTTGTAATGGTAAAGCTACCACCGATTCGGAATGTAGATTCTGCAGAGAAGAATCGGCAAGAAACTCCGCAGTTACTCTTTTGAAAATGATATATAAACTGTGTTTTAGTATAAAATTAGTAATATCTTGCATGAAATACAGCGCCACTATGTCCACACATCTTTGTCGACTAAGTAATCCTCCACCGAATAATAAGCTTTATCTATTATTATTTTTTTAATAAAATCTTTAAAGTTTCTTTCATATACATATTTTTTATTTATAAAACACCAACATAGTATACACCATGTTGCAAGTATAAAATACAATTATAGTATAAACTGTTAATTACGGGTAATAAATACATTTATAACTATGGTTGTAGCTTAAATTTAAATATTATAAAACAGAAACCAATAATAATTTTTGTGTGTGTGTTGTGTGTGTGTGTGTGTGTGTGTATTCGGTGTTCCGAAAACAACCCTCAAACCGTTGGAAGTTGCTCAACGCGCTATTTTAAATGTCAGTACCTTCAAAACTATTTTTTATCCAACCACACAACTTTACAAGGATTTTAAGCTACTTACAGTAAGACAACTGTTTATACTGGACACCATTCTTCAGCAACATCGAAAAACTCCCTACCTGTCTAATATACCTAAGCACAGTATATTAATATATACAGTACTCCAACTTCCTACAAACGGACGAAGCGCGAGCTATTTCTACGCGCCTCGATCTCGGGATGCGCTCGGGTTGCAAACAGTCGCGACTGTGCCGCAGTGACAAACGGACCGTGTGTTGTTTTTTTTAACAATTACCGCATGATTTTTTCACTGAAAATAATTTCAATTACATATTTAATATGTCGAGGAGGATATATTGTGCTGTTTTTGGTTGCATGAATTCGTCAACAACGCATCCACAGATAACTTTTTTAGATTACCTGGAAACTCTGAAAGGTAAGACTATAAAATATTTAATTTAACTTACTAGTAGGTAGGTACATAATGTGTGTCTTTTTAATAGATAAGTATTTTTAATTAAGCTTTATATTAGAATACGGATTTTTTATACTTTAAAATTTAATAATAAAGCATTTCGTACGTCTTAGTCGAGGCGCAAATATTTTTCGGTCGCAAATTTATAAGGCCGATTTGCTATTCAAACACAAACATGGTTTTTTAATCAAATGTAACAATCAAAAACAACACGCATTTTTATTGAACACTTTCTATTCAATTCACAAAGTATTTTATTTGTTTATATAAAAAGGGTATATTTACAATCACAAAACTAAATGGAAACACAAAGTAGGCAAATGTAATTAAAATGCTGGAGGCAGGCAGCCCTGTCGCATGTTTACGTAGCGCGCGGCTGTAGCACGCTGTAGCACCACGTAGCACTGTAGGCATTTATTTCAAAAATACGCCGAGTTACAATACTGTATAGATAATATTACCGTGACCTAAGCGTCGAAACAATATAATTTGTGACGTACCTTGCCCTAAATTTAAATTTATAAAGCACTTTTTTTATTACCTGGGTCCTTATTTATATAATAAAATTAATGGCGATGTTTTTATATATAATCTACCATACGTTAAATGTAAGAAATATATTGTTGATTACCTCCTTAAAAAATTATTTAGAAACAGAGAAATATTTAAACTCATGCTAGAAATCAAATCAGATTTTCATTCATATACACATTATACTGACTAAAATCCCACACACAAACACACACACACACACACACACGCACACACATACACATATATATATATATATATATATATATATATATATATATATATATATATATAATCAATCAACCTTTTAGGCAATTAGAATAATATTAATAAAAAATATATTTTTAAAAAAAATTAAATGGTAACAAAGATGACAATAAACATACTTTTGTTTTAAATATGACTTAATCAATTTTGCAAACTTAAAAATTATGTCATTCAAAATATGAACATCAAGATTTTTGAAATATTGCTGTGAAATCTGATATTATATTTAGAGATACTAGGTAACCTAAATCAGAACATGCTGAGAAATAATATTCGCTTATTTAGACGTAGACATTTATTAAATACTGATAAGTAAACAGAGCTAAGTAAATTAGCACAATCCATTACAGCGTTAAACAAAAATCTTACAGAAGCAAATTTTTCAACAAGTATCTTCAACTTTCGTGAATATATTAAAGTAACTTAATCTATCTAAAGTAACTTAATCTATCAGCGAATAATATCCGTCATAATCACGATTATGACGGATATTATTCGCTGAGTAAAATTGAAAAGTAAAGTGTTGTATAAAACGTTCAGAAACCTGTATAATACTTGAATTATATAACTTACAATTATGTTGTAAAAGGGTTCCAAACACTGATACAAAGTTCGAACCAACTGCAAACGAACGTGTTATACAAGACAATACTTTGGGGATTCTTGACTTCACTTCAGTTTCGTAATATAAAGCTTAGGCTTTTTAAGCCTTTAATGCGTATTCTTTCTATATGACTATTAAATCGCAAGACACCATCTAATATTACGCCTAAGTAATGATTTGCGCGAACTACTTTGAAATTATGTTGAAAAAAAAAAAGTAAAACAGTATCATCAGAAAAGAAATACTGCATTAAATTTAATGCCATAGGCGAATTAAAAAATAAGAATATAAAAAGCATTCACATATTATGTCAAGAATAAATCTGATGAACAAAACAGGACTCAGATGAGAAACTTTGATATTACGTTGCAAGAATTAGATAAGTAACCATTAACAATAACTATTAGCTCTCTGCTAGTAAGTTGCGATGTGAATCATTTTAATATTTGACTATTATTACCGTTTTCAGAGAATTGTCGAAGGTCTTACTAAAATCTTCATATAATGCATTTACACTTTGTGCGAGAATTGACTGCTACAGATATAGCATTAATGAAAGGTAACGAGTTTGTTTATGTAGACACAAGTATGCTTAATTAAAAAAATCAAAAAAACCCGACTGCGTAAAATACTCTTATTATAAACTAAAAAGAATATAACAATTTACTAGCTTTCATTTGATACTCATATTGCTACAGTAAGAAAAAAAATTCAACTCCCCTCCCCCTCATTCCGCCATTTGCGGGAGCCATTTTGAAAATTTATATAGCCTGTCACTACTACAATTTAGACAAATCCAACGACACTTCATATGTCAAAAACCGTCTAGCCGTTTGGGCTGTAGGGCGTGCCAAAGAAATGGACATACATACAAACATACATACATACACTCGAAAAACATAACCCTCCTTCTGTCGCAGTCGGGTAAAAATTATGCCGATCTGGACTAAAATTTTCTTGAAATATCATGTAATAATAGGACAAAAAGTATTATAAAATTTTTGGCAAATACTAATAAGATAAAAATAATCAATGAATATAAAACATAATTTTTCTACGTTTAACTAGGTTAATTAACAATCAATTTTTATTTCACGTTACAGTTATAATAATTTTATGTGATCTCATCATTCTAGTAAGAGGTGAGTCATACCCCAAATTGGAGTTACCCACATTTTCTACAAAGACCACACGTTTACTCAAGCGTAAACATTTAAAAGGAGCTTTTTTATGAACAGTCTATAGCATCATTAACCAGTTTGTATAAGAATCAAGAAATTGTAAAGTATCGAGCAAACGTCACCGGTTCCCCAATAGTCAATTCCGAAATGCAATAGTCGATATGATATAATACTGATATTTAGGTAACTTTTTCGATAACCCGAATCTAAGCGAAATATGCACATGAAATATTTTTACCACTTTTCGATCTCTTTACATAAACGTCGTAGTAAGGATTCCACACAATACTGCAACACTTTAGAACAGCGGTCCGGAAGTTGTTGAAATTTTTTAAAACGAAGCCCAAACTTTTAAAATACTTTCGATAGATTTTATCGAAATGAACACGAAAGCGCAATTTTGTATTACGAAAAACACGAGCTTTCGTATCAAGAAAAATACCAAGGTCTCTAACCACATTGATAATCTGTATTACAAGATTGTTATTTATTTTGTAATTGCTGTGCGATGTTGTCTTTGATCTACTGAAGCTCACTACATATCACATCTTGACATGTAAGTTCATTACATTGCTGCCAAACATTTAATCTGAGGTGAGGTAAGAGAGGTGACTCTACCGAAAAACTTAAGATCATAAGTGAACTAGTGGTAGTTCTCAGAATTTTGGAAATAAGTACCTATGTGATAAATAAAAACGTACACATAATAATTTTCAAAACGTAGAAAATAGTGTAAGAGATATACATAGTTTTGGACATGAGGCGCAAAATATTAAAAGACGTATGAATACAAATATTCAGCTTCCAAGAGAATCGAACCCGCGACCGTCAGGATTTATTGATCTTTCGTCACTTAAAAGACTTTGAGAAACTTGTATAATATTTGCTTTATATTTCAATTCACAACTGCCTATTCATGATTTACAACAAAATGCTATTTTTGAATCATACAATCTATTTATTGTAAAATATTATAGGTATTACAACGCTATGACTTATAAGTAGGTAATTCACTTCATGAACTGAATCAGAGGGAAGAGGGAATAATAGATTAAAAATGTCAACTTGACAAATATCAACAATAACAAAACCGACGCTTGTGTCACTTCTAGATACTAACTTTGATACCTCGATTGACATTTAGAGTTTTTGCTTTGCAACTAAAATTCATATATTTTAAGCGAGATGAGTAAAACTTTTCTGTCTCTTACTCAAAGTTATAGATCGCAGAATTTTCGATTTACTGAAGAACCTAAGAAAGCTTTTGACGTATTATTATTTATGACTCTATAAAGATTGTCCTACAGTTATTTTATGACTTAAATACATACTTTGAAGAACATAATTTTATTAGTCGAACCTCCAGGCGTAAGCCCTGAGCTATTACTCATTAATGATATGACGCAATTTTTATATATGTAAGTCTTCAAGTACATTTTTTTTAAACTACAAATTTACACAATAATTAACAGTAATTTTTCTTTTACATTAACTTAGATTTTTGTAATTTTTTTTTTCGATTGATAAAACTAAAAACACCGAAAGGTATATATATATACTCGTAATTTTCTTTATTTTTTATCTCCATATGTCTACCTATTATGTCTCTATAAATAGAGTCTTCAGGCTTGAAGTTGAGTGAAAAGGAAGGACACATAATTTTGACAAATTAATCGTTCAAAATTATTGCAATAAAAAATGAAAATTTCTGATTTATATGATCTTGTTTGAAAGTATGTTAAAAATGGTGCATATGACCGTCACGAATAAAACTATAGAGGTATATTCCAATAAATTATATGGGTCACCATTCCCATGAGACGTGTCGTTGTATTGACATCGCTGGAATGTTATTATGGCATTACGGAACAACTAAAACAACCTTAAACCAATCTGATTACTGATGCACAGTTCAGATTACTGTTTACTGTTAAAATTATTTTATTTTCTGTTCTGCAAAAGCCTGTAAAAATCTAAATGCTAGAAAAAGTGCATGTTTTTTATGAGAAAGAAGATTTATAGTGGAATGTCAATAGATATACATAACTCTTCTTCCGAAGCACATTGTTTTCCTTCAGCCTGAGACCAAGGTGAATTTTAATTATGAATTAACTGAACTGAACTAAATCAGCCTGTAAATGTCCCACTGCTGATCAAACGCCTCTTCTCCATACAGGAAAAGGATCGGAGCTTAATCCACCACGCTACTCCACTGCGTGTTGACGGATATTTTCCCTATCATGAGTAAATATCACTGTAAGATGTCTTTGATGATAATCGGAACCGACATACTCTTCGAGGCATATTGGAAAGACCCACAAACCAGAAAAAAATATTTGTACAAAAACAAATATCTGCTCCGAGTGGGAATCGAACCCGCGGCCACCGGCATTGGGGTGATTATTGCATCACTACACCAGAACGGTTGTCGAAGCATTATGAATGATCACTAAAACCCCTCAATATGACCAGCAATGTAGAGACCAGGTGGTCGCTTTGGAGGTCGATAAGGGAGGTCTACGGTCAACAGTGGACATTCAATGGCTGATATGATGATGTTGATGTTGACCAGAAAACTTAGGGGTAGCAGCGTGAATTTTGGTATGTTACCGTCTAATATTACCAATTCAAGATTTCCTTATTTCAGGACCATTTCATTTCTCATTATTTAGATTTATTTGAGGCAAAACCTTTTTATTTTTCAGTGGAGTGATTAAATAATACGAGGGACTGAAATATTTATTTATTTAAATACTTTATTGACCAACAAAAAAAAAACAGTTGGAACAAATGGCGGACTTAATGCCTTGTAGCATTATCTCCCAGTTAACCTTTAGACCAAACACAAAGAAAAATTGTTGGCGATAACAACAAAGTAAAGAAAGAAATAAAGAAAGAAAGAAAAGCTATTAGTGGCCTTAAAATAGTTACATCTTGTACAGAGAAAAAAAAAATTAAAAAGAGAAAAAGGAATACAACAGCAAGATTAAAAAATTAAATACATAAATAACAAATTCAAGAAGGCCAATTAAGTCTCTGCCTCAGCATTCTTAGCAGCAAATATTTACTGCTAAGCCGCTGTTCTTCAGTCAGAGCCTGCATTAGTGACATGAGACGTCAAACGCCATCAGGACTCACCGAACATAATAAAATAAAAAAATTAAAAATATAAAATAAAATTTAAGGAAAGAAAAACACATATATCTATAACATAATTATATAGTCATTTTCGTTGAGAAATTGATTAATTTGATTTAGTTAGATTTGATTCAACAGATTCTCATTTATATTTTGCCAACAATGCAAGTAAATAAAATAATAAACTGAATACATAAAAATAAATAAAAACTTAAAATATTGAAATGATAACTTATAATATAATAAATAAAATCCATATAATAAATAATTAAAGTAATATATAAAAATTAATTTGAGGAACGCATACTGCGCCAAAACGTGTACGTCCAGAGCGGCATTCCGCCTACGCGAGGAAAATATCACGTCACTGTCATCAGATTGAGACTGCATACCTGCATTACAACGTGTTACTTGTAAAAGTTATTGTTTTTTTACATCGTGATCGTGACATGGACAATAACATTCTAGGATAAACTTCCGAAAAGCGGATACCGAATTTCGTCATGAAATTTGGCACGGGCGTTCTATTTGACTATCTATGAGTCCCCTTAAAGGGATTTTTGGCGGCACGCAATATTTTTCGAAATATTGAATTTTTTAAGTACGCTGCTTAGCACACTCTATATAAGAAAGCGAGTCGATCAAAAGAAGAAGAAAAAAAAAACGTAAATGCATTTTACAGCGTTTAAAAAAAAGACCTAACAACTTAACCTAACCTAACGATTTAAAAAAAAATCTTAATCTAACCTAACTTTTAAAAAAACCCACTAACTATTAAAAAAAACAAAGATCTAACAACCTAACATAAGCTAACGATTTAAAAAAATATTAATCTAACCTAACCTTTAAAAAAAAACCACTACCTATTAAAAGAAAAAAAAAAGACCTAACAACCTAACCTAACCTAACGATTTAAAAAAAATCTTAATCTAACCTAACCTTTAAAAAAAGCCCCTAACTGCGGAATGAATTTCTCAGCCTTCAAAAAAAAAAAGAAAAGTGGCGGAATACATAGTGAAACAATGGCCGATCATCTATGCGAGTTTTTATGGCGTCGTCGCGTTAAAAAATTGAACAAAAATACGTTCAATGAATTATTACAAAATATAAAGTGTGTATCCGGGAAAATAAAAAAGTGGATTGATTATATATATGTGTATAAATAACACCTGTAGTGTGTGTGTGTAACGTGGCGATAAATATATAGATATATTATAAGCGTGCTAAGCAGCATACTCAAAAAATTCAATATTTCGAAAAATATTGCGAGTCGCCAAAAACGCTTTTAAGGGGACTCTTAGATAGTCAAATGTAATGTCTGTGCCAAGTTTTATGAGAAAATTCGGTATCTACTTTTCGCTTTCTTATATAGAGCGTACTAAACAGCGTACTCAAAAAATTCAATATTTCGAAAAATATTACGATCCGCCAAAAATCCTTTTAAGGGGATGCTTAGATAGTCAAATGGAATATCCGTGTCAAATTTCATGAGAAAATTCGGTATCTGCTTTTCGGAAGTATACCCACATTCTATATCATGACGTGGCAATTGTCGTACTATGGTGTAGTCAAGGAGTGCAAGCCCCTCCAATTAGGCCCAGGCTCCTAACGTTGACCACACGCTCCACCCTTTCTCCACCTATTATTTTGTTAATAGGTATGCTATCATATAGAACCTTTTTTCTAGAACCAATTACGAGGAGCTTTTATTTCGTAAGGTTCAGGACAAGACAATTTATCTTCCACCAACTGGAGATTGTCTTTTGGTCGCTATTAACTTTATCAATAGTGGAGTCGAAACCAACTGGTAGAAACAAATAGTACAGTTGCAAGTCGTCGGCATAAAGATGATATTTGCAAAAGGAGATGCATTTTACTATGTCGGCACTGTACAATGCATAGAGGATAGGCCCTAGTATTGAGTCCTGAGGGACCCCGCAAATCCTGCACAGAAGTAGGGTCATTAACTTTCGGTATCGGTTTGACTATAGCAGTTTTCCAACTACTTGGGAATGTGCCTTTTGTTAAGGACCGATTGACGATCGCAACTGTGGTACGTAATGTTTGTGGCAGTGTCAGTAGTAAATAATAAAAAATATACAAATACATCAAAGAAAATTATATCAATTAGCATTTTTTTGTAACACATAGTGGAAAGGTCTATGACTCCAGAGCTTTAAGCAAATATTCCAGGAGACGCTTTTTAAAGGAAACCTTAGTCTTTGCCCTTATAATTTTGTCTGGGAACTTGTTCCATAGTCTGACAGCTTCTACAGAGTAATAATTTTAAACGAAATCAGAATGGTGAGAAGGGAACGAAAGATGAAGGTAATAAAAAATATATATACTGCTGTAAATTAATTATACTGATCTATTATATTGATCGATTATATTGATTGATGAAAATGTTTAAATTCTCTGTTATCATTTAAACTTCTCAAACTCAGAAAAATGAGAATCTTGTGATGGGATCCGGAAACATAATATACGACTACGATAAACATATTTGTGGTCTAAACAAATATTTATCATGTACGGGAATATAATCCACGATCGTTACAACAACCGCCAATGTCTTTGACCACTGCTCCAATCCGTCATTGTGTATTTTTTTTTACCAAACCTATATACACTACAAAATTACTAGAGTTTGTGTTGCATAATAATAGATGGTCTTGTAACTAAGTCGTTTAAAATAAGAACGCGATCGTTACATTTGAACATAAAATGATTCTAATATCCCATTCGAACGAGGCCTACCCGAGATACCCTTAAGACGAATTTTGAGTCGTTCATTTTGAGTCTTAAGAATTTTCCAGTCTGGGTCTCAGTACTGTGACATTGGCAAGGCCACTGGGACTAACAGTATTAAACATTCCGAAAACAATATTCTAATTACTGTCACAATTTTCAAATAACGTAATTTAATTCTATAATTTAACAATCAAGAAATGAACTCTATAATTACATGTAAAATAATTTTGACACAATGAGAAACTATTGTTTTGCACAATGGTATTAATCACTGAATTATGAAGCAGTAAATAACGCTATGATTTTTGTTTGTTGATGATGCTAATAATAAGACAGATTAATGTTGTTTGTAAACATATTTATCATAATATGCTAATTCCATTTCAATAACCGTATCGCAAATTATTCGGAAAACGCTTAAAATTTATTCTAGCTCATCAACACTACATGTCAGCTAAAATCGATTCTACTTTTCTACAAAATGAGCAATGGGAATGTTATTAGATATGTAAATAGGAAGAGTCAAATTATTTAATAGTATAATTATGTATTAATAGATTAGATTAGATTAGAGTTAAATAAAAATTAGTTTTAAAAAACTAAAACTTGAATTTCCCTTTCAGTTTTTTGTCGTAGACAGTTTTTTTTTTACAGAGACTACATTTCAGTTTTCTAAGATTCGTATTTTTTTACCTTTTATTTTCATGTTTTATCATTTCTTACAGTACATTCGTATTTGTAATTTAAAAAAACTAATAATCATGCATTATCTTTCTTTTTGTTCATGGATATATTTTTAAATACTTTATATAAGAAAACTGGCTTTAGTCCGTGACCTAGCATATGTAGAGCTTAGAATTATATACCTACATTAATTCATAAATAGCACCGTCGTACGTGACGCTCCTTTACGGTACTTTATTTGAACAATCTTGATAAAGTATACATGCATACGCTTCATTTTCGGTTTGCGTAATTATGATCATGTTTACCATTACAGATCCTTATTTAAATCGTTACCTATCTATGAACGCAGAAGCCTACGAATTATTTGCTTACTCTTTACTCTCTTATGCCATCCTTCTACTCATTCTTACCTTAAATGTAAGTTCACTTTCCTATCTGATTCTCATGAAAGATCACTCCGCTCTATAAAAAATCTATCTCTATCCACTCCTATTCATCGGTCTAGGTTTTTATCTGATTCATTTGATATCTGCTGTCCATCTCTGGAACATGTTATCCGAGTCTTGTTTTATCTGCAATAATAAAGCTCCGTCACGTGACTCATTTAAGAGCCAAGTTAAGGAGTTCTTTTTTCCTAAAATTTTATTTAATACCATTAGTTCAATAAATATTTTAAATTTGTGTTTTGATAATTGTCATCATCTTGTTTAATATTAAGTGTGAATGTATGTATCTGTTTATGTATGTACATTGACATGACATTCCCGGCAAATTATTATTGTCATTACGATAGTTGATTTTATTTAAAATTTTTCGGTATATAGACAACTGCTCTAAGAATAAATAAATAAATAAATATTAACCAACAATCACACCACGTTAACCTAGCCCCGTGATAAGTTCGTAAGAACTTGTGTTACAGGTACTAGGAACGGAAATAAATTGAAGACATTTATATAAATACATATATACATAAATACACATCCATGACCCGGTGCAGAAATCTATATTCGTCATACAAATTATCTGCACCTGGCGGGATTCGAACCCGCGACCGCTGCGTAAAGTGTCCAGTTGCCTGACCACTCGACCAGTCGGCCGTCAAAATTCAATTCAAAGAATATGAAGAACTATAATTCTATTTTTGTACAATATATTGAAAATGAAAAAAAAAGTAGCAAGAAAAATTTATGACACTTCATTCCCAAAAATAGCATATGCAAGAATGAACGAGCGTAAGTTTTTCATGAAATAATAAACGAAATTAATGAATAAATAACTCCGTTATAGTTTGACCCATGTTCATTTTCAATATTCGTGAGATTGGTTGACATTTTTATGTCTCTGTTGAATCTTGAAAATGAAAATGAACATGTCTGTATTACTTCTGAAGAATAGACACAAAATCTATTTTCCTTTTGTTATTTTTCACGTCTGTGACTTACAAGGTTAAAAACGAAACTGTCAATAATATTTCGAGAAAATTCATTGAGTGCTACACAAAAGACGTGTTTCCCATCACTAGTATTTTGATATCTTCAGTGCGTTGTGTGGTCAAACGGACCCTACAAATTGTTTCTCTTTTAGACGCTAAACGAAACAAGCGAGCTAAAAACGCAGCTAGGTATATATCGGTTGGTTATTGGTCTTTGATCTCAAAATAAAATATATTCAATAATAACTATCACCATTGAGAAAAACCTATATAAAAACAGAACGGAATGATGGCTTATTTGACCACACGACGCATTGTAAAAAGGTCCTCTATGAGTTGACCCACCAGCAAAAAGTACACTAAAAATCCTTACGCAGCGAATGTGCTAATGGTGTGCTACTATATCATAATAATATGACATCCGGTTAAGTAGGCGCTTGACACGTGAGAATCCTATGGTCAATACCATTATACATAAATAAAATAAAAATAAATAAATAAATATATTTAACACACACACAAGGTCGTCTGTTCCTAAGGTAGGCAACTTAATGCCTGTGTTTTAGGTAACAGCCGACTGTTATACATTTTTTTAAATAAATATACATATAAATAATACATCTATACAAATAAACATATATTACACCCAGACTCGGAGCGGGAATCGAACCCACAACCGTTTGAGCAGAAAACAGGGTCACTGCAAAACTGCGCCAACGGATCAGTCGAATAATTACAATAAGGTTCCGATAATTTTGCATGGAAATACATTTGTTATTTTCATAGATAAGATAGATTTTGTGATGTTTACCTGTTGTTGTTTGTTTGTTTTATAATTGGCACTTTGTAACTCAATAACCTATATAAGTTCGACATTTTATGAGGTTAAGACAAGGTATGACACGCTTGTTTACAAACAATATTAAATAAGACAAATACTAATGTATCATGTGTTGACCAACCTATTTAGAAAACTGGATAAATAAAATGACACTGTTCTTACATTGAATGATAAAAGTAACTTGAGAGTTCACCATAGAGCAAAAACAATTTTGCTCTGTGGAGTTCACTGTATATTATATTATAATTTTGGACACATACTAAGATTGGCTGGGAGAAAATGTAGCAGCGTAACGCTTTTGTAAACACGTTAGAATAAATACGTTGAAGGGGAATAAATAATCTTAATAAATAATATTATATAAAATATGTAATATAGGATATTTATTATGGAAAGTATGCTTTTACCGAGCAGTGGGTACGTTAGTAGTACGTACGTACGTTAGGCTGTTTTGATTCAGTTCACAATAATAATTTCCCGCATAACGCAGTTCCGTTACTGTCATTTTAAATACAGAAAAGATTATTGAAAAAGGATTTTTTATTTTACTCGGGAAAGTAACAAAGTCTTCATTAAGCACAAAGTTTATTGAGAGGTAATCAAGATGGTTGAGATCGTCCAGAATGAAATGCAACATATAGAGACTTCTCAACAGTCAACAATTACATATCTGAAGCAATTTAATAAAGACCGATAGGAGTATGATAAAAGTCGCGCTAATTTAGTATTAAATATATATCAGCAATAAAATGACGCTCAATCTATATATCTTAAATATTAATTAATAAATATCTGTCTGTCTATCTGTTTGAACACGTATCACTGCTAAAGCACCGAGTGTAGGTTAAAATATTCAGTCCCACATACGCGTCACCTGTGCGGCAGGATGCGTAAATACATTTCCCAGCGTTAAAAAAAAGACGGTCTTATCGCTAACACAGCGATTTCTTCCAGACACATTTAGGCAGAATACTAATGTATGAGTTGTGTGAGGTATAACTGCGCAGTCTTTGATATAAAAATAATATTAAACACGGCGCAGTTTCAACGGATTTGAGTAGGTACCTATTTTAATATTAGTATGAATAAATACTAACGGTATAAGTATTAGTAGTATATTAGTGTTAGTGCTTGTTCACGTTGGAACAGCGGAAGGCGGCGGGTATGTGGGACTCACTGACATGGCAGAACGTGCCAGAATATTTCAATAAAATCCAGCGGTGCCCTCATCGTCGTAGTGGGGCGCCACGGGATCGCTTTCACATGTAACCGTGACGCCCCGAAGGTTAGCCCGCGCATGCGGGCCGCCTTCGCCTATAGAACGCTCTCGGGCCCGAGAGCATTCTATTGCCCTGATGGCGAGTGGGAGGAATTGATCATACAGCCCTGTGACACCGAAACATAGGAGTCCTAATACGTATAATAGAGCCAAAACACATAACGGCGTTGCGGCGACGCAACGCTAAAATCGGCAGTTTGCGTTGCGGCGTTGCGGCGCCGCGAAAAAGAGCGTTGTTGTAGGGTAACCAGTTCTTCGTGATTTTTTATTGTGGATATTAATTTAATTATTTTAAATATTATAGTTCACGTGAAATTTGTTAATTATTGTTTGTGAAGTTGTTATTTAGTAGAATGCATAAAAAGTAATCCTTTGTACCGGAAATAATTTTGTAAATCAAGTTTGTATGCTGGTAGAATTTTAAACAACTTTTGTCTCATAAAGCCTAAACAAAATTGAAACAAAGTGATACATAAATTAATATCTTACTATATTAGTTTTATAGATTAAATATAAATAAATAGGTTTTGTCCGCGGCTCCGCTCGCATGGTACAGGCACCAAAGGTAGTCGGTACGTAAAGTAGGTACTCTATCTCCTTTTCTGTACCCCAGACAACTGGTATGCAGAATTTCATGATGATCGTAATTCAGGTGAATAGTTAAAGCGTGAAAGCGTAACAAACAAAGAAACTCACTTTAGCGTTTATCATATGCATGAAATTAGCATTCCCCTATAATTGTGTAAGATAGAAAAAATATCACTATAATAACTTTTCGAAACGCTGCTTTATTACATATTTATAATTTAGGTACATCATACATGTCATTTTTTGAACCGAGTCATAAATTAGCTGTAAATCTAATAGTTAAAAGTGGTTAAAAGTAACAATACCTATAACAACAATTGAGCTGAACTGTGAGCCGTTTCACAGCTCCGGTTCAAGCATATGGCTCATGAGCTTATCTGCAGTTCATAAAAATTCATTGAGATACCCATGTCTAATAAAGACACAAAAAAATAAAATATAAAAATAGACACAAAATGTCAATAAATCATGGTCAACAAGTATGACGTCACAACGCCGGAATTGGCGGTGCCGCGCCGCTAAAATTGGCGGTGACGCCACCGCCGATTTTAGCGTTGCGGCGCCGCAACGCCGTTATGTGTTTCGGCCCTTCGTGTTTGATATAATTAAGTAAATTTAAAAGTATTGACAATATACACATTTTTCCAAAAAATGTTTTTCACGATATTTATTATATCGGTGTTCTTCGTCTCTCTTTAGGATGCTTTCAATCAGGGCCGGATTTAGGGGAGGGCAAGCGGGGTAACTGCTCCGGGCCCCCACATAAAAGGAGCCCCCACATCCACAAAAGACGGGCCCCCACATCCGGAATAGAGGGGTTTCCACAATATAGCTAAGGCAATCGAGTTGGAGCGGTCCGGAGTCTTTTTTTTAGAAGTAGGAATAGGTGATGACCTTTTTTTTATGAATATGTTTACCCGGCAATGATAATATATTGGCGTGAAATTGCGACGATCTTTTTTTTTTAGGAATATCTCCACCCGGCAACGAAATAATAATTAAATAATATATTGGTGTTAGATTGCGACGACTTTTTTTTCGTCGTCATTTTTTTCTGCAACTAAAAAAAATAATTTCCTCTTCCTCGGCATCCACTCCTCCATTGTCCCGGGCCCAAAAACTCTAAATCCGGCCCTGCTTTCAATATTATACATACTGATATTCATCATCATCATATAATTTCCCCCTCCCCCTCATCGACCGCCAGAGCGACCAGTTCGAAGCAGCCTCCATTCAACGGCTTCCAACCACTCTCCTCAAATCGGACGGACGGCACGTGTTCTCTACTCGAGAACCTGTCTGCTTCATCGGCCGACACATTACCGTTACATTGAAGATATAAACATAAAAACTGTAGGGCGCTCTATAATCGACACAGAAGCCAATGTTTTAATTTTTGTATTTATCTGGTTATCCATCTATATAGTGGCCATGCGCCACGTTGAAATTACGGAATACATTTAAATGTAACTGGATATCATTTGATTCCATGCAACAAGCTAGAATACACTGGATATATTTCATTCCAAATTCAGTATGATTTCCGTGAGAGATTTTATATAAAATAAAATATGTAATTGCGGATTAAGTCGCGAGTAAAACTAGTTTTTAGTCATATTTACATACATAAAATATTAATTATTTTGACAAAGGACATTATCTTTACAATCTCTTGACATAAAATATTACAAATAAGCGTACATAAAACTTAAAATTTTCGATTTCGCTAAGTCAATGTTTTCGTTCAAGGGCAAGATATCAAAGAATTTAACAGTAGCCGAACAAGGTTTGTAGCGAAATCTACACAATCTCTTGACATAAAATATTACAAATAAGCGTACATAAAACTTAA
The DNA here is from genome assembly GCA_036937285.1 of Euphydryas editha. Lineage (NCBI taxonomy): Eukaryota > Metazoa > Arthropoda > Insecta > Lepidoptera > Nymphalidae > Euphydryas > Euphydryas editha. Next base: position 18,792,843 of record JAUPFZ010000008.1, on the reverse strand, counting down.
AATTTTCGATTTCGCTAAGTCAATGTTTTCGTTCAAGGGCAAGATATCAAAGAATTTAACAGTAGCCGAACAAGGTTTGTAGCGAAAAGTTTTTAATAGCTGAAGTATAATATTCGATACAACAAAAGTATAATAAATGATAAAGATGTGCGGACGATGACTTTTATTGAAGACAACCAATTCCAAGTTATTCTTAATATGATATATTAAAATATATTTTTCAAAAGCTTTTAAGACTATTGGTCGTTCCTTGGTGCGAGCAGACGACGTGGACGGTTGTGTCTAAATTCATAAAAATTTTGATTCACTTCTTTACAATTATCAGCTTTCCTTTGATTTCTTTTCCAAAAATAACTGATCATAAATTGTGAATAGGTATATAAGTATCGATAATTTCGTTGATCGTTCTTTAATGCTTTTTGTTTTGAAGTAATTAAAATGTTATTTTCTACTTTTTAGTTCAAGTTTGTACATGATCGTGATGCTGATTTTTGTTTTTTTACCTAAAAATAATTTTATTTTTCAATTTTTAGTGGTAAGTGTATTTTATTTATATATAATATGGTAGGTAGATTTGGAAGAAAGTTGAGACGAGAAGAAAGATCGTTTAAAGAAAAATATTGGTTGTCTGTAAAGTCGGCTTACGGACGATAATTTTACGTGATAAAGTTATAAGAAAACATTGAGGATAAAAGGATGTGTGTGTAATTATGTACGCACATAAGAAGTTATACTTATAATAAAACGATATGCCGTTAGTAGCGCGCGCCATTCGTAATTTTCACTTACAAGACTGTAGCGTAACTTAATTGTTATTGAAGATGTTAGCAACTAGCAAAGATGGCGCTTATGGAAATCAATTTCAATATCTTATAATTTTATCTTAAATTTTTAACTTTATTTTATCAAAATATCCTTCAACTAATACGAACTACAAAGTAATTTATTAATACTTACACATTGGAAAAAGAAACCAATTTCTGTGTATAAATTTTAAAGTTATTTATTTCTTGTAACTAATATGATTCACAATAAGATGACAAACAAAAATGGCTACTTGCAATGCATCATAATATTGTCTAATAAAATTAATAGGTAATATATGAAATAATAAAAAGCGAGAAATAAAATGCACTACCAGTGTTATATATACTAGTTATAAGTACTAGTCATTTTATTAGTAAAAGCTACTTTAAAAGCAGTTCACGTGTAGGTTGCGTGCTGCCGATGTCTCTTCTACTCGGACGCATTGGCCGATGGAATGTAAGAGAGATAGATGCATCACAAGCCGAACGCTTAGGCCGATCGTGCCTCTCTATCGGTTTCCTAGACGTTATTCCGTCAAAAAAAATATTAGTAGTAGTAGTAGTATTATTATTATACTATTAGTTAAATTATTAAATTTCATACGATTTTATTTTTTGTTTATAATGATATTTTTCTTATTAATGATTTTTGTTGATTTTACTTAAAAGCACTAAATTGATTCCGATAAAATTGTTATGGAACCACCTTTGAAGTATAACCTACCGATTAAAAGAAGAATCATCAATATAGACTTATAAATGACGGAGTAATCGCATAACGAACAAACAAACAAAAAACAGACGAATTGAGAACCGCCGCTTTTTTTTTTTTTTTGAAGTCGCTTAAAAATGCGTTGTTAGCTCAACAGTTAACTACATATTTTTACCCTTACAGATACAAGAGACATAGTCACTACAGTTTATATTAAGTCTTTAATAGCCCGAGTATATTATTAGATACAAGATTATTCACATGTTTATCATTTGTGTGTGTATCATGTGTGGGTTTAGTAGCACCGACTTACTTTCAGGACATATGAAAGAGTTTGTAATAGTTGAGTAATATAGGGACGGATTTTAAAAGAACAACTGTTGAGTTTTGTTTCCCCTTCTTCTCAGTTGACTCTACATTCCGAATCGGTGGTAGCCTCATAAAATTGTAATTCATTAATTAAAGAAAATTAAATATGCTTTGAATACTAACTATTCAAAAGTGCTTCTGAAGCCTACTTGAATAAAGAAATTCTTGATTTTTGATAAACATAGACTTGACGGATATGTAATAGTAACAACGCCTACCAAAATGATTTGAAACATCTATACCTACCAAATTGCTGTAAAACAACCTATTAATGTCCCATTACTACGCAGAGTCTTCTTCTCTTTTAGAAGAAAATATTTGAAGCCTATATCACCATGCTACTCCACTGTCGATAATTTCTCTACTTAATATAACTATCGTTATCAAGTATTTATGACGACAAACAGGTCCAACGGCTCTATGTACTCTCAGAAGCACAGTAGAGAGATCCAAAATGATAAACATTTAGACCAGAAACGAATACTCTAAACCTAAAAAGGAACACAAAGTCTTGAATAAAAACTATTCAATAGAAACTATTCTATTATTCATTTTAGTGTATTAATATTATATTACCACTAGGTAATGCCGCGAACCGGGTATACTCGTATATTATGCGATACTCGCACGAAATGAAAATAAAACTGTACAATAGTTTGAATATTGCAAGCTGTTATCGCTTTCCGTGAACAAGATAAAAGTTCGGTAGAACAGAAAAACTAAAATCAGCATACAAAGCAACTGAAAAACTACAACGCCAAAAATCCCATATTCGAAGGTATCGATTCAATGGGGTTTTATAACGATTAAAATATGTAATAAATATTATAAAATTACACTTATAAATATTTATGTTCATCGTCTAACTTAAATTTGACCTCCGTAAATAGAAAAATACACTGTAAGATAAAATTTATGCCATCACCTGTAAATATAGATGATTATAATTTAATATTATATAAAAAATCTGCCATATTAGATTTAAAAAGACATTAATACAACTTGTCAAGAAATGGGCATAATATACATATCACCTATTTACGGTAAACTAACTACTCCAACAAACGTTGACTATACACTTAAAATCTTACAAAAAATCTTATAATATTTCAATTTCGATTTACAATTCCATAATGAGTTCAATTCTTAGGAATATTTCATTAATTCTTTCAAATTTTAGAAAAAAATATACTCGTTTTTTTATTAATTATTACATTTCATTCTTATTATTTACTGTTATATAAATATATTTCTTTTTAACAATTTATATTAATTTATCCAATAAATTAATTCAGGTTTTCATTTCCTTATTGTCTTTTATTTATTAAAGAATATATACATGTTGTGATTACTTCTAAAACGAAATAAAATTATACTCTGCTTAATTTATTATATAATTAGTCTTTGTATTACTGTTGTCTTTTCTATCTGTAATGATAATAAATAAATATATTATTCATTTATTTTTCGTACTATTCGTAGTCAAAATACATTGTAACTATTGCAAAAGTATTTTGATTGGCAAGATGTTTTGATCTGTTACAGTCTAATGACATGGATTTTGTTTGTTAAATTGCTAATCATTATAAATGAAGGCTTTATCGTTATCGCTCTTCCACTCCAAGTAATTGAATTTATTTTGAATATTTCTTATAAATTAGGTTATCAAATTCAAATCGAACAACATTTTCAAAACTTGGGCTTGTAATAAATTGTAATTGTATTCTAAAATCGACGCGACCTACAAACATGAAAAACTTACATATATACAAAAAAACGTTATAGAAAAAAATATTCTGTAAGCACGATTGAAAATAAGCCTCACAATAATAGAGACCATCTATTTTCAGAGGAATTTTTGTGCAACATTTTAACAATGGTTATAGAATTTGAGTGATATATTAATAATTCTTTACCAAGAAGAAGGTCCAGAGCGACGATACGAACGTCCTCTAAACGGCCTTTCTTATGAATAAAACAACTTTTACGGCTAACCCTTACCATTGGCGAGTTTTATATTTCAATAAGCACAATTGATAACAAATAAATATATCACGACGTTCTGGTCTGACGACTGTTCTGGTGTAGTGGTGCGAGTAGTCGCCTCAACGCCGCTGGTCGCGGTTCGATTCCCGCTCGGGGCCGATATTTGTATTTGTACAAATATTTGTATTTGTACATATATTTTATGTCCTTGTGGGTCTCCCCACCGTGCCTTGGCGAGCACGTAAAGCCACCAGTCCCGGTTGTTGTCATAAACACCTGCTAGTGATCGTTACTCATGATAAGGAAAATTATCTGCCAACCTGCAGTGGAGCAGCGTGATGGATTATGGAAAAGAGGCCTTTGCCCAGCCCAGCAGACGTTTACAGGCAGATTCAGTAAATATATCAAATTCCACATAAAACATAAACACTAAGTTCACTTTCAACCGCAACCAGCCATAAATAGTTTGGAAAATCCAAAAGTGCATATGCAAGTGCATCTCATAATCTCCTTTTTCACAAAAAAATATATATATATATATATATATATATATATATATATATATATATATATATATATATATATATATATATATATATATATATATATATAATAATAAAATGACGATGACGTAATAAAATGACGATTGCGTCATTTTATTACAGAGTTCCTATTACTATCTTCCAGCTCCATCATCAGACCCTGGTTACCGTTGAAAGACAACCTAACCGTCAAGACGGTTCAAACAAGATCAAACTCGTATCGGTTGTATCGTTTCAGTGCGAAGTTCCTGTGGTCACCTTCCAGCTCCATCATCAGATGAGCCCTATGTAATCATAATATTATATTGTCACGCGATTTACACATGCATGCAAAATTTAAGCCCAATCGGTAACCGGGAAGTGGATCAAATTTAATTTGCAATATTTGGTAACAAACATGTGGACAGAAGAAACTAAAACAGCTTGTAACAATTAAACCAAAGCGAATTAGACCGTGAAATTTAATAGGGTTCTATTCTTAACTATATAGAAGCGTAATAAAAAAAGAACTCGATTAGTAAAGTCTTTCGGTCGTTATTGTGACCACATAAAGGATCCGCACATACAGACTCACGGAAGTCCAAGGCAGATTTTTTTTTTACAGTTGGGGACGGCCATCTGACGCTGTGCTTGTCGGCACGTGGTCTCTACTCGAGAACCATCGGCCGTCAATAGTACGAGCTATGTGCCCTGCTCACTGCCACTTCAGCTTGCAAATCCGTTGGGCTATGTCGGCAACCTTCGTTCGTCCACCACCACGCATTATAATTAATACATTATTATTATTCTTACGCATTATAATTAATACATTATATGATTCTTCCCATACTGGAGGATATTGCGCCCGTGGTCACCCACATAATTAACTTCTCATTCACACGCAATGTCTTCCCGTCACAGTGGAAGAAGGCATTTGTCATCCCTCTCCCAAAAACCTCGAATCCTACCAGTCTCACTCAATACCGCCCCATTTCAATCCTTCCTATCCGATCAAAAGTTATAGAATCCTTGGCTCACAACCAACTGTACTCCTATCTGACTCACAACAACCTCCTATGCTCTTATCAGTCCGGTTTCCGCTCCTCGCACAGCACGGTTGGGGCACTGCTGAATGTCACCGAGGATATTCGTGGTGCAATGGATAGTACCAAGCTCACTGCGATGGTGCTTCTTGATTTATACAGTGCTTTTAACTCGGTTGACCTTGACATCCTAATTGCAACTCTCCGTGCGGTCAACATTTCTTCTACTGTTTTAGACTGGTTTCACTCTTACCTCTTCGGGCGCCAGCAGTGCTTGAAAACCAACGATGTAGCATCGGATTGGTTAGATCTTACTGCTGGTGTACTCCAAGGCGGCGTACTTTCACCTTTGCTGTTTTTCATTTTCATTGATAATATATCCAAAGTCATTTCTTCTCCCTTCCATCTGTATGCAGATGACTTACAGATATATCGACACTTTGGGCTGACCGAGTTGCATGAGTGTATTGTGGCATTAAATTCTGATCTTGATGAAGTTCAGTCGTGGGCTAATTCTTTCGGCCTCATTGTGAACCCCAACAAATCGCAATGTATCATCATTGGCAGCAGTAGACTGAGATACAAAATCGACTGGAACTCAATACCACAGCTCAAATTCACTGGCGTTGCAATTCCTTACAGCAATAAAGTAAAAAACTTAGGTCTAATTATGGATTGTAACATGACGTGGATAGCACATATCAACGAGGTCAGTAAACGAATGCATCACACGTTTCACTCTCTCAAGCGTCTCCAATATTTTCTCCCTTTTAATACCAAAATTATGCTTGCTCAATCTCTTCTTCTCCCCATACTTGACTACGCTGATGTTTGCTATTTGGATGTGACTGAGGAGCAACTCAATAAATTAGAGCATCTTCAAAATCTCGCTATCCGTTTTATTTTTGGTTTGCGTAAGTATGACCACATATCAAATTTTCGCGCTCAACTTAAATGGCTCCCAATCCGTCTTCGCCGTGATATGCACATCCTCTCGTTCCTTTTCAAGATACTCAATGATCCCAATTCTCCTTCATACCTCCGTTCACGTTTCCAAATTCTCCCTACTCCCTCACGTACCAGGCGGCCTTGCGTCACTACAATGCTCGACATACCGAAGAGTAACACAAAGTTTCGGTTGCAATCTTTTTCGGTGTATGGCGCATCGCTCTGGAACAAATCGCCTAGGGATATCCAACTCAGTCCCTCTTTTGACACCTTTAAAAAGAAGTTGAAGCAACATTTTCTCACTCAATCGAATCCGTAATTATTGCAATTACTTATTATTATGTGCTATATATATGTGTATATATATATATATATATATATATATATATATATATATATATATATATATATATATATATATATATATATATATATATATATATATATATTTATGTAAGTAGTATTGTGTATGGTTTGTAGTATGTATTGTAAGCCTATATATATTATACTTAATTAGCTACTTATTTTTATGCATGTGTATTATTCATATCACTGCACTTTTTTTTGTTTTTTCTTTTGCCCACTTAATTATATTATTTCTTACTACCACAGGTTGGCTGGAAGAGATCTCTTCTAGAGATAAGTCCACCTTTGTAAACAACTTTTTATACTAATTACTGTTATATACTTCTTAAGTGCAATAAAGAATATTAATAATTATTATTACACTTTTTATATACTTAGATATTTATTGCCAAGTTTTGGTCCCTCTTAAAATTTAAAAAAGCCCCGACCCAACGATACCTACATAGCCACGTAGCTTAAAATAGAAAATCAAGTAAAACCAAAGAATATATTGAATAAAATATAAAAAAGAGATACATACGTTCAAAGATAAAAATACTTCTTTAATACTTAATACTAAGCCAAGACTTATCAAAGGCCTAGCCTCATTAAATCGAAGGAGTGCTTTGTGGAAGAGATTCTATGGTAGGTATTCGATTTCATTTGGATATCTGAAACCAAATCATATTAACAATATAAAGTACTTAATTGACGCCCCTTGAAAATTCAAATACGCATAATTATTTGGCAAATAATTTAATCCTTACTTAGTGCCATAAAATTTGTTAATAAATAGAAAAACGGAACATTATTATGGGTACAAAAGTCAAGTATAAAAAATTTATTTATATAATTATATAAATATCGAAGAATCGCATGGGCATTCGTCGCTATTTGGCTCTTTACATGATTCTTTGTATTTTAGCGAAATAAAACCGTATGAAACTATTCATGAACTCTTTTAAACAGAATAATCAAAAAATTGTGATCATTTTCAGGTTATTCTGGCTGTGAGCCGACCTTTGGAAGCGCAAAAACTATGATTTCATTTATATTATGTGAGTTTTCGGACACCAAATACAGGATTTATCCTAGTGGGGTTAAGTGTGAATCGTTAATTTATTAACGGAATAATTAATATTATTTTAATTAAGCGTTGTAAATTTATAATTAAAATAATAATAACACATACCGAATTCTGCGTAAGGATTTTAAGAAGCTTTAAAACGTTACAAGTTGCAACAATTGAAGCCGGCCGATCATTATTCACATCGCCGTAGATTCGCTCAATTCATTTAAGAACAACTCTTTGGTCTTTCTGAAAAATATTTTTTCAGACGAAGCCCATTTTCATTTGTCAGGCTACGTCTACAAGCAAAATTTGGGCTTCTGAAAATCGAAGAGAGATTGTTAAAAAACCTTTACATGCTAAACGTTTCACTGTATGGTTCGCTATGTGGCCTAGAGACATGATTGTGCAATCTTTTTTTTTTTCGAAAATTCTAATGTAAATTATTCATGATATGGATATCACTAACATGTGGTTTAAACAAAACGGTACAACAAGTCACACAGCCATCGAAACAATGAATTTATTGTAAACCAAATTTCCCGATCGCATAATTTCACGAAATTTAGCTGTAAAGTGACCCGCGCAGTCATGTGATTAGATGTAGACGGCTGAATTATTTTTATGAGGCTATGTTAAAAGCAGAGTTTATACAGAGCCAACCAAATCGATTGCAGCCTTAAAACTCAAAATTCGTGAACTGATTAACGAAGTAGACCCACCATTTTGTCAAAAAGAGATTAAAAACTGTGGTCGTGGTAAACATTTGTCAGATATCATTTTTCATTCATAATTGCCAATCCTTAGTTTTATAAAATTTTTAATCATTGTCATCTAAATTTATTATTTTATCTTGATTACAAAACAAAGTTCTTATTGAAAACTCCTTTATATTTTTATACGCAGTACTTTAATGTTCCTCGAAATTTCTCTTTGTTTAAGCATGATTAAGTAAATGCTAATAATAGTCTATTATATTTAATTTTACGACTCAAAATTAGTTTCATTATTTGAGTGTAAATACTATACACCAACAATATAAAGTAATTATTACAAAGAAAGTAATAACAATTCAAATAAAATTTTATACTATCTTACAACTTTTATTTAACTTTGTTATAAAATATTTTTTATCTAATATTTCGTAATTCCTCCCCCCCCCCCCCCCCATTTTTATTGGCGAACTTTACATACGTTTAACTATGAATTAAATCTTTAATTTTTGTTCACTTTTATAAGAAACATTCACAAAACCAACTTAAAAGCTAATTACGTAAAGATTAATTATTGTGGTATAAATCATGTCAGCGTGGCAAAAACAGTGGCAATATTTCCAGTGAAATCGAAATTCCGATTCTCAAAAATTATCTGCCCTTTTGTTGACAGTAGAGGCTGTGTCGTATGTTCAGTTTTTATAGATATTTTAACGCTTCTGCTTTAAGATACAAGTATATCGACTTTGTCATATACCTAATTTAGCTAGTCTATTCTATTGAATTTGATGTTAAATGAGTTAACCATTCGATATAACGGAGAACGCTTACCGGCATTTGTGCGACAGCGGTAAGTAGCAAACAATTGGCAAGGATTGCGACAATGGGTTCTAGTAGGCACTCTATAAAATATTTGATTAACAAGACTAGGAGAATCGTATCAATTGTGGCACAAATTATAAATAAACGTGGCTTCAAGCTACGTCTAGCCTCTAGGGTAATGAGCTTATACTCTTTAAGTAACTGTACGTACGGTAGACGACAAAGACAATACCTGTAGTGCATGCCCTTCAAAAAATTTACTTGAATGTCCTCAAGTACCTTTGCATATTTTTTGTAAAAAGGGTTCCATATAAGCACAGCGTATTCGACCCGAGAACGGACTAGAACCTTATTTATATAAGGTAAGATAGGAGGATGGTCGCTTAAAGTTAACGGACGTTCGCATAACGAATCCGTACATTTTGAGAGCTTTACTCCTGATACTTTCGATATGCAAATCGAGATGTAGCTTACAATCTAATAGAATTCCAAGATCTCTGACGGATTTGACAGACTCAAGTTGTAAATTGCATAGTTTATATTGAAAATGACTAATGTCTTTCTTTTTCGTGAATGTGATGTGCTTACATTTGTTTAAACTAAGCTCTAGTTTGTTGTCCGTGCAGTATATTGAGTATGTATTAAGGTCTGCTTGAAACTTTTGGTGATCATAGAAACTGTCTATAGTATGGTAAATTTTTAGATCGTCTGCGTACAGCAAGATGTTACACAACTTAAAACAGTCCTTTATATCATTTATAAATAACAAGAACAAAAAGGGACCGATTATCGAGCCTTGAGGAACACCAGAAGTTATAGGAACAAATTCTGATTCATAACCATTGAAAGGAACCTTTTGAGTTCGATTGGTTACGTATGACTTAAACCATCGCCACAAGTTACCGCGAATACCATTGAATGCAAGTTTTTCCAGAAGAATTTTGTGATCAACTCTATCAAAAGCTTACCGAAAATCCATATACACAGTCCGTTTGCTTGTTTTCATCCATACTTTTAAATAATGATGTTGTATAAGCTAATAAATTTATGTTAGTTGAACGACGATTAACGAAGCCGTGTTGTTCAGGAATTATAACGTTATGCATCAACGGGTATATGGCGTTATAAACAAGCGTCTCAAAAAGCTTCGACAAAGCAGACAGTATGGAAATTGGTCGGTAGTTTTCGATGTTCGACTTATCTCCACCCGTAAAGACTGGTTTAATCCGTGCAGATTTCCAGATTGTAGGAAAGAGACCTCCCTTAAGGATAAGTTGAGCAAGTGATGCAGAGGTCGACATAAGGCGGTGGCGCAGGACCTAAGAAGAATCGAAGGTAGATTATCCAGAGCTCTTAGAAACATCCAAGGCACGCAAAGCAGTCACGATATCGATTTCAGATATGTATAATTCTTTTAAATTGAGATCTGAATTAAGATTAGACTCGGGAATGTTATTTATATTAAAGTCGCATGGAACAGTGCATGGTCCAAAAACTGATTTAAAATGATGAGAGTATAAATGGGTGATGGCATCAGGATTATTCACAGTAATACCATTATAAAAAAAACTACTGGGGAGATATTATTTTGCTTATTATAGATGTATTTCCAAAAATAGTTGATGTTTTTACTAATGCTCTCCTCCACCACCTTCATATAATGTTTGTAGCTGCTCGTTGATATATATTTGAATCTATCCCTGTACAATATTTTTTTTTTTATAATCAGATTTATTTTTGTAAGTTTTCCACTTTATGCAAGCTTTATTTTTATTCTTATATACATATATGCATTGCATGCATTATTTTCCAGCCAACAAGGAATACACGAAAACGTCTAGTCAAAAGTACTAACTCGATCCTTTTTTTAATTATTTGTCATTGTCATTTTTTTTTTAAAGTGCTGTTGCGTTTTGAAAAAAAAAAGAGGATAAAATGGGAAAAAATTTGTTTATGAGTTCTAACATTTTAGAAAATGAATCTTCTTTTTAATGTCTCATTAGATATGAACAATAATTTGTTTCAGCTTCTATATACCACCATTACACCGTTAAGGAAACCGTTAAAAGAGGAATAAAAAAACCGTTAAAAGAGGAATAAAAAATTGTATAAGAGTTTTTCAATTTTTAGAAATGGAAGTGTGAAATTTTATATACGTAATTTTCTTTAGAAATGACCAAAGAAATATTTCGCCGTTTTTTGTATACTTTTTTTTCTTTAGAAATGACCAAAGAAATATTTCGCCGTTTTTTGTATACTTTATCCTTAAGGGTTAATTTGAAGCATGAAAGTTATGAAAAGAAAAATTATTACATGAAATATAATCTACTTCTGAATGAATAAAGCCACGTACAGAAGCTGAAAATAGGGTAGAAATTTTCAAAGACCCCAGAATGGTGCTGAAATCAATTTTACCGTATAGATAAATACTCCTCAATAGTCTCGATTTTTCGCAAAGAGCGGTCTAGAATTATTTACTCCAATACCCGGCCTTATCAATGTCTTCTTACAAAATAAACATCCGATCAAGGACACTGGTTTGTAACAAGAATATTTCAATAAATATTTACCAATTTAAATTTATTTTATTATATATTGAATATTAGAACAATATGATTATTGGGGTGGAAGTTCTTATGTATATTTTAATAAATGAAACGACCGTTCTGGTGTACCTAGTGGTGCGAGTAGTCGCCTCAGACCGCGCACTGTCAGTCATGGGTTCGATTCCCGATCGGGACAGATATTTGTATTTGTACAAATATTTGTTTTCGGTCTGGGTGTATGTCCTTGTGGATCTCGCCACCGTGCCTCGAAGAGCACGTAACGCCGTCGGTCCTGGTTATTATTATAGACACCTGATAACGATCGTTATTCATGGTAGGGAAATTATCCGCCAAACCGCAGTGGAGCACCGTGGTGGATTAAGCTCCATCCCTTCTTCTATATGGAGAAGAAGCCTTTGCTCACCAGTGGGTGCTTTACAGGCTGATACAGTACAGTACAAATGAAATTGATAATTTTAAATCCTTGATATTAAAACGCTTTGGAGCTATTTATGATGATATCTTACAATTTGTACCCATTGTTTTTTTTTTCATTCTAATAATAAACATTTTATCATTATTGATTTGGATAGCCGATTTTACTTTGTGTTTATGATTTATTCATTTTAATTTAAAAAAATATATTTTATTTTGTTCCTGTATTTGGGTTCGTGGGTCTTGTTCTACTTTGTAAAGGTAATTTTTGTTTTTATTATCAGTAAGATATATAAAAAAAATCAATAAAAACAAACAACAACAAAAAATTAATAAAAAGAATTATTAATATAATGAATAAAACACGTAGGTAGATAAAAAAAATGCAGAATCAAATAATAGTAAACAAAGACTAAAATAATAGGAAAAATAAAATTATATCTATATTAAAATACCATATTTAAATTATACACACCTACATATATACAAATAAAATATACTTATCTAAAATAATCATAATGGATATTATTTTACTAAAACAAACATTTTCTATGCAGGCCATTTAAAGTAAATAAAAACGAAGCTTACAACAATAAAAACAAGTAGAGAGAATATAATAATTATAGTATTAGACGGGATCGCTTGCTACAAGTTGATTTGGATAGCCATTATTTTTAAAATATTTTAATTGTTTTTAATAATTTTTATTTTAACTAATGCAGAAGTTACATAGGCTATAAAAGATCACGTTACGACTCGTTGTACAGTGTACGGAACAGTAGCTGCTATATACATATGTATACCATCTGGAATCGGTAAAAAGTAAAAAACAATTTAAGAGTAAATCCCACATCTTTTAAACAAATTTTTTGCCGATTCGGGTGATTCGGTATACGAAAAAACAAATTTAGTTATATAGACCCAACAAAAAAGTTCTGCGAAATATACACTTAGATATTACATCAAAAATGTCACAAGATTTAGCCTTTTTTTATGTGATAAATGTTTTTTTTTATGTGATCAATGTGATAATGTTTCAAAATAATAGAATATTTACTACATAACAGTTAAATTTATAATTTTTTTTTTTTACAATTCAACTCTGATTGATTCTACAATAAATCTGTATTAGATAAGAAAAAAAATTTCATTCATTCAGTGTTGGGCAAAAATTAAATAGTTAACAATTAACAATTAATTAATTGTTAATCACAACTGTTGCAATTAACAATTATTTAATTGTATTTGTTAAAACTCGCAATTAACAATTCATTAGTTATATTTATGAAAACTCGCAATTAACAATTAACTGGTAATCGTGGTCGAGTTTTACAATTAATGATTAGTTTTTTACTAATCATTCTGACATGTTTAATTAAAAACTAACCATTAAAACTTATTATTATATGAAAAGCGTAGTTGCGTCAAAATTAGTGTAATATTAGTTATGAATAAAATAAGTAGGTAAGTAACAAATAAAAGTTAATTTTTTTTTCATTTAATTAAATTTATTGGCAGATTATCAGATTATGATAAGTCTAACTATGTCAATAATATCTTAATTTAATTTTAGTTTTTTATTTTGTTTTATTTAATAATTTGTTAATTTATTTTTATCAATCAGATATTAAATTAAATTGAATATTGACAGTCACATTTTAGTAATCATTTCGTATTATAGTTTAGATTGAATTTTAACACCATCCTCTACTGAAAAATAAACTACTAATAAGCTTTTTTTTACTAATAAACTCTTAAAATAAAATAACGTGTTTATCGAAGGACTTTCCGTAAAACATAAACGAAAAGGTACATCAACGTAGTGTGGGGCCCTCACTCACTAAAATAACTCGTCGTGCGCCCTCACCCGCCCTTACAAAGCGGGCCACGGGTACCGCGTACGTTGCTCCGTGGCCCGCAAGCCCCATCGAGCACTCTCTCCTGTGCGACGCCCCGCGCACTTAGGCATCGCACCTTCGAGGTAGGAAGAGAGGAAACCAGAAGTAAGAGGCGCCCGAAAACAAGATGGAGAGACGATATCCGCCTTACTGGACCAGAGTTGCAGAAGACAGAGCTCAGTGGAGAGAGCTGGGGAGGCCTTTGCCAGGAGGCACGCCGAATTACGAGACATACTATATTAAATATATTTATAAAGAACACGTTGAGAGAATAAAAAGAATTCAAAGAATATTTATGAAAATTTTGTCCCATAGGCTCAAACTAAATAGAAAACTCTCATCTTATTCTTAAAGGTTACGAAAATTTAATGTGATGTCTCTAGAGTCGCGGCGTAAATACCACGAACTAATTTACTTGTTCAAGATTCTACATGGCTTAATAAATTCACCAACTCTCCTGTCATTGATCAATTTTAACATTAGACCAAGATCCAGGAACCCATTCTATAAGCCATTTATTTTAAATGTCTCCATTAATAACACATTATTTTACAACCCTATTGTTAGAATGTGTCGCTTTTATAATGATATTGTCACCGAAAATAATGTAAATATTGATATTTTTAATAAAAGTAAGTTTATTTGTATGTATATTTATAAAAAAATGTATATCAGTCAGGTGTTACCTAAAATACAGGCATTAACTTGCCTACCTTAGGAACAGACGATCGTGTGTGTATGTCAAACATATATTTATATTACAGACAGCTCTTATCTCCTCCTTCTTAGTTTTAGTGTAAGATAAAGTTAGGTATATGATTTATAATTTTTTCTGATCTTGTTCCAACATTAGTCCGTGGTGCCAATCTGTACTAATTGGGATGTTAATGCCGTATAATTCAAAAATGTTTCCAAGTTCACATTGGCGTCTTCTATATCTGTATCATTGTGAACTACAGATGCCTTGCTGATGAGTTATTCAGTTTAAAACCCTTGACTTAAAACAACATCAACATTGAAGTAAAAAATATTATATAAAACACTATTTTACAATAAAGTGATCACACGATATATTTACAACTCAATTTTGTTACATTTAATATAAAGTCTTGCCTGTTCCACCAGGAGCACCCAAAAAAACATATCACCTACGCCTACGTCAATACTAATATATAAATATTATATAAAAGACGGATTGTCAAACATGTGTCAAAATAAAATGTAATTTAAAAAAATTTCCTAAGGAGTATTTATATCAAAATAACTTTCTACCCCCTTTTAACTCCGTTAGGGGATGAATTTCGATAAAATACGAAACATGCCTTCAATAAATTCTGTTAAAGAATATTTATGCAAAATTTGAAGTAGATTGGACCAAGGAATCACGTTGTCCCATACAAACTTTGCCTCGCTTTTTCATCCCCTTAGAGGTAGAATTTCGTGAAATCCGTTCTTAGCTGACCTCTACTCGGCAAAAGAAATATTCCTACCAAATTTCAAGTTTTTAGGTCTCATAGTTCCAGAGATATCGTGATGAGTGACTATATCTATAGAAAGTCTCCTATATATATATAGATTATAATGTGTCAAATTTGTGGCGAATTCGGAATAAAAGTGCTATAATATAATAAAAAAATAATGAATAAATAAAATATACAATATACACATGTATTGCGAGCTAGAAATCTCTTGTTTTTATTAAAACAATAACAAAGGTATTTCGGCGACTTTCCGGTAGTTTGCGGTTTTTAGGTAAAAATGGTAACTTGGGTGTTACGTAACATTTTTGTCACATGAAATTAAAGTGTTACCTGTATCAAAGTGAGATAATTGTTAATTTTAATAGTTTCTTAAAACAATTTAAAAAGTTAATTGCAAGATACAATTAATATAGATTAATCCAATTAAATTGATTGCAAAGTAAGAATAAAAATGAAATGCAATTAATTTTAACTGCAATTAAGTTAATGACAATTATTTTTTTAATTAATTAATTAATCGATTAAAATTTTAATTGATTGATGTCCAACACTGTATTCATTAGTTTCACGTTGTTAATAATAAGTAACTTTGAAATTTACAACAATAGAAATACTTCTTTCAATTTGAAGACTAAAGTTTTAACTCTTTTATGATGTAATGAGTTAATTGAATTCGCGAATTAACGTTACGTGACAATAAATTGCATAGTTCTGTAATGTAACATCGCATGAAAGAATTGGGACACTTGTCAGTTGGTGTTAACTGACCCCTTTTTACGTATGCCCTGTGATTTCAGACGATTTTCTACTGTCATGATTTATTTCTTTAAGGCGATGGCAACCTTTCTTGTTTCTTTTCATGGTTATATATATTTATATATGTCAATTATAATTATATTTTTTTATGTTTTTTATAGTTACATTTGATATGTTTAATTTATGAAAATTGAATTTTATTTATCTATTGACTACATTTTGATTAATTTAATGTTTTAATTCATGACAACTTGACTCGGTCTTAATTCAATTTCACTTAAATAAGTTAATATTATATGAGGTTGATGGGGGAGGCCTACGTTCAACAGTGGACATCCAACAGCTGATATGATGATGATGAAGTTAATATTGTTTGATTTGATTAATAATTTTCAATTTCACTGATTAATTCAAATCTATGTATCTTGTCTGAGCTTAGAGTAATTTGAGTTCATTTTATGAATTGTAATTGAATCCACTGATGAATGTTCTTGTAGGTTTTACGATTTGGGCTTGGTCTAATATTAGCTTAATCAAATTTTTGAGCACTAATCTTGATGTAATTTCTCTTACAATATAATATGTTACTGTTTGGCACTAAAAATCATATCATCAAATCATTATTATCATCTTTAAATTTTATGATTTATTTTCTTCTGAGTTTTCGCTACTGTTTGATTAAGTTTTCTTCTATTGTTACATTAACAAGATAACTTTGCATGTCGTGTTTGGTTTAATATGGTTGTACATTTAGAAATGTAGTCTATAATGAAATTAATATTGTAATGTATCATAAAAAGAACAATTGCTAGCAAACCTTAATAACAAATAAACAAATCATCTCAATGTTGAACTGAAAAAAAATGAACTGTATTAAATATTAATTTTTTTTTCTTTCTAAAAATTTACTTTTGAAAGAATATATTCTTATCTTCTGCGTTTCCCAAGTTCTTTTTATAAGCCCACTGAAACATATGCACTTTATTTACAAATTGTATGACATGGACATTTTATTAAATTTAAACAATTTCCATTGTCCCCACATTATTGATTATTTCTGATCCCTATGCGAAAATGAATCGATTTGCGTAAAAAAAAATTATTTTTTTATTTTTTTTTACCTTTTCAATTCAAACAACTGTAACTTGAACATGAAACTAATTACAAAAACCTTTTTTTCACCGTTATAGAGTTAATGTTTCTTACCATAATTTAGCTTTATCTTCTATTTTGGGTTTTGTTATTACTCAGTAAAAAAATATTGCATTAAACTATACCACTAACAAAAGAAAAACACAAAAACAGATTTGTGTATAAAAGCAGATAACGAGTGCACTAAAAACAAGTATTGAAGACTTATCTCCCTTAGAGAAATGGGCAGAAATTCAAATAATTTTTTCCATATATATGATAACAAAATAAAGATGCCATTAAAAACATAACTTCTAAAAATATACCAAGTCTCGCAACTCAGTTCTTCTACCGTAAAAAGTTGTGAGATCTATGTAATACCAAGTTGGTAAATTTATTCAGTCCCTACTTAAGGATTCTTCTGTCTTAAGTTATTACGTAGTTAGCTAACCTAACAATGTCTTATAGTGACCATATCAATATTAAAAATATTTTATGTTTTAAATAAATAGATTGACTCGGCAATCACACTAAACAATCTAATTTAATACGATACCCGTATGTATTACTTGTGAGGTACATTGTGTTTTCATGCCATTGCCAAGTTAATCTATTATTTTGTAATAATGACAATTATATTAACTTGAAAATGATGACCACCCTGGCGAAGTGGTGAGCGTTGTTGTATATTAAGCGGGAGGTACCGGGTTCAATCCCCGGCAGAGTCAATTTTCTTTCTCTGGTCTGCTTTGGTCTTCGCTAGTCTTCGGTAGTAGCTAGTTACCACCCTATCGGCAAAGACGTGCCGCCAAGCGATTGAGCAATTGGCTAAAATGCAGTGTAGAAACGGGAAGAGGGATGGGTTTAATATAACTGCCAACTGACTAAAATGAAACAATTAACGCGCGGGAAGCGTAGAAGCCGTGGGGCATGCAAACAAACTCCGCCAGACGCAGTTATGATTATTAGTGTTCTTTCTTTCACGGCGGATTCGGGCAATTTAGTCTACTTTAATACTTTGCGGGATTTTGGTACAACTTCATAAGACATATCCCATTCTTGCTTTTTCATTCCGTTGATCATTTTACAAGTTATTTACTTTTATTTGCACTGATTAATTAACTCCATATGTAACTTTGTATTCCTATATATTTATAATATATGAGATTATAAAGTTATTTATGCAGTTGGTGTATCTAGAAAACTGGTCCGAAATTTCAAAATATTTTAGTTTTCCTTGGTTTATATACTAAATTCTAATGGTATTCTAAATCTGAAGCTTCTATGTCCGCTTGAAGTACCTTAGAGTTTTGATGATCGGTCAGTCAGTGAGTGACAAAATTAAGAAACTTTGACTAATTATAATTCTTAAACTACTGGTTCAAATTGAATGGAATTTGGAATATACTCTGTTTATACAATACTTGCTTGGTTAGTGAAAATTCAAGCTTCTAGTTTTATCTATAACGAATTTATAGGGGGTCAAAAATGGCCTGAGTTGCTTCGAGAAAAGGATAGTACGACCGTGCCACTTTTTTTTGCTCGACTTGGCGGAGGCACTGCCGTGCCCCCAGATTTCCTTAGAAATTTAATTTTGATCTGATTCTCATTTTAATATTTTAGATTTTGTGATTTAATTAATGAAAACGAAATAATAAATAAACACTAGGACCTTCTTAGAAAAGTAAAACTTTCAAGAAATTTAATATTTTTATAAATATATCTTCTTAAAAAAATGGTTTCTTTTGACATTTATTCGGTTTTTTATTAAATTATTTTACTTTTAAATACACTCATTTGCAAAAAAAACGGGCGGTTTCGATTTTCTTCCTGGCTGAAAAAAATAAAATACCAAAAAGGTTTTAATCATTTGAACATGTTACTGGCCAGTTATAAAAGTGCCATAATGTTTATAAGAGTACATTCCAAATTCAAATTTTTGACTGAGCCGGGTTTTCAAAGAAAATAACTTTTAACTACATTTTGTGGCGCGATTTCCCTATAGTTAATATCGACTCTAATTAACTTTTTGTCAATTTTTATTAAATTATCTGGTGTCCTTGACATTTAAAAGTATTGTTATTGCTGTTTAGCAATCTCGAAAATGGTAGATAAAGTGATAAAAGCGAGCAAAATTATTGCGCTGCTTGAAGAAGGTTGCAGTCAATGCTTCGTGGCTCAGAGGCTAAATGTGTCGGTCGACAGTTCAAAGGACCTGGCAGCGCTATCAAGAGACCGGTTCCGTCAAGAGAAGGCCTGGTTCTGGCAGAAAGACATGTACCGAACCACGGGATGATCTTTTTCTAGTTAGTCAAGCGTTGAGAAATCGCAAATCTTCTTATGTGGACCTCAAGAACACCCTCGAAGAAGTAAGAAATGTGCAAATTAGTCTATGGACGGTCAGGAGGAGGCTTCTCGCTGCTAATATACACAGTCATCGCCCGGCACGCGGCCCTAAATTACTCCGTGGACATCGAGTTGCCAGGCTTAGCTTCGCTCGAAATTGTGTGTCATGGACTCATGAAGACTGGGATAGGGTATTGTTCTCCGATGAAGCCAGGATATCTCTGTATGGTGAAGACCGACGTCGGCGAGTGCTACGTAGACGAGGAGAACGCTTTGCAGAGGCATGTTTTGAAGAAATCACACCTTATGGAGGGGGCTCTGTTATGTTTTGGGCAGGAATAAATTCTATGGATCGTACGGAGTTAGTCTTCATCGAAAACGGTACACTGACTGCACACCGATACATAACGGAAGTTCTAATTCCTTATGCACAACCCGCTTTAACCGCTCTTGGCGAAAACTCAATTTTTATGGACGACAACGCTCGCGCCCACCGGTCTGGCGGTGTGGATGCGTATATGCTAGAAGTCGGAATTCGTCGTTTGGACTGGCCAGCTAGAAGTCCGGACCTCAATCCCATAGAGCATGTCTGGGACGTTCTGAAGCGACGAGTGAGATTAGTGCAGCCGGTTCCGCAGACCATCAGAGAGCTAAAGAATGTGATTACCGCGGAGTGGGAACGTATTCCCCAAGAAACCATAAAAGATATACTCACTAGCATGCCCAGACGAATGCAAGCTGTGATTTCAGCAAGAGGGGGTCACACTCAATACTAAACTTTTATCTGCTTTTAATGTATTCAAGAAAAACAAAGAAATTAACGCGTTTCATTTTTATTTAGCAAGCAGGTACAATCATAGTGTTTTGAGCTTTAACATTATTTCTTAATAATTTAATTAAAATGTTATGATAAAACTGATGAAAACTATTCCTTCCTAATTAATTTATAAAATTCTGAGGATAACAATACCTAAAATTGTCAAACAAACTAATAGTAACTATAAAATAGTTCTTTGCTTAAGTGCCCGTTTTTTTTGCAAAAGAGTTTATTTTGAATGTAGGTATATAGTAAGTATACTAATTAATAATTTAATTAAATTATCAATTACCAAAAATAGTTTTAACTAGCTTTTAACCGCGACTTTGTACGCCTATATTCATAGTGAAGACAACAGTAGCCGATATTAAAAAAACTTAGACCGTTACGATTTCAATACTATAGTTTATATAGTAATAACTACACTATTAGACGATGTATAAAGATAAAACCTGCACGAGATTATAACTCAGACCTTCAAGATCACAACTCTGAAAACTAGCACTTGCGTAATGCTGGAACAAATAAACAGACAGACAGGTAAGACAAAAATTCTAACAAAATAATTGTTTAATTATAATTTCTATCGCTATCATAAGAATCTCTACAATTATTTTTTCCTACATATCATGTACATACACCGTCTGGTTACGATTTTATTATATGTATAGACTAGACATGAGCGTTTTCGGTTTTTAGATCAAACGGCTACGTAGCCGATATTAAGTTTCCATATCGATATTGAAAACCGTTTTCATATATCGATATCAGTAGTAATGTTTTGCTATCAATTGCGTAACGTAAACACAAAACGAAACAAACGCAAACTGTTGAACATAAAGGTTAAAACAGTTTAAATATAAACTATAACAAGTTTATATCAATTGTTTTGAAAAACTACGTCTTACAGTTATAAAATATTAAATATTATAGTATTATTATAATTTTAATATTTTAATATAATAATTATTATAAGGCATACTTCAATAAAACTAAAAATGATTCGTTTCACAAACTTTTTCTTAAATACACACACTATTTTATTACGGAAACTAAATAATCATAACCATAAAAGAGTAAAGACTTGACTTTATTGCTAAAACTTGTAGTTATATTTTGCGATGTACACAGTTGCATTAAAACCGCTAAATCGAATCGAAAACCATATTCGCCTCATCTCTTTTATTCAGTAAGAAGTTACCGTTATAAGAAAGAGATGCAGATAATATGGAAAACCATATTCGCATCATCTCTTTTATTCAGTAAGAAGTTACCGTTATAAGAAAGAGATGCAGATAATATGGTTTTAGCTGTCGCGCCGCTCTCAACATTTTACCAGTTTCGGTTTCGTGTTCGCGCTCAAGTTTTCGTTGTTTATGTGAAAACGGCTATGTGTTTTGGTATATCAATATGATATGATATGGGGACGCGTCACCGATATTAGTTACGTTTTGATATATCGGTCTCATGCGTAGTATAGACTAATCAATTACATGTTACGCACGTGACGGATAAACCAGTATTATAGTATAATAATAAATTGTTCGCTCAAGTGTATGCAGTTTGCGCCATGATTGAATTGAAAATACACTTGGCCGAATTGTGTTTCTTATTGGCGCAACAAAAAAAAGTATATGTTAATACAGTATAATTTATGTGTAAAATATGTAAGCTTAATTTTTTCTAGTACTTCGATGATTTAAATGTTATTATTTAAGAGTATCTGTGTTGAGTATCGTTGCTTAAAAAAATGTAACAATGGTTTAAAATTTAAATTTATTAAAAAAATAATATTGTTGTTGTTAATTGTTTAAAAGAGTTTCTTTTTAACCTTCCGTGCACTAGGTGGGGTGTGACACACCCCAGTCCTAGACAATTCAAAATTATTTGAAAACTATAAAAGCGCGGGAGTACATGTTCTGAGTAGCTGGAGATGCGATGTTGCCGCTTCGATTGGCGCCATTACGTTAGTCCGGTGACTGCCGCCAAGCTAGTTACATGCGTTTTAAGTGCACGTGGGCATCACACACCCCACCTCGTTCAGCGCGTCGTTATAAAGGTATGTTGCATAATTGAAGTTTTTTTTGTTTTTATTATTTGTTTAAGTGTCCTTCATTAGAATTAATTGTTACAGATTTTAATTTATAGAAGAATATGTCTAAATTGACAGACTCAGATATATTAAGAGCACTTTTGGATGAAACAAATGAGTTTGAGTCACAAAATGAGAATTTTGAGGAAGAATCTGAAAATGATTCCGATCATTTGAGCATCCAAAGTGATATAAATAGCGAATTTGAAGCTGAGTTGCCTTGTTTGGAGTCGGACAGTGATGACGATATACCACTTTCGGAACTACGCCAAAATAGAGCTTCATATTATACAGGTAAAGATGGAGTTACAAAATGGCAAAAAGAGCAATACAGAAGTAATGTTCGGAGTAGAGCTGAAAATATTATAACTAATTTACCCGGTCCGAAATCGGTTGCTAGAAACAAAATGTCACCTCTTCAGTGTTTTGAGTTGTTTATTACTGATGAAATGATTGACGAGATTGTGAATTCAACGAACGAAAAAATAAGCATGCAAACTATTAGTGATCATAAGAAACTTGAAACCACAAAAGAGGAGATGAAAGCTCTTTTCGGGTTACTGTTTATATCAGGTTTAGTACGTTCTGGTCGTCAAAGTACAATAGATTTATGGTCCACTGATGGCACTGGGATGGACATTTTTCGCGATACCATGAGTCGAAATAGATTTGGTTTTTTATTGAACAATCTAAGAGTTGATAGTACAGCCACAAGAAGCGAAAGAATTCAGACAGATCGACTAGCGCCAATAAGAAATATTTTTGTACTTTTTATAAAAAAATGTCAAGATGCTTATATACCGCATGAAAATCTAACAATAGATGAAGAACTAGTTGCTTTTAGGGGAAGATGTTCTTTCCGTCAATATATACCTTCAAAACCAGCTAAATATGGTATAAAAATTTATTCTTTGGTGGACAGCAAGACATTTTATACTTTAAACATGGAAATATATTGCGGAAAACAGCCTGAAAATAGTCCTTTTGCTGTAAGTAACAAGCCCTATGATCTGGTGGATCGATTGGTACAATGCGTATCACAATCATCCCGGAATGTTACCATGGATAACTTTTTTACCAGTTATGAAACTACAGAAAATTTACTAAAAAATCATAAGCTTACAGTGGTTGGAACTTTACGCGCTAATAAAACTTGTATTCCGCCAGTTTTCAAGAAAAATCGTGAAGTAAATTCATCAATGTTCGGATTTCAAAAAGATATTACCATAGTATCTTACGTTCCAAGGCCACGTAAAATGGTATATCTGATGTCTTCATTACATCATGATAAAGAAATTGATTCTGCAACCGGAAGTAAACAAAAACCCGCTGTGATAACGTTTTATAATCACACCAAAAGCGGTGTTGATATGCTTGACAAGTTAAGCAGAACTTATGATGTATCACGGAATTCTAAACGTTGGCTATTGACGATATTTTTTGCTTTACTCAATCATGCCGGAATAAATGGTATGATTATACATATGTTCAACAACGGAATAGAGAAAAATAAAACGAATTTGAGAGGAAAGTTCATTCGTGAATTAGGCATTTCTTTAGTAAAAGAGCACTTGAATACAAGAAGACAAAATCAAAAACTTCCAAAAGACTTGCGTACCAGAATATCTAAATATATTGGGAATATATCTGAAAATTTATCAGAGCCTCCTGCAAAAAAGCCAAATACCATGCAAAGATGTTCAAAATGTCCTAGAAAAAAGGATAGAAAAACCAAATACTCGTGTAAAAAATGTTATACACCAATATGTATGGAGCATGCTGATTTTTTTTGTCAATAATGTACAAATATTATTCCATAAATAACACAGTCAAATAATTGAAACATACTAGTTTTATGATGACTTACATTTTTGGGTATGTCACACCCCACCTAGTACTGGGCAGGCTTTTTAGTCACCTGGTGCACGGAAGGTTAAATAGTTTAGTTTTTGTTGATTAGTACGTTTTGATATCGTTAAAGATGTTTTTAAATATTGTAACTAATTAGTCGATCAACAGACTTATTGTATAAAAGGGACGGTATTGTGATGTTTCGCTTCAAACACAACGACCATAATGTCGGCACGGAGCACCGGCAAATATAAGTAGATTATTTTCATTCTTGTATTTTGTTATAATGATTAAATATTGTATTGATGGTTTTTTTTGTTTTGTTTAAGAAATAGTTAGAGAGCTGGCTTAAATCTGACAACACATATTTTACGGTACCTGAAATTTCGTCTAGTGATACTGCTATACCCAGTAAACAAGCAATGGGTACTAGCTAAGCCCGGCCGCGGTAGGTTTGGGGTCCCTCGGGCTAGCCATACTACATACTGCTAGTATTTTACGGCAGATGCCGTAAAATACTTTAAAAATTGCTTAATTTTCATACCTGGCTAGCCCGAGGGACCCCAAACCTACCGCGGCCTTGCTTAGCTAGTACCCATTGCTTGTTTATTGGGTATAACAGTATCACTAGACGAAATTTCAGGTACCGTAAAATATGTGTTGTCAGATTTAAACCAGCTCTCCAACCAAAAGTAACTGTTGAGTTTCTTTCCGATTATTCTCAGCGGAATCTAGAATCCGAATCGGTGGTTGTTTCACATTAACTATAATTAATAAATAAGTAAAAAACATAATTTATAAAATGACGACACAAAAGTGGTTTTGAAGCCTACTTGAATAAATGAAGTATTTATTAATATATTATGATAGAGATGTTCTCCGGTGTTGAGACGACTACTGGCACCAGAAAGGTCGTCTTACTTATGTATTTTTATAATTTTACTATTATTTACCCTTTTTATTGACTTTGTATGTTTATTTACTTACTCTCATTTATTCTCTCTTTGATTATTTCTAGTGCATTTGTTCTTACTTTAAAATATTTTTTTATTTATATATTTTTATCTAAATAACAGCGAAAGGTCACTTACTCACTCATCACGATATCTTCGGAACTATAAGACCTAGAGACTTGAATTTGGTAAGAATATTTCTTTCGCCGAGTAGAGATCAGTTAAGAACGGATTTTACGAAATTCTACCCTAAGGGGGTGAAAAAGGGGAGCAAAGTTTGTATGGGACAACGTGATTCCTTGGTCCAATCTACTTCAAATTTTGCATAAATATTCTTTAACAGAATTGATTGAAGACGTGTTTCGTATTTTATCAAAATTCATCCCCTAACGGGGTTAAAAGGGGGTTGAAAGTTATTTGTTTCGAAGTTGATATCAATACTCCTTAGTGCTTTTAATTTAAATTACATTTTATTTTGACACATGTCTGACAAGTCAATCCGTCTATTAAAAATATTTTCCAGTATCGACGCAGGTGTAGGTGATAAAAATATAAATTTATAATTTTTGAAATTTTAGTTAAATACCCGTGCGAAGCCGGGGCGGGCCGCTAGTAGTTTATAAAACTTAATAACGTACTATCTTATTAAATTAAAATAATACGTTATTCAATAGTGAATCAAAAAAATCTTTCGTGGACGGCCGTCTGACGCTGCGCTTGCCAGTACGTGGTCTCCACTCGAGAACGTTTCTGCTCCATTGGCCGTCAGTTCTACAAGCTATGTGCCCTGCCCACTGTCACTTCAGCTTGCATATCCGTTGGGCTATGTTGGCAACCTTCGTTCATCTGCGGACCTCATCATTTCTGATTCGATTTTGCAGATAAATACCAGGCATAGCCCTCTCCATTGAACGCTGTGCGACTTTGAGCTTCTTTAAAAGGCCCATAGAGACCACGTCTCAGATCCGTATGTCATCACTGGTAACACACATTGGTCAAAGGTTGGCCGAGGTATGACGGATGATAATATGTTTTTTAACTTCCCGAATGCTGCCCATCCTAGCTAGATTCGATCATTGACCTCTCTCTTGAAGTTGCATCTACCAAGTTGGACCTTTTGTCCTAGGTAGATGTACTCGTCTATAATTTTGAGAGTAGAATTCCCATCTGATATCAGGGTGGCCACGACATGGATCTTCAACATTATTTTCGTCTTGTCCGTGTTTATTTTAAGGCAAATCTGTCGGGAAACTCAATCGAGGTCACGAAACATAATGCTGAGGTATTTCAGGGATTCCGCCATGAGCACAATATCATCGTCAAATCGAAGGTGAATGATGTACTCGCTGTTTATATTAATGCCAAATCCTTTCCATTCCAGAAACTTGAAAGCGTCTTTCAATGCTGCGGTAAACAGTTTCGTAGAGATGATATATCTCTGTCTTACACCTCGCTACATTGAATTCACTCTTGTGTTATGCTTCTGTACTCAAATCGATATACTAGCGTTATTGTACAAACACACTTAGATATACCGGTAGTCAATGTTGCACCGCTGGACAGACTGCGCTACCGCCCAATTTTCGATCGAATCGAAAACTCCCAAGCACAATGACCGATTATTATACTCCTCGGTCTCTCTCGGTCTATGGTGCTATATTATTTTCGGAAACTGGCTTATTCGGGAGGCTGAAAGTCATCAAACTTGCTCGTCAGACGATTCATAATAACCCTAGACAACAGCTTATAAAGATAGCTCAGAAGTAAAATGGGCCTGTAATTCTTCAATGTTCAGGACGTCTTCAGAATAATGTCGGGTAAGCTTAGCGCTCGAACTTCAGCCAAGCTACACACAGGTTGGTTAACCGAGGTATACAACTGTTCATAAAACTTTTTGAGCTCTCTTAATATCTCGACTCTGGACGACGTTGTACCTCCATCCTCTGCTTTTAGCTTCGACAAAGGGCTTTGACTAACAGACCAATCCCTTGAGAACACTTTAGATCCCTTATTCCGCTCTATCGTATCTTTATTACGTTTTTTTATTAAAGACGCGTATATCAAATCTCAAAGATCCATATCCGTCTGTTGACTTATAATACTTCAGTCTCACCAGATGACTGGAGCTTTAATGAGCGTCTTTCTTCCAAGATATTATAAAGATAAAAGTTTTTGGGGGCCACATTTACGGGTCTGTAAAATTAGCCCCCGACTGCATGGACAGCATTTACTAACCTGTTGTTTATATATTCCACAGAAACCCAATCATCAAAGCAATTGAAACTATTAAACAATTCGAACTAAAGCTCTCAAAGTTTTAGATGATCGGAGTGCAGACTTCATCAGGTAAGACCGTTCCAGTCTAACATTGATATTCAATGTGCCTGTGCAATGTCAGGTTTTCTAGGTTAGGTTTTTAGGTTTTTTTTTTATACATTGAGGTAATTTTATCCAATGTACAGTTTATATTATTTATCTCATTTTCATTACAATAACATCTTGTCTGTGTTTATTTACGATTTTTTTTTTTGTTTTTTTTTTTAGTAGTAGGCGTTAGAACTGGAATATACAATCGTTCATTTATTTCCTTAAGAATTCATTTTTAATATTTTAATTGTCATCGGTTTCTTTGCACTTATTTCGTAAAATAATGTGAGAACTGATAAAGTATACTGTTTGCGAAAATTGGAATAAAAAATTTTGGACCAAAACTAAAAAAAAATCTCGATTATCGAAAAATTTATTTATCTTTGAAACAAAAGAAATATATGTATAGATAAAAATTGGATCTTTCTTACGAAAGTTATAGCGCCAAGACCGGCTAACAACATTACGACACCTATAACTTCCATTTTCATTTCAGGGATAGAAAATAAACATGCCACAGAAATTTTATTCTAGTTGTAATAATAATGGTTGATGGTAACGATTTATCGTAATAGAGTCTTAAAACTGTTTTTACTTTGAATATTTCATACTACTTAAAAAACAATTTGCTTTCAATAAGTGTTATTCTTTTAAATTTTAGGCAAAACAAAAACACACTTATTATATTATATATAATTATATATAGCTACTAAAATAAGAGCAGGGGTGTAACTACTAAATTCAAGTCACTCCAAAAATTATCGAAAGCAAGCAAACTTAAGCTTAGAGCTTACAATGGCGCTGTGACTTCAGTCTATTTTTAGCATATTTTCCATAATCGTTAAATCAATGAAAGATCTATAAAAACATGATTTTTACACCATGTTATGCATGATTAAGCTGAACCGAACAGAATGTCACGCGTAGCTAATTAATCGAATTTACTCCCTGTGTTGAAGTATACGTAGTAATGATCGTGTGGTATTTTACGCGTAACTATAAACATTCCTTACATAAATCTAGACCTAAAACCTAAATATATTAGAGTGCTATATCAGGGTGCTTCATTTTAAAGCAACATTGTTTTTCTCAGAGTCCTATCTGA
This sequence comes from Euphydryas editha, assembly GCA_036937285.1. Classification (NCBI taxonomy): domain Eukaryota; kingdom Metazoa; phylum Arthropoda; class Insecta; order Lepidoptera; family Nymphalidae; genus Euphydryas; species Euphydryas editha. The sequence goes on along the minus strand of JAUPFZ010000008.1, from coordinate 18,763,731 downwards.
AGATCTTGTAGTCGATAAAAAATCCAAAATTTTGAGCTATAACAATAGCCTTTAATTTTAATTTTAAGCCGTTGCTCATCAAATAGTAAATTTGCCATACAGAAACCCTTGAAAAACGATTATTTGCTGCTCAAATAATCAAAAAAGGACAGTGAGACAAATCTGTAAGTTGGATATTTTTTCACAAAAAATCTTACTCTACGAGCGGAAAAAGAAATGAATAAAAAATGGTCTTTCAATACTTTTTATAGGGAAATACTTACTACTTACTTACTTTTCGTCACCCTAATACTATATATATATATAAAGTTACATATAGTTATATGAGTATCTTTTTAATTTTGTATTAAAATATTAACTAGCCTTGAAAAGCATAATATATTTAATAGTTGATGTATTCAAAAGCTTAACTAACGTAGCTAATGTTATAAATTTAGATTTGAAAGCTTTTTTTTTTACAAGAAAAAAATAATATTTTTATTGTATTTATTCCTATTATATATTATTATCTTTTTTAGTTTATTTAATTAAAAGTCTAAAAACGGATTTTATCGCGTTTATTTAAAATTACTGTTTAACAATTAAATTTAAATTATTTCCCGACGTTTCGGACCCTTTACAGCGTCCATGATCTCGGGGGACTGAGGTGGTGGGTGTCCGAATATTGAATCATTATTTCTATTCTTTTTAAATTAAATTGTTAAACAGTAATTTTAAATAAACGCGATAAAATCCGTTTTTAGACTTTTAATTAAATGAATAAAATTCGCGTAAATATAAGAGAACAGTATCTTTTTTAGTGTTATATTATTATCAAATATATGTTTCTATATTTTTAATTATTTTTTTTTTTTGATAGATAAATTCATAGTTTTGATGTTATTAAACAATTTACAATACTTTTTTATAAGTAATTAAAAAAAATTAATAATCCTTACATAAATTAACTTTTAAACATTAAATATCCCAAAAACTTACCATAAAATAAAATTAATAAACGCACAAATTGAAAACAACACTTTTCATAACAAATCGTGTTGCCAAAGTTCTCGAACAAAATCAAACTCTGCTCTGTGAACGTACATCCACTTTGGTAGAGAGTTCGCGACGCACTGTAACTGAAAACAACCCTCACAGCCTCCTTGCCTCTATATCAAGCCGCGTTGATTCAACACGTGGAAATAATTTATTTATTACTGTCTAGTTATAGTTATGGAAAGGGTATTTTTTTTTTGTAGACTATTATTATTAATTTCATAATGTACCTATTTGATTAAAAGTCTACGCCGGACTTTATCGCGTTTATTTAAAAAAAAAAACTTTACATTTTAACGATTTTTAAAATTATTTCCCGATGTTTCGGACCTTTTACAGCGTCCATGGTCTCGGGGGACTGAGGTGATGAGTGTCCGAATCCTTTCTTAATATATTTCATAATATATCTGGTATTTTTGTTAAAATTTGTATATATATATATATATATATATATATATATATCTATAGGCATCCGATGTAGCTGAAACAACTACAGACATAACTAGTCTAATGATTTAAAAGGAAGGTGGTCGCAGAGACTTCTAAACTATATATAATCCGCTTATTGTGCTTAGGCTCGTTTGTTTTGAGAGTTTTGAGAGTTTCTACTTCAAGAGTTTGTCGTTAACAATTTTGCATATAAACGTCGCTTTGATAGACAAATGTCTCTTCTGCTATTAATCAAATATGTTGGAGCTTAATCCGTGCTGCTCTGATACAGATTAGAGCATATTATGTTATCATTATCATATATATCATCTTGCAGGATTTTGTTCATTTTACTTGGAGCCAAGACAAATTTTACATATGAAACTCTTAGTAATACTGACCAAGATTCGACTACTTTATTAGTCTAGTTTCAATAGGGGATCGGACAGTAATCAGATTAAAATCTAAAATGTGCTTAGATAAAATAAATATACTGTTTTACGATTATTTACCTAATAATAATTTAATATAATTCATTTAAATATTTTTAAATGAAAAAATAAAATGTTGTTATTTTCAATATTTTCAAACTGTACTGAAACACCAATCACAGTGCGTGACGTCATCTGTGGACAATCATTGACTGCGTGGGTACTATCTACTTAGTTTACATAGTTATTTCCACAATTTTGTTGAAATTATAAAGGTTGCTAAAAGATTATTGATAAATTAGGATACGGTAATCGATTTAAAAGCTATCACGTGGTGTTTAACCAGTTTCTTATAATGAAAACAGGATTTACGAAAGCCGACAATTGAAATCTTCCCAGAGTGAATACGTTTCTGATTTGCAATTTCTTTGCTAGTAATTCAGACTTTTGTGACAAAACTTGTGTTTTAAAATGTGAAAACTTCTGTATTGCTATTATAAATATATAATAATATATTATTTGCCATAAAAACCTAGGTACTTGAAAAAATACCTCCTTGAAAAATAACCTCTAATATTACACAATATATCTATTGTACCTATTGTACTGTACTAGCCTGTAAACCACCCACTGCTGAGCGAAGGCCTCTTCTCCATATAGACAAAGGGTTGGAGCATAATCCACCACGCCGCTCCATTGTAGGTTGGCGAATAATATACTACTATGAGTAACGATCGCTATCAGGTGTATATGATAACAACCGGGACCAACGGCTTTACGTGCTCTCCGAGACACGGTGGGGAGAACCACAAGGACATACACCCAGACCGGAAATAAATATTTGTACCATTACAAATAGCTGACCCGACCTGAAATTGAACCAATGACCATCGGCGTTAAGGTATTATCGTATTACTAGCTGCTGCCCGCGACGTCGTCTGCTTGAACGCTATTAGATTACACGTTGTTACAGAATGCATTGAAGAAATAAAGGTTCACTGCTCGTTCCCCGTAGGTGATAGCGTAATAATATGTAGCCTATATGTTGACCTGACTTCTTAATAACATTCGTGCCGAATTTGAAGTAAATCCATGCAGTACTTTTTGAGTTTATCCCGGACATACATACAGACAAACAGACAAACAGACAAAAATTCTAAAAACTATATTTTTGGCTTCGGTATCGATTGTAGACCACACCATTTTATTTTATGTATAGATTTTGAACTGAACTAGTAAATCCCGTGATTACGTCAGACAAATAACTTACCTATCTTTCCAAAGGTTTTAAGTAAAATATACATAGATATAAAAAGAATAATTTTAGAAAAGTACGTTAATATAAAACTTATAAAGTTTGGCAAGGCCTGTCAAGAAACCATATCAATGTTATCGCTAGGGAACTGAAGGCAGGCATTAAGCTTTTAAGTCATTTGTTCGGATTGCGGAAGCTTAAAGTGATTACGACGCCTACAAATATCTACTTTCACGAAACCAAAATTAATATTCTAGTCAACAAGTGCCATTTTGGTCAACTTTTTTCGAGAGACTGCTGAAAATTTTTGACCAAAATGGCACTTGTTAACTAGACTGTAACGATAATGTTTTGAATATTGCAAATGTTGATTATTATCAGTAAGTTTTGATCAACTACGAAAAAAAAGGGGGGATTATGATTTCGTTATTATTATTTATGCATGTATAAATTTTTATTGACGACCGTTCTCGTATTGCGAGTTGTCGCCTCAACTTCAGCGGTCGCAGGTTCGATTCCTGCTCGGGGCAGATATTTGTATTTGTACAAATATTTGCTTCCGGTCTGAGTTTATGTTCTTGTGGGACTCCCCATCGTGCCTCGGAGAGCACGTAAAGCTGTCGATCCCGGTTTTTGTCATAAGCACCTCATAGCGATCGTTAGTCGTGATAGGGAAAATTAGATAATTTTCCCTATGCAGATGCCATGCAAGATGCCAACCCGCAGTGAAGCTGCGTGGCGGGTTATGCTCCAACCCTTCACCTATAAGAAGAAGAGGCCTTTGCCCAGCAGTGGGACGTTTACAGGCTGATTCAGTTCTGTCAGTTCAGTTCAAAATTTTTATCGTCCGCTGTTTGCTATGTTACACTCAATTCGATATGATGTCTTCAAAAGGATATTAAATAAGTATTTTTAATGCTTGATAGGTATGAAATAAAATGTTAAATTAATTTAAAAAAAAGCCTTTGTAAGAAATAACACATTACTCGCAGTAGCTTAGATACTGATTTACATTAATTATTGTATATAATTCATATCCATAATACTCGTCTTATGATCGTTATATGCATAGAAAACTCATAATAATCTTTCAAATTTTTCAGATTTCTTTAGACTTCGAAACCTTAGAAAGAATTTATCGCTTATGAGTAAAAAAACATATTAAAAAACTTTTAAAAAGTAAAGTTTAATAAGTAAAACACTAATTTATTAAAAATATTTTTTTTTTAATTTCTATTGTAAGGTTTTAGTTTTAAAAGTTATGATTTATTTTAAACCAACAAAAAAAAAAGAGAAACATGAACGAGGGTCACCTTTTAAGTGATAAACACCAAACTGTGTTCGGAGCCACAAAAACAACAAAAGCACCTTATAATGTTGAGTAGTTGGACAAGAATAAGTTAAGGAGTGACCATAATTTTATACCTTAATTTAATCTTACCTCCCACCACGCAGAGTAAAAGTAAGTTTACCAGCCCTCTTGCTCACCGTGCCTGCTGATATATTTTTTGTACTACTACGGTGGCAAAAAAGGGGACGATCCGCCTAATAGTAAGCAGTTAATGTAGCCTATGGACGCCTGAAACACCAGGAGCATCACAAGAGCTATGCCGACCCTGATATATTATGTACGTTATCTACTGTACCCTATGAACGAAACTTTTACGAGCTTTTGTCAATCTACTGTTCTATAACGCCGTTATTCAAAATACAAAAATCAAATTACAACTTTTAATATATTGAAGCGGTTTTGATGAAATAAAGACTAACATGGTATGCTTTATGAATTTCATTCATCTAATTTTTTTTACCTACACCTCGTATTTAGTATTCATGCGTGTTCAAATAAAACACGCAACAAAAAATAATATAAATGTATATAATTAGTGCTTATAGAGTTCTAAAAATATTTTAAAACAAAAGTAAAATTTACAATTTTATTACGTGTAGATATAAAGGGAAGAATTCATATTATTTCCTTAATCATTAGATTAAATTATCTAATTAAGATATAGCTTAAATAATATAATCATGTTATAAATTTATCTAATGATTTTAGCTTAAAAAGACTATTAAAAATGTAACAGTAAAATCAACTAATTAATTTTGTTAATTATCATCAAGTTTGTATAGCTCTTTATTAAATCAAGTAACATTATTTATATATTTATAATACGTAGAATGAGAATTTACAGTAAAATAAACAAGAGTAAATAACAATGTTCAGCTTACTGTGTAATTAATATCGTTGTTTAAAAACTTACGTCATTTATTTATTTATTTATTTATTTATTTAATCATACATACATCACAGGTAACCCCAATTCGTTATGTTTTTGTCATGAAATTTAAGTATCGAGTTACCACTAATTTGTAAAACATGACCATTAAATTAAGGTTTTCAGCGGAAAATTTGCTATGAAGTTTTAACATTTAAAAAAAAAACATTTTTTTTTAAATTTAACACAGAAAAAAATACTTATTTTTAGTTGAGACTCAATTAGTATTAAAATTCGACACCACAGCGATTTCTCGCGATCGCGTAAGTACCGTAATAGTCCCACCAGTCTAGTGTGTATCGAGCCATACTAATAGTGCGATTCTGTAAATTTTCATATTATAGTATTACATACTACGTACAAAACGAACATCTTTTTAACATCTTAATAGCATAAACATCTTCAAATTCTCAATAGATTTTGTAATAAGATATTCTGTTTACTCTTCCAAGTTAATTACTCATTTACTCGTATCGTGACACGTAGGTACTGTCTACTGTCTTCAAGTTTTTCGCATTTTCACATATCCAAAAACCGCTCTCCTTTGCCCAGCAGTAGATAAGTTCCAGGCTGTTGCAGTACATCTTATATTTCAGTGCTTTCATTCTAATTGAACTTGTTGAACTTGAACGAATCGTTCATAAGCAACTAACACACTACCTTCACGACAATAGCATCCTCCTCTCATTTGCATGAAGAACCCTTCTATTATACTTATACATGTTCTCTATCACCTTTTCTGCGTCGCCGCTTTGGATTTAGTTTTCTTAATCGGTTTCCAGTATGTGCCATATTGTATTTATAAATGTATAAGCTTCAACCCTTCTCCTGTATGCAGAAGAGGTTTTTGTCCAGCTGTTGGATATTTATAGAATAATTCAGTTTATTTCGTACGTTTCCTCAATGTCCTGTGCAGTGCCCTGCGACTTGACTGGGATATAAAGTTTGTTTTCTGGCTTCACCTTACAACTATTACATACCCATTTACTTCTACTTTACTTTCTACAAAAACTTTCAAAATGAAAATGAATGAAGTGCGAGTGCAATAAAGTATATATCGGCGCAACGACATATTTAGTCCAGTTACGATATTATAATTGTTACTCTCGCTCTATTAATTAAAAACATAGTCGATAATCAAAATCAAAATCAAAAACAACTTTATTCAAATAGGCCCTACGAGCACCTTCAAATCGTCATTTTACAAGTTAATACTTTAGTGATTATTATTTTTTGTAAAAGTAAAGCTACCACCGATTCGGAATGTAGATTCTGCAGACTCGCCCGTATTTAACGAATTTTTTTTTTTTGCATTTAGTACCTTAGTGTACTATGGTCTTGGTCGTTATGTATTTGTTGATTATACAAAGTTTGATGGTTATAGCTATTTAAGTTGTAATCTATATATATAAAGAAAGTCGTGTTAGTTACACCGTTTATAACTCGAGAACGAGTGGACCGATTTTTATGATTTTTGTGTTTTTGGATTTGTCTTCGTTGGGAATAATATTTATTAAAAAGTGATATTCATCAATGAAAATATAATAAATAAAAAAATCAGTTCAAATATTTCATCCGTACTATCTATACATATAATAAATCTGTTAACGAGTCCGTTTTATAATCTTAATCTTAATATATAAAAGCGAAAGGTCACTCATCACGATATCTCTGGAACTATAAGATCTAGAGACTTGAAATTTGGTAGGAATATTCCTTTTGCCGAGGAGAGGTCAGCTAAAGACGGATTTTACGAAATTCTACCCCTAAGGGGGCAAAACAGGGGGGCAAAGTTTGTATGGGACAACGTAGTTCCTTGGTCCAATCTACTTCAAATTTTGCATAAAATATTCTTTAACAGAATTGATTGAAGACGTGTTTCGTATTTTATTAAAATTCATCTCCTAACGGGGTTTAAAGGGGGTTGCTTTTGCTTCGAAGTTGATTTGACAACTCAATCTGTCTATTATAAAATATTTTCCAGTATCTACGCAGGTGTAGATGATAAAAAATATAAATTTATAATTTTTAAAATTTTAGTTAAAGCGTGCGAAGCCGGGGCGGGCCGCTAGTATATAATAAGTATAATAATATAGTTTTAGCATTATAATAATAGTTTAAGCCTGATGTGCGACCAAGAAACAGCCAGAGAGGTAGACAAAAATGAAAAAAAAAATTTTTGTTCTTTTTTCCTTCATCATCGACTTTTTCGAAATCGACAAAATTTTCACAACTATTGTGCCTAATATTTGTTTCAAAATTTTACAATATTATACATAATATTTATATTTTCAAAATATCTTCAATGTACTGAATTGACCCGTTACAATTTTATCATAACCATAGATACCTACTCGTATTTATTACATAAGTAATTTAATAACTTTATTATTGATCTTGAACCGGAAAACATAGTTATTTTCCATTCAAAATTAGTAACTAAGAATGTTTGTCGAAAAATAGATAGCAATTTTAATCACGTGAACAATAATATAAATTTATAAGTAAACAACTTTATCCTTATATCATTATCTTATATCATTCATTATATAATATCATCTACTCGTATATATTAATATTAATACGTGAAACAAAAACTTTATACCCCTTTTTACGAAAATTAGGCGGACTGAGAAGTATGAAATTTATATGAAAAAGAGGTGCAGAATGCTAATATTTTTTATAATAATGAAAAAAAAATACATTAAATTAATTTAAAAAAAAAAACCCTACACGCACTGCACTAAAAAAAAACACTGCACTGCACACACACATAAGTACAATGTATATATTATATACACATATATACACAATTTTTGTTGACTGTCAAAGTCTGTTGTCGACACGGTTTTAATACAGGTCTTGCACCGATTTTTTTAACGAACACGGTTTTAAATACAGGTCTTGTAGTGAATTTTTTAACGAACACGGTTTTAAATACAGGTCTTGCAACGAATTTTTTATCGAAATTATTTATCACAAATCAGGTTCAATGACTGCTGCATATGCTCACCATGTTATGCGCAATCATATTTTTATGATGTTTACAATGCTGTTAATTACTTATAGATTATGTCGAATTTCGACAACTGGGCGACTACTAGTAATAATAAGTTTTTTAATCCTATACGCGAAAATAACTATAAATTTTCCCACTTTATTCTCTAAATAGATTTACATAAGTTAACTATTAAAAATAAGTTGTCTATTCGAGTAGACAATAGGCCATTTAAAAACAAGGAAACCAGCAAAGTCGTTCCAAGTTCAAGGCGTGATGTGGTCTTTTGACAATTACTATGTTACATTGATGTAAATCTCGGTGGATAATCGCGTCTTCTAGAACAACCAACCACCTAAAATTGTTTTAGATGGGTTGCGTTTTGTTCATTTAAGGTCTTATATTTAATTGAAATGTAGTTAAATTAAAAGTTCGAAACAAATTAAAGTACGCTATCCATTTCAGACTATCTTCGAAGACAATTTAGTTTGTACTCATTACTTATGGGTATGTTAATAGCTTTTAGTATCCAAACCAAGTGATGACTGTTTTTGTGTAGTTGTGCGAATAGTCGCCTCAACACCGATGCTCACGGGTTCGATTCCCGCTCGGGGCATAGATTTGTATTTTTACAAATATTGGTTCCCAGTCTGGGCGTATACTTTGTGGATCTCCCCACCGTGCCTTAGAAAGTACGTAAATCTGGCAGTCCCAGTTGTCAGTTGACACATGATAACGTCCTCACCCGCAGTAGGGCAACGTAGTGGATTAAGCTTCAACCCTTCTCCTATACGGAAAAGAGACCTTTGCCCAGAAGCAAGACGTTTATAGACTGATTCAGTTCAATTCAGTCAAACCACACCTGACAGTGATTAAGTGATTGATTCTGAGACATCAAACTGATCTGTAAAACTCCACGAAGGGTTACAGAAAACGACTAACAAAAGTAGATCTCTTACTACACATTGTTTTTATAATAATTTGAATTTGGAAATTCACTTATTACGTAACTGATATAAGTTTATTATTCCTCATATGAATCTCATATAAATAGACCGTCAGTTCTACAAGTATGTGCCCTGCGCCCTGCCACTTTAGCTTGCAAATCCGTTGGACTATGTCAACAACCTTCTTTCGTCCGCGGACCTCATCATTTTTAATTCGATCTCGCAGAGAAATACCAAGCATAGCCCGCTCCATTGCTCGCTGTGCGACTTGGAGCTTGTTTAAAAGGCACGGGCCTTCAGTCAGAGATCCGTCTCATATCGGTATTTCATCACATTGGTCGAAGACTTTCGACTTCAGACACTGACGTACGATAGATGATATAATTTTTAACTTCACAAACGCTGACCATCTTAACTCGATTCGACAATATTGACCTCTCTCTCAAAGTTGGATCTAACAAGTTGGACCTTTTGTCCTAGATAAATGTACACTTCAACAACTTCGAGAGTGAATTTTCCAACTAATATCGGGGCGTACACGACATAGACATTCGACGTGATTTTCGTCTTATCCGTGTTCATTTTAAAGCCCACCTGTTGTCCCAACAGGGAATCCCCATCGAGGTTACTGAATATAATCCTGACAATCGTATATAGGTATATATATATATATATATATATATATATATATATATATATATATATATATATATATATATATATATATATATATATATATATGAGCGAAGTAGTAAAAAACAAACGCAGGTAATTCATTTTATCAAAAAAGGTAATAATACACTTGTTGAGATGTATATGTATAATCAATAGAAAGTTTTACATATTAAAGTACATCGACGCTTCTTGTGCGTACAAATCGATTCAAACGCAAGCAAAGCCTCGCGTATAAGATCATTCATTAAATAGGTAACTTTACTCGAGCTTATCTAGGCTAAACATCAACAAACGCAGCTTCGTTAGTCGAGTCTTTAAATAGATTACTTACAGTAAAACTTTTATGCTCCGCTGCGGAAGTAAAATAAAACGAATAAACAACGAATGACACTCAAGAAATAATTTATATAGACGTCGTAGACCTCAGTTCCGCTTTTAAAGGACTAGATAAGTTTTAGCGGCTTATGTTACTTGTGCTAATATAAATTGAAAACTAATCACAGTTTCTTATTTTCTTTCTATATACCCTAATATTATGTTTCACGTAGCTTTCAATAGTTTCGGTTTCTTCATGTACAGTTAATTATACTCCTAAAATAAAATTAACTGCTTATACAAATACATGCAGCAAAATCAAAGATTTCAGCTGGTTTTACGCGCACTTTTTGACACGCACCGCCCGCCCATAGACTTGTTTCTATCCTGTTAAGGCTGCAGTATATAGCATCTTAAAGACTACAATTATTTAAAGCGGGATATTTATTGTTTTTTATTAGATAATGTCGAAATATCGAGCTCCTCCAATTAAAAATAAAAAACATGGTAAATATCCCGCTTTAAATAATTATAGTTATAATTATAGTTATATACAATAACCATGTTAATTTAAAATCTTTTTTATAACGTAAACAACAGACAACACAAATGGCGAACTTTTAACATCTAGTTGAAAATTTCCGACGGAAAATTTCAGTGTAGGTTCTAATACAAAATGTATGCGAGTCCTGCCTTATATTTCAAGTTAAAATTCTTGTAACTGAAATATCGAATAATGTGCTTAACACTAAAATAACTCCGTAATCGACAAAATTCAAGTAAATTTATAAAACCGAAAAGAAAACTTAATCATTTGATACCGATTTTATGTGTCTACTTCTTATTTTTTAAATTGGATCAAAACATATTGAATTCATGTAATTATTGAAATATGTATTCATTTATTTGGTTTAATGGCTCCCAAAGAGAATGTCTTTGGGAGCCATTAAACCAAATAAATGAATTGCGATTTTATTGGCGATTGAATTGGTGCGCCAATGTCATGAAGAATGAATAAAATACGAAACTGTTGAAATATTTAACGCAGAAATAGTATGCAAGAAGTTTATTCTTATTTTGGGAAAATAAGCGTTGTTAAGATAAAATAATTTTTATAAAGTTTTTTACGGTTTTTCAATGTCAGTAGAAAAATAATAGTTTCAAAAAACTAAAAAACAGGCTTTAAAATAAAACCAAACCAAAAATTTGAAAATAATTCTCAATAAATTTAAATTAAGAATAGAATGATTAACATAAAGATTTATTCTATTGTAAAAAAAAAGCGTGGGGTGCTTTTTAAGATATTTCCATAATGACTCTACTTTTGCCAATAAAATATTATAACAGTCAATTGTTGTTATCAAGTACAGTTACATTCAAATTAAACACATAATTTTTAACTGTTATTATTGGCAGAAATATAAATTTTCATACCTGTTCCATATCTATAAAGAGCAAGGTTTGATTTTTTTTATGATTGTGCGTTTTATTTATTGTATAATCTGTATGACATATTGCATTGTAATTTGTTATAATAACACCGAATTAGTTGATGATAACAAAAAATCTTCGGATGCTTAAAAGAGAAAAAGAACAAAAGGACAAATTAAAAAGTTGACTTATCAAATTGGCAGTTATTAGACACGAAAAATTTTCTTTTTTTTTAATAAGGAAAACAAATATTTGTATAAGTATATCACGTACAAGTACAAATGAAACAAATTCTAATCTGGGAATTTGGTCTGGTTTTTTTTTGCTTTTTTTTATACGAGGAAAACAAATATTTGTACAAATATATCACGTATTTGTACCAATGTTTGTTTCTAGTCTGGGAATTTGGTCTGGTTTTTTTTTTTTTTTTTTATAACGAAAACAAATATTTGTATAAGTATATCACGTACAAGTACAAATGAAACAAATTCTAATCTGGGAATTTGGTCTGGTTTTTTTTTGCTTTTTTTTTATACGAGGAAAACAAATATTTGTACAAATATATCACGTATTTGTACCAATGTTTGTTTCTAGTCTGGGAATTCGGTCTGGTTTTTTTTTTTTTTTTTAATAAGGAAAACAAATATTTGTATAAGTATATCACGTACAAGTACAAATGAAACAAATTCTAATCTGGGAATTTGGTCTGGTTTTTTTTTTTTTTTTTTTTTTTTATACGAGGAAAACAGATATTTGTACAAATATTTCACGTATTTGTACCAATGTTTGTTTCTAGTCTGGGAATTTGGTCTGGTTTTTTTTTTATAAGTATAACAAATATTTGTATAAGTATATCAAGTACAAGTACAAATGAAACAAATTCTAATCTGGGAATTTGGTCTGGTTCTTTTTTTTTTTCTTTTTTAATAAGGAACACAAATATTAATTGTATCACGTATTTGTACAAATATTTGTTTCTAATCTGGAAGTTTGGTCTGGTGGGACTCGGAGAGCACACGTACACTCCGTAAGCCGTATATATACGAGTATAGGTATCAATAATTTTTTCAATTTTTTTCGAATATAACCGAAGCCGAACCATCGGCATATACGATTACGCGTTGTTCGCGTTTGTTTTATTTTTATTTATTTTATTTTTTTCCTCTTATTCTATAACTTATTTCTAATATGTATATTTTGCTAATTATATCTTGTTTCTAATTAATAATAACCATATTACATATAGAGAGCCCTATAATAAGAAATATTACATAGCAATCAACTTAAATATAGAAGCTAGTAATTGCATAATTTAATATACAAAGAACAATGAACCTGCGTCGGAGTAAAGCGAAGTGGAAGCAATGTATCGGAGTTGACAAAGTTGAACGAGACCATTAAATTTGCACACCCAGCTGTCCGTTTTCATTACGCTATGACGTTGTTAAAAATAACTTCTTGTGTGTGAAATTATTTACGACGAATCTAATTTGTGATCTTTTTTTAGTTCTTTATTCTATTGAATATCTTTTATATAAATGATCTCGTCGAATTCTGTCGTCTGTCCTATCTTCTTGGTAGATTTCAATTAAGTCTTCTAAGTTTAATTTCTTAGACACTTATTTCAATCTGCTCCGATAAATTTCGTACTGTCTAAAGAAGATGGGGACTTTTGGGCCAAAATGTAATAAGTAGAGATATGGTTTAAAAAATTTGTCATATTTTTACCCGACTGCGACAGAAGGAGGGTTATGTTTTTCGAGTGTATGTATGTATGTATGTATGTATGTCCATTTCTTTGGCACGCCCTACAGCCCAAACGGCTGGACGGTTTTTGACATATGAGGTGTCGTTGGATTTGTCTCAATTGTAGTAGTGACATAGGCTATATAAATTTTCAAAATGGCGCCCGCAAATGGCGGAATGAGGGGGGGAGTTGAATTTTTTTTTCTTACTGTAGCAATATTGGTATCAAATGAAAGCTAGTAAATTGATTTATTCTTTTAAGTTTATAATAAGAGTATTTTACGCAGTCGGGTTTTTTGATTTTTTTAATTAAGGATACTTGTTTAATATTTTATTAAAAAAATCAGCTAAATTCTGAATCTGGTAGTGGAGAAATAGTCGGTGGGTAATCACCGACCCTAAAGTCCGCAGTTTCGGCTAGAATGGCTTCAGGGGCATGTGAGCTCGTCTGCGCCGCCCCGCGCGTCGGCGGTGAATTGGGTCCGAAAGAAGTGAGTCCTCCTGGGCACTCTCCGCCGCCTCCTTTTGCGAGATGACGTTCTCGCAGAAGGTGGTGACCGCGATCCATCTTTGCTGGCCTGTCGCAACTTAAAGGCATATCAAAGATAATCCTAAAACTCTTTTTTTATATTCATTGCCATCAAATGTTTGCAGCTAGAGGGACGGTGTTTTAATTTTTTACTCTGTAGCTTGTATGGGAAAATTAAATTGTCATTTTTACTATTTTCCTCGAATTTTTTTCGTTTTCTCTTTCTATAAGAACTTTCCTCGTGTCTTAAAGAAAATATAAAAATCATCTTAGCCGAATTGATCGAGCCCTTCTCAAGATTTGCGCTTAGAAACATACTGAGTTATTCATTTTTATTTATATGGAGAATTTATGTGTTATGTATATTGCTTTAGAGATAGGAAAGCGGTTTAGCGCGCATGCGTATGGGACTAATGCAAACAAAGTTGCAGATATTAGCTTGTTGGGCTGGGCGCCCCTATGGTGGCGGATAGAGGAAGCCACTCGAACGCCTCGCGAGTGGTCGGGGTCATTGAATGCCCGTGGACCAAAACTAGCAGCGGTGGGTGTGAAAGCGCAGGAAGGCGATGACTCACTCTCTCCTTCCATTCGGTGGCGCGAAAGCGCAGAGGTTGGGCGCGGAGGCACACATGCCACTGGGCCCCTGGACCAGCTGATGTGCGGGCACAGCCAGCCCAAGCTCCCTGTTTGCCTGGGGTAGCTGGGGTCCAATGGTGAGCGGGGTACGAAGGCGCGGTGAGAGTGTGGGCACGGGAGGTGCGGCTGGTGAGAGCGTGGCGCCGAGAGGGCGCGGAGATTTATGTGGTGGGGCCGCTCCTGGTACTTTTCTGAATTAGCGAAGTGGATCAGTCGAGCGGCTCCAATCATATACGAAGGGGCCTCAGGGCCGGGCATCGGGGCGTCACGGTTGTATGCGCAAGCGATCCCGTGGCGCCCCAGTATGGCGCAGACGGTCGATGGGTTTTAGTGGGTATTCTGGCTTCGCAGTCAGCGAGTCCCACATACCCGTCGCCGGATCGGTATATTTGCTGTACGTATTTTAGGGATGTTCATAGAAAAAAAATATCGATAATTTTCGAATCGTTTTATTGATAATTATCAAATGAACAGTTATCGAAAATTATCGGATGAAAATTATCGATATTTGACGACACTTATCGATAATTATCGGATGAAAATTATCGATAGTTATTGCTGATTCGATAATTATGGGATGATATGATAATTATCGGCGCACGAAAAAAAAAGTCATCCAACATCGACGTTTTCCCCTGTAGCCTATCGGAATTCCTAAAAAAAAGGTCATCCGACATCCAGCATCGATATTTATCCTTGGACCCTATCCGAATACCTAAAAAAAGGTCGTCACTTCTCCCTATCAAACATATTACTCGATAATTATCGGCTGACATATACCTATAATCACAATTATCGATAATTATCGGGTCAAAAAAAATTATCGAATCAAAAAAAAAACGATAATTATCGGATGAAAACTTATCGATACTTATCGAATGAAAACTTATAGATAATTATCGGATCAAAATTATCGAATGACACTTATCGATAATTATTATCGAATGAAAAATTATCGAGTAGTTACGAATTGTTGATAATTATCGCACACCTTAACCTATTTCCTATCACTAGTTTCGTAAATTACCACATGTGTTAATACATGTTTTAATTTAAAATAATATATATGGAATTTTATGTTTTAATTTATAATAATATGGAAATTGTAGACGACTAAAAATAAATTTATTTAACTATCGTAAATTCTAATTGAATATAAACGGATTATCGATTCGTAGCGTATACATCTCAAGGTGACTTAATCATTCCAAGAATTAAAAAATCATTCCACTAGCGCGAATTAAATATAGATTTAAATAATATTTTGCCTTGACTTGTAATTAAGTATCTTGTCTATATTTCATTAAAATCAGAAACGTCTATTAATTGATATTAATTAATTAATATTAATACAGCTTGCTGAACATTGAAATATTTTAATAATGGCAACAATTTCATGTTTATAAATCATTGCCATTAAAAAAATATAATGAGAGCTTTTGTTTTGAGTCTTGAGCGTTCGTCTTTGAAACTATTAACCCAATGGTTTTTTCATAAGAAATGTACGTTATCCAATATCCAAAAGTAAAATAGACATAGTAGACGAACAACAAAGGTGGAAGTACCGATATATAAAACAAAACACTATGACGTCATAGTAACGAAATAATAGCCATAAATACATATCAATGCAGATAAACTCGAGAGGGCAGGTCTTAGAATAACAAAAGATAAATTGAAAATAAATATGAAATCATTGAAACGGAAATGTCATACAAAATTGTTCAAAACGACATTCTCCAATCAACCTGTTACTAACTGTTTGTGATTGAAACTGAATTTTGAAGTTGGAGTCGAAAATTACCTATTCAAATTCTCTTATTTCAAATCTCCTTTATAACGTAGAAATTATTTTTAAATAATTCATAGCAATGTTCTTTGAAATTTGAACCAATTTCAGCGTCTTATAAGTATATAATAAGCTCACGACAAAAGGCTACTTGAGAAAATATCCGTAATTAAAGTATATAAATTTAGACAATCCTACGTAACGTGGAATGAGTCTATACCTACTAATATTTTCTATAATGAAGGTAAATAAACGTCTGACTACTAAAAAATCTTTGCGTAGAAAATATTAAAAAATTGCCTCTGTCGTAAAACTTAAAAGACTACCATTTTGATAAGTTTTCATATAATAATATGATGCTGCTGGGTAACGAACGCTTAGACTTCTGTTAATTATTTATTATTATTATTTTTTTTTTTATTAATAGTAAGGAAACGGGCAGTCGGTTCACCTGGTGGTACGAGAAAGCGGCCTACATAGACAACTGTTACATCAGAGGATTAGCAGGTGGGCCAGCAAGCCTTCCAAATAAGAGAGAGAGATGGTCATTTCTTGAAGGTCCCTAAGTCGTATCGGCCCAAAATACCGTAGGGGGCAGTGAGTCCATATAGTGATTATACGAGGCGTTGTCATTAAAAAGTTTATTGACAATATGTAAATTTAAAGAACCGAGCGACAACAAATTGCAACTAATTATTGAAGTGATAGCTTCTTATGGAAGTGTAAACCGCATATATATATATATATATATATATATATATATATATATATATATATATATATATATATATATATATATATATATATATAGGTGACTGGTAAGTCACTATCAATATTTAAGGAGAATACTCGATACATGATTCTCATTCATCATAGGTAGTCTTGATAATTCTACAACAATGGGCATCAGCCGAGCGTTAAACTTGGAAGAATTAAAAAGCCCTATCAAAAATATGAAATTTCTTAAAAAAATTGTAAGCCCGAGTTCTATCATAACAGATGCCGTCCGCAGACGATAGACAAACATAAAAAAAAAAGTTATAAGAAAATATAATTTCATGAATACATTAATTATTTATTACTATACACAATATTTAATATTTTCTTTTAAAAATTATAATCACCAGAGACACTGAGAGTATCATTCAACTCATAATTTTTCTCGTAATCAATTAAAACTGATGACTCTGCACGTGTGAATCCATATAAATGCTAGTGTTTAATTTCGAAAATACTTAAAACTAATAATTAGGTACTTTCCTCAATGACAAAGTCTTTTAAGTGTTGAAAGTTTTTGACCAACAGATAGTTGAATTTAATTTCACCTTCTATTTCCTACCAGTAGTAAATAAAATATTAATATAAAAGGGAGTTTAGAGATTATTTAAACAACACAAACTAAAAAAAAATCATTTTTCATCCATTTCATCCCAGTTGTTATAGGGAACTTATCCAATAACCCTCGATGGAGCAGCATAGTGAATTAAGCTTTACCCCTTTTCTTATTTGTCCTTTCCTAGTCCTTTACCTTTTTTTTACGATGGGAAATGCATTTACGCATCCCGCCACCCGAAGGCGACGGATATGTGGGACTCGCTGACTACGAAGCCAGAATACCCACTAAAACCCATCACCGTCTGCGCCGTAGTGGGGTGCCACGGGATCGCTCGCGCATACAACCGTGACGCCCCGACGCTTGGCCTTGCGGCCCCGACTCCTAGCCGCTCGACCGGTCTACTCTGCGCGAGGCAGAGAAGAACTAGGAGCGGCCCAACTACCGAAGCCGGGCCACTCTCTGCCAGCTCTTCTCTGTCTGTCAGAGCAGACGAGTGCCAGCATTGAGCGACCTAACCCCCGCCGTCGGATCGCACCCAGACAGCCCCGCAAGAACTGCAGGGAGCCAGGCTCTTTTTTTTTCTTTTTTTTTTTAGGGGCTTTTATCTTAATGGATATGTCAGCCCCATCATACCCTAATTCTTATTATTTTTACGAAACGAGAAAAGGATCATTGATGGTGTACAACCATATTAACCACCGACTTTGCTGCATCAGACAAAGGCTCTGCTAATGCAGACAAAAAAACACCCACATCATATTAATTATGTTAAAGTGTTTTATCAAAGATTCTCTTCTCGTCTCGTATTTGACACACTCATTTAGCATGTGCTGTACATCATCTATGGAGCCGCATATTTCACAGTTGGGGGATTCAATTTTTTTTAATTAAAAAGGCAAATTTTTTGGATGGATAGTGCCCCGAACGCAGTCTGTGTGCTGTGGTGATATGAGTCCTACCAATACTTGTTTTTAAAAACCAAGGTAAACGAGGAGGCTGACTTTGAACAATTTTGTACCATATACCTTTTTCTCTGCTTATTTCATCGAAATATTCCTTGAATTTTTTGTCACAATAAATTTTGAATTTGGTAAGTCTTTCTGTATAAAATGGTAAAATATAGAATTCCGAACCTTCGTTTATGGCTAATTTGGCTAGATAGTCAGCCCTCTCGTTACCACTTAGACCTATATGCGCTGAGCCAGGCTCTACCCAGGCGGCCTGCGCACCACGCGCCCCCTGCACAGAGCGGACGAGCGAGCCCGCCCGTTCCTGCCACCGAATGAGGGGAAAAATCTCCCCCTCATTTCTCCACGCTTTCTCAGTGCCACACCCACACCGTCCACACCACTGTGCCGAACACCCCACCGCGTTTACGCGCCATCCCACGCGCTCTCACGCCGCCGCCGGTGCGCTTCCACGCCCCCGTTCAGGCTTGGGCGAGTAATCCCGCCCAACCCTACCACCTCGTGGAGGGGGAGAGCAAGCTCGATCTCACTCCATTCCCCTCCGCGCTCTCTTGGCGCCACGTCCTCACCCACCGCACATCAGTGTCACTTCCTCCGCCGCGCTTTCAAGCCCCTCCATGCGCCTTCGCGCCACCCATCAAAGCGCTTACGCCCCCCCCCCCCCTCCAATGAAGGAAGAGAGCGAACTCGATCTTCCTCCATTACACCGCCCCAGTGCTCCAAGCGTCGACACCCCTTTGGATACACCCCCGGATACACCTCTTTGGATACACCCCGTTGGACCCCCGGTTGGATGCCTGACCGGCAGCAACCAAGGCATCTGTTGTCGCCTGCCATGCAATTCGGGTCGTCACAGCCAGCGACAGCTAGAGAACCATCGCTGGCCGTGCCCGGGGTAGCCATGGTCAACGAAAGTTAACAAGTGACATTTTGGTCAACCTTTTTCAGCAGTCTCCGAAAATTATGATTGAGGTGTCATTCGATTCAAAGTGGTATCTAGATGATTTTTGAAAAAAAAAATTAAGTTACGCTTGCAAAATTAAGTAATTAATATTTTTCAAATTAAAAAAATAATAATAAAAAAGGAAGGAATCTTTAAAAAAATCCCGAGTCTCAAAACTATTATAATTTTCGCAGAAGGATGAAAATACTGCCAAAAACGGGTGCTCTGGCTTTCGTAAGCCTACGCCTACTTTGGATACTTTATTAATAAAAAATATTTTAACATATTAAATATAAAATTTAAGAAATGAAAAGATTCAGTGGCTTACTGGATAGATAAATGAACAATAATCCGCCTGAATAAAATTTAAATCACAATTTTTCAATTAGTTATGCAATAGTTAATCAATTTTTTTTTCTGCTTGAAAATGAATATTGCAAGTGTGATAATTGTTAAACTATAAATGTGAGATTTTTTCCTTCCTTGGAGGAAACTTGAAATTCTTCAGAATAAATTCCCGTTGGAAAAATTGAAAAAAAAATATTTTTCAGTTTTTATTAATATTTTTTTTTTTCGATTATTAGCTTAGATCAAAAATTTTGCAACAAATTAAAACTGGTAATTTACGCTTACGCAATTCATTTTTACTGGTAACTTACGCTTCACCAAAAGGTTTATTATGATAAAATTATTAATATTTTTAAACAAAAATTAATTTTAAAAAATTGGTTGTCTGTAAAGTCAGTTTACGAACGATAATTTTACGTGAAAACGTCACAACAACAAAAAAAATATTGATGAAAAGTTGCATACTTATATGAATCTAATTGAATTATTATCACTAAATTATTATTATTTTGGATAATACAAGGGAGAATTTATTTGAAAATTAAATTTTTTTTGATCGATTAATTTATTTGCACTCATTAACTCAGATAATTCAGGCTGTATACGTCTTACTGTTATGCAAAGTCTTCTTCTCCATTTATACCCTGTACAAGATAGCTTGATCTTTTTGACAGATGTAAATTTTCTGATAGACATAACTTTGAAATGACGAACATATTATTTTCTTAATTTAAATGATTTTGAAAATTGTAAAAATATTAAAAAAATACATATAACACAAAAGTCCCTAAAGATTCAAGCGTTGTCCCAAAAATTTAAGACTTTTTATTGCTTCAAAGTAAAATTTAATTAGGAACACTGAAAATAATAGACGCTTGTACAATGTTACATCGGTGGGTCGGATTTTTGTTTCGACCGTTGTAACATTGTACAAGCGTCTATTATTTACAGTGTTCCTGTTTAAATTTTACTTTGAAGCAATGAAAAGTCTTAAAACTTTCGGACGACGCTTAAATCTTTAGGGACTTTTGTGTTATATATATATTTTAAATATTTTTACAATTTTTAAAATCATTTAAATTAAGAAAATAATATGTTCGTCATTGCGAAGTTATGTCGAGCAGAAAAATTTACATCTGTCAAAAAGATCATGCTAACTTGTACAGGGTATAGGAGAAGTGTTGGAGCTTAATCCACCACGCCGCTCCACTGCTGACTGGCGAATAATTTCCTTACCAGGAGTAATGTTCGTTTTCAGATGTACATGATAACAACCGGAACCGACGACTTTACGTGACATCTAAGGCATGGCCGGGAAGCCCACAAAGACATAGACCGAAACAGAAAACAAATATTTGTACAAATACAAATATCTGCCAGAGCGGGAATCGAATCAGGCGTTGTGGCGACTATTCGTACTACTACACCAGAATGTTTGTCAACAGAAAAAATACCCACTAAATAAAAATTAAATCTAGGAATGAATATTTAAAATAAAAAATTAAAAAAAAAAAATTGAAAGAATTTACCGTCTTAGGGTTTCTTTTATAGTCATTAATTAATGCGGGTAAAAGTGTCCTGGAACTTGATACAAAATAATTGAGTCTTTCAAAAGTAATTCTTATTCGGTAAATTTTTTAATCAAATTGTTCTTGACACTTGACATATAAAAAATTAGAAAATCACAATTTGTAATACAGGCTATGTTTTAATCCGTACACACAATTTGAAAGAACTAACTGCCCGAATTCATAGAAGTGGAGAAGTAAACATAAATTTTAAGTAGTGAAAAGTATAATACTCAACGCAAGAGAAAGCACGAGAGACATCTAGTTGTAGATAAAAGAAAGAAAATTTTACGCTCGAGTGATTTTTTCTTAATTTAAAATACGTTTATCTAATATTTAAAAAAAATGTATAAAAGAATTGTTCAATGAACAATTCTATGAAATGAACACAAGTATATTTATTTTAACATATAACGTCGTTGCGCCTGCCAAAATCCACATGTGCAAGCATATTTTATGTTGTTTCCCAAAACCTTACAAAAACCACATATGGAACTTGTCAGGCGCAGCAACGATAAATTTTACTAGAGAATGAGTTTGTTTCCGTGCAAAGATTTTTGTATACAATACGGACTTGATTTGGCACGTGCCAGGCTGAAGTAGACACTAGTAAGCGCAAAAATGTATGAACATTTAAAATGATGCGAAATGTAAATAAAACGCATATTAGTTATATTTTTTATTACTATGATTTAGATATAAATAGTAATATTTACCATGTTTGGCGTTGGTCACCAAGTACACTCGTACACCACAAACTCACTCACTCGTAAACACATGGGGTTTCCAAGTGACCATGTACTTAAATTTAAAAAAAAAGCATATTCATAAATAGTTTTGCGTTTAAAATACACTTTTTTTTTTTAATTTTCAGTTTTTTCGTTTTGTGTGCGTTCGAATGACGTCACGTCAATTATATCACAAACAATATTTCAAATTTTTCATTCCTAAAATTTTGTACTATCTATATGACGGATATTTAAAAACTTTTTAACAGTAATTTTTTCTTTTTCATATAACATCCTTCTGTTCTTATTCCTTCACTATTAAAGCTATCCGCCTGTGGACTTCTCTCCCGCTTTTAATAAGACAATTTACAATTTATCCACAGATAAGGTCCAATGACTGCTGCATATGCTCATCATATTTTTATGATGTTGACAATGCTATCAATTATAGAATAGATCGAATTTCAACCACTAAGCGACCACTAGTATATATAAATACGACGACCTTACGCTATAATATATATGATAAATAATAAATTTAAATAATATATAAATAGATAAATAAAAACTCTATTTCAGTCACTTCAATTAGAGTAAACAAGCAACTCAAAAGTGGTATTTTATAACCTCGTAAGACCGACGATTTAAATGTGTTTGAAGAAGTTATCGCCCAATGTTGTTGTCTAGTACATACTAGTAGTTACCGCCCACGACGTTTAATCGTTAAAATGTAAACTAACCACGTTTTTGTTGACCTGCCCATGTCTTCATTTAAAATCTGTCGTCTGTGATTGATTCAATAACGACGAAACTTACATTTGACACCTAGGAGTCTAACCAGTCACGTTCACCAGAGTGACGTGGATTAAGGCACGTATTTTCAAAATTACGAACGAAATTCTGATATGTAGTCGGATGACAACAGTGGGTCATAATTTTTAAACTTGAAATATTTAGTTGGGCTTGAATGACCATGTTGAATATGTATTCATATGATAACACGGGGCCTTACGAGGATAAGGCGGCGGTGCTATTACCAATTTCTACCAAACAACCTTTTGTCAAGATAATTATATATGCATATGTGACTACGTATATATGTATTATATATTAGTAATTAAGTACATGTTTATGAAACCTCGAAGCTAGAGAATTCCTTTGAGATCTTATACAAACCACATTACCTTTATAATAATATATTACACACTTATATTACACTTAGTATTAACTAATCTAATAATAGTTACAGCGACTTAACACAAGTTAAGACGTGAGGGACTAGTTAGAAAGAATTTAAAAATGTACAAAAAAATGAATAATTTATTTATCTAATTCAGTTTTAATATCCTGGCTCCGTCACTCGGCTGACACACAAAGAACACTGGGTTACCGTTGTACTGGGCCTGCACTTTCCTCTTTACGTCCTCGACGAATTCCTTCTTGACCTGAAACGAAAATAAATTTTACAAGGTAATTGTGGTAGGAATACTCCGCCTAACAGTATACGGATGTTACAGTGAGTTCGTTAAATTTATCTATCGACTATTGTATTCTGAGAAATCTTTTTTGTTTATAAATAGGCTGGGCCTACTTCAGGTGTAGTCCCTTGTTTACGAAATTCGATTTTGATGATTAAATTTCAAGGTCATCAAGGAGACTCCTTAAAAAAATACGTAAGTATAGTGCGTTTACGTTGCGTATTTACAATGACTTTCCCAAGCTTCCGAGGCCGTTTTTTTTTATATCGTTATTTTCGTTATTATCGTTATTTTATTGGATCTTAGCTGATCTTTATAGAAAAACGTAAAGAAAATTATAAAAACTGAGCTGAAGATCGATCTCAGTGGCGTGTTATAGGAGAGACCTATGTCCCTCAGTGGACATAAACAGTTTATAAGTACTATTTTGGTACTATGAAAGATAATAGTGAAAATAATTAAATGAATGGATGAAAAGAGGATAATGATGACGATGATTATAGAACAGAAGATACTGAAAATATTCATATAAAAACGCTTAAAATGAAATATTTACTAACAGAATACAGTCATTTGCACAAAAATTGAAATACGAAGTTGTACCATACGAGTATATCATTGCCATCATAGTAACAGGTAATCGCTGGTTCAAACAAAAAAAAAACATACTATATTTTAAAGAATACATCATAATACGTTTGTAGTAATTTTAGCTCCTTATGTGTTCTAATTAGAGATGGGCAATCTGTTTCTGCCCGGCGGGAATAAATGGTAAGTTACGGGCATATTGGGCATAAATGTTTTTTTGCCTGAATAAATGCCCAATCATAGGGCAAATATTTTAATGTGAAGTTAAACAAGATTTAAATATTTTTCTTATGTAAAATAGGAAGTTTTCAAAGAGTAAAAAGAAAATGTAAGTCCTGAACGTATTTTAATAAAATAATAATAATAACATTGGTTAATATTACACAATAAAAATAATACTTAGCCTTATCGTCATATTTAGATCAAACAACATTTTGTATTCTGTTGTGTGTTAACACATAAAAGGTTAAACAAAAAAGTATGTAATTTACCTCTAATAGGAACAAAACTTTCGAATTTTTAATCTAGATTACAGTAATGAGATCTAGGATTAGTATGCGGGACGAAGCAGCATGATATCTTCATGTTTAAATTAAGATACATGTATTTTAAAGCTACTAAAAATGAAAATAAAAAAAATCTGCGCATAGTATAAGCATACAAATAACGGTAAAAATATAACCTCTATATATATATATATATATATATATATATATTAGGGTGGATCGAAAAAAAAATTTTTTTTTTTTTTACTTAGCCTGGGGGTAGAATTTGTAGCTTATAAAAAAAGAAAATTTTTCAACAAAAAAAAAATTTTTTTTCGCAACATTTGGAGGTAGCCCACTCGTTTTTTAATAAATTAATGGATCAAATGGACTTATTCTAGCGAAAAAATAATAAAATATTTTAACGATGTTTTAGAATCTGTGGAATGTCTTTTTGAAAGCCAAATGGAAATCAGAAGTCAAAAAAAATTTTTTCCTATTATTTTTGTAACTTAAGCGAAAAATAAAGAATTAAGCAGCCCTTTTATCTGTATTTAAGTAAAAGGTAAGTGAAAAAAAAATCATATTCAATTATTTTTTCATGTTTTCCACGATTTTTGACGGAAAAAAAAATTTTTCGCTAGAATAAGTCCATTTGATCCATTAATTTATTAAAAAACGAGTGGGCTACCTCCAAATGTTGCGAAAAAAAATTTTTTTTTTGTTGAAAAATTTTCTTTTTTTATAAGCTACAAATTCTACCCCCAGGCTAAGTAAAAAAAAAAAAAAAATTTTTTTTCGATCCACCCTAATATATATATATATATATATATATATATATATATATATATATATATATATAATATATATTACCGAAGTAGCGCCATGCTGCTTGCAGCTGAATGGGCCGGCGCTCTCACTTAATACTGACGTGAAATAACGGCACTGACGTCGTGTTTCGTTCGGTTTTTGAGGATCCGGCGGCCCATCCCTCCCCTCCCCCCACACACATGGCAGCACAGACTTCGTAAAGACTTCCCCAGGAGGGTACCAGTCGCCAAAACACCGGAGAATCCCTCTCTAGACTTCCGGGCTCAAGATCTCAACCTAAGCCCAGAAGCCTGGGCAGCGCCGCGAATTCTTGGCACGAATCTGTGCTCAACAGTTTAACTGCCCGGGGTAGACAAAGCAGTCGGCAGAAGTCCCCTACCACTATGACCGTGCATTTGTGTAGCATCAGGCGGCTTCATACTAATCTTAACGCCGTTCACTACCACCTCCAGACAGCAAATCCCCTCCAGCCGCTACCTCTTATCTCTCTTGTCCGGGGTACAAATTAAACACTTTTTTGTACCGTGCGCTGGAGTTTGCGCGTGTATCAGGGAGGATGTCTGCTCTCGTCACCTTGGCAGTCTTGAAGGTAGAAACCTCTCCATCCTCTGGTTGCGCATAGGCAGCGACGACCATCCCCGTGACTATGCCTGCCTATATACGTCCCACAGCGGTAACGACGAAACTGATCGTCTCATAGAGTTCATCCAAATGGCTACAGATTCCGTGCTACAATAGATCCCATCGCAGAGATAGTTATACTTGGTGATTTGAACGCCCATCACACCGAGTGTCTCGGCTCGCGAACAACCGATCATGCGGGAAGATCTGTTTACGACGATCACCAACGCGTACCCCAGATGTGGAAGATCATATGCCTTCCCTGTTGGACCTTCTGCTGACCTCTTATCCGGACAGCTATGTGGTTTCGGACCACTGTCTAGTCCGGAGTTCTGAACCAATCACACGCCCACTATGGCCTCGCTTTGCAGGCAGCCGCCGCGTTTGGCACTATAGGTCAGCTGATTGCGATAGGATGCGGTTCTTCTTTGCATCCTACCAATGGGGGCGAATTTTCTTCTCGCTGGATGATCCAGACATCGTTGCTGATTCTGTTGCCGAAGTGGTGCTACAAAGTACAAGCCATGGAACTTTTCATTCCATGCTCTGCGGTGCTTATAGGCAGCAAATCCCAACCCTGGTTTTGTCGGCCCTGCAAAATGGCTGCATGCCATAAGCTGGAAAGCTACCGAGCTTGGGCCAATGTGTCGATGTCCAAGGATGTAACGACCAGCGCATTAAAACAGGATTATAACTTTGTCTCCAGGACCTTCAAAAGACTACTATTATCGATAATTCGTAACTACTCGATAATTTTTCATTCGATAATTATCGATAAGTATGATTCGATAATTTTGATCCGATAATTATCGGTAATTTGTCAATCGATAATTATCGATAACAATCGATGATTTTTCATTAGACAATTATCGATAATTGGGATTCGATAATTATGGATATGCGTCAGCCGATAATTTGTTTGTTCCGATAGTTTGACAGGGAGAAATGACGACCTTTTTGTTTTTTAGGTATTCGGATAGAGTATAGGGGTAAACGTCGACACTGGATGTCGGATGACCTTTTTTTTAGGAATTTGGATAGGCTGCAGGGGTAAATATCGATGCCAGATCTCGGACGACCGTTTTTTTTCGTCGTCACTTGCGATACACAAAAATTATCGATACTTGTCATCCTCCACCCGATAATTCTGTAGTAAATTCGATAATTATCCAAGCACCCGATAATTATCGATAATTTTCATTCGATAATTATCGATAAATGTTGCCAACTATTGATAATTTTCATCCAATAATTATCGATAATTGTTCATTCGATAATTATCGATAACACGATACGATAATCGAAACAAATATTATCGATATTTTTTTCCCACTGATGATGAACATCCCTAATATAAAATGGCGGCGGCGCGTACGCACATACGCAACCATCTTCCCGCATCCTTTACGCGATGCCAATATCATAAGTACCCGCGCTCGTGTTATTTAAATTGTGAAAAAACGTACTTTTTGAATTATAGGTATATTTCTAGTGAAATGTTCTTAAATTTATAAAATTTTACCTCTAAACGATAAACACTAGCTAAAAACTATTACTTTAGTAACTTCCAATGCATGAATCTAATAAACAAATAATTTTTGGGAACAATACTTATAATTTATGCCCAGTTAAATGCCCAAGGTAAGAAATTTATGGGCGCTTATTAGGAATTTATCCAATCTGCCCAAAATGCCGGGCAGAATGCCCATCTCTAGTTCTAATTTGGAAAGAGGATTGATAGCTCAACATGTTTCACATATTATAATTTTATGTTGTACAAATATATTGATTTGAATCATTTAATACTTTATTTTGTCATATTTTAGCTGCACAAAATTTAAGATACCATATCCTTATTATCATATATTATGCGGTAAATATCTTAAAAAATATTAAATATAACATAATTATTACTAGAAATTTAATTTATTGTAACCTAGAAAGGAGACGTTTACTTTGCGCAGTCGGAAGCTTGGAGTTACAATTTTGTTATTCCTTCTAGTGTTTACACTGCGATTAATACTATTTATTTCAAAACAATGAATATTCTGGTCAATATATATAATATTGTTATAAATATATTGCGACGCAATTGTTAATATTACCTTTGGAAAAACATCCCGTAGGGAGACTCGAGCTCCAAAATCGTAAATGCCGCGAATAGCCCTTTTTTGCAAAATAAATACAGTTTCAATATCTGTAGCATTACCCCACAGTAACAGACCGTAAGACATAATACTATGGAAATAGCTAAAATATATTAAACGCGCAGTAGCAATGTCGGTCAGTTGTCGCACTTTTCTAACTGCGAATGCTGCGGAGCTGAGTCTACCATTCAAGGATACAAATGGGAATTCCCCTGAAGTTTTGTGTCCAAATTTATCCCTAAGAAAACTGTAGTATCATTGATAATAAGCCTCTTGTTATTTATTTCCAAATTATAATTTGGATCTTTAACATTAGGCAACGAAAATACAATGCATTTAGTTTTTTTGGCGTTCAAAACGAGGTTGTATATTTAAAACCAATCTTGAATTCGAGACAAAAAACTGTTCACGTCATCATAATTTACTAATATATAAATAATATGATCAATTACCAAATATTTTCATTATAAAACTTATAAATTAGAGTGAAAAAACAAACAAAAACACTAAAACCTCTCTAACACGTGTGCTAACCGCAGCTAACGCAGGCGAACCCTCGTCAAATATTCTATAGCGCTAATGTTGTTCATCTTCACCTGTTTAAGTTTCAGTATATGAAATTATAATATTATCGTTTTGAGTGGTATGTTTACGACTTCCCTTAGGACATAGATAGATGTATTACCCAGTGAACACAATTATGTCAGACTGATGTCTGAATGACGTCAGTCATGTCATGATTTACGTAAGATGTGAGTCATATATGAGTCATATATGACTCATAATTTCCCACTTCCTGACGTAAGATTCTTACGTAAGATAGATGACGTAAATATGACATAAATTCTTACTAATCAGTTTTTTACTACACAACATTTTGAAAATATTACAATACTGATAGAAAAAATAATTTGATACGTTTGAAACGTTTATCGTTATGTCCAAAATCACACCTGCACTACGGGACCTACAATATAAATACTCCGTTTCAAGGTGAAATGACTTTGATTTATTAAAAAACCCTTGGTCAATTAATTTTGTATGGAGACCTATATGTAGATTCTGTAGAACCAAACGTTAGCGCGATTTAGCGGCTTGAAGCCGTCACATGCTTACGTAATTATGATATGACTTTGACTTCAGACTATGACTTGTAATTTATGTACATTTATGATTTATTTCTTACGTAAATAGTATATAAATTATAATCACAATTATGACGTCTTATAACAGTCAAATATTAGGTCAGTACATAGGCAAGTTATTCTACTCTTTGGTCAGTACTATGTCATAATGATGTCATATTATATGACATCACATCAAAGTCATTTATAAAGTCATTTCTATGTCATATCTATGTAAATATTCTATGACCTCTATGTGATCTATCTATGACGTCATATGGAGGTCATGTGTTCACTGGGTACTGCTTTTAAATTTTCTTGACGAACAGTTAAATCTAAGGATTTTTTTTTTAATTTCTATTTATTTAGACCTTTTACATTCTGGAACAAAAACGTCGAAATAAACAAACTACGCCCAAATTTTCCTATCTATTTAAATATACTTTCAATAAAATAATCAAATTTATAATGAAGATTTTGTGTAAAATCTCGAAATTGTTGTCGTATTCACTACTATTATGTATTTTATTTTAATCTTTAAATTTTTTAATCTTTATTATACATAAATAAAGAAGTCGAGTGACTGAGTCATTATCGTACATCTGAAAATACTGGTTGCGATCTAAACTTGTATTATATACCTATGCCTGTTTTTGTGATGTAGATACCAACTTTGAATCTATTTTTTTGATCCGTAAAACATATTTAAATGAAGATTATAATTATGACGAACAACGATTTTCCAATTCTCAAGTCTTTAATGCGTACAGACACCAACGCAGGTGAAAATGTGTGGGTCGCCTAGTACCAAAATAATCACTTAATTCCATAACAAAAATTTATTACATGTTTTTTGACGTGATAACGTCTAGTAAATTGATGAAGGGGTGCCCGTTCGAAGAAGATGACGTCATCATTGTCACAATTAGTGAGCGAGATCGCAGAACAAGCGGTAGAGAGGTACGATCGGCTCGGCCTAAGCGTTCGGCTCACGATCGGCGGTCGGCCTAACTTACGACGCGTCCGAGTAGAAATGACAGCGGCAAATGGCGGGAAACTGTTTTGTCAATATTGAAGTAATGTCAAATAGTGAAAAGTTGATAATATAATGTAATGTAATAATATAAGTTAATAATATATAAGTAAATAAATGTAAGTTAATAATATAAATGTTAATAAAATCATAAAATGGTTACCATAGTTTATTACAACAACAATTGCAGCAAAAAAGGTAATTAATTCTTGCATTTTAAGAATCCGATTAGCGATATAATCTCATATATTTGTTTTTTGATTATAAAATAAGTAGCATCGGTGGGCGAGTGCAGTTATATTAGGTTATATTACAATTTTTACTAAAAAGTTATTAGGACTCAAATAATTACGATCGTAAAAAAAGTAAACTGTTTTTATTTAGTATATTTTTACAATTTTCATAAGTGGTTAATGATAATCTAATTTGTTTTGATAACTTTAAGTTATTAAACTTAGCTTCTTTATTATACTTGATTATTTCTTGTATTACATATCAAAGTATTTAACTTTATTTCGCTTTTATATTAAATACAATTAATTACCTGTAGCTTATATATATAGTATACAAAATAATGATAATTCAGTGATAATAATTCAATTCCATTCATGTTTTCTTATGACGTTATCACGTAAAAATTATCGTCCGTAAACCGACTTTACAGACAACCAATTTTTTTTTTTTATTGTAAGTATTCAACACATTTATTTTTACAATTTTATAACAATAATAGCAATGTTTTTATAACAATAAATTCTTGTTATTTCGTAGACGTGTCAATTATTTTAAATTCGTCTTTTTATTATTGTTATAAAAAAAGTCCTACGCATTATATACTTCAAAAATTTTAAAATACTTCAACAGTAAAAAATAATTAAATAATATTTCATTTAAATTTATCCAATGAAATTGTTGCATCCTTATACATGCATATAAAATTTCATTTCAAGTTCATGAATAATTTCTCTCTATCTTCTCTATGCTATAAATTTGCTTAGTGTATTTTAATATAATTATGTTAATACATCAATAAATAATAAAAGAATAAATAATATAAAATAATAATAATATAATAATAAAATAATAATATAATAATAATAAAAAATAATAATAAATTTTAAAAAAAATTTGAACAATCAATGTGTATTATAAATAAATAAATCTCTAAATACTCTTTTTTTACTTGTTATCAACTACAACAACTAACAAGTACATTGACCTAGTGACCAATTATTGACCAGAGTGTGAAAAATTAAAAAAGCGTTGAAAAAAAAAGTATGTCGATATTGGGGTTCTAGGTATTTTTATATCGTCATGACCAAATAAGTTATGGTAAATTGATTGATCTATGGTTGACAAATTACATCGACCTAGTGACCAGTTATGACCAAAGTGTGAACAATTCAATGAGCGTTGAAAAAATGTTTATGTCGATATGGAGGGGCTAGAGATTTTTTTATCTCCATAACCAGTTAACTTATCGTAGATGATTGATTTAATTTTTATAATTAAAAACGTTGACCAATTATTAAAATCAATTGTCCAATTATGACTACTAAAATGATTTCAGAATCAATTTGCAATTTGCATTTTTTAATTTGAGCTGCCAAAATTTTATCAATGTCCTTGGAATTTTTAACCCTCTGTAATTATTTTGTCAATGTATTAACCAATTACGAAAAGTCACTGACCAATTATGACCACTTCGTGACCAATTTGGACCAATTTTTAGAGACCAAATTTCACCATTTGGGCCGCTCAATAAAAAAATCAACTTTTTTCATATCAAAAACGTTGACCAATTATTAAAATCAATTGACCAATTGTGACTGTTCTGAGATTTATTGAAATGATTTTAGAACCAATTTGTCGGATTAATTCGAGTAGCCAAAAATTTATCAATTTCCTTAGAATTTTTAACTCTCTGTAATTATTGTCAAAGTATTGACCAATTACTAAAAATTACTGACCACCTATGACCATTTTGTGACCGATTTGGAAAACCTTTTAGTCATCCAAATTTCACCATTTGGGCCGCTTAATAGATGGAGCTCTATAAAAAGCATTAGATATAAGTAAAATACAACAAAATAAAAATGTTTATAATTGATACTAAATTAATTGCGTCACATAAAGTATACATTAATGGGTACCAAAATATGTAGACTTATAATATTTATTAATAATAAAATATTGACTATTACTTTTCTTGTTTTTAAAAGCATCAATTTAAGGTTAGTAGATAATTTAACTTTTTATTTTAATACCTTAACATTTCTAATTAGGTGAAGTTGTATAGGAAATAAACTAGTGTTTTTATTGGTCACTGGGTCGGAGAGCGTGGTGAAAGAGCGGATTCTTCACATGATGAATGGCGTTCTTCATCTGTACTATACTTACATTATCTTTCTCCCGATTTTATTTATCATGCATTTATTTTATGGACCATGTATGTCATAAAATTAACAAAAAGGTATTTTTTTATTATTTGAAATATGAGTGAAATAATATATTAATGTTAATCGTTAGAAAAAAGTAAAATGTTGTGCGTAATTGTTACAAAATTACACATTACATCATTTACTTATCTTCGAAAATACTAACACGCTGTGTATACTGACCCTTTTAGGGAACGGAAGCGCCTCGAACTCACTGGCGTTTGTTGATAAACAGCGAGACATGGCGGTTGCATGCACGTTTAGTCACTACTACTACCTAGGTTTTTAGTAGGGAGTAACCGAAACATTGCCTCCATCCATAAGAATTTCGCTTTTAAAATTTTGACTGTTCCTTAAAAGACCCAGGATACACACGGCGCGTTAATTGAAGCGTCGTCATGTCAAGTAATCGTAAACGTCAACCGATCTGACACGGAAGAACGAGAACAGCTGATGCAATCTTCTTATTGTTATAAATATTTAAATCTAAATCAGAGTATATACTCGTACGTCTCACTGTTGGGCAAAAGCTCTTCTCCATAGAAGAAACGGGTATGGGTTCAGTCTACCACGCAGCTCCATTCCATTTTTAATTACGCCGGAAATACCAAGACAGGTAAACAGTTCATATTAATTAGTGTCCAAAGTTACCCAGTCAACAAATTTGTTGCTTAAACGAGTGAAATATATTGGTATTTTTGCCTGTCCTAAGCCAGTATTAAAGTATGAAGGGGTATTGGATCATGCTTGTTTATCAAAGGTAGCCTGCTATCCTGTTAATACGTGGAGGCATTTGGACGTAGGTAAACTACTGCCCGATAGCTAAGTGTACCTACCTACATACCTGTTTTATGTCGACAGCGCAGCTAGGGTGTCCAGATGACGCGGAGAGAATTAGATAACTATTTATTAATTTTACTTAGAAGTTAATTAATATTTATGTTATATATGTATGTATCAATAATTCGAAAGAGAATCATGTACCAAGTATTCTCCCTTAAATATTGATAGTAATTCACCAGTCACCTGTATATACCTAAAAGGTGGAAGTTTTTGGAATAAATTCCCCGCCGGTATAGATATTTGTTCATAAACAAGTAGTCTCATTGAATTCGACTATAAATATATAACCTTGGAAACAATTTTAATTATTAATATTCAAAAGATTCCTAAATTTAGAAACCAATATACAAGTTATGAAGATCTAGTGAATAATTGGGTATTGATCTCGTATCGAAACGTTTCTTAGGATACAGAAAATCACTTTCATGAATTCGTACCAAAAGAGACGCAAAACAAAAAGCAACATTTCAAAGCAATGGTCTCCATTTCAAATTCTTACCACCATTAATATATCTTGAGCTCGACCGTCAACAAAACAATGTGGGAAAACCTGCATATTTAGACATAATAAAATTTTGACGTATATGCATCCGCCAATCTTTCTTAATTCCCATTTCAAAGTTGTTATAAAATTTTATTAGATTTAAGTGATTTTATTAAATATTTATTTATTACTTGGTCGATAAAGATGTGTGGACTTAGTGGCGCTGTATTTCATGCAAGATATTACTCTTTTTGTACTAAAACACAGTTTATGTATTATTTTCAAAAGAGTAACTGCGGAGTTTCTTGCCGATTCTTCTTTGCAGAATCTATATACCGAATCGGTGGTAGCTTTACTTTTACAAAAATAATAATCACTTTAAAGTTTTAATTTGTAAAATGACGATTCGAAGGTGCTCGTGGGGCCTATTTGAATAAAGTTGTTTTTGATTTTGATTTTATTTCTAAATATGTTTTGCATTTCGAAGTATATTTCGCAGCATTAATTTAAACTAAAATTATCTCCATAATAAATATGCAATCCTTATTGTCTTTCAGATTCTGTGTACTCTCGCTTTGCGTCTAGTATTCTGAATTTGAATAATCCTTTGTCGCTAAATATTCCTACTACCATTTATATTTTGTTTGCAACGTCTTTTATTCAATGTTATATTCACAAATTTTGGTCAGAAATTTATTTAACAAATTAAATTATTTTCAAAGAGTGTTTGCGACATCTCGCGGTATATTTATATCGACAGCAGCTTTTATATAACCAAAATATATTTTAATCACAAATTTTATTAAAATATAAATAAATCAATTAAATAAAGTAAAATTACAATAAAATATTATAAAGTAATATAATTTAACAAATTAAATAATTTTCAAAGAGTGGTTGCGTCATCTCGGTATATTTATATCGACAGCAGTTTTTATACAACCAAAATATATTTTAATCACAAATGTTATTAAAATATAAATAAATCAATTAAATAAAGCAAAATTACAATAAAATATGATAAAGTAATATAATATTTAAACGGATTAAGTTAACACAATACGTCGCTTCGCTTCCTGGGTTTTTATACTAAGCTTAAATAACAAGGTTTCATTACGTTTATTGAATTAAGAGTATGTAAAAGTTATATAGGAACTAAGACCTAGAGGATAGAATACGCAAGTCGTTACTAGATGAGGGTAGATTCAAATCTGGGCTTGCCCCGTCAGATTAACCTATAAATTTCAGAATAAATTCTGAGACACATATTATGAAGCTCCGTAGTGGGTTAACAATTTTACTTGATAAGAGAAAAAGCCTTTGCAGTGGAAAGTTTAAATACTGTTACAGTACAGTCCAGAAAAATAGTTTAATTAACTTTTTTTATTAAATACACTTGTGTGGATAGTTGTTATGTTGTTACAATACGTTACGTACGTGTTTACAGTACATTTACAAATAAAAGTAATTGATAATACTTATGTAACACACAATAGATAAACATTTATAATTTCAAGATAAATAATAATAATATAATACTCTTTATTGCACACCACTAAAAAATACAATATTTGTAATAAACAAAGAAAGATATACAAAGGCGGTATTATCACTAGTAGAGCGATCTCTTCCAGACAACCTTTGGGTATAGGATTTGTCAAGCGGTATAATGCAAAAATAAACTTCTTTGTACTTAACTGAACTGAATCGGTCTGAATACGTTCCACTGCTGGTCAAAGGCCACTTATCCATATAGAAGAAGGGTTGGAGCTTAATCCACCACGCTGCTCTCACTACTGGTTGGCGGATAATTTGCCTAACGTGAGTAACTATCGTTATTAGGTGTCCATGATAACAACTGGGATCAACGATTTTACGTGCCCTCCGGGGCACGATGAGGACAAAAACAAAAACATACACTCATACCGGAAACAAATATTTGTATAAATACAAATATCTGCACCGAGAAGGAATCGAACCCGCGATTACCGTTGAAGCAACTACTCACAGAACACCAGAACTTCACCGTACATGACTAGGTATATAATCTAGTTAGTAGTGTAGGAATTTGAAAAGTAATTACGATTAATATACTTACCAATGCGATGACACAACCTCCAAATCCACCACCAGTCATCCTCGCTCCGTAAACTCCTGGCGAAGATTTCATGATGCTGACCAGTTGGTCCAGCTCCGGGCACGACACCTCCATCAGATTGCTGAGCGATTCATGAGATTTGTAGAAGCGAGTGCCCACCTTTTGAAAGAGAATTTTTAAAATTTATCATGTTTGAAAATATTGCACTGCAATGCTTCTAAAGCTCTAATTAAAAATATTTGAGTTAATAATATTACAAATATTTTTTAAACCGTAAATCATAAACGTATATATTTAAATAATTAATTCTTATACATAAATAACTTATACCTACATAGTATACAAACATATATTATATAAACAGTTTGAAAACTGCTTCTTGGTTGAGATAATATGTGTATTAGAGTATAAGACAGGCGACTTGAAGAGTGTCGCCGGAAGCCGATAGATGGAGGCTGCTTCGAACCGTCCGCTCTGGAGGTCGATGGGGGAGGCCTACGTTCAGCAGTGGATGATGATGATGATGATGTGTGATGATGATGATGAATCGGAGTCATACGGAATGTTACAATCAATGTATATACATTACTTTCTCTAGCATTGTAGAGCTCAGATGCGGTTTTTTTTTTTAAATAAAGTTTATAGTATCAGGTTTGTAGTTGACTGAATTTTATCACGACATATTATATATGACGAATAAACAAGAACCGTATTGTTTTTAAAAATAATGAGATTAGCATTGCTGACGTCATTTACTGTCTATATTGTCATCTTTTTCCATTGTGTAAATAATTACAACAACGGTTTCTTTAAATAATATTTTTATTGAATTCCACTGAGTCACTGTAAGAATCAGCTGATATAATAACTCTTTATCGTACACATATAAAGATGCTTACAATTCATAACACAATGCACAAAAATAAATGTACAACGGGAGGCGTTATCGCTGAACAGCGATCTCTTCTAGACAACCAGCGTGGAGGAGATAATGTGAAAAAAGCGGAGTGATACTCGTATATGCACTCTACGGCTGTTTGAACAAGCAATTCCTCCTCCTCCTCCTCCTCCAAGTAATTCCTCGCGTAAAAATAAAGTGAAGTAAAGTAAAAATATATTTATTTGAAACATCAAAAACATTGCCCCAAAAAGGTGTATCACTCAGATGACAATTGGGTTCGAGAACCCAATACTGATTTTCAGTGATAGCCTCTTTGTTCGTGACGGGCCGCGACAAGTGCCAAACTTTATGTAGAAGAAAGAGAAAAAAAATAATAAGTAATCACTAGTCATGTCACAATCATGAGCAAGTAAATTTATGAATTTTAATAAAACAGTCTTACATTAATAACAGTACCGATAAGCAAAATAGTATAACATAATTAACTACTAGCTTCTGCTCGCGGCTTCGCCCGCGTGGATGTCGATTATCGCGACCAAAAAAAAAGTATCCTATGTTACTTCTAATACCTCTAAGAGTATGTGTACAACGTTTTATGATGATCAGTTAAGTAGTTTTTGCGTAAAAGCGTAACAAACAAACTTACATTTCACATTTATAATATAGGTAGGGATCTTATAATTAACTAGCTTCCGACCGCGGCTTCGCCCCCATGGTGTATTGATAAAAAGTAACCTATGTCCTTCAGATAGATAAACGCTGTCCCGGACTTTTTTTATAACTTTTAATGACTATCAATTCCGTTATACATGATTTTCCTTTCCGCAGCGCATGGAATGAAATGTTTTGTAACATTTCTTATTAATGCTCAGCTCCTATTAGCCGTAGCGTGATGTCATATAGCCTATAGTCTTACTCGGTAAATGGAAAATTTATTACAAAAAGAATTTTCCAATTCGAATCAGTAGTTACTGAGATTAGCACTATCAAACAAACAAATTCTTCAGCTTCAGAAGGAATCACTGCACAATCTACCCTCTAACTTTAATCTAGACAAAGAAACAACTAATAATAAAATTAACACAGCCAAAACTTAAAAACGAGGTAGTGCGAGTGTCTATCTATTACAACGGCCAAGAAGAAAGAGAATCTCTCTCTAGTGTTCCGCTAAAACGTTGTTGTCTCAAATTCTGTTTCACATACATCGTGTTTAGATCCTTTCGAATACGCCATCGACGACGTCACTCAAGCCACGCCCCTTTTCCTCGACCCTTGTCCTCTAACAATATATACTTTTTTAATTTTCTTTTACAATATATAATGCAGAACACATACTCCAACTTAGGTCGACATTTTATTTTCCCTATAAAACTTTTAAGACTTTGATGTCACTTTTAGGTCAGTTTGTCAACCTTTATTTCTATTTTATTGTATACATCAATGTACAAACACAATGTACATTGCCTGACCCATGTAAAGCTTGACTTGGCCATCCCATGAAAAGAAAATGTATCTCACAAGTAATACATATTATATTAAATTAGATTGTTGAGTGCGATTGCCAAGTCAATCTATTTATTTAAAACGATAGTAAAATATTTTTTATATTGATATATATGGTCACTATAAGATGTTGTTAGGTTAGTTAATTACGTAATAACTTAAAACTGAAGGGCCCCCTAAGTAGGGACTGAATAAACCGACATGGTATAACATGGATCCCACAAATTTTTGCGGTAGAAGAACTGAATCGCGAGATTTTTTTTTTTTACAAGTTATGTTTTTGATTGCATCACATTTCTTTTTTGTAAATAATATTCTTTCTTCCATGGAAATTTCGGGTAATTTAGTCTACTTTAATACTTT
The DNA here is from genome assembly GCA_036937285.1 of Euphydryas editha. Classification (NCBI taxonomy): domain Eukaryota; kingdom Metazoa; phylum Arthropoda; class Insecta; order Lepidoptera; family Nymphalidae; genus Euphydryas; species Euphydryas editha. The sequence continues at coordinate 18,724,408 of JAUPFZ010000008.1, read as the reverse complement.
GCGGGATTTTGGTACAGCTACATAAGACATGTCCCATTCTTACTTTTTCATTCCGTTGACCATTTTACAAGTTAGTTACCTTTGAACATAATTATATCTATAGGTACGTATCTACGACGACCGTTCTGGTGTAGTGGTCGCCTAAACTCCAACGTACAAATATTTGTTTCCGGTCTGGGTGTATGTCCTTGTGGGTCTCCCCACCGTGCCTCGGAGAGCACGTAAAACTTTCGGTCCCGGTTGTTATCATAGATAAATAAATAAATAAATATACGTCTCACACTTAACGCCCCCCAGTAGGATGTTTATCCTGTGCCGGGTGTCCGGAAACACATACAATACACAAGCACAAACGCCCAGACCACAACAAATATCTGTATGGCCTATACAAATATTTGTCATGTGCGGAAATCGAACCCGCGACCGCTAGCCCATAAGCCAGTTGCTGTGACCACTGCGCTAACGCTTCGTCTAACGTACATTTCACTTTTTTATTTTTATTTTTTTAATCGGTTTTTTAAAGGGTTTTTTATCCATCTGGCATGTGAAACCCATCGTAACCTAAGCTATCATATCTAAAACTAAATTATACATCTTCACATTTATAATATAGGTAGGGTTCTTTATAATTAACTAGCTTCCGACCGCGGTTTCGCCCCCGTGGCGTTTTGATAACAAATAACCTATGTTCTTTAGATAGATATACGATGTCCCGGATTTTATTCAACACAATTATTCATGACGAGGAAATTATCCGCCAACCCGCAGTTGAGCAGCGTGGTGGATTAAGCTCCAACCCTTCTACATTATAAGCTGTGATACAGTATCTATCTACACCTATTATTTCATTATATTATACATATACAGGTACACTGATTCATTAACTACAAATGTAACTTTGTAATCCTATATATTTATATGAAATTACAAAGTTATTTAGTATCTAGAAAACTGTAAAGAAATTGAAAAATATATCAGGATATTGTATTAAATTAGTAATTTTTGTAATCTTTTTGCTTTTCTTGCTTTTCTTAATGCTTTGGTACTGTTTCTGGTAGTCATTCTATGTTTTGTATACGTCAAATGTACAATTTTAAACTTTTTTTTTTAATGTAAGAGAGGCAAACGGACAGTCGGTACACCTGGTGGTAAGTGCACACGACATCCATAGACACCCGCCAAATTGGAGGATTAGCAGGTGCGTTACCGGCCTTTCAAATGGTCCCTATATCCGGTATCGGTTCGGAAATACCGTAGATGGCAGCTGGTTCCATATTCTGGTCGTGCGAGGCAGGAAATGCCGTAGAAATCGGGTTGTTGTAGATTACATAAACCATTATTTAATCAATGGTTTTAGGTTTTAGGTAAGGTACTTATAATTGTTTTAATTTTGTAGAATATTTATTATTATGTTAATTATAATTCAGATTTATTATTTTGTTAGATTATTGTCGATATCGTTTTGACGTTTCCGGTAAAACGATATTGATGTTTCAGATAGAAGGGATAAAAGGACCGTAAGTGTGAGTTGCGTACCATTATTTGGACGGTGAGCAAACGACCAACACGTCTCTTGAATAGCTAAAATAATTCTTGGATATTGTTATAATAAGGCTGTACTATGGAAAAATGATTGAATAAATATTTCCTTTCAATAAGCCGTTGATTGAATTTTGGGTGTAGCACATACTAACCTCTTTAAAATTCTTTTGTGGTAAAAGCTTAGCCACCTCTTCTGTCCTGGCGATCTCCTCCACTACATGCGTTGCTCTTTTCAACACCAGTTCATCACACTTCAACGATTTCAACTCTAGAATAAATTAAAAATATTGTAGGTAATAAATAATTTAAACAAATTTTAATACAATTTCTTTAAAAAGTCCTAACATCAGTTCTTCCAATATCGAACTAAATAAAGGCGAGATACAATTAATATATTCGTCTGAAACTTGTATTTAAAATTATATATTTATATATTTACTACCAAATTTTCAATAATCAGGTCTAAGTTCCAATATTTACTGGGAGTTTTTTAAGTTACCTAATAAGAGACAAAGAATATCAAAAATTCGCGTCTTTAATCTTTTAAACGCATTAAGAATTACTTATTTCATAAAATTATAAATAAGGCAAGACGTTAAGGAAAACGCGCATTAAGCCTGAATTACTTACAAGAACATTATGGGACTTAAAATATAATTGAATTTTCAAATTCATATTACATATATAAAGCTGGCACTTGAATATTAAAAAAATATTCAGACAAATTGGACACACAAACACATTATCTCATTGCCTAGAGAATAAAAAGAGTCGTTAAGGCTATTATCGCCTTTCCGTTTTTAGTCTGTAAGAATAGTAAAAAATTAGAAACGTTTTTGAAGAACGAACTCTCATGAATTGCCTGGAAAACGCAACATTCGTAACGTTAAAGTGTAAAGTGAACGTATAACGCTTTTAACGATTATATTAATAAAAAGAAAGCAGAAATTATTCGATCGATTTAAAATTAAATCCCTTGTATTAATAACTTTTATTCCAGACAATTATTATTATATTATTATTAATTTATATTTTGAATACAAAAGTGTGAGTACTATATCTTAAACATACGTTGTGAAAGAAAAGACAAAAGTGACATACGTTGGCAACATTACTGTATCTAGAGCTGGGTACTTTTGCATTAACCAAATGTTATCAAGACAGACAACATAACAGTGACACAATTAGTTATACATAAGTATACAAAAGCTTAATTCATTCATATTACACAATTTGAATTCGGATATTTGTGGATAACACAATAATAAAAATAAAGTAGGGGTTCTATTGATCCAATTAATTTTAATCGTAAGTCGTTCGAATAATTGAAAATCTGAACAATTGAATGAATGAATAAAAGAGGCTTTATATACAAAAATAAATACACGCGTATTATATATGAATTTTATGAATAAGTAATAATATCTATTTTAATAATTTCATTTAATTTTGTAAACAAAAAAAAAGGATTTAAACAAGAATACTACAGTATTTTTTTTATTACATTATTTAACCATTACGTATAGTCAAGGCTGGATTTAGGGGAAGGCAAGCGGGGCAACTGCCCCAGGCCCCCACATAAGAGGGGCCTCCACATCCACAAAAGAGAGGCTTCCACAATAGAGCCGACCGAGTTGAAGCGGTCCGGAGTTGGGACGACCTTTTTTTTAGGAATAGGAATAGGTGTGGTCGTCACTTTTTTCTGCAAGAAAAAAAAACAATTCAATTTCAGATCAAGGGGCCTCCACTCCTCTGTTGCCTCGGGTCTCCACAACTCTAAATCCGGCCCTGCGTATACTTACATTATTATTTTATTATGGTATTGTAATAAATAAATATATATTTATATAAGCAAGACTATATTATATACATTGTACACATATTTTATATTATAATAAAATAGTTTTAGAGTGTGTTTCATTTCAGTAGAGAATATAAACTCCACTTGTATTCGCTACAAACAGTTACAACTATACGATAAACCAAACATAAATCTCGATGCAAAATGTTGGACATGGAGTCTCACCCCTGTTTGTCAAGTCAGTCAAGGTTACCATATTCTACACTTGGTTTACTTTTATATTTAGATAATATTATTGTTAGGGTTATGTAATCTTTTGTGCTTTGGTAGGTACTGTTTCCGGTAATCATTTTATGTTTTGTATAAGGCAAATGTACAATTTTATAGATAAAGGATTATTTAATCAATGGTTTTGTAAAGGTTTTATAATTGTTTTAATTTTGTAGGATATTGATAATTATGTTAATTATAATTCGGATTATTGCTTGATTATTGCCGATATTGTTTTGACTTTTCTGGCAAAACGATGATCTTAAGCCTTTAACCACTATTCCACGAATTAGTACCTGTACGAAAAAGCAAACTATAGTGCTATTAATGATAAATTATGCAAAATCGACTGGCCCAAAACTTTTTCTAGCAACCATATAGATGTAGCTGTAATTTTTTTTACCAGACTCTTTACAATTTACGAGATTCTTATGTACCAAATCTTTAAAGTTAATCGCAAATATCCTTCTTGTAAATCCATTTTTGATAAACTACTAAAAGAAAAACATAAATTTCATTTAAAATATAAAAACATTACTAATTTAAATACATTTATTTTGCTAAGAGAACGAGCAAAGATTACAGAAAAATAATTTGCGAAACGAAGCGAACATTGCGAAAATTGAAAATAATATTGTCGAAAATCCGAAATCGTTTTGGTCATTCATTACAAATAAAAAACAAATTCTCAGTTTACCCATCCGTGATCTCATATGGTGTTGACTCAGTGAGTTCTGGTGAGTCAATATGCAATAAGTTTGCTGAATACTTTCAACCGAATTTCAGCAACCGTCTTCGTGTGATATAATATCTCCAGATCTTACACCTTCATCAGAGGTTATCGTAGATATAGCCAACATTGAAGTACTTGATAATGTCATAGTTGAACTTCTTAAGCGTTTAGACTTGAGTAAATCAGCAGGACCCGATCATATTCCTCCATTTTTTATAGTTTATTGTGCAAATAGTTTAAAAAACCCATTAGCATTATTGTTCACACTATCATTGGAGACTGGTACAGTGCCCGATATTTGGAAATCTGCATTCGTAACGCCAATACATAAGAAAGGTCCAAAAAATATAGTGGAAAACTACAGACCGATTTCCAAATTGTATCTTTTTGCTAAGGTTTTCGAAAGGGTCGTGCACAAACAAGTTTATGCTCATATCAAGAGTATTCTAAATGAACAACAACACAGTTTCGTTAATAATAATAATAATAAATCAACTACTTCTAATGTTCTTCTTTGCAGTGATATCTTAACAGAACATGTCTAAATAATTGTTTTGATTTTATAAATACTGATTCTAGAAATTCTTTTATAATTGTGATACCGATAGCAAAAATATATTTCTATAATATAAATCTGGATATTGAAGATTAAGAAATTTACTTCTTTGTAATATCTTTTAATAAATTATTATAAAATGCCGTTTTACAGTTTTTTTTTTTCTTTTTTTTTTTGTAACGTAATACTTAAAGAAGTAAATTTTAATTTGATTTATATTCCAATTTGCGTTTAAAGATTAGGTATGTTGATTTCAATTATCAGCGTTTAAAAATTACTAAAAAACTAAGAAATTCCATATGATGAACAACTAAGCGAGGTAATCGCTTATTATTCTACAACAAACTGCAAACTAGATTTTCACGTCAATGCCTATATCTAAAATTGTTTTGAATTAAGCTTCATATTATTGCCGTTGCTTTCTGATACGACCAATAATTTATTAAAATATCCAGACCAAGACTGGTCACAAGTACATCCCTTAAGTCAGTCTTTTAGATTTCCATACTTTTGTGTTTAGCGAAGATTTCATGTTAAGTTTTGACAAGACTGAATTGTTTCCTTCATAAAATATTAATCAATTCGAAGGCCTGTTGTCTAAGGACATATGTTCTACTTTTAAGGAAGGAGGTGTTCTTTGATCTTACTTGTACTGTAAAAGTCTTAAAATACTTGCGCAGACAAGTAAGAATTTACAAGTTTTAAATATACAAGTATGCTTAATTAAAAAAATCAAAAAAACCCGACTGCGTAAAATACTCTTATTATAAACTAAAAAGAATAAAACAATTTACTAGCTTTCATTTAATACCCATATTGCTACAGTAAGAAAAAATCACCTTCCCCCCCCCCTCATTCCGCCATTTGCGGGCGCCATTTTGAAAATTTATATAGCCTATGTCACTACTACAATTTAGACAAATCCAACGACACCTCATATGTCAAAAACCGTCCAGCCGTTTGGGCTGTAGGGCGTGCCAAAGAAATGGACATACATACATACATACATACATACATACATACATACATACATACATACATACATACATACATATATACATACATACATACATACATACATACACTCGAAAAACATAACCCTCCTGTCGCAGTCGGGTAAAAACAAACATCTTTTATCAATTAAGTTCAGACTTGATTTGATTTTCATATGCAAATACTTTAAAAAATCGTCTTTATATAAATATTCATAGAAGATTTATATAATAAAAATATTATAAATAGAACGTCTTTTTTACAGTATTATTACCGTCACAATTTACAAAACACGCAAAAAAAATCGAAAAGATTATTATTTATTTCAATTGTTGTAAATATTCTGTAAGATTTTCATTAATTGAAATAATTTATTTTTGTTATAATAATCATTTTAAGTCAATTCACAGAAAATTTTAATTACGAATAAATATAACAAATGCTTAGGGACTTAAAAAAAAAGAATATTGCTTTATATTAGAAATTAATTTTAATATTTATATATAATAAGTACATATGATCTATGCTCAGACAAATGGCAACCTTACTAGTATACAAGGCTCTTAATCAAACCAACTAGAACTAAATCTCCGAGAGATAAAAAACACGTGTTTGAATTTACAGTTTTGTCGCGAAAACCTTACTTTCATCAGTACCACTGACAGTCTGCCACGCGATACCAATACCAAAACGATACCAGTGAAATGAACTGAATTGAATCAGCCTGTAAACGTCACACTGCTGAGATGGAGCATAATCCGCCACGCAGCTCCACTACGGGTCGGTAGATAATTTTTGTCCTATCATGAGTAACGATCGCTATCAGGTGCTTATGACAACAACCGGGACCGACGGCTTTACGTACTCTCCGAGGCGCGGTGGGGAGACCCACAAGGTCATACACCCAGACCAGAAACAAATATTTGTACAAATACAAATATCGACCCGAGCGGGAATCAAACCCGCGACCGCCTATGTAGAGACTATTAAGTGTTAAGACTGCTTGAACCACTACACCAGAACGGTCGAGACAAAATGATAATCTTTTTTTTTTTCTTGTCCCATTAACAAAAACGACTAGTATATCGTAGAACTAACATATTAGATAACAGATGCGTTGTTAGCTTAAAATGATTACGTTAGGAGGAATGGTAAAACAGAAAAAGAGTAACGTTTTTGCTTCTGGTTTTTTCATTCGAAATATGAAACACAACTATATTTTTACACCATTCTGAAAGGATGTGGTAGTACCACCGAGCCAGCTACATACAAATTTTAGTCAATTAGTTATAGCTAAATAAAATATTACCGTACATAACAACTATTTAACACATAAATATTTTCAATTGTTCGCTGATCTCAAAATTAAATCATACAGAAAACTAAACTAAAGCTTTGAAGAAGATTAGTGTATAATGGAATAATGGTGTATAAATGGAAGCAGCAAATAAACATATATATATACTTTACATGAATGGCATCAATGATTATTTTTCAAATTGTATTATTATCTGTTTTGTTAAGGTAATCCTGCAATCGGGTCATGTTAATTTTGAATGAGAATACATATTCATTTGGTACATGAGGATCACGAGTTCAACTTTAAACCTTATTTACAAAGACATCCCTGTTTCCAATACATTGTTCTTATCGGAAAACTAGTTAAGACACCTTTTGTTCGATTGGATTGAATATCGACCACGGATGCTCAGGATAAGCGTTGGTTGAAAGGCGAAAAGGCAAAATAGAATGAAGTTTTTGATCATATTTTTAAATAATATTTAATGGTAGAAGGAAAATCATAGATATCATATTCTGTAGCACAAGCGTTACAAAGGTTATTTTTTAGATGTGGTTTTAGTTTATTGGTAGATTAATATTTTTGCGAATTCCCTAACTAACCTCTATGCTATCTATGCACATATTCTGATAATACGGTTAAATATCTGTCTCTTACGTTCTGAGATAAATGGTATAAAAAAGTTAAAACATACAATTTATTACTTTTTTTCTAGTGACAATCTCATTTTATAATTTTTTATTCATTTTACTATTTTTATGATAAATCTTATTTCATTTAAGCTGCACATATATGGTATTATTTATCTTTATCTATCGAACTGAACTGGCTCAGCCTGTAAAAGACCCACTGCTGGGCAAAGGCCTCTACTCCATATAGGAGAAGGGTTGGAGCATAATCCATCACGCTGCTCCACTTTGGGTTGGCAGATAATTTTCCCTATCATGTTGTAACGATCGCTATCAGTTGTTTATGACAAAGATCGGGACGGCTTTACGTGCTCTCCGAGACACGGTGATCTGACCAACAAGGACATACACCTAGACCGAAAACCGATATTTGTATTTATAATCGGTATTTTAATATCGGCCCCAAGTGGGAATCGAACCCACGAGCCGCATCCGTCGCCGGCGTTGAGGCGACTACTCGCACCCCTACCACTACACCAGAACGGTCCTTATCTATTACATAGATGATAACACTTGAATTACTTAAAATAAGGATCAAAGTTTTATTCACAGCTATCACAATCACATATATTCTTATTGTATAAAATCATAACACATTTTAGTTATATCTTGTTTAATATATTCATTTATTTATTTATTTATTTGAATTCTTTATTGTACAACAAATACACTAATATAACGCTTAACGCTAATGCATTCTCTACCAGCCTTTTTTTTTGACGCAGAGGAATCCATTTACGGATGATATACAGAATGCCCGGGTCGGCAGTCCTAGACCTATGTCGGACTCGGCACTTTGGGAGTGCAATACCGTACTAAACCCCTGCGAGATCCTTCAGCCGCTTTAATTGGAGGGTCCCGGATTTGCAGGCAACAGGAGCCCTCCAGCGACAGGCTGGCCTCGGCGAAAAGGCCAGACTTCTCCTCCATGGGGATTGTGCAAGAAAGTATAGTGTGTTGGTGTACAATAAACAATAAACAATAATATAATATAATATAATATAATATAATATAATATAATATAATATAATATAATATAATATAATATAATATAATATAATATAATATAATATAATATAATATAATATAATATAATATAATATAATATAATATAATATAATATAATATAATATACTCGTAGATGTAATTATTTACATAGTAATTTTTTTTAAGTAATTACATTTATTAGAAATATCTTCTCGAAGACATCGTTATAAGACAATCTTTATATATTTTTATCAATTGGTACAATCATGAAAAAATATGCCCAAAATGATTTCGACGTTCCTGTAATACTTCTAATTTCTGTACATAATATGTATAATAAAAAATATATAGATATATTTATACCATTCAAGTTTTAAAATAAACGTCAATCAATCGTTGATTTATTTTGTTATTATTTATTATTTTTTGTGTTATTGTACTATTTGCTAACCAAAAAAAATATGTACATAATTCCTATTCTAAATTATGTATTTTTGGAAAAATTAAAAAAATTAATATATTTATATATTAATTTTTTTATTAAAAAAAATTAATATATAATTTTAAAAAATTAATATATAAAATGTATTAAATTTTCTTTACATTTTTATACTATGTACACACTTTCCGCTACTATATCTCAATATTATTTACCTTGATTGTCTGGAAAAAAGCGATAAGACCACCCATTGTAGGTAAACAATATATATTAACTTATTGTATATAATATTGTATATTGTTCACGATAACTTATTGTAAATATTTTATTCGTAGTTCTCGAATAATACAGAGTAACTAAATAATTATATAAGTTACAACGTGTGAAGTCGATTTAGCACTAAGCTAACAACTTACGTAATATGTAAAAGTTTATTAATAAGGTCTTACTCTACGGCTAAACAAAATTACTTATATGTAAGCGCAACTGTAAATACGAACTGCGTATTTCAACACGGATCTAGAAACTTCTATGCCCCAGTTTACTGTTATATTTGTGTCATTGTAAAAAATAAAATTAATCTATATTTAAAAATAAAAAGCCATAAATTATTTAACTAATAATTAATTTTACTAAGCACGATTTTTACTCTCTGGTACAGATACCTCTTTCTAGTTTATTTTTCTTAATTTTTCGTGTATCGTTTTTACTCTGGAACCAATAATTATTATACTCGTAATAAACTAATTATTGTAATATAAGTCAGAGTATTTATAAAACCTGCTCAACAGTCTCAAGATTAGTAGATTGGTGCAATGGTAGATTAATGGTGAATGAATCTACTTATTTAATTACATTATTATAGCACGATAGGCGACTATAGCATATTGGCAATAGCAATCGTAGTGGCCTATTTATAAATAATAATTAGTAACTAAATAGATATGTTTTGACATGTAGACGCGGTCGTCTGTTCTTAAATATATATATATATATATATATATATATATATATATATATATATATATATATATATATATATATATATATATTTAATTTGATTTAGAATAAATACTAAAGTATTTATTCCAAAACAAAAAATTAAATCCTTATGTCACCCAAACTGCCTACTTTTTGAAGTTAGAGCTTAGAATTTTTAACGTAACGCTTAAACTATTACGCTGATCTGAACTGAAATGAATCAGTCTGTAAACAACCTACTGCTTGGCGAAGGCCTCTTCTCCATATAATATAGAAGATAAGCTTAAGTGTTAGAGCAGACCAGAAACAATTATTTGTACTGTGCCGTCAGCACATTACATTATATGTAATTGCAGCCCTTAGTTGGAATAAGACACCGCATCATCCAAAATCCAACCGCAAAATTGGTGACCCCCACGTGATCTTGGTCTGCTGGTGATGCTCCAGTATATCGTAAGGCATACGACGTTATTTATCAAGAATTCAATTACTTCAAGTCAATTATTTCAACTCGCAATTACAATGAGTACGCATTAACAATGAGTATCCCCGTCGGGCAGCAGAGCAAAATGAATGTTCCATCAACACCTCAGAATGACGCTGTCGAGCTAGCTTCGGTAACAGTATCTTCAAGGTTACCAGAATTTTAGTGTGACCAGCTACGATTATGGTTCGTGCAAAGTGATGCAGTTTTGGGACCACAAAAGCACAGTGACGATGCAAAATTTAATTTAATCGTTTCTAAGTTAAACAAAAACATTATAAAACAAGTCAGCGACATACTTTTGAATCCACCGGAGACAAAGAAATATGAAACTTTGAAAGCTCGCCTGTTAACTGTGTACGAGGAATCGGAAACCAGTAAATTTCAAAAATTACGTCAAGACCTGTGAATATTTCCGAAATTCATACAACTAGTTCCAGCTCAAGTGACGTCTCTTATTTTGTTTTGGCTGAACTTGCAAAATTAAGTTTGCGTATTGGTGATATGGAGAGGTCAAGGCCAAGAATTCGTTGCAGTAATCAACATTTACGGCGACGGTCTGTCTCGAGAGCTCGTATTACTACACGGCGTACGCCGGAAAACTCTGATTGACTTTCTTATTATCATCAGAAGTTTCGAAGCCGAGCAAAGAAATTTGTGTGGCTGAGTTCGTTGAAAAAACATAATAATTCGGAAAACTATATGTGATACAATCGTCGGCGGAGGTATGTACCATTACACCTGCTCACCGCCTATGTATTAGTGACAATAAAACCGACTTAAATTTTTCGTGGACACAGGAGCAAATATTTCAGTTTTACCTTTAAAAAAAAAAAAGATTTTTAGTGATAATTCATATTCATGTGACAATTATAAACTATACGCTGCTAATGGTAGTGAAATTAAAACCTATGGTACTAAGTCTCTTGATTTAGACTTTAATTGGCGGTGGCCTTACCGTTGGACTTTTATTTTGGCTGACGTAAAACAACCGATTATAGGCGCAGATTTTCAGATATTATAAATTATTTGTGGATATTGGTTAAAAAAATTAATAGACAAGGTGACAAATCTGTGTTTAATAGCGTCAGTGACTTTAAATAAGTAACAATCAATCAGAACTATCGACTAGTCTAGTGAATACAGTGATTTATAAGACGAATTTCCTAATATAACTAAACCAATGGGTTTTAAAGAGACTCCATGCCATTCCGTTGTTCACTATATAGAAACAACAGGATCGCCCGTGTACGCACGGCCGAGACCTTTACCTTCAGACAAATATGTCAAAGTAAAGGCCGAATTTCAACACATGCTGGATATGGGTATATGCAGACCCTCTAGAAGCTGCTGGGCCAGTCCACTTCATGTAGTTCTAAAGAACTGCGGCGATTATCGTCGTTTAAACAACATTACAAAGGCGAATAGATATCCTATACCTCGCATACAAGACTGTACATTCTTGTTAGCGGAAAATGTATATTCTCGCGCTAAGATCTTCAACGTGCTTACCACAACATAGGAGTTTCAGAAAAAGATATTGAAAAGACGACAATAACGACACCTTTTGGATTATATGAATTTACACGCATGACATTTGGTTTTAAGAATGCAGCACAAACTTTTCAACGTCTTCTCAATAACGACGTTTTTAAAGATATGGGTTTTTTATTCTCCTATATAGATGACGTCATAATTGCATCAGAATCACAATCTTTACATAAACTTCACTTAAGAAAAATTTTCGAACGTCTTAATCAGTTCAGTCTTACAATTAATTTGGCGAAATGCGAGTTCGGAAATAAGGAACCAAAAGGGGAGTATTTTCTCGGATTCCACGTGTCTATAGTTTATTTAGGCTGGATATCAAGATTTGGATGTTCTTTGCGGATTACCATGGACCAAGGTCGTCAATTTGAATCTAACTTGTTCATACTGTTGGCAAAGCGAATGGGCGTTGTTCGCGACATCGCGCATTGGTACAGCGCACAAAGCGGTGACTTGCTGCGTCTACGGCTGGTGGAGCGTCCCCCCGCGCGGCCCTACCTACTAGCGGTCACTCACTAGCTCACAGCTATGTCTAGCCTCACCAGGCTCAACATTGTTAATTCATCAAGTTTTTATACATATTAAATCTCTACATTAAATACAGTCCACTTGGTTCACAGCATTTATTTACTCTAACAGGCGTAAAAAAAATTGAGAACTACAAGTTATCACCCGCAATCAAATGGTGCAGTTGAGAGAGCTCATCGATCTTCGAAAACAGTCCTTATGTGCAGAGGCAATACGGAAGATTGGGTGAACGAATTACCGTCAGTACTACTGGGCTTAAGGGCAAGTCTACGCGACACATGTGTGAGCGCTACCGAAATGGTTTATGGACAAGTCATACGCTTACCAGGAGATTTCTATTCGCCCACAAAGCTAGAAATCACTAAATATGAAACTTTTTTTGCAAAATTTAACCGCTTGGCCGGATCGGTCGGGATTTACTCCGACTCGTCGTCGGCACTGCTCACAATCCTAAATCCGAAAGCCCCTGGCCGTAGAGGCGCGGGGATATCTGCAGAGGGCTTTGCTCCAGGACAAATGTATTAGTTTGTTCTGGATTAAAGCCCATGCAGGACTAGAGGGGAACGAGCGTGCCGACCATCTGGCCAAGGATGCTGCGCTGAAGTCGAAACGCGCTTTTGACTACGACAGCTGCCTGGTCTCATTCATCAAGCGTAGCATTGGTATGATTATATTGCAAAAACATTATGTAATCATTTTTAATATGTACAAAGATTTTACATTCTATGTTAAATAGTTTTACCTATTTTTGTCACTAAGAAATTGTATTTCATTTTTTTTTCTCAAAAGGGGATGTTATGTGCCGTCAGCACATTACATTATAATATGTAATTGCAGCCCTTAGTTGGAATGAGACACTCGGATGAGATACCCGCACGCATAATAAATACTTCATTCAGTTTTTCGTGTTAATTCATTACACCATATACCACCCAACCGCAAAAGTATCATATTCTATATCCAACCCGCGACCGGTGGCGTTAATGCGACGTAATCACCACTACACCATAACGGTCGTCGCTAACTATTACGCAAACCACAAAAAAAATCAATCAAATAGTGTGAGACGCTCTCAAGAGATTATCTTTTAAATTAAACGTAACGTTTAATTTAAAAGATATATATTTTGAAGTATAAGCTTAATTCAAGATAGTATTTTTATTTTTTTATTTTACACACCTTTCTTTTAAACGGCTACCAATAAAAAAATATATGAACATGAAAATTTTGTCATAAATATTAAAAATATGAGCTACAAAATGTATTCGAGCTTTTCAGCTCTAAGCTCTTTAGTTTCTTGGAGCGTGATCGGAGCTCTAGAACATGCAGCTTTAATGGATTTACTTTCAAGCCAAAATTACATGCATAGATTAAAGCCGTGGACTTAGTATCCATCGAAATCTACATGTTTGATAATTGACTATAGTAAATGTATATAAAATAATTTAAATTTATAGGGTAACAATAAATAATAAAAAATTTATACGCAATTAGTTACACAAGTAGTTAGAAAAAGCAAATGACGTCGTACTTGTATTAACACTAATAGGATAAACATATAACGCCAATGTATATTTTAAATATGTGTGTTTTATTATACATAATATATATATATATATATATATTATACATAATATATATAAATATATATTTATATATAGGTATGTATGTATGTACGTTTACAATATATAAATGTTTCCTTATTGTCATCGGTACACCTTCTAACCGTTTTATTTTCTTTGTCCTTTACCCAAAAGTTGTCTAAAAGATATCACTCTGTTTGCGATAAGGCCAACTTTTGTACATTTACTTTTTTTTTTCTTTTATATGTTTTTATTGTTTTAATGTCCTTTTTTTATATATCTTATGATGTAAAATAAAGTATATTTGTATCGACTATATAATTTTTAATGTTTTGTCCAATTTTCAATAAATTTCAAAATACTAACAAATTCCCAATAATAGCTCGATTTTCAAAGATATGTATATAATGTTAAACATTTTACGATTAGACTCGTATCTTGGCCGGTTATACGAAAAATCTTGTGCGCGTCGCTAACTCATTTTGTCTACCGGTTCAGAAAATATATGATGATAAAGAGTCAATAGAAACAAAAGAATCGAAGACAAACGGTTGTTGACTTAAATCTGAACTAGCAACACTGCGTTTTCAAATGCTCGGCGCTGAAGGAAATAATGTTGAGGAAACCTAAATATTTTGAAAATAAATCTGAAACTTGTATTATTGCCAAACCGTGATGGAACAACGCGTCCAACTTTTTTTGCGCAGTGGAGCAACAATTAAGTTGGTCTTGTCAGCAATATTTCGATCTTGGAATTAGCAACAAATTCCTGATAAGAGCAACTAATTAGCACATAAAAATCACTAAACCCACACCTATTTTTTAGTCATTTGGGCTGGGTCGTTAAAGCTGGGTTCACGAATATCCGTTGTTCTGTTCTTAAATCAAAAAGATACCTCTATCCAGCAGTATAACACTTACATGCCTTTACGGTAAAGTACACATTACACGTATACTGTAGTTTGGGCTTAAAACTAGTTAACTTAATAATCTAACAGGATACGCTGGCTAATGAGACAAAAAAAAATATAGGTCATATACTTGTTTGTCATAGTGTGTTCATTTATGCTTATGTGTTGACACAGGAATCACATCGTACTGGTTAAGTGTGAATTTATTATTATGATCTCTTACCTACTAAGTCCTGTATATTGGCACTCCTCAATGAAGGTATTTTCAACTTATTAGCAGCTTCCTGACACTGAGCACGCCGTTGAGGATATTCGCTCCCTGTCAGCTGGTGTTTCACGTTTGAGTTAACCACTAGAATCACAGCTTCAGTTGAATCCATCGGTATATGTGTTGACTCCAATGACCTAAGTAAAAACTCTTCATATAATTATATAATATATATGGATCTTTTAATAAAATATGAAGTACGAAAAATAAATCATAGTTGTATATCGGATTATGTGTGAAAATCAAGGAATTTATATACAAACTGGAATGCTCACGTGGACTCAAAAAACGTGCCTACAGCCGGGATTGCATCTCTTTCTACCATGGATTCAAGGCAACTCTCGTAAGAAAGAGACAAAATACCAGTTGTCAACGAAATGCTTGGAACGATTTTTCACTTTACATGTTATAAGCCAATGTCAACCTTATATCAAATACTTCAAGGTGCATATTTGAATATACAATTTTATTAATTGAGCGTTCCAGTTATGATATAAATTCCTTGGTTAAAATATTTTATATTACATGACAAATGTTCCTGACGTTACGTCAATCGTTAATAATAAATAATAAAGAAAAATGATCACTAAACAAGGATGGTAAGTATCTAATGGTATATATGTATTTAATCATGTAACAAAGCTTAAATTAACAATAATAATATTTATCGATTTTTATTACTCTAAAATTTTGCGGAAAGTTTTTGTTTAATTAAATCAAATCAAATCAAATCAAAATTAACTTTATTCAAATAGGCCCTAAGAGCACCTTTGAATCGTCATTTTACAAAATAAAAATTTAAATTTGATTATTATTTTGTAATGGTAAAGCTACCACCGATTCGGAATGTAGATTCTGCAGAGAAGAATCGGCAAGAAACTCCGCAGTTACTCTTTTGAAAATGATATATAAACTGTGTTTTAATATAAAATTAGTAATATCTTGCATGAAATACAGCGCCACTATCACATCACACACACACATCTTTATCGACTAAGTAATCCTGCACCGAATAATAAGCTTTATCTATTAATTTTTTTTTTTTAATAAAATCTTTAAATTTATTATGAGACAGTTCCAAAATTGTTTGTGGGATTTTATTATACATGGGAATACCATAACCCAGAAAGGAGGCGTTTACTTTGCGCAGTCGGAAGCCTGGAAATACAATTTTGTTATTCCTTCTAGTGTTTACAGTGCGATTAATACTATTTATTTCAAAACAATGAATATTCTGGTGAATATATATAATATTGTTATAAATATACTGCGACGCAATTGTTAATATGTCTATCTTTGGAAAAACATCCCGTAGGGAGACTCTAGCTCCAAGATCGTAAATGCCACGAATAGCCCTTTTTTGCAAAATAAATACCGTTTCAATATCTGTAGCATTACCCCACAGTAACAGACCGTAAGACATAATACTATGGAAATAGCTAAAATATATTAAACGCGCAGTAGCAACGTCGGTCAGTTGTCGCACTTTTCTAACTGCGAATGCTGCGGAGCTGAGTCTACCATTCAAGGATGACAAATGGGAGCTTAATAATCTAACTTAATTATATCACAGTCTCTGTCCATTTATATATAAGTATATGTAACATTTATAAATAAATAAAATAAATAAATAAAAACTTTATTTTACTAAAAAAAAAAATTTTAGTTACAAGGCAAGTTTAGTAGTGGTATCACATGTATCATTAATATTATTCTAATTGCCTAAAAGGTTGATTGACTTCTTATCCTATTTGGGTTATTTTAATAACCTGTGCTTAGGATAATCAGCCCGTTCCCGTACAATTTAAAATAAACAACAAAACTATAAAAAAATACATGTGTGTGGGAATACCTAAAATAAGTAAATTTAACAAATTGATTTAACAAATCTTAGTACAAAGGTAAAACATAATAGAAGTTTATACTATTCTCATCTAATTTTACTACGTGCTTTGACAAGTATATATATACATATAAATAATTTAATATATATATATATGTGTGTGTGTGTGTGTGTGTGTGTTTGTGTGTGGGATTTAAGTCAGTATAATGTGTATATAAATGAAAATCTGATTTGATTTCTAGCATGAGTTTAAAAATTTCTCTGTTTCTTCGTAATTTTTAGTAAGGAGGTAATCAACAATATATTTCTTACATTTAACGTATGTTAGGTTATATATAAAAACATCGCCATTAATTTTATTATATAAATAAGGACCCAGGTAATAAAAAAAGTGCTTTATAAATTTAAATTTCGGGCAAGGTACATCACAAATTATATTGTTTCGACGCTTAGGTATATTAGACACATAGGGAGTTTTTCGATGTTGCTGAAGAATGGTGTCCAGTATAAACAGTTGTCTTACTGTAAGTAGCTTACAATCCTTGTAAAGTTGTGTGGTTGGATAAACAATAGTTTTGAAGGTACTGACTTTTAAAATAGCGCGTTGAGCAACTTCTAACGGTTTGAGGGTTGTTTTCGGAACTCCACCCCAGCAAGATATACAATAGGAGATCAAAGATTGACATAATGCAAAGTAGACGCTTCGAATTACAAATTTATTGGCAACTTCACGTAAATTCTTAAATATGTATATAAGTTTGCGGACTCTGCTCGTTAGGACATCTATGTGTGCTTTAAAATTCAAGTGTTTATCGATTATGACACCGAGATACCTTATACTTTCAGTAGCAGATATAGAAGGGCATTGACAGTTTTGGTGAATGTGGCAAGAATGAGCAATAAGTTTTAGTGGGGCTTTAGGTTGAGATGTAGGACGGACGGAGAAATGAATAAGTTTAGTCTTTGAAGCATTGAGTGTTAGATAGTGACTTAAAAGCCAAGCAGCAACGACATCAAAACCTTTCTGAGCAATAACCTGAAGTTCCTCCCAAGAATTACCATAAAATGTTAAAGCTGTATCATCTGCATAAGAGACAATGCTGCCACAACAAAGGTTGAGATTGCATAAGTCATTGATAAAAATAAGAAAGAGCGTAGGTCCGATGATACTGCCTTGAGGCACACCATATGAGGTAGAACGTTCGTCACTGTAGAAGTCATCTATTTTTACTATCTGCTTACGACCAGTAAGGTAACTACGAAAAAAGTCGAGTTGAGTATTTCTGATGCCTATAGCATCAAGTTTCAATAAGAGTATAGGTATAGGGACAGTGTCAAAGGCTTTGGCAAGGTCGAGAAAAATAGTTAATACTTTTTGTTTATTATTTAGGTGTCCAATTATATTAGTAGTTATATCGTGAACAGCATCTGATGTGCTTTTGTTTTTACGAAAGCCAAATTGGTGGGAAGAAATTAAATTTTGTTTTTCCAGGTAACTAATTAATCTCTTATTGACTAGACGTTCGAGTACTTTGGACAGAGCGGGAAGAACGGAAATAGGTCTATAATTACCAATAACGGTATTATCACCGCTTTTAAGGATGGGGTGAACAACGGCTTTTTTGAAAGGTGTAGGGAAAATGCCATTTACAAAACACAAATTGAATATATGACACAATATAGGTGCTAGAACAGTCACATACCTTTTAATTGTGTTTGTTGCGATACCATCCCAACCGGTTGCAGCAGTTGACTTTAGGCCTCGAATTGTCCGCACAATTTCATCCGTATCAGTCATTTCGAGTACAAAGGAACAGTCATTCCTAGTCAACATTGTCGGTCTAAGAGAATACGCAGAGGAAAATTGTTTTTCGATTTTCAACGCTAGCTCACTGGCAATATTGGCAAAGAAATCATTTACCTCATTGCACGCCCTTTTGGGAGATTCGGAAGTTGTTAGTAGAATTTTAGAGGAAACCTGTTTCTGGTTAGGTTTATCAATAACTTTATTAAAAACATCCCATATACGTTTCGGGTTTTTTCCTGCTTTAGAAAATTCTTGAGTATCGTAAGCCTTTTTTGCCTTCTTTAAGATCTTACTACATAAGTTTCTATATCGCGAATAGATTTGTTTTTGGACAGTGTCATTCGGAGTTTTTTTTTAGCTGTTGAGACATTCTATCCCTTGTGCGCAAACATCGAAGCAAACCAGGTGTAATCCAGGGTCTAATGATTTTATGTTTGTGAGACACTTTAACTGTTTGCGCCTTATCAATAGCGGTTTTCAAAAGAGTAATCAGAGCATTACTAGCAGTCTCCGGGTCATTGTCAGTGAGAATGGACGAAAAATCAGTGTTTTTAATTGCAAGATCCAAGGACAAATAATCAATTTTTGTTACGATATTTAAATTTTTAGATTGAATTTTAGAGTTCTCGATACCAAAGAGTGTAGAATGATGGTCAGTTACTGTAGAATCAATGACAAGGGTTTTAGAAAAACAATTAGTGCGTAACATAACATGGTCCAAGCAATTGCCATTTCTGGTAGGATACGTGTAAGCCGGTAGAAGGCCATGAAAAGCAAGAAGGTTTAAATATTTGTGAGATTTAATATCGCAAGAGGATGATTTAATGTCTATATTTATGTCGCCTGTTATGATTACAGTTTTAAAATCCGTTAGAGAGTCAAGAACGCTGCTCAAGGACACTAAAAATTGTTCAACCGTTTCATTAGATGAAGATCTATAGATACAAAGAATAGCGGTATCGCAGTTAATTTTAATTAGTAGGCCTGAAGCGGTACTCCTTAGATCCAGTTCCTCGCAAGTAACCGAATGATTTGATTTAATATAAGCAACCACACCATCACTCTGATTTATATGTCTAGTGGTTTGATATTTCGTATAGTTCGGGATATTTGGTGTAAATTGATTCCTGTTGCATGCCAACCAGCATTCTGTAAGCACCAACATATCACAATCAAAAGATAAACGTTCAAGTAGAGAACAAAAATTCAAATAATTGCAGTTAATTGATCGGATGTTTTGTGTTAGTATCAGAAAATAATTAGCGGGGTTCTTTATAATAGTTTTTGAGGTCTCCGGTGAACAGCAATGAGCTTCCGATATGGTTAGATTATCAATGTTATTCAATACATTTATATTAATCACTTTTAATTTTCTTTAAAAAAAGGGTAAAAAAATTGTTGTACAAATGATATTTATGATCGGATGATATTTATAATGAAATTTATTATTTTTAACAATATTAGTACGTCTACGTAATTTTATGTACACTTTATATATATATATAAAGTGTACATAAAATTACGTAGACGTAATATTTTTATATTTGTATAAATCGTGGTCTTCATAAATAATGTAGGGTAAGTGTAAATATATACAATGTAGAACAAAGAAATAAATTTTTTGAAATTTGATGAATGTTTAAAATTGTTATTAGTATTAAATAAATGTGTAATACTTGTTGATACGTGTGAATTTGACTGTGTGTTTGTGTAATTGTATAAGATAAAATGATTATAACTAGATTGTTGAATATATACTTGGCCAAGGCGACAAAGGAAACAAAGAGAAAAAAGACTAAAACTAACATGCAAACAAATATTAAAGGACAGAAAACACAATAATAAGTAGAAGAATAGTCACGCGACGGTAAGTTTCTTGAGATCCTCTAGCTGGGACTCGTTTTTAATTATAATATACGGACTTCCAGTTTTTTTTCTTAGGAGTATGCGTCCGTTTGATGTCCAACAAAATTTATAATTATTCAATTTCGCGAAGTTTCTGGTTAAATAAAATAACTTTTTCGACTCTGATGTTAAACATTCTGAAACATAGATAGGCAGCTTCTGTTCTTGAATGCCTAAATGCGTTGTGTTTAATTTATTATCGGGGTTCTTCTTATTGTATTCCATAGAACGTTTTAAAAAGACTTCTTTACTATGCGTGTTTGAAAATTCCACAGTTATCGTAGAAGTTCGGTTTTCTTTTTTTGAAGGAAATCTCAAAACGTCGCGTACTTCACAATTTCGTAAGTCTATACCGATTATTTCCGATAATTGCTTAATCATAGCAAAGAGATCAGCCTTTGTTTCCCGATAATTTTTAGGGACATTACGCACTTCAATGCAAGTTTTTACATAATTATTTTGAAGTGACATTATTCTTTCGTTAAGTATGGACAGATGCAATGACATAGCTTTTTTTTCATTCTCGAGGTCAGTAATCTGTTTTTCCAATAAGTTAAGATGATCAGTAATATAAGTCATGGACTTTTCAATTTCCCTATTAGTATTTTCAATTTGTAAATATTGATTTTTTATATCCAAAATATATTGTTCAAGTTTGTCCATACGTAAGTTCTGCGCGGACGTAAATTCCTTCATCATATCCTTTATTTCATTTTTAAAAATAGATAGGTCATCAGTAAAACTTTCATTAGGGACACAACGACGCTTAGCTCTCTGTGTAATACTAACAGATGAAAAATCAGGTGATATGTGATGATCGTCTTTGAAAAGATTGCGTAAATCAGATTCTGATCGCGACGGAGTATTTTGCGATGAAGACGATTGTGGTGGAGTCTTAATCATTTTGAACAAGCAAATATTATTTTAATTAAGAGTTTAAAATAAAATAAATAAAATAAAATCACAGCAGTAACACAACACATGTCCGAACGGTTTGGGAAACGGGAGGGTAGTTAGTTCTAATTAGTATTTATAATTTAGCATATATGAAAACGATTGATGAACACACTCTAAAGCACTCACACAGGAAAACGTAATTCAATCACAGTACTCCTCTGACTGATTCAACACGTGTCTAACCGAGCTGAATAGTGGACTTTCCACCATCACGTGTCAACACACATACACACACATATCTCTACGTAATCTGTACACTCGGCCTTGCCATTGTCTGACTAACCTACAATCTATCAATAGAGCGTGATCCTTCTTCCCCATGGTAACAATAAACTGGTCCATGATACCGCACGGCATTCCCGGAAATTCGTGCTCCGCTTTTTGACATAATTGAGCCTTCTTCACTAACCTGTAATGACGTAAAAAATTTAAATCTAATAATATAAAATATTAGTGTATTTAGATATTGATTTACAATTCTTAAATCTAACGACAGACTTATCTAGAACGTGCCGTACCTACATTGGCGCAGTGAAGAATATTTGTTTGGGTCATACAGATGTTTATTATAATCTGGGAGTTTGTTTTTGTTCTATGTGCGTGTTACCGACCCTCGAGAGGATTTTCTCTCTACTGGGAACGGTTGGATGTAAATCGTTTATACATCAGCCAGTTGCTGTGACCACTGCGCCAACGTGTCGTCAATATATTAGACGACGCGTTGGCGCAGTGGTCACAGCAACTGGCTGATGCGCTAGCGGTTGCGGGTTCGATCCCCGCACATGACAAATATTTGTATAGGCCATACAGATGTTTGTCGTGGTCTGAGCGTTTGTGCTTGTGTATTGTGTGTGTTTCCGGACACCCGACACAGGATTCACATCCTACTGGGGGCCGTTGAGTGTGAGACGTTTATTTGTTTATTTATATTAAGGGATCGATTTTTATTACTCTAAAATTTTGCGGAAAGTTTTTATTTAATTATATCACAGTCTCTGTACATGTATATATATAAGTATGTGTATATATGTCAAAACTGACTGACCTACTTCGATGTTACCCGATGTTATTTAAGCTACATGTAAGCTATTATTTTATATAACATAGGATGGTATTATGATAGCCCTGTGGGCAGTGAGAAATGCTTTATTTAGCTAATTAAGCCAGTGTTGCCTTAGGCAACATATTTTAGGAAGACGCCTTATAAAACAATTAATATGTACTAGATATCCTCCGTGGCTACACCCTGTTGACATTTATGGCCACTTCTTATAATGAATTTTTGTAATAGTAAAAAAATATATTAAAATCGGTTAAGTATTTTAGAATTTATTGATCAGAAGTAAATAAACAAATTTTCCTATTTAAAATGTTGTTGCAATGATTGGAAATTATCAGATAACCTGCAGTTGAGCAGGGTGGCGGATTAAGCACTAAACATTATACTATACATGAGAAAAGATTTTTGCATAGCTCAATTAAATTCAGCCTAGTCTGTAAAAGCCTAAGTCTAACTTTAAAATTTTATTCATACATCACATTCACAAAAATGAAATCAAATTCAGACATAAGATCCTTTACCACCTATAAAGAATTGATACTAAATATGTATTATGAAACTTGGTATGATATTTTTCGTTTTCTTTATTATAATCTGTTGAGGAAAACAGAACTTGATCGGCTTTATTGTATACACTTCAGGATTTACAAAAATAAAAATAATAATAAATTAATCTTTGAGTAAATAAAAACCTAAATATAAAAACAGAAATAAAAAAAAATCAACCTCCCCCCACATTCCGCCATTTGCGGGCGCCATTTTGAAAATTTATATAGTGACTACTACAATTTAGACAAATCCAAAGACACCTCATATGTCTAAAACCGTCCAGCCGTTTGGGCTGTAGGGCGTGCCAAAGAAATGGACATACATACATACATACATACATACACTCGAAAAACATAACCCTCCTTCTGTCGCAGTCGGGTAATAAAGGAAAGCTTTGATACATTTTTCGAATTAAATGCAATTTATTTATTTATTTATTTATTTATTTATTCGGGAACAAACAGAGAATTAAAAAAAAAAACAGAAAAAAAAACCAGAAGTGGTGTAATGTCCCCGAAAAGGAGTGTCACTCAGCTATTATGAAGTACCTAAATACTTCATAGCTGATTTTCAGTGATCTCCTGAATTTTTTATGTTTTAATTTAAAATAAAATATCAAATTAATATATTAATACTATTTTACAATTATTAACTACTTATATAAAATATATAATTAAATTAAATTAATTAATTAATTAATTTAATTCCTACTTATCAATAACTAGTGGTCTGCCCCAGCAGCGCCCGGGGTATGTACATGTACCTTATCCTTTCTCATGAAGCACTCTATCTATTAGTGAAAACCGCATGAAAATCCGTGCAGTATTTTATTAAGCTTATCGTGAATAGACAGACAGACAGATGTGGTAGACTCATGACGTTCAGTAAATAATTGTAATAATTTTATGCTGAATAAAATATTTTGACTTTGACTGCTCGTTCCCGTAGGTGATAGCGTGATAATATGTAGCTTATATGTTGACCCGACTTCTTAATAATATTCGTGCCAAATTTGAAGTAAATCCATGCAGTACTTTTTGAGTTTATCCCGGACATACATACAGACAAACAGACAAAAGTTATAAAAACTATATTTTTGGCTTCGGTATCGATTGGAGATCACACCCCAAGTATTCTTTTAAAAAATATTCAATGTACAGTTTGGACTTTAAAATTATAAAAACTATATTTTTGGCTTCGGTATCGATTGGAGATCACACCCCAATATTCTTTTTAAAAAATATATTCATTGTACAGTTTTGACTTTCCTACCATTTTATTATTATGTATATAGATTAACACCTGTGCACGTGCCGCCGGCATGACTGTAGAGTGTCAACGCTTCATTAACTTGAATTGAAATTTATGAAAATTTGGTCAAAAATTAAGTACCTATTTTTTTACATAATTCGAATGAGAATCATGCACCGAGTATTCTCCTTAAATATTGATAGTAATTTACCAGTCAGCCTGTATACTTGGTGAAATTCTATTGAAAAGAAGTGACATTAATTCATACCAGATAATTGATATTTGCACTTGCAAATGGTTCTATACTTAAGTCAAATTCGATATGGAATATTTTTGTAAACAAACCAAAAGTCATCGTGTATAGTATTGTCACACTTTTATTCATGAAAAATTGTAATTTATCACCTTTTTTCCTAATTCCTAATTTTAATGTATATCACATTAAAATTTTTTCCTTTAACATTGTTTCCTAAAACTTAACCGTAACATAAAATTGGCTTACAATGAACAAACAATGAAAATTAACAAATTTTAAACAATTACTAATATACCGGTATAATTTTACCGGTGGGAGGGATGCGCTGTGCCGCGCTCCCAACTGCATGGGTACCACCATCTTGCTTGTTTCTCCTGTGAAACAGCTTTGCTGTGTTTCGGAGAAAAGGGCAAGACAGGCAGTGTAATTACGGGCACCGAGACTTAACAACTTATGTCTCTGGATAGGCAACACATAGATGAGTTGCCTGGGCTAGTTCCAGGTACACTAGTTTATGTTCATGGGTGACGTCAACCACTTACCATCAGGTGGAACGTCTGCCAGTTTGCCTATCCTACTAAAAAAAAAAAAAAAAAAAATACCTACATCTAATAAACATAAATTTTAACACTGACGGAAAATTTTCAAAAAGCAACATTTGTTTTTTTTTTATCAATCTTTATATTGTTAAAGGTAAACTGTAATCGATTTTTATACATAACTTTAAATATTATAATTATTATGTTTATTCAACGTAAGTAAAGTAAAAAAAAAATAATAAATCCATTAAAAGATATTATATTTATTATTTATATTTATTTATATTTAATATTTATGAAAATATTTAGATATCATTCAGTAGAAAGTAAGTTATACCCACGTTAACAAGTAAATTTTACACCTACATATATAAGATAATTATATATAAAATATAAATATATCTAACTCCCTGATTTATTTATTTCAAGTTTTATGTAGCATGTACTACTGTGTATAAATATTTTATTTTATTTTATTTTTATTTTATTTTTATTCAATAGGAATAGTTACAGGCCACAGATAGATAAGCATGCATAATACAATATAAATGGTAGAATCTTATTTAACACTGAAGCCCTATTATAACTAAACACAACATTACTTACAAATACAACTCATTATGGTGTTTTTTACAGTCAACAATTGAATTGATATAAAAAATTAAATAGAATTATATGAATGAATATAATAATTAGATAAAATGAAATTGATTTGATAAAATTAAACAGGAATTGAAAATTAAACAGGAATCATAATAACAATAACAATAACAAATATTAAACATGAAACTGAATAGAATATAAAAATAAATACATTAAGCACTGACTAAAATATCATTGAAGTTTTCATTAGATTATATTATTATTATTAGATATTAGAAAATATAATTATTATAATTATTTTCCAATAGGTTGTTAACATCTGCCTATGGTCGGTTGCTAAGTAACGGTTTGTTGGTAAGCATTCCATATCAAATTTGGCTTAAGTATAGAACCTGCAAGTTTTTATAGACAATGGTTAATGCCATTGACCACATACCACTAATAACAGTATTTTCTTTATACTCATATTAATTTTTCATTTTAATATCAGAAAGAAAAAGAAAATCAAAATGACAATTTTTATAATATAATATTAAATTATGTTAAATGAAATATTTATAGTATACACACTAGAATATTCTTTTATAAACATTTTTGAATCATCAATTTGCAACAACATAAACAAATGGCAAATTACATCAGGGGTTTTAAATGCCATTTTGTTTTACTCTTCCACTACTCACTTTCTTTCTTTTTTTGTTAAAAGGAAGAGGTAATACGGATATGAATTGTATGTGAAATAACAAATTTATTCACGGTATGTCAAAGTATATAGCAGGTCTATTTCGTATATCAACAAAACTTATGCAATTAACCTAGGCAAGACCCGCCAATCCAGAGGGAAGCAGCACCGCACAAGCGTTGTTAATTTAAACTTCGAATCCTTCTCCTTACCAGAGGAGAGTACTTTGCTCAAACGTAAGACAGTCTGTCACTTTAGTAGGATATTAATTGGAACTTGTGTTATCCATAATATTACGTCTACGTTAAGGTTTATTGTACTATTATTATTCTCGTATATGGAGAAGAGTCCTTCGCTCAGCAGTGGATGGTTTACAGGCTGATACAGTACAAGGTTTATTGACTTTCATTATGGCGTTAATCGAAAACGTTTGTGTATTAATTTGAGAACGCCGTGGATAAACGCATAAGATATTTGCTGACGTTAAATTAATTCTAGCGCATCTTTGATGCATTTCATGCGATGTTTAATACCGTATTGATGACAATACGGTATTAAATAACGGGTCCTTTTTTAATTAATTTATTAATTTATTTATTTTTTGTGTCGCAGGGGAATCCATTTAGGGATGATATCCAGTACGCCCGGGTAGGCAGTCCTAGTCCTATGTCGGACTCGGCACTTTGGGAGTGCAATGCCGTACTAAACTCCTACGGGAGCCTTCAGCCACTTTAATAGGAGGGTCCCAGATCTGCAGGCAACAGGGATCCATCAAGCGACAGGCTAGCCTCGGCGAGAAGGCCAGACTTCTCCTCCATGGGGACTGTCTAGCTCACCTCTGAACAGTCCCAACGACGCCGTGTCTAGCAGGATCAGGTTCCCATTCCGGCCCGACACGGGCACAGGGGCATTACTGGAGGCGCATTAAGTAGCGCCTCCTACGCACCCCCATTCGTTACCCGCGCATGGAGGCGACGTGGGCGGCCTCCTCTATCACATGCTCGTCGGCCTCCTTCTGGGACATTACTGTCTCGCAGAAGGAGACTATCCCCTTCCAGAACTCATCGTCGGCATGCATCGCGGTGATGATGCTCGGGAGCGACAAGTCCCCTCCGAGGACCGACGACAGACCTTCACGCAGCGCCGCCCATCTCGGGCACACCTCGAGGGTGTGCTGGGCAGAGTCCACCGCCGCACCACAATCGTGACATTCAGTCGTCGGCTCCCTACGGGCCGTCCGACACAGATAGTCACCAAAGCAACCGTGGCCGGTGAGAACCTGCGTCAGACGGTGAGAGGCTTGCGTTTTCGGCGCATCAAGGACCGGGCGCAGGACACTGCTCTACCAGGTCCTCCCCCCACCTCCGCATTAGCGCTTCCTGCCCTATCTGACGCACCGTAGGAACCCATCCAACGTGGCGTTCTCGCCAAGAGCCCTCCTACCCGAGACGTATGAGTAGGTCTCGGCAAGAAACTCCGCCACGAGAAATAACGGGTCATACTTTAATTATTGCAATAACGTGCGATACGGATTAGCCTTAGTTTAGACGCATCGTAAACAATAGATGGTTTTTTTTAAGTATGCAATATAACACGTCAAAATGAATGAGATTTAATTGCAAATATTTTTAGTAATTTAGTTAGCCAATGTAAACAATTAAATAATTACGAATAATTTCTGAACATATAACCACGCGGAATGGTGGCAAAAATGCTATCAGCAATTCTCCAATGAACTGCAATTCTAATTATGTAGGCAAAATATGAACCAATGGAGTTAAAAGTTTGAAAAAATTTTGAACTCCGATACTTAAATCTTTCGACCTAATAAAATGTAATTAAGTATTATCATAGTTCATAT
Organism: Euphydryas editha; assembly: GCA_036937285.1. NCBI lineage: Eukaryota > Metazoa > Arthropoda > Insecta > Lepidoptera > Nymphalidae > Euphydryas > Euphydryas editha. The sequence continues at coordinate 18,695,482 of JAUPFZ010000008.1, read as the reverse complement.
ATTAATACAGTAACATACTCGACCCGAGTGCCAGTGAGAGCCTCCAAGAATGTAAAGAACGCCACTTCGAGAGATGCACTGCTTGACACACCGGATCCCATCGGAACATCAGAGACTATGACAACATCGAAACCGCGAACTTTATCTGAAATAAAGTAGCTTGATTATTTCATGTTATACTCAAAACGTTTTTATTAAGATTAATCATTATATAGTTCACCGTAACCATCAAAAATGATCGGAGAATAAATTTTCTAAAGATCTTCCATAGTAGTCACTATTTTGTTTAATGAAGTGCTGAAAAACATTTATTCTTGAAGCTATTCTAGATCCTTGAGTTGATAATTCGTGTCACTCGTTACCCTAGTTTTATAGAATACATTTTTATTCAAACCTCACAAATTTATTACTTATGCAGTGGGAACTGTCATACATCTACATACTCGTATAATAATAATAATAATAACATAGAGTAAGTATCATAGAGTTTTTAATCACTAATAGAATAACAATTTTATTTTGACTTTAATTAACGTCGCCTCAGAGTGAACAAGTGTTTAAAACATTTTTACCTCAAGTTAAGATTTTCTAGGAAAACCTTTTATTTTCTGCTTTTTTATGTTAGTTGGATAGGCAAACTGGAAGACGTTCCACCTGATGGTAAGTGGTTGACGTCGCCCATGAACATAAACTAGTTTACCTGGAACTAGCTCAGGCAACTTATCTATGTGTTGCCTATCTAGAGACATAAGGTGTCAAAGCCTCGGTGCCAGTAATTACACTGCCTGTCCTGCCCTTCTCTCCGAAACACAGCAAAGCTGTTTCACTTGAGAAACAAGCAAGATTGTGGTACCCATGCAGCCGGGAGCGCGGCACAGCGCATCCCTCCCACCGCTAAATATTATATTATATATTTATTATTATAATATATTTATTGATATCAATTATCTTAACTTTCCAGACAGACGCCATGTTTAACGATTGTCAAAAAAAATAATAATGTCTCGGTAGACATCTACAATGTCATTATCCATTTCATCATCGGCTTTACTAAATATTACAATAATATAATAATGTCCCTAGTGTAGGCCGAGAGAAAAAAAAGCCGTAGGAAAAAAACAGTAACAGTAACGGAGGAAAAAATTCAGGTTACAAATCACTATTTTGAGTAAGAACATTACATTATATATTTTTTAATCTTTATATATTATGTTGATTTCATTATTGATGACGCAAAGGTCCTTCTACCATCAAATCTTTACTGTTTCTTTTTTCTAGTACCTGGGGTTTTGGACACAAGAAACCAATCAAATGTGATACTTTTAATTGCAATGTCAACCTTCGTTATTTTATTAGAAGCAGTACCATCGTCATCATTATCATTGATTTTAATATTTAGTCCAAATACCTACAAAGCGCTCTGTAGATATTTCTCATTTAAAAGAGTACTTGGTAGTTATTAAATTTATCTCACCTGGAAAGTTAGCAACGACACCTTTAACATAGTTCGCCCAAGCTGGTTCACCGGGCTTGAGAGCTGATGCTGTAGTGGCCGGAAATATTGCCTCTGCCTCCTCACCATTGGGTAGGATTGAGAGGACATGACAATAATCTGTGTTATTATATGCACCGACTACGACAGTGAGAAAAGGAAGCGCCTATAAAGAAAAAAAATACATATGTATTAGTTATATGACTTCAAAATTAGGCTATCATTCGAGCGGAGAAGCCGTTCGTGAGTATCACAAACTCAAATAGCTTTTTTTAAGATATACCGGAATAGTTCGATTTAGGAGGATAGAATAAAGGAGAGATAATATACGATGGGTATTCCTGCGAAGTCGTATAGGAAGCCACTTGAGTTTTTTACGAAAATCAGGAACATGGTCATATTTGCGAAGTCCAAATATAAATCGAATACAGAGGTTTTGTAAACGCTCAAGTTTATTTAATATTGTTCTCCGTATATATTAACATAACACATGTCAGCATAGTCAAGAATAGGTAGATGGAGAGACTGAGCTAGCATAATCTTAGTAGGAATTGGCAGAAAGTTACTAAGCCTTCTTAGCGACCTCATTGCGGCAAATAGCTTCTTACTTACCTCATAGATTTTATATTAATTTTTGTAAAAATTAACATGTAGAATATAAAGATGGCGATATTATTCTACAAATATTTTATACTGAATCCTGATTGGTCACTTGCTATATTTAAGATATATGTGAGAAGTTGGAGCAACATAATGTACCCAAGAAAGATGTTTGTCAAAAATAATGCCCAAGTTTTTAACCCTGTCACTTATTGGTATACAAATACCGTCAATAACTACTGACGGAAGTTGTGACCAGTCAATGCGTGAAAATAACCTGTGATTACCGACGGTATTAACCTGAGTTTTTGTAGGATTCACTCTTAAACCATAAGACTTAGGTTCTCCAACGTTGAATAGATAAAAGATCTTTATTTAATTTGGTTATACATTCCGAAAGTTCACTGAAATAGGATTGTGAATATATTTGGAGATCATCTGCATACAAGTGGTAGAAGAGAGAAGAAATATGATTAGTGATAGATGAAATAAATATATAAAATAAAATAAAATTCGTGCGTACGGAGTACACATGTCAGAAGTGAAACATCTTTGGTAAGCTCAATTTAAAATTTATTAATATTAAAAGTTAAACATTCTATTACTTGTTTTAATATTAAATAGTTAAACATTCTATTACCTATTTAAACGTTGCTAGGTTACGCGTTGCTAGGATACGCGACATGTATTTATGTCTCTTACCTGTCGCTTTTTCCATCGCATCCCGTTTCAAATCACAACGATTCGAAAGAAGTTTCACTTCAAAAGAAGAGACAACACGCCACCTTGCGGTATGCCAGCATTGAGCATAGACCAGTCTGAAGAATGACCTTTAAAATGTGTCCGTTGCCGACGACCATGCAAGTAACTACGAAACCACTCAGACACCTTAGGGAATATGTTAAGAGAACCAAGTATAGCGAGTAGTATGTCAAAATTAACAGTATTAAAATCATTACTTAAATCAAGTAATATTAACACTGTAATGCCACTGCCGGAATCCTGATTGAAAAGAATTGAAGAGGTTATGTCGTAAAATAAAAGGAGTTATTTTTTTTATAAATAAGACGCTCAAAAACTTTTGATTGGAATGGAAGAATGAGAACTGGACGATAATCGGAGCGACTAGAGGGATTTGATTTTTTCGGTAAAGGAATTATTTGAGCATATTCCACACAGATGGAAATGTACAAGAATCGATGAAAAAATTTAAGACTGATGTAATAATGGAAGCGGCCAGATCAATAATCGGAATGATCATTTTACGGCTAATGCAATCTGCACCAACGGCATTAGAGCTGATATCATATATGATACAGTGAACTGACTAAAAGTAAATGAAGGGAAAGTAGGAATGGATGTAGCTGAAATTTTACTAAGCGTATTTAGTTTTGTCGATCCATCAATAGTATCAGAAGTTAAGAAATGCTTATAAGCTGGTTAAAATCTTATTTATTTAAATCGATGTTTTGTTTTGCTTTCCCAACTCCAAGTGTTTGTAGAAATTTCCACACTTTCAAAGTTATTAAATACGGCGTCGTTGTTTATCTCTACAAATTGTGTTGCGATTCCTGATTTATATACTTAGTACAGTTAAGTTATAAACAAATTACGGCGGTTCTACAAACTAACTAACAATTATTTCAATTCAATTTGTTATACGGCTATCAATGATTTTACTTATTTAAAATAGAATAATCACAAAATTAACGCAGTGTTTATAAATTCCAATAATCTTTGATAGATATTAAGCAAAATATCAGGTAGTGTAAAGGAACTGGTCGTTAGTATATTCTGTAAAAATTGTGTTATTTAATTTAATTGGTTATTTCATTTATTAAAATTTAAGCTGCATTATATAAACTGAGCTGAACTGAATAAGCCTGTAAGCAATCCACTGCTGGGCAAAGGCCTCTTCTCCGTATAGAAAAATGGTTGGAGCTAAATCCACCACGCTGCTCCACTGCTGGTTGGCGGATAATTTCCCTACCATGAGGCGGCGTGGACCGATGAATTAAGCAAAGTCGCCGGTGAATGCTGGATGAGGATTGCGGAAAACCAGGATATTTGTCGCGAACTTAAGGAGGCCTAAGTCCAGCAGTGAACTGCGATAGGCTGAAGCGAGTAAATGTCGTTAAAAGAGGTCTATGATAACAACCGGGACCAATGATTTTACCTGCTCTCCGAGGCACGGTGGGGAGACCCACAAGGACATATACCCACACTAGAAACAAATATTTGTACAAATACAATTAACAACCTCGAGCGGGAATCGAACCTGCGACCGCTGGCGTTAAGGCGACTACACGCATCACTACATCAGATACCTATACCTACACCACTACAAAATATATAAATATTCATGTATGTGTAATGCACACAACAAACCCTATTTTTAAACCTGCGAAAATTTTGTTCATATATATTTTTGTGCTTTTCGTATGGACAATAATAATCGTTAAAAAAAAAATTGGTTGTCTGTAAAGTTAAGTTTACGGATGATAATTTTACGTGATAACGTCATAAGACAACATTGATGAAAAATTACATACTTTTATGAATTGAATTATTATCACTGAATTATTATTATTTTGTATAATATAAAGAAAGAATAAATTGAAAATTACAATTTTTTCGATAAATTAACATATCTATATTTGCACTCAGTAATTCAAATATTTTTTCTCTTCTACTACATCTGCCGATGGAGTGGAAGAGAGATAGATGGGTCACAAGCCGAACGCTTAGGCCGATCTTACTTCTCTATCGCTTGTTCCGCGCTCTCGCTTGCGTAACTTGACAATGAGTCATACTTTTTCGTGCATGCAGCCGGCGTTCATCACGTCAAAGAAAAGTAGTCTTAATAGAAATAAATAAGAACAGCTGACCTTTCAGTTTCAATTTCTTGATACAAATAATATAATAATAAAATATAATATAAACACTAAGAAATGACTTAGCTTTGTTTTAGTGGCGAAATTTTTAGAATCGACTAAATAAATAAATAAATAAATATGTTTTGACATACACACACGGTCGTCTGTTCCTAAGGTAGGTAACTTAATGCCTGTGTTTAAGGTAACAGCCGACTGACATACATTTTTTTTAATAAATATACATATAAATGATACATATAGAAATAAATATATATTACACCCAGACTCGAGGCGGGAATCGAACCCACGACCCTGGAGCAGAAAGCAGGGTCACTGCCAACTGCGCCAACGTGTCAGTCGACTTCGATATTTATTTAAGCTTACGAATTGTACCACTTTATAATATAAGTATAGACAAATTATTTTTAATCTGAATTTTTAATCTAAAAATGAAAAATCTGAACAAATATTATGCATGCGAAATTAATTTGGTTTGTATGTGCGTTTTTTTTTTTTTCTTAAAACATTTTAATTTCTCGATAGATTTTATTGCGTAAGTGGCTTGAACCCTTACCCTTTTGTCCTCTATATGACTTATTTAAGAAGTCAGATAACATTTACTATTGGGATTAAATAAAACATTTAAATTAACTAAATCCAAAAAGAAATTACCAAATAGAATTAATTGATATTATCTAAACAGCATTTTTATATATTAAATGATAATTTAATAACAACAATTTATTTATTTATTTATATACTCTTTATTATATACACACAAAATAAATAAACTGTTTAAGCATAATATAAAAGACCTATGTATAAGAGGCGGTCTTATCGCTAAGCAGCGATCTCTTCCAGACAACCAACTTCAAGGAGTTAATTTTAAAAAGAGGATAGAGTGTACAGAGTAAACAAAAAAAACAGTAAAAAAAAAAACAAACTAAACGTAAACAACAAATCAGTACATATCAGTATAATATAAAATAACCTATTACATAAATAGTATACGTACACTACATATATGTATAAATACGTTTGTACGTATTTGTTTGTACAGTAAATACAATTACAAATATAACTATAAAATATATTGTATATATAATAACAGTACATATAAACATATATACATATATAGATATATTCCATAGTTAACGATGAGGACGATAGAAGTTTCAAGGATGTAAATAGTACTCTTTGATCCTCTTTTTAAGGGATTAGTTAAGAACGGAATCGCTAGAATTTTATAAAGTGGGGTCTTATGGAAAGCAGTTTCTTTCTGAACTAAATGAAAACGGGAACAAAATGTCATTAAAAACTATATGTTAAAAAAATAAAGTATTAATATAAAATCTTTCAGGACGCTTTTATAAAGGCAAATCAATTTCCTTTAAGCTAACACCGCGAAAGTGATATTTCATGAAAACACGTTATGTTTTCTTTGAAACATCTTACAGAATCTCGATTTCTTTTACTTTCAATAACAAAATGACTTTTGAGATTATTTTAAATATATAAAAATACTATATCGTTAAAAAAGAGGATGAAAGAGAGATTGATGCTTTGTAGAGTAGGTTTCGCCCATAAACTCTGTCGGCTCATCTGTATCGACCACAAATAAAGCAGTAAGTGATGACAGAAGACGTAAATATTCAAGCGAAGAGCTTAAAGAACTCATGTTCTGTTACTTCAAGGCTAGATCAGGAGGAGCAGGGTACATAAGCAGATTAGAAGAACTTTTTGCAGCAAGAAACCCAGACGATCCAAAAATTCTGAAATTCAACGAAAACATTTTATCCAACCAAGCTCGTAGGGTTATCAAACAAAATGTAATTTCTCAAGAATTTCTCAGCCGCATACAAAAAGAAGCCGAAGGCATAGTCACTACAGAATACACAGAACAATTTTCAATACCACATAACATAGAACAGACTTCATCATTCATCGTCATTTATTTAAGCTATTCGCCATTCACCACAAATGTTTTAGATAAAATAAACATTGCTATAAATCCATGATTGCCCCTGTCAGTATAATCATACGTTACCAAACTTTCGAATAAAAATCGTCGATACTTGTTATCGCTAATATTCAAACTATTACAAAAATGATAAAACGTCTATTGCTTAAAGAAATGGCTTACTTATTATTATTATCTTTCCAAAATTAGAAATAATTATAATTATAGGAAATAAATATCAATTTGGCATCCCCAATTCTAGATTAGATTATTATAATTAATATAGAATATGTTACTTTGTTGGTTATGAGTAAGCAATTATAGTAAAAACATTTTATATTAATTCTACATATACTTGGTAAATTTGTACTATTTAAAATATTGTAGATGTAAAATAGATGACGAAGACAGTAAAATCGACCGCAGTGCATATCGTGGCAGAAACTTAAAAAGTTTTACGGAACATTTGTAATCTTACTATATGATATAAAAGAACGATATTTTTATTTCATTACACTAATTACGAAAACGATTAAAAAATTCTTATTCAGAAAAGAAGAGAAGTTATAAAACATAACGGTACGACCCATTGGAGCGGAGCAGTTATCAAAAATGATAATCGAGAGAGCAAAGTGCAATTCAAAAGCGATAGCCAAGTAATCAATAGTAATAGGCTTTGATGAGCAATTGTTGCAAACAAAAATATAAGTGGCGTTAGTACTAGGACATTTATTTTAGTACTGCTTTTATTGTAAAGTAGCTAATACCCGCGACTTCATCTGCATTGCATATTAATTACTTATGTATTTTATGCGCAGTGGAAGAAACATCAAAAAAATCGGAATCAAAAACATACTTTGCTTTAAAAAATTTCTTGTATTACACGTAGTGCTTAAAAAATCGTTATTTCTTGAGACTTAAATAACTTTATATGGAATGATGATATGACAGCATTTTTTTTTCAATTTAATACGAAATAAGCTTAAAGACTTTATTGAAATCTATCCAGTAGTTTTTCCGTGATAGGCGCACAACAGAAGATCTCTTTTATTTTATTTATATAAATAACTAGATATTTTTGCAACAGTTTAGCTAACAACGACTGTAGGTAACACACGTTTCACTCCGATATTTTTCTTGCTTATAACTAGGATGAAATGAACTCTAGTGCTAGTTAGATAACTGTCCATGACGATTTGTATTCGTAAAAAACTTTTTCAAATGGATAGAATCCACTTAAAATCACGATGAAGTATCTCAAAAATTGACATCCGTTATGGTGTAGTGCTGCGAGTAGTAGCCTTAACGTAGGTAGCAGGTCCGATTCCCGCTCAGGGCAGATACTTCTATCTGTATAAATATTTGTTTCTGGTCCGGGTGTACGTCCTCATAGGTCTCCCCATGATGCCTCCGAGAACACGTAAAGCCATCAGTCCCGGTTGTTATCATAGACACCTGATAGCCATCGTTACTCATGGTAGAGAAATTATCCGCAAGCCCGTAGTGGAAGAGTATATTGTATTACTCTGCAGCCCTTCTTCTATATGTAGAAGAGTTTTTTTTTCAGCAGTTGGACATTTACAAGCTGATTTAGTTCAGTTCAATTCAGACTCAAAAATAACTCAGCTTAAATATATTAGTATTGTTTAAACTAAATAACTAATAACTAAAACTACAAACCACTGGTAATACAAATCCCTCACAATAGTCCACGTGTTCGCCGATAAGGTTTACTCTACCCGGAGCTGCCGCGGCTGCGACAGGCTTACGACTGTATATCGCAAGGAATTTGTCGCACGCTTGACGGAGCAGTACTTCCTCACCCTTCGCTATCGCCTCTGTCATCTGAAATATTTTTAATTTTACTATATAATAATAGTGTTCCATGAACAACATTTTGAAACTTTATGCTACATTTAGTTATTTATATGAACAATGCAAAAGATAATTTAGCAAACATTCGATTAATCCTATTTGTTTAGGGAGAAATTGTTAGACATGGATAACCAAAATCAAACATAATTACTAAATCAGGCATTATACATCATGGAAAAACTACTGGATAGATACTTGTGCGCTCCCATACGTTGCATCCGTACTCGGCGGTATTAAACACTGTACTAACCGATCATATAGCTATTATTCTCCCTGGGGCCACACTAGCGGGAAACGTCAATGCCTATCATCGCGATAGACATTCCGATAATTTTAGCGCTTTGAAGTGAGTGGCTACACTTGAAAGTTCAACGTCAACGCCCATTCTTGGCGATAAAATTGGCGCTAATGTTATTTGAATTTCAAGCAAGATAGACGTTGACGGTGTCTGTATTTGATGAGTGTAATTTTTTTTGTATAAATAATAAATAAATAAATATGTTTAACACACACACACGGTCGTCTGTAAGGTAGGCAACCTAATACCTGTGTTTTAGGTAACAGCCGACTGATATACATTTTTTTAAAATAAATATACATGTAAATAATACATATATGAATACACATACGGGGCGGGAATCGAACCCACAACCCTTGGAGTAGAAAACAGGGTCACTGCAAACTGCGCCAACGGGTCAGTCATCATGAATATATGCAATATGCATGCCATCAACTTCCCGGCTATCTGAGATTAAATAAGAAACATATAATAATAAGTATTAATTATGTATATCTATAAATATTATTGAACGGGTGGAGTGAAGCAGTTAGATAATAATAATATACTTTATTGTCCACCAAAACAGAGAACTAAATTAAGGACACAAGCTAACTATGCTGCTGCTGTTTTGCCAGACAACCTGAGATTGACAGTAATATTGCATTTTCAGATGGGCAGATGGTACCCATAACAATAATAATATATAATAAATATATGTTATACAAAATAATGATAATTCAGTGATAACAAATAATTCAATTCCGTTCATAAAATTATGTAATTTATCATCAATGTTTTCTTATGACGTCAACACGTAAAAATTATTTATCGTCCGTAAACCGACTTTACAGAAAAACATTTTTTATTAAGAGTTATTATATCTATTATTACTATTATCTATTCAATTAAATTGAAACAACATTTTTATACTTTACAAAATAAAACAACATTCTCTGTATTTACCTGTGTCTTTCATTTATTTATATATTATATATTTCAGGCAATTGGAATAATATTAATGATACATGTGATTATATTACTGTTCAATTTTTAAGTACAATAAAGAATAAAGAATATATTAAAGTATTAATTACTTTTTTTTACATAATTTATCGATCTTTTATTATCTTTATTTCACCGAAAGTTGTTGGTTAAGTTGTTTTAAAAGGTAATAATTCCGTTATTCGTCGCCAAGCATCGTTTTGCGACGCACGATTCTTATAAATTTTGAATCTCGAATCCGTAAACGTAATTACTTTTTCGTTACTCCACTCCATAGTCATAGTATGTATTTATCGAAAATAAACACGTGCGATTCCGTCGCGCTCACGATGCACAATGACATAATTATGTACGTAGTGTGGCCGCTTCAACGTATTAAGGGGTCTGGCCACACTGGATTATTTTTTTTTCATTTTTATTTTTTTATTTTTTTTAATAAACCCTGAACTGTAACGGACATTTTAAGACCTGTTGCGTATCGAAACACTCAAAATTGGTCAAGTTATAGGCATCTTAATTTATATTATTACACATTTATTTTTTAATATTTTCAAATAAAATTTTACAATGTTATTTTTGAAGCCCTTTGTGATATTGAGTTAAAAATAAAAATATTCCGGCCCATAGTTTCGAATTTATTAATTCAATAAAAAAAGTGCATTTTTTGCCAGGGTGGCCAGACCCCTTAACTGTCGCGGTTATCTCTTGGATGTACCGCCACTTGAACTATCGCCCAACGTCCAACGGCAATGTGAATGCCGTTGTCAAATCATAGCGATGAGTCGTGGCCACACCTACGTTCATCGCCATAGTAAACGGCATTTCCCGTTAGTGTGGCCGCAACTATCGCCCAACGTCAAACGGCAATGTGAATGCCGTTGTTAAATTATCGCGATGAGTGGTGGCTACACCTACGTTCAACGCCACAGTCAACGGCATTTCCCGCTAGTGTGGCCCCAGTATCTGAGTCACAACAACGGTACAGTCGGTAACGCGGCGCACGCACGTGTACAGCGTGTTGCTAAACAATTAATCAATTACGATGTAGTTCTTGAGGAGTCAAAAAAAAGTTGTAAAGATTCGATCAAATGAAATGCCTTGCCCATACAAGATATAAAAAAAATTATGTAGTTCATTTCTAAATGCTAATAATTCTGCTGCCGCCATAAAACTCAAGTTTAAACATTACATTTCCATCATTCCGGCTCCCTTTGGTTTATAATAATATCATTCGACTATGTGAAAACAATTTGAAAGATCCTGTTATAGGACTAGAATATAATAAACTATGTAACAAACTGTATAAAATCTTAAAATGCAAACGAAACACATATTCGATTAATTTTATACACTGTAATATTAGAAATACAAAAAAAATATATATTATGCCAAAAACATATATGTAATACCAACCACTATCATATGTATGTGATAATAATTCAATTCGATTCATAAAAGTATACAATTCTATATCTATGTTTTCTACATAGTAGAAGTGAAACTTTAACGGACAAGTGGCAAAACGAATCGCAACGGACAAGTGGAAACACGAATGGCAACGGACAAGTGGAAAAACGATTGTGTGTTTGTTGTGTACTTGTGTACATAATAAATAATATAAATAACCAAAAAAAAAATCCTGTGATTTGAATTTCGCTGCAGCTATAATGTACACACACCCTTAATACATTTAATATATAAAACTCAATGCAGAATTCACCAATACTCTCTATAGCAATTCGCTTAATTTATTCAGAACATGCCCACGTTTTTAGCCTGGCATGACCCGTTTTATTAATGGAAAAATATTTTCTTAAGATTTCCTGGAATCGATTGATGTAGTAAATGTAGGCTTTATTGAGTATAATTTAATTATTAAATATAATAGAAAATCACTTCCTTTCACTTGTTATTTGAATTATTTTTAAATTCTCAGATATTTTTTATCTACTTTTATTGCGGATATTCAACACTCATTAGTATTAAAGTTAAAGTTAAGAAAATTAGAAAAATTAATAATTAAAATTAGTAAAAAAAATGAATAGACAATTTTTATTGTGTATTAAAAAATATTTTTAACATCATCGGTCAATCAATCTGTCGCAAGCGCAATATTTGTGACTGTCTGAAACTGAAAAAATACTCTCTTTAGGAATGTATAATCTAATTTAACAGATGTTTTTCACAAGTTTACAATTCGACGTTTTGCAATATACGTATAGACTACAAACTAACAATGTTCCCAACGATAGCGTGATATAGTATATAATATTATTTAACAATAATATAAATACAATTAGAGATGTGACTTATATAAGATAAAAGTATCTGAGATACAGATACAAGATACAAAATACGTATTTTCATCTTGTATCTAAAATACTTTTTTAAAATTCCTTTTGTTTGGTATCTTAATATTTTGTAAATACTGTGTTTGGTAAAATACTTTTAGTAATAGTTATTCTATGCATTCATTCATAAAATATGACAAGTTTCTATGGTGACTTTAATTTTAAATGTTTTTAGAGGATTCTGATATCTCTATTGCAATTGGCGAAAACACAGGGTCTACTAACAGCACCGCTGACTTAGAAACACTGCAATACCTTAATAATAAAGATACTAACTTGAAGAGTTTAAATGCTTACTCTACAATAAGAAAAATATTTTTTTAAAATATTTAAATATTTTTCAATTTTTAGGGGTATGATTATGAGGCCTCATCGCAGAAAAATGAGTGATAAAATGTTTGAAGAACTGGTTTTATTAAAACCTTAAAAATATAATATTTTATCTTGTCACTTTTACGCGATCAACGCGATTTATTTGTAAATAATTCACGAAAAAAAATAAACTTACATTCAATAAAATGTTGTTTTCTTACAAAAGTATCTTATCTTTAAAAAGTTTTGGAAGATGATTTTCACTCTACTGTTCTCTTATATTTACGCGAATTTTATTCATTTAATTAAAAGTCTAAAAACGGATTTTATCGCGTTTATTTAATAATAAATTTATTTAAATAAACGCGATAAAATCCGTTTTTAGACTTTTAATTAAATGATACTTACTCTATTTAGATAATTACGTATGAACACCACTAGTATCATACTACGACAATATGTGAATTGTTCGTGATTTTACTGCATTCCTATTTAAATAAAACTCTAGAGTTCTAATATATAACATACCCCATGAAAATAATTGTTTCTGTAAGTTTCCACTCTTCTATAATATCCTTCCATTCTATTTTATCTTCATTAATACAAAGCGATTAGTTACATTTCCTTGTTATAATCTACTTTAAGTAAGCCCTTTTTTAAATAGCCATCTTGATTAACAGGTCTTAATTATTGTTTTTTATTTTCATTTTATATATTAATTTAACCATAACAATAATCAGTACATATAGGCCTACGTTCAACAATGGACATCCATCGGCTGATATGATGATGATGATGATGATGAATAGTAAGTTAATTTTTACCCGACTGCGACTGAAGGACGGTTATGTTTTTCGAGTGTATGTATGTATGTCCATTTCTTTGGCACGCCCTACAGCCCAAACGGCTGGACGGTTTTTGTCATATGAGGTGTCGTTGGATTTGTCTAAATTGTAGTAGTGACATAGGCTATATAAATTTTCAAAATTGCGCCCGCAAATGGCGGAATGAGGGGGGAGTTGAATTTTTTTTCTTACTGTAGCATTATGGGTATCAAATGAAAGCTAGTAAATTGTTTAATTGTTTTTAGTTTATAATAAGAGTATTTTAGGCAGTCGGGTTTTTTTGATTTTTTTAATTAAGCATACTTGTATAAAATATATAATATGTCACTTGTTATATCGCCGTAGCCTTCATATTACAAGTATAGCTACTATGCTCAAAAAATGACTGCATGACTAACACATAAAAATTTAATAGATGCAGATTTTCGTAGATATTATAACTTAACTATATGAAACGAGTACCGTATAGTACAAAACTTTATCTAATATTGAAAGGTGAAATTCTAAAACAACAAAACTTTACGAATAAATTAGTAATACAAAATTATATAATAACTTTTGCGTCTCATTTTCAAATCACATACGCAACTACGGTTATTAAACTTTATATAATTATATAAAATGTAACACAATTCCTTTGTTTCAAATTAAAAAGTTTGTTTCAAAACGTGAAAGAGATTTTTAATATAAGACTAAGATTCAATAATACTAAGATTGTTAAGTATTTACCATTCCGATTTTATAAATTATTTTTGTATTAAGAAGCATGATCAAAAAACTTCGAGGTCTCACAAGATAGACATCATTTCAACTGACATTTCAGGAGATAATTTTGATTGATTAGTTTTAGGAGATAATTTTAAAAAGTGGTCATCTACAATTTAAAATTATTTACTGAAAAAAATTACCAGATTTCTCTACTAAGAGTTGGGAACAATTAATTTATTTCAAACCAAGTTTCATAAAATGTCAATCCTTAAAAAAAAATTGCCCTTGTTTTCAAAAATAGCCTACGAGTATTACAAATGAATTTACTTTCAAATGATATCTAATAATCTAATCCAAATCTACCGATCCACGTGTTAAAACGGTTAACGGCGTGTAAGACATTTGAATTGGAAATCAGTTATTTTTAACCAACTTCAAAAAAGGAGGTAGTTCTCAATTCGTGTTTTTTGTGTTTGTTACGCAATTACTCCGTCAATTATGAATTGATTTTAATGATTCTTTTTTTAATTCGTAGGTCATACTTCAGAAATGGTCCCATAGAAATTTTATCGAAATCAATTTAGCTGAAAATAAAATTTAATGAAATTTAATAATATAATAATAATAGTACTAATCTTCGGAGCTACTTGTCGGGCACCAACAAGGTCTGAGCTTATAACGGCTGGGTCACGCCCACTCTCTTGTACACATTTGGCGTGCTCAGATTGACTCAGACCGGACTTGACACCCTGGACAGACGAGTCCGCACGACTATGACTCACTATCACATGCATCACCCGAAATCGTCAGTCATGAGATTGCACATCGCGCGTCTTTTCTCTAGACTTTAGAGCGTCACCGGGAGAGGGGGCCGGGTACTAAGACCCAGCCGTGAAAACATGGGAGCGACTTCATACAAAAACTAATTAGAAAATATCTACATGAACAACTTATTACATGTCATACAAAATCTTTACGCTGACAAAATAATTATCCTTTATAAACAAGTTATTTCACGCTACATACCGTATTCGCGTTACCGTTGATACGATATAGAAATAATTAACTAGAAGTAACTCGTAGAAACAGCTTTTTGACGTCGGATACTGTCTTGCACCGATGTACATATTATATAATATATATTTAGTCGACAACAAACTTTAACAAAATAGATATACTTAATTACAAGTAAGATTGTTTAGTAAAAATAATCACTTCAATCAGATTTCCTATTTAAATAAGAGAGTTAATAGAATAACTGCTGTAACCGCTAAGCAGATGACCAATTAATTGCCTTTTTTGAAGTGAAAACTTCTTTAGCAGCGTTGTGCACTTTTTGTAATGGGTAAAAAATGTTAAATTCGCGTTAGGACACGATCCTGATCGAAAATTCGTAAGACAATTTAATTTAAAGAAAAAAAACAGACATGTACCAGGATAACAGAAAACACAAGCACTTTATTTCGTTATGAATTTTAAAAATTAACCTAAACCTTTTTTTTTTGCATTATTTAATAAAACATAATAATGCAATTTAAAAAATAGACATGTACCAGGAAAACAGAAAACACAAGCAGTATACAAAACTACTATTGATGCGGTCATTATTAGACATTTAAATATGTTCGAATCAAAATTATTCGTTTCTTACTTTAGCTACCATAAACCTCTAAAACTGATACGACAGATATCAGTTTTAGAGATTGACGATGATGTTTCTGGTAATAATAATGGTGAAAGAGTCGTTGAAATTATGGATGGAAGTTGATTTTTCTAAAAGATGAACTTTTTAATGTAAAATAATTGTAATAGTTCTAAAGTGTTAAATTTTTAATGTAATATAAATTGTCATGTTTGTGTACGATAGCGCAATAAATGAATATTGTATTTTACCATATATGATAGTACTTTTATAATGATAATTAAAGCAATTCGTGCAAAATTATTCCCTAACCATTCCAAAATATCAAAAATGCTCAACGTTAATATTCAAGTTTTCACTTCTGCCAGCACTCCCGGAGTGCAACCCGTTGATTTTTCTTATCTTTACTACACTAAATTCTACTAATATATTAAATTCAAACGTTTGAATGTATGTTTGTTACTCTTTTACGCTTAGTACATAGAGAGCTGGAGAACCAAAATAATAGTCTATTTTACATCCCGACGTTTTTACGGGATCGGAAATTGCGCAGTTTAAGCCGCGGGATCCATCTATTAATACATTCTCAAAATTGAATTGCTCTATAAATAATTCTGTGTGGTCATACTGATCAAATAGCCAAACTCCTTTGTTTTTCTTTAACAAAAAAATATGTATTTTTCACTTAATATAGTTAAGACTAGCTGCTGCCCGCGACGTCGTCTGCGTGAACGCTATTAGATTACACGTTGTTACAGAATGCGTTGAAGAAATAAAGGTTCACTACTCGTTCCCCGTAAGCGATAGCGTGATAATATGTAGCCTATATGTTGACCCGACTTCTTAATAATATTCGTGCCAAATTTGAAGTAAATCTATGCAGTACTCTTTGAGTTTATCCCGGACATACATACAGACAAACAGACAAAAATTCTAAAAACTATATTTTTGGCTTCGGTATTGATTGTAGATCACACCCCAAGTATTCTTAAAAAAAAATTCAATGTACAGTTTTGACTTTCCTACCATTTTATTATTTTTCAATATAGTCGTAATAAATCTGAATTGTTGGACTTAATTAAACCGGTGTTAGCTTCTAAAGCCGGCGTGACCGACTTATAAATAACGATATATAAGTAACGATTCGAAGATAATTCTAAATGGTTAGCGGACAATTTTATAGACCTCATGGACAGTTTTTCGTTCTCTCCGAGACACGGTGAGAAGACAACGAGGACGAACACCAAAAATATATAAAATATTTATACGCTCAGTGCGCAGATCGACCCTGCGACTCGCGATAATGCAAATGTGATTGTGACTACCCCGAACGGTCGTCAAACTAGAAGACTTTCTGACGTACTACAAAGTAATACAATATACTAGATATAATTTAATTTAATATAAAATTTCGCTTCACGGCCTTTTGAAATAGTTCAAAGGATACTAACGACTATAAGTAAATTCAATAAACTACTTTAAAACAAATAGTAATTGCTGGTTATGTTAAAACAAGCAACATATTATAAATAACCAACAAGGTTGTCTATTATTTAAATATTTATGAAATGTTATGAATTATATTATTTTAAATATCTTTTGTGCGTGACAAGAATTATAAAAATATACTGTTCTCTTATATTTACGCGAATTTTACTCATTTGATTAAAAGTCTATACTAATATATTATGATATATGATATATTAATATATCTATAATGATTTATTATTCGGACACCCACCACTTCAGTCCCCCGAGATCATGGACGCTGTAAAGGGTCCGAAACGTCGAGAAATAATCTAAAAAATATTGTTAAACTGTAAGGTTTTTAATAAACGCGATAAAATCCGGTATAGACTTTTAATCAAATTATAAAAGTAATTTTATAATTATTTTTTTTTATAAAAATAAAAATACTTAATACCAAAATTCACGAGTACAAAGTCACAGATAAAAGCTAGTTGAAACTTAATAGCGCACATATTTAATTATAATATTCAGTTATAAGTAACATCTCAATTTTTTTTTGTTAAATATATGAATAATATTTTATATTTTTACGGACAAAATTATACGGGTTGAATTGTGGGCTAATTTTTTTCATTTGTTCAAAACTACATCTGTTTTCCTTGAAAATTGTAAAATCACTGACCTACTAACCGAAGCAAAACTAACTCTCACTGAACTAGTGAAATATTATAATAGAAAAAGTTTTATTAAGTCCCTTTATATTATTTCAACTACATAGTTTATTTTAAAAGTATTTAAATTTACTTTAATACAGTGGATACTTCGATTATTTTGATGCCGTCAAAAATTAAATTAGTAAATTTTCCTATGCATATCATGATCAAAACAAAATGAATTCTCTTCTTCTAAAATCTCGTGACATAATGAGAAAATGATATCGCAACGCCTTTATAAAAATATGCAAATTACCAAAAGTTAATAAAATAAACACTCGACGATAAGATAGCAATTAGGTATGTAATGTACTCGATCTTCATTAATCATCAACCTTACTATTCTGTTATCTAGTCGTGACACGATTCTTCATACATTTTTAAAACCGACTCAAGTCAAACTGAACTGAAACCAGAAAAGAGGATACGACGACATTGCCCCAGTGCCTGTCAATTTATCTATGATTATTTTTGTTTAAGAATGATTCAACAAAAAAAGTACCTATTAAAGGTTTTCGAGTAATAGTCCCTAATAGCAATCTCGTTAAGTGTGACTTATTCTTAAGTCGGTAGCTAAATTTTTTTGCCCGGAGAAGTTACGTAGGCGCTTAAAGGACAACTGGCACTTTTGAAAATAGCTCTTAGCTTTGGTATATTTATTATGCCTACATGACATTAGACCAAGTCGCGGGCAATAATTAGTTTCATTATAAATTCATATACGTGTAAAGGCTAACATTGGTAATATTTGTAGACGATAAGATTACAAAGTAACAATGCTAACATGAGCGATTTGTCAAGCATTATAAAAGTCACGGTTTCAGTGTATTTCTATGAAGAAGTCAAGATATACAAAGACTAGAAGAAAAACAGACATACATTGTCTATTAATAAATTGAAATTTTATGTTTGTAAATAATATTACAAAAAAAAACTGTTTTTACCCAACTGCGCTAGAAGGAGGGTTATGTTTTTCGAAAGTATGTATGCATGTTTACCTAATTGTTTCATGTTTGTGTTGCTCTGCGGCCTGAACGACTGGATGTATTTTAGATTGAAAGGTGTCATTAGATTCGTCTTTACTGTGAGAGTAACACTGGGAATATTTAAAAAAAAATTTTGGTGTCAATTGTCAAATTAATTTCATTTCCAAATTACACGGAAACGCAGTCGGCTTTTTTTAGTTTTTTAAATTACTTTGACTTGTTATTTTACTTATCATTAGTACACTGTCCTCATATGTCCTTATATGTCCTCTTGTGTCATAAGAGGCCTAATTTTTACGATACAAACATTTTCTTTTCACCTATATACATAAGTATTACAATCTAAGTAAAACTAATAGCTACATTTAGTGAAAATAAGCAATAAATGCCAACCTGATTGTAACAGAAAGCCCGATTTCAACAATTAACGTTATCTTTAATACAAAATGTTCATTTATTATGGTAACATAAAAATTTATTAAATTTTTACGAAACCTACGTTTATAATTTCGAATTAAAGATTAAATAAATTTAAATCGAACTGGCCCGTGTGGCGCAGTTGACAGTGGTCCCGTTTTCTGCTCCAGGGTTGTGGGTTCGATTCCCGCCCCGAGTCTGGGTGTATTATGACCATGTGTGTGTGTATGTATGTAAATGATTTTTTTTTCGTAAAAATGATTTCAAATAATGTATATATATATACATGTAATCAATTATTATTTATCAAGGAATACTTTTTTTTAATATATAGTATCAATATATTAATTATTATCGTTATATTAATTTAATTCTTAAAATTAGTTCCAGAGTGGTTCCAAAATAATACAGAAGAGTAAATTACATATTAACTTTAATATGACTCAAGGATATTTCAATTGTTTCTTCTTAAATCATTAATTACTGAAGAAACAAACAATTTAATCAACTATTTAAAAAAAATGTTACTCGGCCTGGAAACATGATATTCTTCACACACATTTTTCTAATATACATTACACTATTAAAAGTATTTATATGGAATGAAGAGTCTGTGTATTTTAATAGAATAATGATAGAAAACAGTAGTAAATACTAATGTTTAAATATAAAATACTATTAGCTTATTCTCAAAAAAGTATATTACATTAAATATAAAATTCAATATCGTATTAAACATAAATAACTTATGTGTATACCGGTATATTATGTCTAGAGGCTATAATTATTATGATTACAAAATAAATCACATTTTGCTCTTACCTTCAATACTTCAATATTCGCGATTAAAACGTGAACAAATGTAGCTCGCTGCGTGTGTTACAGCAACTACGGGATATGATGTTCATTCAAATATAATATGTTAGGACGTATTCTTAATGCTCTGTTTCAATATTGTAACTTTACGCTGATACATTTTTTCTTTTTTTTTTCTTAAGAAAAATCAAAATATACTTTATTTGAAAACGCTTTTACAAACAGTTTAAAACATAAAACGTTAAAATAAGAATGATAATTATTTTCATAACACGAACCTTAAATACATCCAATTAATCTAAAGTTATAAAAATGTCAATACATTTGTGAAAAAGTGTTAATAATAAGAAAATTTGCGAGAAGTTATTATATTAATAGTTTGAACAGCTTTAAAATTTATAATAGAAATATTTATATTATATAATGGTAACTTTAGGTAGTATATTTATGTTTGCCTTTTTTTATACTCCACACCACGATATAGAAAAATCCTCCATATTTACATGTGAGAAAAAAAACCTTTTAAAACAAAACTTTATTTAAAAAAAAATTATGAATTTTGTAGGTACGTCTTTGTTGACGTAATTACTTGTCGCTGAGCTAAGCTACAGACTGATAGATAAATGAAAAGTCTAGCCAAATCAAAGCAACCACAATATATTATTAATAACTAAAATAGTGAGACGAAATGATATGGAAAAGGATTGATAAGTGAAATAGAGTAATAAAAATAACTTATTTTATATTAATTAAATCTCCAGCCTTATAAAATATCCCTCCCATAAAGTTTTTTTTTATATATATCTACTTTGTATAAGATATTTAAAAAAAGTAATTTAATTATATACATATAATATGTCCTTACATATATTACTTTAAGTGAAAATAATTTTAAAATTATTCACAAAAAGAAAAGGGGGTTCTTTAAGGGGGACATAGTCCGAATGTAATTTAATTGATTTTGATAAACCGAGACAAGTTTTTTTTTTTACCAGTACCTACTGTGTACGAATTAAACATTAATATACATTCAGTTCGGGATATCGGCAGACCAACCGCCCGCTGGTCTGACGATATCCTGCAAACGGCTGGAAAGAGCTTGCAAACGGCTGGAAAGAGCTGGATGGAGACAGCGAAGGATCGGGACGCATGGAGCTCTCTGGAGGAGGCCTTCACCTTCGAGTAAACGAGGGGTTCTTACAGAATTAGGAACTATGTTTATTTTATTATGTTTTATTAATTAATTAGTTTATCCGTTTTATAAGTGAACTTGTTAATATTACTTTTCTGGGAGAAATAAAAGGCTTTTTTATTTTTATTTATTTATTATACATTCAGTAAAAACATTGATACTGACGTAAGAAATATTTTTTTTTTTTTCGTACAATAATAACTATTATATTATGTCCTATTTTTTTACAGTGTGCCTGCTGCTTTAGGTTGTAAACGTTATCGAGCGGTCAGCTTCATTGTTTATTGCCCCTTGTATCTCTGGTAATAGTTATCTGTCGTAAAGTTATAAAAAATAACAATTACAACCGTTACATAAATGACATACAATTATATTGTAGCATACTTATTGAGGAACAATAAACAATTATAAAGATACAGTGTTCAAATTATTAGTACAAAATATTGCTACAATCATGAATCAATCAATCATTCATAATCAATCAACAGCATTGGCCACTCATGAATTGATTCAGCAATTAGGAACAGAGACAAAGACACACTATTACATCACATCTTTCGTTAAATAAGTTATATACTTTATCACAAGATACCTCGCACTCAATCATACCTTCTCCTTCGTATTTAACTAGACAAAATTTGCAAGTTTTATCAATTATTGTATAAATTGTTTCAATAATTTTTGCACAAATCGATACAGAGGAGCTCACCAGCATTTGACATTATATTACTTGTCTCTTATTACATTTCTTACTCGTATTAAATTCTTTCTGTCTTCTTATTATATTTCTTGATAACAAAGAGAGTCGGTTTACGAGTCTGCAATAGTAGTTGATTTGGAATCAAGAACGATAATAATCCACTCTGCAAATCGGAGTAGTTTTTATGGACTATATACCTTTGCCAGATAAATATGGGAATTCTGCCCCCATGGCTTTTTTGGCTCAAAGTTAGGGGGTCGATTTGGTGTCGAATGAAAATAATTCACCTCAATTTTTAGCTCTTTAACTCAAACGGTTTTAGAGAATTTCAAAAAAACCTGTGTTTTCATTAAAGTAAGTAAAAAAATGTTTGCATATACCATATATTGTAAACATTTTTATTCTGTAGTTGTAAAAATTTTCGGTGTGCAATAAAGGCTAAATAAATTTATAATTGCTCTATATATCTATTGTTTATGAATTACTCCATTTAGTTCTCTTATTCTTATTATCTGCGCTCAAACGGCGTTTTTCGGGTCTGTGGACATAGAGGGCAAGGCGCTCTCTCTGGTTCCGGCTAGCGTCTTGACATCCATGTTTATCGAGTGTCTCCTTATAAATATACAAATTAAATAGTAAATAGTACAATAATCGTATGAAATAATTTACAGAATAGACCGATCTTATTATACGATTACACCCAGACTCGGAGTTAGAATCGAACCCACAACACTGGAGTAGAAAGTGCAAACTGCGTCAACGGGCCGGGCAAATTTTCATAATAATTAAAAAAAAAATTGTCATGAATAGTAAACTTATTCTAACAAATTTATTAAAATATTATTTTCTCGGTAAATTCTAAACGGAGTTTGTAGGAAGCCGTCGGTTCCGGTTCTGTTTATTTAAGGGCCAAAGATTAACAATAAATTAAAACCAAAAAGCTTTTTTGCCCTGTTACACCGTAAATAAAATATAAACAAGAAAGTTGATATTTAAAAAAACTTTACCGTTTTTTAATTCTTTGAATTGGATAAAATACGCAGATTGTTCCGTTACAGGAAGTCAGTCCGGATGTCAAAGAAAACAAAATAAACTTCAACCCTAACGAAGATTCGCACAAACCAGATGAATAGAGACAATTTAGTGGTACCTACTTATAACTGAATATGCTTTTGACTATTGGTATTAAAGTATTGTCTCACAGTTCGATGATCTATAGTAAAGAAACAAAACTTCTACCAAGGATAAGGTGGAAAGAAGTTCTGCAATAAGTTAAATATTAATGTAAAACAAATTTATCCTTATATATGTACGTTTAGTAAACTGATATTATGAACTGATGTCGAGTACGGATTTATTTACACAGAAGCGTGATATACGTTTCTACGATCAATTTAGTTCTTATAAAAATAATAAATTGCTCAAGTATATTATTGCACCTAAAACTCCCATAAATATCCACATAGTTAAATTACTACTCTTACACTGCCAATCCGCCAAATCGTATTTGTGTTTATTTGTCTGTTTCTCGTATAAGTTTATTATTCAACAAGTACGCTAATCATATAGACATGTTTTAGGAAGAACCAGTCAGTCTCATATAGAAATAATTGCAGTGTCAAAATATATGGTAAATATAATTTTAAATGTCTATCCTTTTTAAATTGTACTGGGTATTTATTTTTTGTTTGTTTTTATTTTATTTTCCTATTACTTAATTAAAATGTATATTCAAATATGCACTTTGAACCATTTTACATAAGGTCGACATTGGCTTATAACATGTAAAGTGAAACATCGTTCCGAGCATTTCGTTAACTACTGGTATTTTGTCTCTTTCTTACAAGAGTTGCCTTGAATCCATGGTAGAAAGAGATGCAATCCCGGCCGTAGGAACGTTTTTTGAGTGCACGTGAGCATTCCAGTTAGTATATAAATTCCTTGGTACCTACATTGTAAGACAGATATTTGTTATTTTGTAGTTATCTACATACCAATTAATTGATATGAATTTATGTTTACATCATAATTTTTATAAAAATATTGTAAAAATTGTAGTAATAAATAAATAAATAAATCAAAAAATACCTATCTTTTTTCGTATAATTTTTTCTCTTTATATTCATGTGGTGCTTGTTTACTAAGACCCAGTTTCACCACTTGCTATTAAGTTCCGGCTAACCTAACTGACACTTGTTTGACAGGTAATTGTATGGGATATCTGTCGAAATAAATATCAGTTAGGTTATACGGAACTTAATAGCAAGTGGTGAAACTGGCACTAAAAGTTTCATAGTTTGCATAATATATAACCTTATGGTTTATGTTTCAAGTTTCATTTACTTAATATGTAACCTAACAAACCCTAAAATTAATTAAATTAACTTAATCAAAATATAACCTAAGTTATAAAAAGTAGTAATTTGAAAAACGCATGGAAACTTACCGTAGGTATTGATTTTTAATCAAAAACTCAAACAACCATTGTATTTTTTTTACAAGCCTTCAGTAACTATTTATCTTTAAATATAAACTTTCACATTTCCAGCATTGTACATGGTAGGCTCCCATATAAATTACGTCCTCAATTTAATCATTCTAAGGTGTTACCAGACCACCAGAGAGAGAGGTCAATCGTCGAATCCAGCTAGGATGGGCAGCGTTCGGGAAGTTAAAAAGTGTCTTTTCATCCGTCATACCTCAGTACCTGAAGTCGAAAGTCTTCGACCAATGTATAGTACCAGCGATGACATACGGATCTAAGACGTGGTCTCTGACTATGGGCCTTTTAAACAAGCTCCAAGTCGCACAGCGATCAATAGAGAGGGTTATACTTGGTATTTCTCTACGAGATCGAATTAGAAATTATGAGATCCGCAGACGAACAAAGGTTGCTGACATAGCCCAACAGATCTGCAAGCTGAAGTGGCAGTGGGCAGGGCACATAACTCGTTCAACTGACGGCCGATGGAGCAGAAAAGTTATCTAGTGGAAACCACGTACCGGCAAACGTAGCGTCGGACGGCCGTCCACAAGATGGATTGCGGAAGGTCGCCGGAGGCCGTTGGATGGAGGCTACTTTGAACCGGTTGCTCTGGAGCTCGATGAGAGAGGATTACGTTCAATAGTGGACATCCAATAGATGATATGATAAGAAGATCAGAAGGTGTTACCGAAAAAAAAACAGAAAGACGTTATTATTTATTCCAAATAAGAAAAGCTCAGAAAAAAGTTCTTTCATCTAGCTCGGAAATGATAGAAATTCTACATAAACTTACTTCCCCCTTTTTATCTTTAGGTTGGAGTTTCAAAAAACGCTAAAATACTTATTTCTTTATTTCTAATTAACAGCCTAAAATCATTATGTATTAACTTCTACTTTAAAAAGCGAAAACTTCTAGTTGTAAGAATGGATGGTATTTTTACAAAAAACACTTAAAATAGTTTTTTTTTTTTCTAATAAACCTTTACCAGCTTCCAAAATAGTTGGATTAATTTAATAAATAGATAGTTGGAGAGTTGGAAAGTAGAAAATCTGCTCAAACCCAATTTTCCCAATTAGGAGAATTCTAAAAACGCAAAAACATGTGTTTATTTTTTTATAATCAAAAACTTCAAAATAAAGCTGAAGTATGGTTCAATTAATTTAAAATAAAAAAAAATATGTATTTTCATACAAATTTTTACCTCTTTAGAAGTAAATTTTCCATAAGTTACCTTTGCTAATAAAAACTGTATTTTAATTACTACTGTTTCTAATCTTCTAATCTTACTGCTGATAAATTTTGTTTCGTTTTAAAAGTTTCGAACAATGAAGTCTACACGTGTACTTTATACCTATAATTCAAATTACTTTATTTTATATTAATCTCTTACTCGTTCTTAGATAATGTATGATATCATTATAACAATACGTCGTATAACACTGCAAGGAATTTATATCATAGCTGGAAAGCTCACTTAATAAAATTGTATATTCAAATATGTACCTTGAATTAACTACTATAAGGTTGATATTTATTTCCAACATGTAAAGTGAAAAAAATCGTTTCGAACATTTCGTTGACTACTGGTATTTTGTCTCTTTCTTACGAGTTGCCTTGAATCCATGGTAGAAAGAAATGCAATCCCTCTCATAGGAACTGTTTTGAGTGCACGTGCACATTCCAGTTTGTATATAAATTCCTTGGAAAATTCTAGGCGTAGCAGTTTTTGGAATTCTACTTTTTGTGTTAGATTAAGAACTCTTATACCTTGTCCCACCGTTTATTACCTTTTTGACAGCTTACGTCTATAAATTAGCGTTTTTTTTTCTTCCGAATAATGTCCTAGAGTAATGTCGTACTTTATAGACGGGTAGTGAAGTGTCCTGTGCATAAAAAACAACCACAGACTATAAAACAGTTCTTAAAATATATCAATCGATAAATCAATCATATGATAAAAATAATTTGACTTCATATAAGTATTGATTCTTTAAAATTAATTTAAAAAAAGAAAAAAAAATAATGTCAATGACTCCAAGATTGATTATTTGCAAGGAATTAAGTCGAAATTTTGGAAATTAAGTCAAATCAAGAGTAAAGAACAATGAATTGTTAATTAGTTTATTTATTTTTTGACGTCTGCTAATTATGACGCGTTAAAAAAAATCTAAGAAACGAATAATTAATATTTAAACTAAAAATATTTCATCAAATCGATTGAAAGTTCTTCTTAAATAAAATCGATGATTATTTCAAATCGAATCGTTAACGTGTGAGGGTGTAACTAATGTCGAACTGTCAAAAAGATAATAAACGGTTGGACAAGGTATAAACCAGTAACCAGTATAAACCACGAAGAATGGATATACAGGAGTGCGAACGGTAGACGTAGCTCTATACGAATTTTCACGGTACTTAGGTACACAAAAATAAACAAAGATCATAGTTTTCTTTTTTGCCACTGGGTGCGCGAGTATTCATGAGGTACCGATACTATTGTTATATTACTTATTATAAACTCTTTTGCAAAAAAAAACGGGCACTTAAGCAAAGAACTATTTTATAGTTACTATTAGTTTGTTTGACAATTTTAGGTATTGTTATCCTCAGTTTAGTATTGAGTGTGACCCCCTCTTGCTGAAATCACAGCTTGCATTCGTCTGGGCATGCTAGTGAGTATATCTTTTATGGTTTCTTGGGAAATACGTTCCCACTTCGCGGTAATCACATTCTTTAGTTCTCTGATGGTCTGCGGAGCCGGCTGCACTGATCTCACTCGTCGCTTCAGAACGTCCCAGACATGCTCTATGGGATTGAGGTCCGGACTTCTAGCTGGCCAGTCCAAACGACGAATTCCGACTTCTAGCATATACGCATCCACACCGCCAGACCGGTGGGCGCGAGCGTTGTCGTCCATAAAAATTGAGTTTTCGCCAAGAGCGGTTAAAGCGGGTTGTGCATAAGGAATTAGAACTTCCGTTATGTATCGGTGTCCAGTCAGTGTACCGCTTTCGATGAAGACTAACTCCGTACGATCCATAGAATTTATTCCTGCCCAAAACATAACAGAGCCCCCTCCATAAGGTGTTATTTCTTCAAAACATGCCTCTGCAAAGCGTTCTCCTCGTCTACGTAGCACTCGCCGACGTCGGTCTTCACCATGCAGAGATATCCTGGCTTCATCGGAGAACAATACCCTATCCCAGTCTTTATGAGTCCATGACACACAATTTCGAGCGAAGCTAAGCCTGGCAACTCGATGTCCACGGAGTAATTTAGGGCCGCGTGCCGGGCGATGACTGTGTATATTAGCAGCGAGAAGCCTCCTCCTGACCGTCCATAGACTAATTTGCACATTTCTTACTTCTTCGAGGGTGTTCTTGAGGTCCACATAAGAAGATTTGCGATTTCTCAACGCTTGACTAACTAGAAAACGATCATCCCGTGGTTCGGTACATGTCTTTCTGCCAGAACCAGGCCTTCTCTTGACGGAACCGGTCTCTTGATAGCGCTGCCAGGTCCTTTGAACTGTCGACCGACTCATATTTAGCCTCTGAGCCACGAAGCATTGACTGCAACCTTCTTCAAGCAGCACAATAATTTTGCTCGCTTTTATCACTTTATCTACCATTTTCGAGATTGCTAAACAGCAATAACAATACTTTTAAATGTCAAGGACACCAGATAATTTAATAAAAATTGACAAAAAGTTAATTAGAGTTGATATTAACTATAGGGAATTCGCGCCACAAAATGTAGTTAAAAGTTATTTTCTTTGAAAACCAGGCTCAGTCAAAAATTTGAATTTGGAATGTACTCTTATAAACATTATGGCACTTTTATAACTGGCCAGTAACATGTTCAAATGATTAAAACCTTTTTGGTATTTTATTTTTTTCAGCCAGGAAGAAAATCGAAACCGCCCGTTTTTTTGCAAATGAGTGTAATATGGCTAATTAAATATAGGTAGTAGTTCTCTAGAACAGTTTTATTTTAGTTGCATATTTAATAAATATAATTTTATGTATTAAATATTAATATTTTGGAAGATGAAATAAAACAAAACGAATTCAGAAATTTTATTAAAGTACATTGTTTTTTATTTTTGTATTAAAAGTAATTTTATCTAGAATTCTCTGAATCATCTGATTTCTACAGAAGTATTGATATTTCTTCTCTATAAAAGATAGAGCATGATAATTGATGCTATGCTAATTATGTGAATTGTATGCGAGGCTTCTTATGATATTTTATAGCTGAAAAATATATGAAAATAACAATAAATTTTATTATTCTAAATAATGTTATTTTGAAAAAAAATTAAATTTTTCGCCGACTACTATTATCATACTACATTTATCAAATATTTAATTAAAATAACTTTATATAATATGAAATAAAAAAGTTTTAAATAAATATACTTAATCTTAAAATGTATATAACATTACATTATATTTTTAATATTTATTTAATAATTTAAAAATTACGTACCTGTTATTAAACTAAAAGTTTAAGTTTTAATTTAATCTCCAAAAATATTTTATGTTGGTGATGAATCAAAGTTATTAATAACAATTTACTACAAAGTTTAAAGATAAAAACAATCTTCTTCTTCTTCTTCAGTGTTGGCTTCCTCAAGGATTTGCCAATATCAGAGTGTATGAAATATTGTACGGTAAATGTTATTTAAGATGACGTGACTCTATAGTCTATAGATATTGGCTTTGTGAAGATACAAGGTAAATAGGGAATATATATAATAATAAATCAGAAGAGAAAAAAAAAAATGTTGCTAAACCTAAAACAAACGGCAAACGAATATAATAAATATACGATACTAATATATGCAACTTAAATATATAGGATCTACAAAATATCGACAAAATAGATATATAAAAATTCGGTTACAGAAATATATACATACATAGATTTACAGCTTAATATTATTGATAGTTATAAAATGACATAAAATATCTAAAATAGGAGTATTTACATAGGATAAGACGGATTTAAGGTCAATAGGACGTGGAATATGGAGAGGAAGGATATCATACAGGGATATTTGATATTTTGGACAATTGAAAAATATGTGGTCAGGAGTGCCCTCATCCAGTCCACACTCACAAAGGGAACTATCTTTGACTCTTATTTTGGCGAGAAAAGCAGGATTACAGGAGTGGCCAAGTCGAAGGCGACAGATTGTAGAGCACGCAGATTTGCCTATTTTACGATATCTGAAAAACCAAGGTTTGACAGGAATTGATCTTTGGATAAAAACAATATAAATAATTGAAAAAATCTTATGACATATTATCATGTTGACTACATGTCAAATATCTTTAAAATGGCGGCCTGGCGGGATGTTTTTGTCTCACTTTTTTTTTCTCATAATTATGTTAGAGAAAAGAAAATTATAAATTACATTATTTTACTATTTTAATTACAAACCAATAATCGCACACCTATCACTGGGCACAGCCAATAGAAAGGTTAAAAATGAACTATAAACTCAATTTTCAAAATTCAGAGCTGTCAATAGCAACAAGCCTTCCCGCGTAAATTACAACTTCGATCCTAGCGCACTCTAGCGGCAATTTTTTTTTTTTTAACATTACGTTCGCACTCCTGTACATATCCATTCTTCGTGGTATAAACGTTGGCAACAATGACATCATGTCAAGATTAGTAAAATGACAATGACAAATAATATTTTGAAAACATTTGTTATTTGTCATTGTCATCAACCAACACTCAACAGTCATACCTTATACAAATTCAATTGCTATTAATCGATTAAGAATTCATCGTTCTCTATGTATTAGTTTACCTATAACATAGTAACTTAACAGTACTAACAACATGTCTTTTAAGACGAAAGATGTTGTTCTTTCCGAAGACAGACCGAAGACTCTTTTAATACAAAAACATTCAGACTTCCTCGCTGCTTATGGCCTAAACAAAGATGATTATGAATTTTGTATGACAGAATATTTGCGTATGTCAGGAATATATTGGAGTTTAACTGCTATGGAACTTATGGATCAATCTTCAAGGTAATAGCGCAGGTTAAGCCACATAACAGTTTGATGTTCTTCTTAGTATTAAGTATTTATATTATTTTTCATGAATAGAATGCCCAAAGAAGAAATCATAGCTTTTATTACTTCATGTCAAGATAGTGAAAGTGGAGGTATTTCGGCCAGTAATGGACATGATCCTCATATGCTGTATACCTTGAGTGCTGTGCAGGTATTTTTATTTTTTCTACAATAAATAGTAATTTCTCAATGTTGTTTTAAGAATATATCTATATAGATATATCTGAATATATTTTATATATTTATATACTATATGTACATTATATATTTAGCTGTATAGGTATAGTATACAATAAAACTATACAGTTATAATTAACAATTGTCTGCATAATTATTGGGTTGCTTACTTTCTGGAATCCCATGGAAACAAAGAAAAGTTAGGGAAATTAGATGTTCGTACTAACCTTGTGTTAACCTTGTTTATTTTAAAATAGAGATAGTAATTACCACTACTGCTAAAAATTATTGCTGCAGAATAACCATATTTTTATATTATTCTTTGTTATGATATAAATAAACTAAACAAATCTTAATAAAGTAAAAAAATAAATTCCAATATTGTCGGGAAAACCTAGAAAAGCCGGGGAAACTAACTCTTGGAAAATGGATAGCCACCATATTCATAATTCAATATAATACAATTAAACAGACATATTTGCCTTTATTCAAACTAAGTAATATAATGCTTAAGTTAATTATTGTATATTTCTAGGTTTTGGCAATGTATGATAGATTGGATGCAATTGATAGAGAAGGTGTGGTGAGATTTGTAACTTCGCTACAACAAGAAGATGGTAGCTTTATAGGTATGTACAATTATTCGTTTCTTACTGTCAATTACGATCACTCATTGAAATTTCTGTAATTTTTTTATTTATTATTAGGTATTAGCCAACATGTGCAATAATAATTTCATTATTAATATAAGCTTTTGATAGCCATGCATAATGTATAAATTTAAAATCAATAAATTTTATTTGATTGGCTTTATTAATTTTGCTTTTTAAATACTGCTTTCGTAAAAATACAACCATTCTGATGTATGTGGTGATGCGTGATGCGTGTGTGATGTGCATGGCTTCGTTTCCCTCTCAGAGCAAATATTTATATTTTTGTGCAAATATTTGTTTCTGGTTGTATATCCTTATGGGTCTCCCCACCGTGCCCTGGAGTTCATGTAAAGCCTATATTCCTACAAAAATATTTGCCAACCCGTACTATAGCGACATAATGGAGTAAGCTTCAACCCTTCTCCTTAATGGAGAAAAGGCCTTTGCCCAGCAGTGAAACGTTTGCAGTCTGATTCAGTTCAGTTTGGTTGAGCTTATTATAATTATTATTTGCTAATATTATGGTAACATTTCAAATTTTTTTCAGCAATCTATTATAGTGTATTATAGTTGATACAATTTCTTTATTTCTTTAATTCTTTCTTTCTTAATGAAAATAAAAAGAAATCCTATTAAGATATCCTAACTCACCTAATATACAACTAAATATATATGACACTATTATAAACAACTTTTTTATTCTCATAGGTGACAAATGGGGGGAGGTTGATACAAGATTCTCTTTCTGCGCTGTAATGTGTCTGTCCTTGCTCCATCGACTGGATGCCATCAATGTTAACAAAGCAGTTGATTTTGTATTAAGCTGTATGAACTTTGACGGAGGATTTGGATCCAAACCAGGATCTGAGAGTCATGCAGGTATTAAATTCCAATAAAATTGATATTTAAAATTCTATACTAATGTATATCAGTAGTAATATTAAGTAATAATTTAAACTTATGATTTTGATACTTTACCATTTAATAAACACCGATTCTATTTCCTTGTAAGTTTTGTTCTTTCTCCATACTTCATACCTATATATTACCTTTAAAACCATGAAATTTGTTTTACCTTCAAAACAACATTATGGAAAGCAACAACAATATTAAATAAATTATATTTATATTACCCAAAAAGTTTTTTCATCTTCAGTCATTCATTCATTTGAATTGCTTGCAATATTTCCAAAATAGCACGAGTTATTTCGCCACGGTCATGTAGAATGGAGATGACACGAAGGAGATAAATCAATGCGAGATTAAGATTTTTACTTTTTTTAAACTTATGTTATTATTAATATTCTACATGTTTACATAAAATTTTTAGGTTTAATCTACTGTTGTGTTGGCACATTGTCAATATGCAAACGGATGGATGCTTTAAAAGCTGATGAACTTGCCTGGTGGTTGTGTGAAAGACAGTTACCGAGTGGTGGACTTAATGGTCGTCCTGAAAAACTGCCAGATTTATGTTATTCCTGGTAACTTACAATATTTACAACTTTTTAATTACACGATAGTTCTTAAATGACACCCAGGAATTCAGTATATAAATCATTAGCATAAGAAAAATCTGAAAAAATTGATGTCATAACTTATTTTTGAAACGATGAGTTCGCACTGAGGTCGCAGCAACTGGCTGTTGCAGTAACTCTTGTAGGTTGGGATCCAGCTCATTACAAATATTTATGTATAAAATTTTAAATGGTAAATGTAATTTTCGTAATGTGAGTCTTGAATGCTAATAAAACTGGTGATATAATTAATTTTTCAGGTGGGTAATGTCTTCCCTATCAATGCTGAATAGAATACACTGGGTAGACAAAAAGAATCTAGAACAGTACATCCTAGCATGTCAAGATGCTGAAACAGGAGGATTTAGTGACCGACCAGGCGACATAACGGATCCTTTTCATACTCTATTTGGTCTTGCCGGTCTATCTTTACTTGGAAATTCTAGCATAAAAAGTGTTAATCCAACATATTGTATGCCTCAAGAAACGATAGATAGATTGAAATTAGAACCACAAATTTTATATGTTTAAGTTACAATTGTATTTACAATGTAAGTTATATAATTATATTAAATAATATAAATATACAAAATAATATAAATATATCAACTAATACTTTTTATTTATTTACTTAAATACTTCACCTGTTAATTCATTTAATGTTAGAAAAAAAAAAAAAACGAGTGGTGTCGTGGGACACCAGATATAAGATATAATACATAAATATGAGTATTAATATTTCAAATTCTAGTCGAGGTAAAAGGAATTTGTTTTTTCTGCTCAAAATCAAAAACTACTTTACAAAATTATCTTAACACTTATTTTATTTACGATGATTCATAAAGATATATTTATAAAAAAACACAATCTATCATAGTGAGCGGAGCCTGCGCAGTATATATAAGGGCTACGTTCCACTTAACGCCCGCAACGCCATCGACCACGACCGCTGAAATTGCCGTTCCACTAACGTAAAAAGGCCGCGGGCGTTGAAGGCGAATGTTATAGGTGGAACGCACATCTTGAGCGCTATGTGCTCGTAATATGGCGGCATGTAAAAACGTGCAGCTGTGGGGGTTTTGTGAGTAAATATTTCGCATGGATTGGAGTAAAATTTAATTCGAAATGGTTCCCAACAAAACGAATGAGAGACAATTCCACTGCAATGTCAGTTTCAGGATCGTAAACAGTTATTTGTCTCGTCGCCATCGTTCTTTTTTAAAATTCCCGCTTCGTTTTGGTGAAAGCCCACTTTGACCCATCAATATTTTGTGGGCGAAGTGGGCGCGATGTGGTCGCGAACAGTGACGTCATCTATGACGTCGAACGATCGCTCGCGACGACCACGGTGGTGGAACGATACAGAGGATGTTACAATCGTTGCGGGCGTTAAGTGGAACGTAGCCAATAAGCAATAGCTTATTGCTGCGTAGGTTTCGGGGTCTTCGCTAGCTGGCGCTAGCTATGGCGCCAACTAATTTTAAGAATATACCAGACACCAGTTCAGAAATAAAACCACTAAATTGGTCACTTTTATAAAAATTAATTGGAAAAATTAATAATAATTAATTAGTTTTTAAATAATTAAGAATAAATATTGAAGTGAATATTTTGATTTTTATTTTCGAATATTTCTTTGTTAGAATTCTATTTATGATATTTTTAGACAAAATAATCTTACTATGCCGGACGTTTTTTTTTCCGGTTACCCCGTCGTCCCATAAGGAACTTCGTTCCAAAAAATAAAGATCAATCAATATTCGAATAATCTAAACACGGATTTTTAAAAAAATGTTTAAAAATAGCAATCTTGACTGTTAAACTAGTTAAATAAAGTCTGAAACACGAATTCTGAATCTGAAAAAGCGTGAGAAATAAAAAAGAAACTAGTTTTATCGTTTAAATTTTGTTGTTTAAATGTGTAGTTATGCTTGTCCTTATTTTAATTTTATGGAGGCTGGAGGTACATATATAGGTATTTACTTATTTTACATCTTGATATTTTTTAAAAGTTGCCATGTGTAACTTTCTGTGAATCTGAAAATCTTTCGCTTGCTTGTTTCGCTGTTGACTAAACTAAATGATTTAGAAGCAATCACACTTTTTTTCATGTAAGAGGGGGCAAACGGACAGTCGGTTCACCTGGTCAAGTGTACGTGACATCCATAGACACCCGCTAAATCAGAAGATTAGCAGGTGCGTTGCCCGCCTTTTAAATGGGTGTATACTCGTTTCTTGAAGATACCTAAGTCGTATCGGTTCGGAAGTACCGTAGATGGCAGCTGCTTCCAAATACTAGTCGTGCGAGGCAGGAAATGCCGTAAAAATCGGGTTGTTGTAGATTTCCGGACATCGAGGTGATGTTGGTGAAATGTCCGGTGGTGGAATTCTGCTGCAGGTATTAATCCGAACAATCCCTCAGAACACTTCCCGTGATAGATGCGGTAGAAGATGCAGAATGATCCAACATCTCTACACAGTGCCAAAGAATCAAGCCGATTGGAGAGAACCTTGTCGTCGACGATTCGAGCCGCCCGCGGCCCGACGTTGAATGCGATCAAATGGAAGGAGCTGATTTTTAATTACCACGCTTCTTTTAAGTTCACATATCGATTCGTATACCAACTTATAAAATTAACAAATATATGTAACGGTGTTTATAATACTAAAAAAAAAATATTATATTTCTAAGATTAATATTTTGTATGATAAATGATTCAAAACAACAAAGATGTTGAGATGCGTTTAAATTTGGCTGTATATTTTAAGACCTTTGCCTTCTTACGTACGAAAAAAATTATGATTTGTAAACATAACCTCGCGAAATTTATTATAATAAATTATACTCTGGAAAATTTTTTATGTAATGAGAAAAATGTAAATATTTTATGTTTATACGATGATAAAATGTCTCCTATACATTTACTTCAGTTATTAATTTTTAGTGTATGTATTTATTCGTTTTCTGTTTTTACATACTTGGTTTTCTACTATGATTTGATCTCTTCAGTACTTTTCAATGAAGTACAATCAGAATACGATTTTATTATAGGTAAGTTAAATAAATACTAATTATATAAATATTAAAAGTGATTGAATAATAATTGATTGAATATCAGAAAAATAAAAAAATATTTTTTTAAAAAATCTTTTATGTAATCATAAACATAGCATAGAAACTACTTGTAATAATTTTATAAAATATTTACTAATTAGTAAGTATTAAACAAAAAAAAAATTTTTTTTGTTGATGTTATTTTCAGTTGGTTCTGGTACGGCTGGTTCCTTAATTGCACATAGGATAGCAAAGGAAACTAACTATACATTTATAGTGTTAGAGGCAGGTGGCAGAGGCCATCCTTTCCATGATATCCCGGTGTTTGGGCCTTTATTACACCAATCTATATTTGATTGGAATTATGAAACAGTACCACAAGAAAAAGCCTGTTTCGCTATGGAAAAGGCTGTAAGTAATGTATATCATTTTTTTTAAAACATTTACTCATTATTTTGATAGATTATAAATTTGACAATATTTTTAATAATACTACTTTTTATAATAATATTTATTTTAATATGACTTATTAATGGAAAGAAAACTGCATGATTGCAACTATAAAAAATTAGAGGAACATGATATTGGGACTGACAGAATATCTAATTACAGAAATGTAAATTAACCCAAGGAAAGATATTTGGTGGATCATCAAAATTGAACAACATGGTACACGTTCAAGGAAACATTTCACACTATGTTGAATGGTTTCACGGTAAATACACAAAGAATTACATAGAAGAACAGTTTAATTATATGAAATCAAATATTTTTCACTTAAGTAATATCCAATATGAAAGTAATCTTAGTGACGCTGTATTAAAAGCCGCTGAAGAATTAAATTTTAATTTATTAGATAAAGACTTCGAAATTGGTTTTATCAAGTCATTAGTAACACAAAATAAGGGAAAACGGTGGACGACGTCTTATAATCTAGAAACTTCCAAATATGTTCTTACAAATGTCTTAGTAGAAAAATTACTTTTCAATGATTCTACATGTATAGGTGTTCAAATACATTCCCCAAAGAAAATTAAACTGTTTGCCAAAAAAGGTGTCATAGTTAGTGCAGGAACATTTAATTCAGCTAAAATTCTACAATTGTCTGGTATAGGACCTAAAACATTATTAGATTCTCTTGATATAACTGTGAGAAAAGAGTTGCCAGTTGGAAATAACTTACAAGATCATATTGGAACAGGGTTAGATTTAGTACTATTTAATAATGCTCAATCGGTTCAAATGTTTGACATAATGAATCCGTGGAATGTATTCCAATATTTTTTTAAAGGTAGAGGTCCGCTAACTACACCAGGGTGTGAAGTTGTAGGGTTTATTTCAACAAAAAATGAGACAACACCAGATTTGCAATTTATGGTGTTGCCAATTGGTATATCAGCGGATAGGGGTAGCTATTTGAGAAAGGCTTTAAGAATTAAAGATAGTGTGTGGAAAAAATATTTTAGTCAAATATTTGATAAACATTCCGCAACATTTTTAACTTTATTATTACATCCTAAAAGTAAAGGTGAAGTAAGGATACAGAGTAGTGATCCAACTGTACCTCCTCTTATAGATCCTAAATATTTGTCTCACAAAGATGATATAAGAACTATAGCAAATGGTGTTCTTATGACTAGAAAACTCATTGAAACAGAATCTTTAAAAGCTATAGGAGCTCATATAAATAACCTACCATTCCCTGGGTGTGAAAACTTTGAAATATTTTCACATTTATACCTAGAATGTTATATTAAGCATCTCACATTAACGAGTTATCATCCAGTAGGAACATGTACGATGGGGCTGCCAGACTCAAATAAATCTGTAGTAGACACTTCTTTTAGAGTTTTAGGAATAGACAATTTATATGTTGTAGATGGCTCAGTGCTGCCAACTTTACCAAGTGGTAATATTAACGCGGCAATCGCTATGATGGCGAATATATTTTTTGAGAACAATATAAAACAACGGTTTAGTGTGAACATAAAAATCTCATGTGATAAAATTACTTTTAAAGAATTATTACAAAAAGTATGTCCAGTCAGATGAAAATACCATTGAGAAATACCATAGGTATTACAAAGAATTAAGATTTAACAGTGATTTGTAAATAACTTGATTCATATGTAAATGACTGTAATTTATATGTAACTGACTCTATGTACACCTAATATAAAATTACACTAAATAGTAGTATAATTTGATTTTTTTTTACATGCAATAACCTCCAGGTCCACTCAAATTTCAAAAACCCGTTATAGTAATAAAGCATTTATTGAGGATCCTTTTGTTAATTTTTTTTTTTTTTTGGAAAGTACAAAATTCGGACTTAATTGCATAAAACTATTAATTTTATGACATAAACCAACAAAATTACTATTTGAAGATAGTACAAAATAACATAAGTTACAACAGTGGAAAGAGAAGAAAAAATAAAAGTGTTTATGTACGCACGTAAGAAGTTATACTTAACGATGCGGAGATTTAATGGCTAGTGCGCGCCATCTGTAATTTTCTTTTACAAGCTTGTAGCGTGACGTAATTATAACTTGCATGCAACTATGCAATTAAACATACCTATATTGTATTTTAGATTTTTTAACTATAAAAATAAAACTAGATGGATGTAGAGCCGAGACCATAGATTATATATACCCAAAGTGATGGTTATCAAAATTTAACGCGTCACCCGCATCGCTGTCGTTTAGAATCCTATGTCAGGGGTCTAAAAAAACACACAACGCAAACCCCAGCGCCCGTGCGACGACAAACATCTCTATGACATTAACGGCACTTGCCATGAGCGGCAAACCGGCGTCCACTCGTAAACACCCTCGTAAGGGGATATCCGTTAATTACGTGAGGCCTTTAAGGGGGGGAGAGGGTCGAGCGAAATTTCCCACAATCCCACGTGGGGGAGAGGATGGTCTCTGGAACTACTAGTTATGTTCTTTGAAGTATCATATTACACATCAAAGGATTATAAAAATAAAACTCAGTATTAAACATTTTATTATTAATATATTTAAGGTCACTTCTATAGACAAATGATCCATACATATTTTGAGCCGCGTTTCTGAAACAACCATTTCGTAATACTAACATTACTACTAGTACAAAAACTTTAAAACAATCAAGCACATATGTGATGTATTCATTTATATTTTACATTTTATAATTATCAAAATATTCCAGTAATTAGAGGAATATGTCTGAGATAGATACCAACTACTTTTTATTACAAAGTTAAAATATGTTATTGCTTTCTGAAAGTAATACGTGATTTCTTTGCGAACTATATTTCAATAATTGTGCTAATTTGTCTACATACATAAATTTTTTCTACAATCTTTACGCAAGGTTACACAGTTTCAAAGTCAGATTATATATATCAATATTTTTATCGAAAAAATCATGTTTTAATATAAAGAAGGCAATATAAAACACAGACTCTTAATACAAAATTAACAGCGCTTGTAATGCGTTGGAAAATGTAGAAAAAATTTACCACATATTGAGTTAAATTGATATGAATACTGAGTAGAAGTTTGACCACAGACAAGGATTTGTAATATTATCATTATACATATAATACGGGTAATCTACACACATATATCTCATCATATCATCTTACTAACCTACTGATGACTAGTCAAAATCTAAATCTGAATTTCTTTATCCCTTAAAACTTTAATTATATTTGTTAACTAGCTAGTTTTATATTTCTCCTACGAATCAGGATCTAGACGCCAGTTTAAGAGACACCAGTACTGGCAGAGAGCCTGAACAGATACATAATGTGACAAAAAGTTTTTTCATGATCAGCTCGGACTATCCAAAAAAGCGGACTATTTTTCTAATTGCGGGGCTCACCGCACTATATAGTCCAGTGGTCTTTACTTTCTTAAATGCTCTCTACTCGATCTTACTAGAAACTACGAGGAGTAGCGCCGTAATAATTGCGTTGCCCAAGAAATACATGGATTAATCCGGCT
Source organism: Euphydryas editha (assembly GCA_036937285.1). Lineage (NCBI taxonomy): Eukaryota > Metazoa > Arthropoda > Insecta > Lepidoptera > Nymphalidae > Euphydryas > Euphydryas editha. The sequence goes on along the minus strand of JAUPFZ010000008.1, from coordinate 18,655,261 downwards.
CTGTCCACGGAGCACAACTCGGTACGTACTGGTGACTGTACCATACATAACATTGCCTTTAAAAATATATATTCCCGTAATAAAATACCAATATAGGTAGGGATATAGATTTAGCAAAGTGCACAGTTCTACTTTACATAAATGCACCAGAATTAGGGAATATGATTAAATAGTCTCTTTTTAATAAGTTGAAGGGCGTTCCTCAAAATACATTAATATTAAATTTTATATTAGTAATTCTGTTTGAAGGATTACAAAGGATTGACAATTATAGGTATAATAGGAAGATTGACTAGCTTCTCTCATCAAATACATATCATGTTTTTTACTCTATTATTTCACATTTACGTACCTAATAACCTAATATCTGATAGTAATGTGTTTACATAAAAAAGTAATTACTTTTTCATATATGCAAATAGTATTGGTTAAAATTGAAATCGTTTTCGATGAAAATATCAATTTTTGCGTTTAGAATTAATATATATATAATTATAATTACTTCATTTAACAAAGACACTCGTGGACGGAAGATTACACTAAATTAATACTAATTTATACACATTTTAAATGCAAAGTAACTAAATTTGTGCAATAAAATTATTTTTTCACAAACCTCTTTAAATTTATCGACTAGAAAATTTATTTACAAAATGTACTACGTTCTTACGACAAATAGTGTTCAATAATAATAATAGAAATATACATATTTGAAAATATTTTTAATACAATAATGAATTCACTTTGTGCTGAGCAAAACGCAGACAATGCAGTAACTGCACACAATAATACTGGACGGAATGTCTGATTTCTCGTGGTCATTATTACAAATTAGCTTATGAGAACCAAAGTGGCTTATCTAAAATATTAAAAAAAAACCGAAATAATTTTTTTCTATCTCTGAAACAAATTAAACGAACAAAAAATTTTCATCTCCTGTTTTATCACTCTTAGTAGTATAGTATTTGTTGATCTTTTAGGGTAGCATTATTTTCTCAAATTGAATAACTGACCAAACGGATCGTATACGCTCCAAAACAAAAAAAAAAAAAGAATAATCCATATTGGTTTTTAAATGACGGAGTTCTGAGGTAACGATCATTGAAAAAAAAAATACAAGCGAGAACCACTTCTTTTTTATGTCGGTTAAAAATATCTACGAACTAAATAGGTATTAATGTTGTTGTATGATTAAATCTAATTTTTTAAACATTTAAAAAAAAGAAAAGTTACGTTGCCCTATTTTTCAAAAAGCATAATCACTGCATTTAGTACCATCATTAGTTAAGCCACTCTGGTCCTCATTACCACATTTTCACTTAATCTAATTAAGCAGAAATACTTATTGCATATTATTTCACCATAGGTACTATATTTATTTTAATATTTATTAAAAAATCGAACAATTTATTGTTACATCCTAAAAAATAAGTAGGCATCTTTGAATACAAAAAAAAAATTGTATTACCGACGATTATTATATTATTATTCTTCAACTATTTTTCTCTATAATAAAAATGATATTTTTTGCTATGTAAAAAAACTAACTTGTAACTATTAATCATTCGCGTTAAGATATTTGTGAGTTGACAATGTAATTAACGGATAAATGTTAGTAAAAATTGTAACTAACGATTTATTTTATAAGTTTCATAGACTGTCATCTGCTTAATCGTCTCAAAATAAAGTTAAACTTTAACTTAAGATAAACTTACTTTTAAAATAAGATAAACTTTGTCAAATTTATGTACCATGGCCTTGTCAAATTATGAATTAAATATATAGTTCTGTGTGTAACCGCAGTTCTACTAATTTCTACTTTTTATTTTAAATTTACATAGGTCAAGTACCTGTTCATTTTTTTTTTACTTGGATCAATGATTTTTTATTTTAATACTTTTTTCTAACGCAGAAAAGATTCAACCGTCCGTCGCATGAATCAGTCTAAAGTAAGTTGTCACTATTTTCTTAACGCAAATGTATTAATATTTAATTGCCATATTTAAATTATTAAATATTTTAAAAATTATTCGTATTGTACATTTAATACTGAACGGTAAAATCATTGTCATACTATCGTAAACTATTATTTTTTATGTAAAGTGTAAGGCACCTACTTTATATATATAATATATTAATTAATTCTAGGAGTGTATATATAGATATTTATATGAAATAAAAATGTGTTATTTTTCTATAATAAAATTGTGTATGTTACACATAAACAACTTTGTTATTATTTAAATCACACCTGATCAACTGAGCTTTTTTTTGAGCAAAGTTTGATCAACTTCGTTTATTTTGATAAGTATATAAAATTGCTATTCTTTTCATGATTATAATATTTACTGTCCTATCGTAGCCACATTATTTTCCAACTCAGGAATCACTATTCCACATATAAATATTCACAAAATTTCATACGAATAGTTTATTTTCATATTTTTTGTGCACTTTTGTACCTAATATCAACATTGCTTTCTTAAAAAATCGTTAAGAACAAATCTTCTTCTTTCGCTTATGCCATCATTTTTTTAATATTTTCACTGTTAAGTACGTAATAAGAATACTTACTTGAAACAAGAGTCTAAGTAGTTGTCGAGTACATCCAACTGTAGATCCTCCCAGTCGCTAGGATTCAGCAGCCAGGAAGATAAATCATCTTCTGGTATTAGTGGTGGTGGAGCAACCGGTTCAACTATAACATTCGCTCCGATGTTGGCTTCCATGTTAATATTCGGTAAAGTTGGAAGATTAAACTCCGGCAAGTGTAACGTCACCGCTTGGTTAATTTCGTTGGTTATAATATCCACACTTTCCCTTTGAGGTATATTAGCGACAGCAATTTTTTCTTCCGCGATTTTCGATTTTAATTTTTGCTCATTGTTCTTCTTCTTTTTGTGGGGTCTATTAGAAATTCGTTTACTTCCCTCTAAATGAGCGAGGTCTAGCTTCCAGAAGCCTCCTTTACCCGGTTCTTGTTTTGAACGCGCAACTTTGACGAAAACTTTGTTGAGGGATAAGTTGTGTCTTATTGAATTCTGTAAGTAATTTTTAATGAATAGTTTAGTTAAAGGTTTTCTATTGGTACTAAATTAGTCACAAGATAGCTTATCAGAGATAATATGTAATATGTTACTGCACACTTGAATGATCACACGAATTCAATTAGGCGATATCTAATCTGATATGCAGATTTTCCGCTCATTAAAATCTGATCGAAATATTTTACTAGCGTATATCTATGGTATTGCTCACCTGCCATGTGGGGTCCGCGTTCCTGTAATATTTGAAGTTCTCCCTAATCCATGAGTAAATAGCTGACAGTGTCACCTTGTCATCATTGTACCTCATTGCCATACATATCAACGTGCTGTACGAATAAGGCGGTTTCTTCTCACTATTCTTCTGGTATTCTTCTTTGTTTTCCATGAAATCTTTCTGACACTTTGCTAGCGTTTGATTGAACTTCTGTAGCCTCGTGTTTTGAGGTTGCGCCTTCACTTGTGGGTTCGGCGACATCGGCGATATGGGAAACTGTGGAACTGCCATTATGTTCGTTATGTTCTGTAACCATGTCAGATTTGTCAAATCCGTTTCCGGTTCTTCTTCTACCTTTGTCAGCGTCTGTTTCGCTTGACTCTTCTCGGGCTGCGAAGAAAAATCCATTGTAACTTGTTCCATTTGTACACCAGTCGACTCCTCATTGCTATACGCATAAGCGTCAGGCTGTTCATATACGTATTCTATTTCGACCGTATGCGAAGATTCAGGGACCGCGTGGTCCATCGCGAAGAACCCGCACTGCTCCCCTGAGTCACCGTAAAGATTAATGGAGGCGTCCAGCATCTCGCCGGACGCCGGCGACAGTCCCGACGTTATGTGCATCGTGGCTAACTACATTCCTGTAATAGAAATTAAACTATGAATCAACGGTTCGCCGAATTTTCCAACGCAACAATGGCCTAAAGGTCGAGTGGGTGTACCCCAATGGTGGTGGTGCGGTAAGATGGTGGGCGATCGATCGGCGACGGCGCGGACGGTATGACGTCGCGATGGTCAGCCCCCACCGCCTGAGTCCGGTCTCGATCGACTGCGGTGCGTATGTGCGCGCGTGCCGGCGTCGCGTTAGCTTGTGGCAGGTGCGCGCTCCCCATTGTGAACAGGTGGTGTGTTGCCCGCCGATCGATATTTTTCCGCCCGTAAGAAGTCCAGCCCGCATACGATAGCTCCGGACAATTAGTCACGGTTATCGCTAGACTTCGCGGACTCGTTATCGGAGACTGCGGGTACTTCCTTGTTAATGAACTTTATGCGTTACGCGAAAATGTTTTTTTTTTTTTGTGCTCTATTATAAAATATTACGTCCCACTTTTTTTGGTACCTACTATATATTTTTTTAAGAATTTGACTACCAAAATCCAAGCATTTCAAAAAATTATATAAAATAATAAATTCAAATCATTCAATTTCGAAGGCAGAAAACTATTTTAATAATATTGTAAATACTTATTGTCATCCAATAAATTCAATCAGTCTGAAAGCTGTTACTAATATCGATTTAATCGCTTATTTGACAAGAATAAATACTGTCAAGCGCCCTCCACTGGTGAGCAATTAGGGTGAGTGCTCGGATGGTGTCAGACAGAAGTGTTTGTTAAGAAAACAAATATTTTATGATATACCTAGTCTATACTCGTAGATACATATTTAGATTTTTTACATTAAATACTTAAAATTTAATTTGAATCGTGATAAAAACAAAACACCCGATGTTGCACCCTATCATACTTTTCAATGTTTTTTTTTTATATATATTATTTTCTTTTCTTCATTTAGATAGGATAAAATACGATTTCGATTCATACAAATATAATTAAAATGAAACATCCGATCAAAGAAAGATAGACATTTAGTATTGATTTTTTAATTGCTTTTTTTATATTATAAGTTACTAGTTGTAACTTAAACTTTAAATGCGTAAGTTTCATTTACGATAGATAAGGATATAACGTAAAAGACACACAATAACGCTTAGTTAGTTTCAATATGGATTATAAAATATTATTGTAAACGTATTCCTGTGTTGATATACCTATTATCATTTAGTTAAATATTTTTTTACACAAATGTAATGTGTGAACCATTTTTCGTAAGCTTAAAGATCATTTCTTGAGCTGAGCTTGGTTGATTGTATGTGGTCAAAAGTTTTTTATTGTTATTAAAGTAACAAGTGAAATAAAAATGTAAGTAACTTTGCGAGAAATTTTTTATTAAAAAAAAAAACTGTGGTTATTACTTTTAATAAAAGCAAAAAGTTCGTAATAGTTATAAACCTCAATTTTTTTAGGTACAAATTTATTAATAGATACTTAATATTGATTTAATAATTTACATTTATAAGTAACTTGCATCCGTGCAAAACTGAAGTATATTTCGTTAAGACGTTTGAGGAGGAGTTGGTTTTATTTTTGTACAACCTTATTACTGTTTAAAATTTCCATAGTTAAAGGGACTAATAATAAGATTCAGTTGTCCGTCCATCCTTCAAGGTATCTGTATTTTTATAACGGTAATGAAGACATTTAAGCATTCGACGGAATTATGTAAGTACATATAGGAAAAATCGATATAAAATTAAGTTAAAAATAAAACATCCCAATACAAAAAACGTATTAATAGACATTTCGATAGTACGTATCTAGTACAGTGTATTTTTCTTCTCACTTTTAAACTAAATACATCGTAGTTATGCATTTTATGATACATCTATAAAATTTATGATATAAGTATGGATATTTTGTGAGACTATTATTTCAATCAACATTTTCCCGCGCTTGTCCTACATGTCAGCGGCCATAGCGTAAGGTGTCTCCACCGGAGCGTAACACACGCGCGTACCTGGCACCGGGAACAATCGCTACAACCCCTAATACCTTTGTACTACCCTCGGGACATTGTACCCTACTGGGATTTTGTAACATTTAAATTTAAACGCTTAAGTATCGTAACCATAAAATGGAACATTAATATAATTTCTGATTCGAAAATAATTTAGTCGTAGTTAGTAGTAAAAAAATATGTTTTTATATATGTATCTTATTCAGTTTATCAATATTAACTAACTAGTATGCTTAACTTGTTATAAGTTAAGTAAGCCGCTTTTTTATGGTGAAGCGAGATTGATATACATTTCTCATAAATAGGTACAATAAAATATAGTCGTTTCGAATAATAGTGTAAAAACTACTTAAAGGTAAACTCCACATGCAATAAATTATAAAGAGTAAAATAGTAAATAATAAAATGGTGTTGAATAACAGCAATTATAAATTCCAACTAAAGTTTTTGATATTTTTGAAAAAAAAATGATGCTTACTCTATTGATTCATAGAAATATTTATACATATAACATATTTTCATATAATAGTCTAACAAAATATAACGTAGGTAGGTATATGAGATCCAGGGAATGCTTACAAATAAATTGTAATTACTGTAACCGATATAGCTAGGGCTGTTAACAAAGCCTTCGAAGTTCGTGACCTTTACATCATTAATTAATTGGAAGTAAATTTTATCCAAATATAGTTGTAAGAAATATATCAGACAATAAATCAATAAATTATATTCATAATAAAATTGTATTTTATTTACTATAATATTTCTACGATTTTTAATGGCTAGTATACCGTCAAAAATTTTTTTGGCCCGTGTATGGTAAATACTAATAACAACTTTTTTAAATCGTTACTACACAATTTATTATTAAATTAGTACCGGCGTAATTTGTAGACGATTCGGCTTCGTTCTACAAAATACACAATAATTTCCTCTTACTTTACTGTACTGTATCAGCCTGTAAGCAATCCACTGCTGAGCGAAGACCTCGTCTCCATATAGAAGGGTTGGAGCTTAATCCACCATGCTGCTCGACTGCGGGTTGGCGGATAATTTCCCAAACCATGACATGTCTCCGAGACACGGTGGGGAGACCCACAAGGACATACACACAGACCGGAAACAAATATTTGTACAAATAAAAATATCTGTCCCGCGCGGGAATCGAACCCGCGACCGGCGGCGCCTGATTTGAGGCGACTACTCGCACCACTACACCGGTCGGAACGGTCGTCTCTGTGTGTGCAGTGCCCTCCTACAATCTATACAAAAAGAAATGGACTCCTTAGACGATAGAACATTTCAAAATTATTCGATTTACACAATTTATAATACTTAGAAATTATGCGTATTCTTTGACCCTTCTGTATCGTGTCTAATGATTGCACTATTCGCTTAATAATTATAAAACGATGTCAATTTTCTACTTGAGAAGCGACTCACCATATGTTTACCATCCTTATAATCATTATTACTTGTAGGGTGTCCATATTACACCGATCGAGCATATGTTGAGTACACCTGTTATGGACACCCTAAAGGATGTCCGTGTAATTGTATTTTTATTAGGCCTTTTGTTTCTGAGGGAGACTTAATGTCAGTGCAATGATAGATATCTATTTAAAGGGTTGGTTAATGTCGTTTCGATGTACGTGTACAATATTGTGGTATTTTTTTTTAAATTGTCAGTGTTGTATTTTTTCTAGATGACCCGCGTGACTTCACCTGCATTTTTCGTTACGTCTCCGCTTCCACGATTCATAGCATGATGTTTTAAATTATAACTTTTCCAAATAGGCTTTCTAACTTATAAAAGTCTAACAAATTTGTTTCTTTAAAACCACATAGTTTTTACCTATCATATGGTTGAAAGTGTATTCTAAAAAATATATATGAAAAGCCAACTTAACAAAGAAAATGAGTTGTTAACAAACTTTAATTTTATTTATTCAAATATAAGACCACATATTTTCCAGATTGTTAAAGATTTTAATTATATTTTTCTAATGTAATAATATTTCTAATGTTTTCTAAATTCTAATCTTTGACTGGCCCGCTGGCGCCATTGGCAGTGACCCGGTTCGATTCCCGGCCCGAGTCTGGGTGTAATTTTGTTTACTTATTACAAAAAAAAAAGTATATTAATCGGCTGTTACATTAAGAACAGACGACCGTGTGTGTATGTTTAACTTTTTTTCTTTTTTATGAAGGGCCCAAATAGATTTTTATTTCATGTTTACACAATAATATTTGATACAACTAAATGTAATGGAGCTTATGAGTGTAATTATACATTTATATAGTTAGAAACTAAGACTTCACAAAAATGACAAGTTGTACAAAACCATAGACAGAGAGATTAGAAGAGAAGTGCGCTATGCCCGCAACTCCTGGTATTGCAAGAAATGTGATCATCTGGAAGTACCTACTCCATAACAAACATGACGCATTTAATCTGCACAAAGAGATCAGAGCCATGGTAGGAAGAAAATACCCTACGCACCAATTAGCAGACGCAAACAATCTCCCGGTTTTGGACCTTGAAGAGAAGAAACGCATATGGGAGCAGTATATCAAGAACATCTTTTCAGACAACTCAAGAAGCTTGATTGCCAATATTAATGCACAAGAGGGACTTCCAATTCTAAAAGATGAAGTTAGGAAAGCATTATTCAAGGCAAAGACAGGAAAAGCAGCAGGTCCAGATAACGTCTACGTAGAGGTGCTTAAACTGGTGGATGAAGAAAACATGGATGCCTTAACAAAGCTTCTAAACCTGGTGTACGATACGGGCCAGATTCCGAATGACTGGTTAAAATCTGTCTTCATTACGCTCCCCAACAAGCCCAATGCGAAAAAGTGTGAGGAGTTCAGGACAATAAGCTTAATGAGCCAAGTACTGAAGCTATTACTCTCAATTATTCACGAACGCATTAGGGTAAAATGTGACGAACAACTTGGTGACAGTCAGTTTGGTTTTAGATCCGGAGTGGGAACAAGAGAGGCGTTGTTTGCCATACAGGTTTTGGTCCAAAAATGCAGAGAGATGCAACAGGATGTCTTTCTTTGCTTCGTCGATTATGAAAAGGCATTTGATCGAGTACTGCATGACCGTCTTCTCGAGATATTAAAAGACATTGGCCTCGACGATAAGGACATCACAATCATAAAAACCCTGTATTGGAATCAACATGCCACTGTGAGAGTGGACGGAGAGGAAACCGATGCTGTGGTCATTCAAAAAGGAGTAAGACAGGGATGCATACTATCACCTCTTCTCTTCAACCTATACTCAGAAGACATAATATCCAAGGCTCTGCATGACCTGGACTGCGGCGTTAAAATAAATGGACGCAATATCAACAATTTACGTTACGCCGATGATACAGTCCTAATAGCGTCCACAGCAGCTGATCTTCAACAAATGGTCGAAAGGTTAGAGGGATGTAGTAGTGAGGCTGGTCTCAGAATGAACATAAATATAACAAAATTTATGGTCATTTCCAATACGTTGGATACCACGATGAGAATAACGGTGTCAGGCCAAAATCTAGAAAGAGTTCGGAAGTACAAATACCTGGGGACTTGGCTAAACGAGGAATGGAATAGCGACTTAGAAATAAAGACGCGTATCGAAATCACCCGTAGTGCTTTTAACACAATGAGAAAAGTACTTTGTAACCGTAACATTAACATCAAGTTACGAACTCGTTTGCTCCACTGTTACATCTGGCCCATTATATTGTACGGATGTGAGGCTTGGACCATAAAAGAAGACCTTCGAAAGCGTATAGAGGCTTTCGAAATGTGGACGTATAGACGCATGCTATCCATAAGCTGGACTCAGAAGGTCACCAACGTCAAAGTATTGGAACGGATTGGCCAGAAACGTGCACTCATGCTCACCGTTAAGCAACGGAAGATCTCCTACTTGGGTCATGTTCTTCGACATCAGCGATACAGTTTGTTGCAGCTCGTCATGATGGGAAAGGTCGCTGGAAAGAGGAGGGTTGGCAGAAGAAAGAAGTCGTGGTTACGAAACATCCGAGAGTGGACCGGAATAGCCAGCGCCGCTGAGTTATTTCGCAGAGCTATTAACAAAGAAGACATTAAAAAGCTGATAGCCAATCTTCACTAGTTGGAGAGGCACTATAAGAAGAAGATAGTTAGAAAATTTGAAAAATTATGTTGAGCTGTTATCATTCCTTTTAAAAAAATATTTATTGCACGTGAAAAGGATATATATCGTGTTTGAATAATAAATAACATAACACTTAATTAAATATTATCACTTTATTAAAAACTGTTTGAAAACTTATAAACCGTACCACATATATCAAAATGTTTCCTCTTATAAAAATAATAATATATTTGTAGTTCATTATTAAAAAGATTAGTATTGACGTTTATATATATCTTAAAGCTAAGTTACATTGTTGATAATAAATATTATTAAGTTACTCTAAAAATAACTTACATTTGCATATTAATAAAGATTTAATCTATGTTTACTCTATGTTCTGGCTTAGATTCGAATCGATTTTGTAGACTACATTTTATTTAGTATTTTCTTTTACTTTTAAAAACCTTTTTTTACATAACTTTTAACTTAAAAAAAGATAATTTAATATTCCATACCAATATAGATAGATAATATAAAAACATATATAAAGAAATACGTGATAAAAACTTACTTTTCTTTTTTAATAAAAAAAAATTTCAAACAATTTTCAAATGATGTTGTGTAGATTATTAACGATACAGATATATTTAATACATATTTTATTATTTGGTTGACGTAGCAACACTAGCACTTATTTGCACTGACAATACTAAAGAAACAGTTCCATTGCCAATTCCCTCAAATATTCACTCATCTGCTCCTTGCACCGCTATGGCTTTATCATAGAGATGAACCAGTCAGCGCCGTTGATGAGGTTATCCATTTCAACGGGCAAGCTACTCAGAGAATGATTGTCTTCGTACAAGAGCACCCTGGATAACAAATGCTTTCTTAAAATTACACAATTTTGAATTTAAAAAACAATTTTAAAGATTTACTAAAAATCTAGTTAATACTAGAGAAACGTTTAAACTTATAATAATAATATTTTAGTTCACCGTTCACTGACCATAAGCAACATTTTTAAATTGCAATTGACAGTAATAATTGTTTAATTATTGTCATTGCTCGGCTATTGCAAGTTGCGTAATAGTCCAGCCAAATTGACAAACAATAATTGTCAATAATTCCTTAACAATATAAGCACATTAAGATATGATAGTATTTACACTTACTTAGTGATAACTCCATTAGCCTTTAATTTCCTGCTGTACTCCAAGCCCTGGTAGTATGGAACCCTTTTGTCCTTAGTGCCCAACATGAGCGCAGTGGGTATGGTCACTTTATGAGCGTGGACTAAGGGAGATACTCTACGTAGAGCCAATAGCTTCTCTTCAGTATCAGGACCGTCTTCTTTGAAAGGCATGCCTGCTTCTACGGAACACCTGAAGACAGTATAATAACTATAGTAATACTGATTGACTATCTGAATGATTTATCATTATATATGTTTACAAATTAGAAGTAATACCAAATGAATTAACGATCAATTCTTTAATCGCTATATACTCGTAATTTGGTCTTTCAAAAAAAAAAAAAATTATCACTGATTTATAGAATACATATACGTAATTGGAATTCGTTTGTCTGTTTATGTTTTATACATTTTAATTCGATGACAAAGGAGTTCCTATTACTTAATCGTATTTTTTTGCACCGTTACTTTTTTTAATTGCAATACATTAACTAACTCTATAATACATATATTTAAAGAATTAGGTTAAACATGCAAAAATAAAAGTCCAAAATGAATATACACTATAAAATGTAGCTAGTTTCTCATGGTTTTTATTAAATTTAACATTCAATACAATCAGTCAGTCAAAGTAACTGTAAAAGCAAGATTAATTTGTAATATCACGTGTAAATTTAATTCAATTCTCGATATTCCTTTTAACACATAAGACGATTGGCATATATTCATATATTACACTTGACTCTATGAAACTTGTGAGGCCATAACATTATCATGAAACAATTCTCAAAAATAATAATCTTTAGGTTAGTTATTAAATATATTAAAATGTAAATTTTATTGTTAACTTTATTTAATTTACTAATTTCATATTACGATTTTTTTTTCGTCACTGTTGTGGTCACAGCAATGTCACTAAAATTTAATTTATAGCCACAACTTTATTTAGCCATGGTCGTTTATATACCGTTAATTTAATAATTATGGTCAATCATTAAGTTAAGCCTAAATCACTCACCCGTCTGGATTATCACCATAATTAGCTTTACTAGCCAAATCGATCAAAGGATTTCTAAGCACCATAGCTTTGAACATATCCGTATACCGTCCAGCCAGATGTCCCGCTATAAAACCTCCAAAACTACCTCCGTATAGCAAAAAATCTTTTATTTTTCCTGCTCTTTCAAAGTTGTCAGAGCGAGATAGCAATCTTTTATTTCATAGTTCCCTATGTTGCCCAAAAGGCATCTTAAATTTTTGTCTCCGTTGCCGGTTGATCCACGGTAGTTTATTCGTAGAGTTGAAAATCCTAAACAATATTTTTTTTTTTTACAAAATCCGAGCATTGACTTCATATTAAACATTTTTAACAAAAAATATATTTGTTGTTATGTTTTAATGTAAGATTTATGTATTTACTAGTAACGCATATATATGCAAAACTACATAGGTATATAGATACATGTGTGAATCGGTTTTTTCGGTGAACTGTACTGAATCAGCCTGTAAACGTCCCTTTGCTGCAAAGGCCTCCTCTCCATATAGGATAGGGTTGGAGTTTAATCCACCACGCTGCTCAACTGCGGGTTGGCAGACAATTTAACTACCATGAGTAACGATCGTTATTAACGACTGGAACCGACTGCTTTACGTGCTCTCTGTGGCACGGTGGGGAGACCCACAAGGACATACACCCAGATCAGAAACAAATATTTGCAAAAACACAAATATCTGCCCCGAATGGGAATCGAACCCGCGACCGCCGGAGTTGAGGCGACTATTCGCACTACTACACCAGAAAGGTCATTTTATAATACAACTTTATATAAATGTTTTTGTATAATTATTAGATCAAGTACTACTATTTTCATCACAGAAGTCAAGAAATTTCCAATAAGCTCGTCTTTACATTATTTAATAAATTAGTTATAAGTAATTTATTATTAGTAAAGTAAAGATTTGTTTATTACGTCGTGGAAAATTTGTTTTCGTCGTATTTCAACACTGTTCAAATATTATTTTCATCTTAATCATATCTAGAATCATCCTTCTCTTATGTGGAGAAGAAAACTTTTCCCAACAGTGGGGAGTTTACAGGCTAATTCAGTCAGTCAGTATAATATCTGAAATGCTAAGCGCCCATTGTGTAACAGGTATCAAGATATTTAAAAAATACTTATAAAAATAATAACATGCCCTGACTGACTGACTGTCTGACTGACTGTCTGTCTGACTGAATTATCATCGCCGAGCATTAAATATAGATAGAGAATATACTTGTATTAGTAGGAGCTTTTTTACAATGTATATTCTATTGGATGGAGTAAGGTTTTTTTGGAAATTCCGCACTAAATGGGATGAAACGGAGCAAGAAATTTTAAAAGCTTTATCATTTTTGAAGTTAATTAAAATTAAAACAATATATTATTTCTTCGTTATTTTGGACTACAATAACTGCGATATGGAGATGAAATACAATGAGGTTACATATTTTATAAGTTTAGTTACTTTAAACGTATAACGTACACATGTACGAAAAAAGTTACAGGCAAAAGGTAATACAATATAAAATATGTGTAAGGCCCGATCCACATTACAGTGTTGAGCTCAGTTCGTTCTCGGTCCGATCTCGATCCGGTAAAATTTTATTGTGTTCACATTATACAATCTCACTCTATTCACGATTCAGTTTCCAACCGCCATCGATAGTCAAAGTCGTGTATATTTTGCTGGTAATAAAAACGTAATTCAAGTTTTTGAGTGCTTATGGTAATTGCGGTCGATATTTCATTGGATTTTTCATATCAGTACGTTACAAGTTCGATCTCGTTCAGTCAAATATTCTTTGAAACGGATCGTTGCTAGAGTGTGATTTGATCGGAACTTGACTGTTAGGGATAGTATGAATACCTACACTAATTGTTTTGAGATCGGACCGAGAACTAACTGAGATCTACACTGTATTGTGGATCGGGCCTAATGGTGACCAGAGACAGAGACAGGAGACCACGAGCATCTTGTCATTAGATTTTGTATGGGCCACATCACGTGTGCGACCGAGACAGAAGACAGAGACGCGAGACCGAAGACAACCGTTTTCACCCAGTTTCGCGCTCGAATAACGTGTGTTTATTTTTTAAAAAATAACTGGATTTTCTGACGAAAACTGCGAAAAGCTTATTGAGTAGATCAACCAGTAGGTACCGTGCAGTGTAAATTAATGACACATTACAACACAATTACTCAACTGACTCCATCGACAAACTCTACAATAATAATTAATGAATTTTAACGCTTGCGGTCTCAAAATGCAAAAGAGACAGAGACAAGATAATTATCACGGTCTCTTGTCTCTGTCTCTAGTCTCAGTCTCCGTTCGCGGTCGCGGCGCGAACCGCCACTTTAACATAAAGTTCAAGAATAACCTAAAACAACAATATAACTGATTGATTGGACTGATGGTTCTTGATGGAAATTCATCGTCAGGTGACTGACTGTGACCTGACGATGACTTTGTCGAAACCGATTGTGTAATTTATAATTAAAATAAAATAAAAAAGGGGAAAAGTGTAAAAAATATTGTAGTGTTATTAGTAAAACAATAATTTTTTAATCTTATTATTGTTTCACGTTGTTCTTGTACTATAAAGATAAATATTTAAGAAACGATCCGCATCATCACTAGTAAATATATATATACATTGATGTCGAATCTATACCAATGCAAGAACATAATTTATTATATAAACAAAAACATGCAATTATTTAAGAACCATAACATGCACATGTTACAACAAACTACAACTCACCAATCCGCTATATCAGTAGTGTTATACATAGACGTCAAATCTATGACAGGATTTCTTGCAACAGTGACCCTGTACATGTCTGAATATAACCCACTGAGATAGGTCACCAGGAAACCCCCATGGGAACCACCATACAACAAGAGTTTCTTGTCATTTACGGGAAATATGTCTAGAGCTTTTTCAGTCGCTAGTTTGCAATCGGCTACATCGGATGTGCCAATACGACTTGGTAAGAAAAATATTGAGGCATCTCCCGTTCCAGTTGATCCTCGATAGTTGATTAGGAGACATGCGAAGCCTGAAATTGGTTTTTTGAAGTGAAACTTCTTAATGGTCAAATTTCAAGGTCGCGTCACACATGAACGTCATAATGATATGAGCGTCAGAATAAAGGCGGGATAGATGTACGTAGTGCGAAACTAAGGAAAAGAGAAAGATATTAAAAGTATACTATACTTTTACACTATAGACATGTTACATCCTCCTCTTTGTGGTATATTTGTTCTTGAGGACGTGTGCGCATGCGTTGTATTTTAACTATTATTTTATAAATTTTAAATTGAGTTCGCTAAAGAAGTTTCACTTCTGACATGTGTTCTCCGTACACACGCTCTTTTTTTTTGTGATGGAACTGTAATTAATCTTCGGATCAATTGTGGAAATTTATTGCTATATATAATATGGATATGAATATTTTATTTTAATTACAACTGTATTCAAGAATAACCTGTCGGTTACACCGAAATGCATTATTATATTATCTTAATTAAAAAATGTTAAATTTTCATAAAGCATGTGACTATGAATCTTAATATGATATGATACGGTATGTAAAGTATTTTACATAAGTATTTTGAAGTAAAACAAACAACATCACATGTGATGTGAAAGTATAGTCATGTTTACAATGGGCACCTAGCATTTAGTTAAAATAAATATAAAATCTTAATGAAAAGGTCACTAGTTTTGGTATTTTGAAATGGAATTTATGAAAAATATAAAATATATGCTTATATATATGTAGACGATCGTTCTGGTGTGGTGGTGTGAGTAGTCGCCTCAACGCCGTCGGTTGCGAGTTCGATTCCCGCTCGGGGCCGATATTTGTATTTGTACAAATATTTGTTTCCGGTCTGGGTGTATGCCTTGTGGGTCTCCCCACCGAGCCTCGGAGAGCACGTAAAGCCGTCGGTCTCGGTTGTTTATCATAAACAACTGATAGCGATCGTTACTAACGATAGGAAAAATTATTATCAATCCTCAGTGGAGCAGCGTGGTGGATTATGCTCCAACCCTTCTCCTATATAGACAAAGAAGAATAAACGAAAATATGATATCTCAGGTTTACCAATAATGGGATCAGAATAAAAATAAAGTTACTTCAGACTTGGCTCCTTTTATTATACCCGAATGAAATTTACAAATTTAGACTAGGCTGTACGAACTATAGTCCTTTGCCTTTCCCTATTGGGGATAAATTTTAAAACAACAACAACAACCTTCTCCTATATGGAAAAGAGGCCTTTGCCAGTTCAGTTCAGTACGTAATATATGGCAACACCTAATAAAGTGACTATTCGCACTCACCTATCATCGTGAAGAAAGCGGCCTCCAGGGAATACGCGTTGCTGAAGGCGGAGTGTGGCCCGCCGTGCGGCCAGCACACCAGCGGGTACACGCCGCCCGCGTCCGGACCCATGTATATCGCCGTGAACGACGCTACGGGACGTTTCGTTTAAGACAAGCAGACACTACCCAACTACACTTTTGAGGCACTTTTAAATCATCAATGATGATTTAAAAGTGCAAAGACAATAGAGTCTATGACCTTATGAATTGAAAAGATACAGAGCCATAGCTATCTCTCTCTTTCGCATGATAAGCGCAATCATCCGATCGAGTGGCTCGCACCCTCTCGCTATTCTCGTTTACTCTCACTCAGTACTTCAGTATCTCAAAAATGAAACATAAACCCTAGTGAGCTAGAGATATATTTGAAAAGCAAGTGAGCTGATGAGAGACTAGCTCACTTGAAAATATTAGTTTCATTTTTATCGTTCTCTCATGAGTTATCCAAGTCTAATCATCATTTTAAACAACTACAGTCAGGGCCGGATTTAAGGAAGGGCAACCGGAGCAACTGCCCCGGGCTTCCACATAAGAGGGACCCCCCACAATAGAGACTTCAGGACAGAAATTTAAATTCCGAGATGATACTTTTTTTTAGGAATACATATAGGCCGACGGAGTAATAATTTTTTATGGAGTATAGCCCGCAAAGAAAAATATCAGTGTGAGATCGAGAACAAATATATTGGTAACCAAAACTTAAAATCAATCAATCACTGTTGCCCCGGGCCTTCACATTTCTAAATACGACCCTGACTACAGTACCCGGCGATAAATATTGTACATCGACCTTTTGAAAGAAACCATCGGCAAATTTCGGCTTTGTAGAGCGTTATCTCTTTCGCACGAAACGCTAACAGTCCGGTATCTATTAGGAGCTGTTAAAACAATTATGATTTTCTATGTAATTGAATAAAATACACCAATTTTTTGTAGAAATGCTGTCTTTGGGTTGTGGAAAAATAAAATAAAAAGATCACGTTTATGTACTCTTTTTAAAAGTTGTATTTTATCTACATAAGAAACACCAATATTTATACCTATTATTCAAATAAAATACTAATAACAACTTTTAATCTGTGCTCTCAATTAGGTCAATATCACTGTCACTATCAGCCGCGCTAGTGCAATATTTATCGCCGGGTACTGTACACCTGTTTTATTTATTGGTTATACCTGACGGTTTAATCCGCATAAATTCCTATTATGTTTGAATTTCGGGATAATAGTAGCCTATGTGTTATTTGGCATCTTTGACTATCTAGATATATAATTTCATCGACTTTGATTCAATAGTTTTTGCGTGAAACCGTCAATATATTAATCCGTGAAATGGCATATTCTGACTGAACAAAAAGATTTGTTACCGTTGAACATTTCTGTACAAACTCATCGTGGTATGTAACGACGATTTTATGAAGGAGTTATGTTAAATCATAAATTAATTTCAAACCAGCGCGAATGAATAAGTAGGTTGATAGTTCTCGATGTTTCTTTTGGTTAAAGGAATTAAATATTTTCTACTTGTCTGGAAACTCCAAACATATATTTTACATAGTATGTTAAATATGGAATGTAAAACCATAGTATATTTTACATACCATAATATGTAAAATATACAATGGTTTACAAATCAGATCGATGGAAGTTCATCCAGCCCCGTGGGACTATTACGTAACTCGTGCGATCGCGAATAATCGCTGTGATATCGAATTTCAATACTAATTGAGGCTCATCTAGTATTGAAATTTGACACCACGGCGATTTCTCGCGATCGTACAAGTTACGTAATAGCCGCACAGATTAACTTATAATATTATTAATTTCTGTAAAACTGTATGTAAACTGAGCGAGTAGATTATTGAATCGAAGGCGAACTCACAGACGTCGTCCGCCGAGTCCTCGTGTGTGAGGCTGACGTACTGCAGCTTGGCGCCGGCGACGTCGCCCGGCGCAGCGGCCGGCGCGCTCGCCCGCACCCACGCGATGGTTCGCTCCGAGCGCGCGCTCGGCAACTTGCAGACGAACACCTGACAATTTATTTTTGAAGTTATACTTCTTTTGGCGCATTTCGAAATAAAAAGAACTGAACCGAATCAGCCTATAAACGATCTATCTAGAAGAAGTGTTGGAATTTAATCCATCACGCTAATATCTCTACTATGAGTAACGATCGTTACCAGATTTCTATGATAACAAACGGAACCGAGAGCTTTACGTGCTCTCCGAGGCACAATAGGAAAACCAACAAGGACATACACCGAGACCGGAAACAAATATTTGCACAAATACAAAGATCTGCACGAGTGGAAATCGAACGGCGTTGAGGCGACTACTCGCACCACTACGCCAGAACGGTTGACGGACAAAATTATGAGAGTAAAATTTTATGATGCGCGCGCACATCAAAAGACAAGAAGCGAAGTCAGCGTATAGCTGTCTCTCAAGTTTCTGTGAAAACTCATAACTATATTCAAAGTAGTTTCTCAAAAATTCATAAATCTACAACACATGTTTTATATCAGTGGAGATAAAAAAATACATATATATATTTATTCATAAATATACATACATGTGTGTATGTGGTTTTAAATTATATATGGTATAGTGATAAAAGTGACTTATATTTTACAAAAAATTAAGTGTATTTGCAGATTTAAGGTTAATTGTTAGTATTTTTTACTAATTTGTCATTCGTTTTACAAACAAAGAGTTGTGGCACATACAAAGAAGTATATCTTCTTACATGCGTACATAAGTACGTATACATTTTTTTTTCGGAATGTCTATAAACTGTTAACGCTAGTGGTCTTGTCGACGAGTGGGGGGGGGGGGGTTATTAGCCTGATGTCAGAATGTAGGGAGGTAATATGGAGCGCGAAGTCTATCGAGTTACGTCCTACACGCCGAGGCATGTGCAGGATGTCGAAACGCGGGGACCTCACCTCTGATGGCAGAGGCGGTGTGTATGTGTGCGTGATTGTGTAATACCTATATAAAGGACGTTGGCTTATGCGATCCTATCGTCAGGATCGGTCAAGACGTGCATAGGACGTCGCTTTCTTGTCTGTAAGTTTCCTCTACGAGTAGGAACATACCTCTGCTACAAGAGGGTTGGGATATCATTTTAATAATCTCGACTTTCGAGACGTTCAAGTATTACGTTAGGCAATATTTTAAGATTTATGATCCTATATAACGTGAGATAACAGGCATACCTCTGGAGAAATTATCTTACATTAACTAACCTAATCTTCATATGGAAAGTCGGTTATATCCATCATACAGGTTTGTACAGTACATTGTAATTTATTTAAAAATATGTACCTGTCCAGGTGTCGTCAAACTGGACCAAGTTGCTAATACGACATCAGACTGTACACATAGTACGGAAGTCGATCCGGGACTCTTATTATTAGATATATCAGTTATATCGCCACTGTCTGAAACAACAAACAACTTGTTAAAATGTATAGATTTAGACCATTGATCTATAAAAATCCTAGATACACAATCAGCGTGTTAAAAACGTCCGCCAAAAGAGCGCACATTGTGCGCTCATTTCAATTTAAAAGTATAATCGCTCGTGTCACTGCCGGCAAATTTCAATGGCCACTTTTTCAGTTTAAGAACAATACATTACAATCTCATTTTAATTTAGTCGAATAATACAAATTGACCTGTTCTATTTATTCAAACTTTTGTCATAAATTTTATTGCTAATTGTACACTGCTTTGTAAATACAACTTTAAGTTGTACTTACAAAGTTGAGTGTAAGGTTGAATTTCCATAAAAAGTGTGTCATGTCATGAACATAAGTCCTTTTGTATATTTGGAGCATATTTGGCGACACTTTTAAGTTACTTTTGTATGAGACTGGTCATCTAGGGTTTTTTTTATAGATCAATGATTTAGACAGAGTTAATCAATTTGATTTATATTTATAAAAATGACAAATTTATAAAATATGTAAAAACAAAAAAAAAATTATGAATATTTAAAATGCAAAATTGATACATATCATAAATCCTTGGTAATATTTATTTGTATACTATTGTTGACTTTTTATTAAGATGTGCTTTTTGCCTCTTTTGATATACTGTTTATTATTGAAAACCTTAATGGTTTATGTAGTTTTGTATTCATTTTTTTTTATTGTACTGTTTCCAAAAATATAGATAAAGAAGTAATAGCAGGATTATCTTGACAAATATACTTGAATTTAGACAAACCGTAAAACATGTTTCATTATGACATATATCTTTATTATAAAAATTCAAGTTTGTTTATTTGTAATTTCTTTTATATTTTTATATTTTTTATTTTATATATATATTTTTTTATATTTTTTATTTTTTTTTGTTTTTTTCTTTTTGAAATTTTTTATTGTTTTAAATGTTCATAATAAGGTTTTAGATAAATTAAAATAATATCTATATGAAAGCATACTTTTCTATATATTTTTTATGAACTGGCTATAATAATTGTATTAAATATGAAAAATACATACCAATATCGACAACATAGCTCCTTATCTCATTCTGTTGTTGAGTGCTAAATACTAATCTCTTGCCATCACTGCTAAAACATTTCGACGGTAGATTATGACAGTATATGCCGTAAAAGTTTCCCTCGTTTAGTATTTCCTTCTTATTTTGCACAATATCAATAACCACTGAAACTTTGTCACCAACTACATCATCGTCCGATTCCAAGATGCTTTTAAGCTGGAAATAAAATTATTTTCAAATTTCTATATAATAATATTTTATACAATTGCGTATTTGTAACAAATGTTATGTAAGCATTCCATTTTAAATTTAATTAAGATGCATTATAAATTGTTATAATTTGTCATTTTTTTCGTCTTCGTGTATAAAATTAGGAAAGAAAAAAATGATTTTAATATCATTTCCATTAATGTCGTTTTAAAAAAAATAAGTTTTTTTTATTTTTAATACTACTTACTTACTTCTATTAATGTATTATATATTATACACTCAAACATGATTGTTAATACACTAATAAACATTATTGTCTCACCGTAGATATCACCAGATATCATACTAATATTATAAATGCGAAAGTAAATTTTTTTGTTACGCTTTCACGCGAAAACTATTTAACCGTTCATCATGAAACTTTGTACACATATTATTGGAGGTATTAGATAATACCTAGTAGTAGTAGTAGTTAGTAACATAGGATACTTTTTTTTTTGTCGCGATAACCGACATACTCGCGGGCGCAGTCGCGGGCAGAAGCTAGTATGTATATACATGTCTTGGGTAGGACGCCGGTATTATTTAGTTTTGTAGCACTTCTGTATACATAAAACTTACATTATTAGAAGTCATCCTCACTAACTGATGGCAGGCGTGATGCGGACCGCCGGCCTCACGCTGCAGCCACACCAGGTCGCCGGTGGGGGAGAAGCGCGGAGATCTGACCGCTTTGTTAGCCTCACTCAATTTTTCTATTAATGTATTATATATTAATGTATAGTATATTATTAAATTGTTACTTGCAACTTTAATTGTACCATTAGGAAAATCTATTGGAATTTTGAATAACAAAATTTCTTTTGAGTCAAGTGAGGTGGCCTCCACCATTAAGCACTAGATTTATCATTTAATTTATTTAACAGAATTAATATAATAAAGAAAAAGGTCTATGTGGGCGTTGGACTCATAAACAATGTGTTGCATAACCAAATTGTCCAAAAACATTTCTCGTATTAAGGGTACCACTATAATTTAAAACTTTATTTTATTACATTATTTATTTTAGAGAACAAATTGATAACTATTCTTTTTCAGGTTTCTATATATTACATAAATAAACTTACTAAGTTTTCCAGCAAGTGTATGACAGAATATATATGCGGGACGATTTGTACAATATATGAGTCCAAGACGTCTCACACCCGATATATCCCAGGCCACTCCCACTACACCATCCCCACTGGGTGTGAATCTAACCTGTAACAAGAATAACAACATAAATACAACAATCTAATTATCAATAAAAAATTACTTAACTGATTATGATACAAGTTATATAAAATTAATTTTATTTTAAGCCATACCTGTCCTGGACACCAGTTGTCTGGAATATTCTCCAACACGGTAAAACTTTCATCTGCAAGCTTGCAAATAACGACGACGCTTTGGTACTTGCCCGTCAATTGTTCACCCCAATCCTCTCTGAGTAAATGTTCTTCACCCTAAGTTAAAATTTCACACAACTTATTTTTATTCAATTTTTTTTTTAAGTCTGTAGATATTCAATTTTAAAGTATTTAACTTATAGCGCCATCTTTTGCCGGTTCTATAGATTAATTTGGATAGGATACCTTGAGTATGATATAGATGGCGATTTTTCCCCAGGTAAAAAAAATATAATTCATCTTAAGAATTTAACTAAAAAATCAATGAAATACATTTATATGGAAAACAGGATGTTGAGGTTTTGAATTAACCCAATCCTGTGAAAATGATATAATATCATTATGTTATCTGTTAAGGATATTGAGGTTTCTAACAGATAACGGGATTGTGGTTAAACAAAACACCTGTAATGCATTTTCAATGTGATTTTTACATACCGGTGTAGGTCTCTTGCCAGACTCTTTATTTTGATCCTCTGCTGGTTTTCTTTTTATAAAAGGTTCAGACTTCTTCAATTTCTTCTCAGCTATGTATACAATATGTTTTTCATCAGATGACCAATCTAAACTGCCAAATTCAGCTGAAATTTAAAGAAATATATAATATTAATACAATCTGCAATTTTTTAATTAATTAAAATTAAAAAATATTGACCAGACTTATAAATAAACTTTTCTTTATAGATAAAATAACGGGATTTATAGGTAGTTATAATAAAATTAGTACATACTACAAAATGAAATTTAAAACCATAATTTTCAAACATTATTTTATGTAATGATTATTTAAAAAAAAATGAATAAATATCTTACAATCAGCATACACATCTCCGTGAATATCCAATGATGTTAAGTCTATAGAATGTTTGAGTGAGGTTTTAGACCAGACTTCAAGGAAGAATTTTTTCTTAGAACTATCCTTGTCATCTTTTTCTTCTCTGATCACCGCTTTAAAGTTCTCTTTTGGTGAAACAGCAGTAAGCAATCTAGAACGATACATTTCAATATTAAAGTAACTAATAATTAAGATTAAAAATACAGAACAATATGCAATAACACTTAGTAATCATAATCATCAATATGTAGCTTACTTTACTGTAACTTACTTATCTAATTTTTAAAGTAAATTTAAGGAAATTTATAAGTTTAAAGCATAGTATATAATGCATAAATGAGTAAGAAAAATGTAGAGTTAGGAAACTTAACTCACTCATGACTGACATCGACTCCAAAATCACTCTGACTGATTACATTTAATTTATCATCTAAAATATAATCTATCAAGTACTGTGTATTCTTTCCTTTGTCCAAGTTACGTACGGACCATCTTGATGTTACCCTGTTACCCTTATTGTTCAATCTTCCCCCTACTATTGAGGGTATTTTTGCTAGTGTCTTGTATGCTTTTATTACACTTTCCATCTGAAATATTATGAAACTATATAAAAGAATAATCACAATAAAAATTCATGTTATTATAATTTTTAGTCTTCTTTTTTTATTTCTATTAATAATAATAAAAAATAATTGTATATTTAAAATAATAACATTCTCTGTTTAATATTATTGAAAATTAAATAATAGGTTACTTATTTTAAATAATGGGGTAACACTAATTACACAAAAAATTATTAATAGCCAAACTTATACCTTATGCCCCAATATTATTATTTAAGGAAAATAATTAATTATTATTAATGATTAAATATATGTCAAAAACGTACATGGGATCCCATTCTCCATATCTCTCCCATCATGTAATACTTGTTATACAACCTGAAACAAATGTGATACTATCTTTAAACAGATTCTACTTACAATAAATTATTACAAACAATGTTATCTTTTATAAATAAAGCAAGATTGCAAATGATATTTGAATATACTTTTATAAATTTGTACATATTTAATAATGATAAGATTTATACAATATAACCATAGATAAAAATACACAATGAAATACAGACTTTTTTTATATTTTCACAATAAAACAAGAGAATTCGAAAAAATATGGATACGAGAGTTACATACACGTTGAGTGTGAGACGTTTATTTATTTTATTTTATTTATATGGATACGAGAAACTTTAAATGTAACATAGAGGTAGGTATTAATTTTAAGCAGATTTATTTATTACTTACAAAAGGGTACATTATAAAAGTAACAAAAACTTAAAAATAACAAGTTATGTATATTTAAAAAAAAACATATCAATTGAATGTTGACTTGATACACAATAAAGCAATTAAGATTACAAAATATACTATTAAGTTGTTTAATTTTATATCGTTGTATTATGTTTAATCTATTAGGTACGCTATATAAAAATATTTAAGAAAACATATTAGGTATGTACCTGCTAATTACTATTATTGAACCGGGTTTCCAGCCTTAATTTTAGTAGGTACCTACTTAAGGTGGATTTATATTTGACTGACGTGTCGTGTCGTGTCGCATCAGAACAGAATCGGTATCATACATTTTGTATGGCAACGTTTACACTTATGTGTTGTGACATGTCGTGATGATTTCTGATGTGTCGCATCAGAACCGATCCCGGTTCGCGTCAGACCAGCGAGTTGCGGGGGGTGCTGAAACGGCACCATCATGACACGTCAGACAAATGTGCACGCGCGACAGTGCTGTGTTATGACGGGTCAGTGTCGCTTGTTTATTTACGTAAATTGTAAAATAATAGTTTATTTTGGCTCGCAAAAATGGTTGACTTAATTGAATCAGAATCGGATGACTCATGGAAGAACATTGTAAACTTTGACTTTTTCTAGAGCTGCGGCTGTATTGATTCAAAATATTGTCCTGATGCGTCAGAATCACAGAACACTATTACTCCGTCAGAATAATGTAAACGCTAGCCATCACGTCATGACACGACACGTGTCGTCACGTCAGTCAAATATAAATCCGCCTTTATTCATAGATCAAGTATTGTAATACAGTATTATAATATTATTATTATTATTATTGTAATACAGTACTTATTTACGACTATTCAGTATGTACCAAAGTATGTACCTATTTGACTGATTTGAACCACTGCCACTGACTGTGACTGACAAA
Organism: Euphydryas editha; assembly: GCA_036937285.1. Classification (NCBI taxonomy): domain Eukaryota; kingdom Metazoa; phylum Arthropoda; class Insecta; order Lepidoptera; family Nymphalidae; genus Euphydryas; species Euphydryas editha. Next base: position 18,629,355 of record JAUPFZ010000008.1, on the reverse strand, counting down.
GGCCACTGACCTCCAACTTGACAAACTAATTGGCACTTGGCAGTGTTGTCACTGGCCAAAAAATTAAGAAATGTGCAAGTTTATATATTATAACTAACAAGGAGACGGCAAGGGTGTTGGGTTCCTCAAATCAAATGGAGGTTCTGCGTGTAGTTAGCACTCACAATCAGTGAGTGTATTCATATACTCAAACCCTAGAGCGCACTACTTAGCCATTGCCGAGAAAAAAATTCTTAAAGTTTAAAAAAAAAGTTTTTTTTTTGTACCTATTAAAGTCTAATAAATCATTATAAACCGTTTCTTTTGAACTTTTATACAGGTCTTTTTATACTTATATATATTATTGAATCGCGAATTTAATAATTTTTAACTTTTTAACGATTAAAACTTATAAAAGACGGAGGAATGTAAATAGAATAAATACAAAAGCCACAGTTCTTTAAAACATTTTTTATATAATAATATATTATTAAATACAATGAATATTTATGATAAAATGTTTATAGCATTAGCAACTTTTCAATCATCATCAAAGACAAAAAAAAATTTAAAAAAAGGCTATGTTTACGGCGGGGTGCTATGTCGGTGACCTCCTCATAATGCATCCTGAACAACGTAGTCAGCGACAATCTTAGCCAAGTTGTTGCTGGCAGCGACTAACGATGACTCGCTCTCTCCCTCCAACTGGGGACACGAAAACGCAGTTGATAGGCGCGCAGACGCACAAGTCATTGGGCCCCTAGACCAGCTAATGTGCGGGCCCAGCTCGGGGGTTCGGTGTACATATTTGGTATAGCTGAGCGTCCGGTAGTGGGTGGGGCGCGTAAGCGCGGTGGAGTGTGTGGGCACATGGGGTGCGGCCGGTGAGGGCGTGGCGCCGAAAAGGCGTAGAGAAATAAGGAGGAGATTTTCCCCCATTCGGTGGCAGGAGCGGGCGGGTTTGCTCCTTCGCCCTGTGTAGGGGGTGCGTGGTGCGCGGGCCACCTGGGTCAAACCTGGCTTCCTATATTTCTTGCAGGGCTGTCCATGGCGCGATCTGACGGCGGTAGTTGGGTCACCCAATGCTGGCGCGCTTTTGCTTTGCGGAAGTGATCCGGCGTCGCGTGGCCAGACTTCGGCAGTTGAGCCGCTTCCGATATCCCTGTGCTTCGCGTAGTCGGTAGCCAGTTGAGAGGTTTTAGTGGGTATTCGGCCTGCCAGTAGCCACGTGCAATCCTGGCGTCCGGCTGCAAGTCCCACACATTGTGCGGAAATACATTTCCCATCGTTTAAAAAAGGCTACGTTTACGGCCCTCCCTAAATGTAGATTTTCTTCACTTTGATAGGAGCGCACATCATAGGTACATTTAACATACGCGGAAATGGGCAATAGTTTTTTATTTCTCAGCTGTAAACTTTATTAACCATAATTTATTTAGATCAAATAAAATACATAGGTAATTCATTAACCTCGAATATTTTATTTGCCATTGACTTGCTTTTCCACATTTGCTCTTATTTTTTTGTATATTTATAATATATTAACTATTTTGATTTGATAACGTTTTGTAAATCATTGTATGCCAGCTGCACGCACGAAGAAGCGTCACGTGTCGCGAGCGAGAGCGCGGAACAAGCGATAGAGAGGCACGATCGCGCTAAGCGTTCGACTTGTAAATGAAAAACAATAACGCAGATTGGAGGATCTTAAATATGACACATGTATATAAGTTGTAAATAAATTGTTAATAGCACATTGTTACTTGTAATTAATCTGTATAATTTAGGTTATAAAATATTTGAATTAACGAGTGCAAATAAATGTTAATTAATCAAAAAAAATTGTAATTAATTGAATTAACTCATTCTTTGTATTATACAAAATAATGATAACTCAATGATAATAATTCAATTAAATTCATAAAAGTATACAATTTTTTCATTTTTTTAATGTTTTCTTATGACGTTATCACGTAAAATTATCGTCCGTAAAGCGACTTTACACACAACCAATTTTGTTTTACATTCGTAAATATTATGACTTTTTATAAGACAAATCACAATTGAAAAATGACAAATCACAATTGAAAAGTGAATGTATGAGTAACTATTACGAACCGGCCGCTTATGATGTCAATGGGGGAGGCCTACGTTCAGCAGTGGACATCTAATGGCTAATAATATGATAACAAAATATGTAATACCAGGACCACAATAACGACTATTAAATAAATATTAAAAAAACTAAAAAATATGGAAGTTACAGAAGGGAAACTGGAAATATTTATATTTACCTTAGACTGTATTGTTTTAATCTATATGGACTCTAGATTAGTACCTAGTATCTCACATTAGTAGTGGAGGTGTTCTTTTATTCGTTTCACTTATCGTTATTAGTGACATCGCTTAGAGTAAGAAAACATGGAATAATCTTTTTTATCAGTGACCTACCGCTCTTTTATATCTTCTAGAGCAGGAGTGGCCAACCGGTCGATCGCGATCGACTGGTCGATCGCGGCTATTAGTCGAGTCGATCGCGGCAAGAAATAGAAATATAAGTTAATAAATAATAATATTTATTTCTAGAAAAATACACGAAACAGATTGCGCAACGTAATTTCTATCAATCACCGCGCCGTTCCGAACTTTCTATTGCCTTTCATGCCGAAAACAAAAGCTAGCTACTGCGTGAAAGAAAGGGTATTTATTAGGGTATATTATTTATTCTCTCCGTAACGCGTAAACGTAGTAACTATCTTTTGTTTTCAGTACGAAAGACGAACGGGACCGAGGCACGTGGGACGCGAGGGAAGGGTGGGTGTCTGTCAGTGTCAATTCGATCTTAGTCCTTTCGAGTTTCGTCGGTGATAGTGACTAGCGGAGTAACGATAACGATATTGTTCTGTGTCAACGACGATCGATAAATCATCACACCTCAGACGCTATGGATAAATGGTTGAAGAGAAACGCTTCAAATGAAGAAAGAAATGCTTCTGAAGGTTCCTCAAAGAAAGTAAGACCATATTTCTAATATTGTTAATACCTACTTAACACTATTAACAAACATATGCCTGATAAATATACCTACATAAATGTATTATATTATTTTCTACAATAAGTACTCGTTAGGGGTTGCACAGACGATGGGACGGGGTGGGCTCAACAATTTCGCCGCGAACGAAAGCTGAAACACATAACAGCGTCGCGCTCGCAGTGCCGGCTGCCGCGCCGCGACGCGGTTATTTGTTTCGGAATTTATAACACGGGAATCTTCTTCTACTAACACACTCAGCGCGGTGGTCAATAAAACCACACCGTCAGTGCCCGTTAGGAACGCGGCTATTATTGTTTAGTATGAAAAAGACCACTCTACCCCGCCATCTGCGTTGCGCTTTAATAAACTTCCCGATTAAGGGAAGTAAGTTTTATTTGCCCCAAAATCTAAAATATTTTTTTCGTAATATTATAAATTCGATGTATATTGTTTAGGATTCATGGTATTTTTTTAATGAATGACATATTATTTACGTAGTTTTTAGATATTTAATAAATAATACATGAGTAGAAAAAGCAAGACATAAGCGTTAGTGCTTTTCTAAATTAAATGTTAAGACAAACATACAAAATAAGATTTTTTTATAAGATTCGCGATAGTAGAGTACTGTTGAATGTTGACCAAATTTTTTTTTATTTAATGCTTGTCGTTAATGGCAGGATATTTTTATTATTGTACGAATAATGACTAAAATTCTATTTTTGTAGGTCCTCGAAAAATGTGCTCCGAAAAAATCTAAAAATTATCATTTTCACCAAGAATGGGAATTGGACTACTTTTTTACAATGGTAAAAGAAAACTGTTGTTGCTTAATATGCAATACATCCGTGGCAATACCTAAAAAAGGAAATTTAGAACGACATTTTAACACAATGCATAGTAAATACCAAATTGATTTTCCACTTAACAGTGAAATAAGAAAGAGCAAATTACAAGCATTGAAATCGCAATTAACAGTCCAAGAAAACATGTTTTCTAGGCATGTTGAGCAAAGTAAGGTTACTACTAAAGCTTCTTTTCAAGTAAGCTATAAAATTGCACAAAAGTGCAAACCATTTTCCGATGGAGAATATATAAAGGAAATTTTTGAAAATGTCTCAGATTCACTTTTTGCAAATTTCAAAAATAAAGATGAAATTAAAAAAGCCATTCATGGTTTACAGCTGTCTCGAAATACTGTGATGCGCCGTATAGAAAAGATGAGTGAAAATATAAACGAAAAACTGCAAAGAGATATCGTACGATGCGTTGCTTTTTCGCTTCACCTTGACGAGTCGACAGATATCACTGATACTGCACAGTTAATTATATTTATTCGTATGGTTTTTGAAGATTTCTCGACGAAAGAAGAACTATTAAGTATGATTTCCTTAAAAGGAAAGACTCGTGGTCTTGGTATATTCACGGAGTTCAAAGTGTATATTAGCAAGATTAAGCTACCTTTGTATAAACTTGTATCAATGACTACTGATGGGGCTCCTGCTATGACAGGTATTCATAATGGTTTCATTGCTCTTTGTCACAAAGATGAAGACTTTCCAGACTTCATTAGCTATCACTGCATAATTCATCAACAAGTATTGGCTAGTTAAAAACTAAACACAAAGCATGTGATGGATATTACTTTTAAAATTGTAAATTCCATAAAAGGTAAATCCCTCCAAAGGCGTCTCTTTGCACAGAAATCAGATGACACAGTACCAGAATTGGTATTGCACACTGATGTGAGGTGGTTGAGTCGAAGCAAGTTTTTGCAAAGATTTCGAGATTTTTAGCAGATTTTACTGGAAAACTGAGCATATTAAATGAAGAGCTACAAGGCAAGGATAAAACAATAACAGAAATGATAAGTTCTATTGCAGCATTTCAAAGTCAAACAGTATCTATGATAGTTGACATCGACAAGAAAAAATTTCATCAGTTTGCAAATATCAAAGATCATATGGAAAAACATCCTATGTACAATTTTATACCTAAGAAGTACACAGCAGAAATTAAAGCAGTGGCATCAGACTTTGAAATTCGCTTTAGTGATTTCAAAAAAATTGAGAAATTGTTGGAATTTTCCAGTTTTCCATTTAATAACTCCATTGATCACGATGACATCTATGGAATAGCTAAAAAAATTTCAGATATATTTCAAATGGATTTCACAATATAACAAAGTGAAATTATTACTCTTCGCTGCGATATATTCTTAAAAGCAAGGTCATCCTCTGGACTGGACTTCTGGGCATTGGTTTCCAATGAGAAATATCCAAATTTAAAAAAAAATGTATTGAGTAATTGCATTCATGTTTTGGTTCAACATATTTATGTGAGTCAGCATTTTCATATTTAAAACAAACAAAAAATAAACACCGTTCACGCTTAACGGACGCTCATACATTGGACTCTTTAAGGTTGGCAATTTCCAACTACAAACCTGATTTTGCAAATCTAGCTGAAGATTATCAGGCGCAATGCTCACACTGATATTATAAATAGGTAGTTAGTGACTAGCTACAAATATTTCAATTTTATGTTTTTCCTTTTATTAAAACTATCCTTTATAAAAATATGTAACTATACTGTTTGTATTTATTACAAATTTCCCTAAGTACATAATATGTAATTGGTAGATCCCACAGGTTTTCGTCAGTAAAAAGTCGATCTTGTTGTTAATCAAGTTGGCCACCCCTGTTCTAGAGGAAGGAGCTGCACCTTCCCCCCCTGCCCGTACCTCGCTACGCCTATGACATCCGAAAGTAACGGATAATCCGAAACAAAAATATATCCGCAACCGTAACAGAACCCGATAAAATATTATTCATATATATCCGTATTCATATCCAGATCAGAAATTTCATATCACTGTAGACCTAAAAGAATTTAATGTTAATTCGAATAATAATTGAAATCCCGCTTAGTCTTAATAAGGTTAATTGAAATGAATAAAATTTATTAAAAAGCCTTAGATTAAAATTCAATTTAATTTCCACCACCACCAGTGCCAATTGCCAATACTCGCCACGCTTGGCAGGTGGATTAGCGAGCCCAGTGTGTTGTAGCAAAAAATAGTGACGCTACTGCCCATCACTAGTTGGTGTGCATTTCACACCATTATGACCTTATTCGCCTTTTACGACACCTCGGCAAGAAAGAAGTCGGGATTATTCTTCTCTGCCGGTCACCGCACCGCTAGGAATTTAGTTCACTTGCCTGTAAAATTGTAAATATTATATAACTAGGCAAAAGCCTCTTCTTCGATATAAAATAGCAGTTGGCCACCACACGCTGCTCCACTGCGAGGTATATAGATGGGAGTCGTCTTAGAATGTCTTTTAACCTCGAGATAAATAAAGACAAATTTCACATTTAAAACACTATTGGTATCTACCATTAATGACCTGGAACTTAAGACCATCAAATGTCGACCTCGGTGTATTGAAAAATAATTTTGTATAAATATTTTATTTCATACGTGTGGTTTTTTTTGGGGGAAGGTGAAGAACAGGGTTTAATGTTCCTCATCCACAATTAAAAAGGGAGGATACTCCGACCAGATGGGCGATGTGTCTGGTGGACTACTGCCCCAATGGCTGTTGCCGGGTTCTTGTACACGTATATATCTTCAACTACTCGGATAACTTTGATAGCGCGATGTAGGATATGTCAGTTTTTAGTTCGTTTGTGGCGAGATAAATGTCGCTACAGTTCGAATATATAAGTACTTCTTACAATAGATATTACGTTTATAATATAAGAGAAATTTAATTCTTACTGACCGTACTAAGACATTTTTTTAAATTTGTCTATCGTTAGTTTATTAAATTAAATATATTAAGGAACTATATAAACTCTTTTGCAAAAAAAACGGGCACTTAAGCAAAGAACTATTTTATAGTTACTATTAGTTTGTTTGACAATTTTAGGTATTGTTATCCTCAGAATTTTATAAATTAATTAGGAAGGAATAGTTTTCATCAGTTTTATCATAACATTTTAATTAAATTATTAAGAAATAATGTTTAAGCTCAAAACACTATGATTGTACCTGCTCGCTAAATAAAAATGAAACGCGTTAATTTCTTTGTTTTTCTTGAATACATTAAAAGCAGATAAAAGTTTAGTATTGAGTGTGACCCCCTCTTGCTGAAATCACAGCTTGCATTCGTCTGGGCATGCTAGTGAGTATATCTTTTATGGTTTCTTGGGGAATACGTTCCCACTCCGCGGTAAGCACATTCTTTAACTCTCTGATGGTATGCGGAGCCGGCTGCACTGATCTCACTCGTCGCTTCAGAACGTCCCAGACATGCTCTATGGGATTGAGGTCCGGACTTCTAGCTGGCCAGTCCAAACGACGAATTCCGACTTCTAGCATATACGCATCCACACCGCCAGACCGGTGGGCGCGAGCGTTGTCGTCCATAAAAATTGAGTTTTCGCCAAGAGCGATTAAAGCGGGTTGTGCATAAGGAATTAGAACTTCCGTTATGTATCGGTGTCCAGTCAGTGTACCGTTTTCGATGAAGACTAACTCCGTACGATCCATAGAATTTATTCCTGCCCAAAACATAACAGAGCCCCCTCCATAAGGTGTGATTTCTTCAAAACATGCCTCTGCAAAGCGTTCTCCTCGTCTACGTAGCACTCGCCGACGTCGGTCTTCACCATGCAGAGATATCCTGGCTTCATCGGAGAACAATACCCTATCCCAGTCTTCATGAGTCCATGACACACAATTTCGAGCTAAGCTAAGCCTGGCAACTCGATGTCCACGGAGTAATTTAGGGCCGCGTGCCGGGCGATGACTGTGTATATTAGCAGCGAGAAGCCTCCTCCTGACCATCCATAGACTAATTTACACATTTCTTACTTCTTCGAGGGTGTTCTTGAGGTCCACATAAGAAGATTTGCGATTTCTCAACGCTTGACTAACTAGAAAACGATCATCCCGTGGTTTGGTACATGTCTTTCTGCCAGAACCAGGCCTTCTCTTGACGGAACGGGTCTCTTGATAGCGCTGCCAGGTCCTTTGAACTGTCGACCGACTCACATTTAGCCTCTGAGCCACGAAGCATTGACTGCAACCTTCTTCAAGCAGCGCAATAATTTTGCTCGCTTTTATCACTTTATCTACCATTTTCGAGATTGCTAAACAGCAATAACAATACTTTTAAATGTCAAGGACACCAGATAATTTAATAAAAATTGACAAAAAGTTAATTAGAGTCGATATTAACTATAGGGAATTCGCGCCACAAAATGTAGTTAAAAGTTATTTTCTTTGAAAACCAGGCTCAGTCAAAAATTTGAATTTGGAATGTACTCTTATAAACATTATGGCACTTTTATAACTGGCCAGTAACATGTTCAAATGATTAAAACCTTTTTGGTATTTTATTTTTTTCAGCCAGGAAGAAAATCGAAACCGCCCGTTATTTTTGCAAATGAGTGTATTTAAAGCTATACATTAAATTGCTATATAGTATATATAAAGAAAACTTTATATTGGAAGATAAGATGTTTGAAACTAAAAAAAAGTAGTTAAAGGATAAATCCCTTAAATTCAAACTATTCTGATTACTATTTTTTTAAAACATCAATACCCTGACATGTTTTTTAATACAAAATAAATCATAACATACATAATTTACTATCAAATACTCCCCAAAGTTTTACCCATACGGGTCAAAATCGGCATTGCGTCGCCGCCGCGCCGCGTCGTTCAATACGCGCGGCGCGCGCGTACCGTGCGCCCCGCGCGTCAGTGCTGTACTCACCCCCGAAGAACACACCCTTCCTAATAACACGAAGATTTTAGCAAGACTTTAAATTTATTCAGTATATATTTATAAATACCACCGTACCTTCCATATTTTGTCTTTCTAGATATATACGTAGGAACATTTAACTGGTTTAAATATTTTTAATTTAAATAAATTGTAGACAAGTTGAAGGTTAAAAAGTTGAAGGGTTTTGAAGTGTTGGGTAATCGTGAAATCAGTGCCAGTATCCAAAGATTTTGTATTATTTAATTTAATGTAATTAATTAATGTAAGTTTGCACTGTTACTATAGTAACGTATGCAAATATTTCTTTTTTCAACCCCAGTACAATAAAATTGTCAATTAAATATTATATAAATTATACAGTAATAATTACATTTTAAATAGATAAAAAACAGTACAAACAATGAACGAAATCGACTTAATAAAAGAAGTCGAAAAACGTCCGATTCTATACGACAAATCAGTAAGCGGTTTTAATAAAACAAAGTTACGCGACGACGCGTGGAAAGAAGTCCAAGAAGCCCTTAATGTGTCTGGTGAGTTAAAATATTAAATATTTTAAAATAGATGCTCTAATTTAATCTTAAGCAAAATTTATAGATAATGAACCAAATATTGAAAATAAATGCTTAAATTTTTACGCCTTTTTTAAATGAAATTTGTACATTTATTTTAAATATTAATTTTATATTTAAACTTAAATTCGAATATAAAAAGTTTTTAATACTTTCATAGTTTAATTAATTTGCATCATTAAAAAAGTATAAATTATGTTTCTAATATTTTGTTTGGCAAATGTTAATTACATGGCAAAGAAAGCTTAATATATTTAGGACCTGTTGCACCATTGCTGATAAAGTCAATCCCGCACATAAGTTATGTACTGAAAGGTTTTATCAGCAGGAGGTAAAACAATACGAGTATCTGACAGATAAAGTCGAGTATGATGGTGAAAAATAAAAATAAATCATAATTTTTAATCTGTTGAACACCGTTATAAATCATCTGATTCATGATCATCTGAACTTTATCAACAACTGGTGAAACAGGCCCTTAGTGACATAACTTATACCTAGTTATAAATTTAATTACAGTACCAAATGCTTAGAACGATCCACTCGTTCTAAGATTAATAAGATTTTTTAACTCTTTTATATAATTATATGTAACTGTATGACTTCCCTCGTGGTCTTGACTTAACGGTGATAACATTATGCAAACACTGTGTAAACCACGTAGTTTTCACCAGTTTCCACAGTGTTTTACCATGTATTTGTTAGCTTGGTCTATTCAAACTCCGTGTTTCCACAGTAGTTTCTCGCAGAACCCACGGCACTCATACACTAAATCCACGGTGAATACACAATAAGTATCCACAGTCGTTACAATATACAATACCATACGAACTGAACCGAATCAGCCTATAAGCATTTTACTTCTGTGCCTGTTAATTTGATGTTTTTGAATGGTATATATATGGTATTTATATCATTCAAAAACATAAATAAGATCACCAGATGGCACTTTATCGTTTGAGCACATTCTTGAATCGCGCTGGCCATATTTTCACTGTATGTATAATGACATCGGACGGTTGCGGGTTTCAAAGTTAAGACCGTACTTCATAGGATCATTTATATAGTAAGCTCTTCACAAGTATATCTAGTTATCTACACGATACGTGTGATCGTACGGTCGTACCTGCCGCGATGAGAAGACGTGGCGCGGCGCCCTGAGCGTAAGTTGGGCGGCGGCACTATAGATTGACGGTGTGACCATTGCGAGTACATCTGAGAAATACCATGGTTACCAGCGTTTAATCACCATGATAATTCTGTGGAAATACTGTGGAAACACTGGGTACTGATGGAACAAATATACAGTGAGAACACAGTGAAATCTATCGTGGTTACAGTGTCTCCACTGTGAAGTCAAGACCGCAAGGGTTACTATAACTAGAATTCAATTACCTAGCACACATCGGGCTACTTACATATATAAGTAGACCCTTTTATTACAGTAGCTTGTCGGACTCAAACTTATTTATCTAGATATAAAAAAAATCGTAAAATGACATCATCGTACTAAATCGGATCCACATAAGTGACTGAATTTTTAATATATTAAATGTTACGAAGAAACAAAAAAATATTTATATTTTGTAGTAAATTATTCTAACAAATGTACATTTGATACAATTTCAACAAGATATATTTAAAGACATGTAATTTACAGATGCATGAGAATATATTATTATGTTTGATCCCATCGTGATTTATGGAGTATTACAAATAACATTATGATCATCCTATTAGTATTTCCACGGATTTTCACAACACACGTTCCTAAGATTTAGGTCGTATTTGCATAGTACCAGTATATATATTCTGACGGCCGGCTGGTCGAGTGGTCAGGCAACTGGACACTTTACGCAGCGGTCGCGGGTTCGAATCCCGCCAGGTGCAGATAATCTGTATGACGAATATAGATGTCTGCACCGGGTCATGGATATGTATTTATGTATATATGTATTTATATCTTAAATTTATTTCCGTTCCTAGTACCTGTAACACAAGTTCTTACGAACTTAGCACGGGGCTAGGTTAACGTGGTGTGATTGTTGGTTCATATTTATTTATTTATTTATATCCTAAAGAACATAATGTAAAGTTTGTATGTATATACGATTGACAATTAATAAATCGTTTATTTTATTATTCGTTTTAGAAGTTTTAGAAAGACGGCTTTTTTATCCAGTTATCAATTATTACGCTTTGGTATAAAAGTGAAGTAGATTAGCTGTTCAAGCGATTTGTAATCTAACTTCAAAATTCAGGTACTACATAAAGGTGATTTAAATACCGTAGCACACTCTTATGAGATCCAATTTAAAATTCCAAAAGAATATCCTTGCCTTTGTCAATTTTATGAGAAAATTCAAATATATTGTAGTACTAGTATACACTTTATTAATTTAATTTATTGGATGTCAACGGGGAGATTTACGAAACAACATTTGAAGTTTGGTTGTCCGTTAATTTATTAGTTTCAAAAATCATTTTAAATCGTCACTGTACAAATTAAATAATATTTTTTTTCTTTAAACTTACTTTATAGAATGGAAGGAGAGAATTAAATACTGTTCTAGTTGTTATTTTCTAAATCTATTATCCATTTTTTTATCGGTCTAAAAACTGTTTGAACAATTCAGAGTCGGAGTGCAAGAAACGCTGGCGTTCACTACGCGACTCGTTCATCAAGCTGCAACGTACTCACGGCGGACGCACGCGGTGGCCGTATCTTCACGCTATGCGGTTTTTGCTACCACACGTTGAGCCCAAAAATGATGTGCCGTACGTATATCCGTACAACATATTATACAATATTTATCCTCGCCCTTTCCCTAGATTTGTTTCTGGTATGTATAATGATTAATGTTCAAGAACCCGTAGTCATTTTTGAGAAAGAGGAAGAGGAGGAGAGGTTATGTGCGCTACAAAATTGAAAAAACATATAGTCATGTAGTAATATAATAATTATTTATCTACTAGAAAGATACATTATAGTAACATACGTAATACAATATCGCTATATTGGATCTCGGTTAGCCAGGGCTTCGCTTCAATCTAATTTACCAATGAAGAACAAAACTCCATTCCTTGTTATATACGTATATATGGACATGTATGTTGTAAAATACTTAAATAGTTGTTTATTGTTTTTTTTTTACATTTTAAAAATATGTGAATATTTTTTGGCCCTTATTATGATCTTTACTACACTCAATCACCTCTTAAGAGCTTGACATCATATACCTATTGCTTCTGAGTCATCTAACATCAGAAAAAGAAATAATTTTTCAACTATTATCAAAATCAAAATCAAAATCAAAAATAACTTTATTCAAATAGGCCCTACGAGCACTTTCGAATCGTCATTTTACAAAATTAATATTGTAGTGATTATTATTATTTTTTGTAAAAGTAAAGCTACCACCGATTCGGAATGTAGATTCTGCAGAGAGGAATCCTTTATTTGTTTATTTATTTGCTGATACTTTTGAATACCAATACGATATAGAGACAACACATGAAAATTAAATCTATCAAATTGCATCAGTTGCAACAGGCGGCCTTGTCGCTAATTTATTAATTAAATTAAATTATTTCCCGAATTAAGTTTTTAAACAAATAAACGCGATAAAATCCGATTTAGACTTTTAATTAAATGAGTAAAATTCGCTTAAATATTAGAGAACAGTATGTAGATATATATTTTAAAATACCTTTTTTTTTATAAAAAATAACGACGACGACGAGACAACGACGCGTCGGCGCTGGTCATAGCAACTAGCTAATGCGCTAGCGGTCGCAGGTTTAATTCTCGCACATAACAAATATATGTTTGTTGTAATCTAGGTGTTTGTGTTATGTGTTTCCGGAACCCCGACACAGGATTCACAACCTACTGGGAGCTGTTGAGTGTGTGACGTTTATTTATTTATAAATTAAACGTACTGTATTGTATCAGTCTGTAAACCACCCACTACAGAGCGTAGTCCTCTTCTCCATATAGAAGAAGAGTTGGAGCTTAATCCACCACGCTGCTCCACTGCGGGTTGGCGAATAACTTCCCTACCATGAGTGACGATCGTTATCAGGTGTCTATGATAACAACCGGATTCACAGCTTTATGTGCTCTCCAAGGCATGGTGGGGAGACCCACAAGGACATACACCAAGACCGGAAACAAATATTTGTATAAATACAAATACCTGCCCCGAGCGGGAATCGAACAAGCGACCACTGGTGCGCGGCTTTGAGGCGACTACTCACACCACTACACCAGAACGGTCGTCAAATTAAACGTACTTGTAATTAATTTCAGAGTGAAACGTGAAACATCGGATTCGGAGCCCGAAGAAGAAATCCGTCATCGTCCCGGACACTCGTTACCGGATCTATCCTTTTCAGAATCTCGTGAAATGGAAGACGATGACGACTCCCAACCAGCGAAGAAGATGCGTCTCAACTCCACTGAAGAAGATCCTTGCCAATGCAATAGAACGGATCCAGATGAGTTATTCCTGTTGAGTTGCGCACCAACTTTAAAAAGGTTGAACTCAAAACAAAACGCAGTCGCTAGACTTAAAATTCAGCAAGTTCTTTATGAGGCTGAATTCGGGAGCCAGGTGGAACTTCCTTATGTGACTCCGGCTAGTGATTGTGGATACGAAAACGTGGAAGGTTCTGTTGAATGAAGTTACGGTTAACAACATTACCAAATGCAAAAATTACAAACAAGTAAAAACGAAAACATTAAGTTGTCTGCCCATTAGTATTAGAGTTAAATATAATAAGATGCTATCATTATTAGTTCAGAAACTTTGTGTTTTATAAGAGCCCATACGTTGATATATACCAATTTTTTTTATTTTATTATAACAATGATAAGATATTATGTTGTCTTTCCTTCGCCACTTCCAACAAAGTAACTTAGTTATTACTTTCTTTAATAGTATTTAATAAGTAATATAATATATTACTATATTATATTACTTATTAAATAATATTTATATATTATATATTACTATATTATATTACTTATTAAATACTATATAACATATTATGTTTCACTTCGTTCCTTCAGATTCTTATTTTTTATGAATGGAGAAGAATAACCATATAAAACAAACTTATTTTACTGAATATTTTTTTGATTTGTCTTCCTAAAGTTAACACTTAACTTATATCCCTTAGTCTTAGAAAAACTTTACTAAAATATAGTTTTATTTCTATCTCTTAAATCCTTTCTATTTTTTATTCAATTTATTAACTGTTCCACAAATTTGTATTTATTTATTTATGTTATGTTTATCATAAAATGCAACTTATTACTTAGGTACCTACCTACGTGAATGGTCACTTATTACTAACATAATAAATTTGTTGAACTTTTATATTTTAATATCTTTAAACGTATTAACTTACACGAAAAAAAAAGCCATAAAAATGAATTTTAAATCGATATAAGGTTTTAATACATTTGAATATTTTTAAAGTTTGATTATGTACTCCTCATAGAGCAAGCTTAAAACGCAAACTATAATTTTTGCATTAATGAATACATATTATAAAAGATAACATGCAGCATCTCCAGTGAATAGTTTACGAAGAAGATTTCCATAACCATTTTTAACGCTAACGTTTTCGTTAAATGAGCAAAAATTTTTGACAGCGATTTATTTCAATTGACCAATGAGTAAATCCAGTAGCACTTAATATCACATTACATAATGTAAAGATTTAATTACTAAATTTTTATCAATATATTTACTTGTTTACTTAAAATAAGTATGTAATAAGCAGAAATATTTTGTCACCTCACCATTTTTAATAATAAACAATAACGATAAAAATCCAATGCCAAATAGGCACGTGTTCTGAATGTCGTCGAATAAAATCTTTTACAGATTTAAAATACTTGTTTTATTTTTACCTTTAATTAATTCACTACGTCACTTTGATCTGTTATGTAAATAATTTTGGGAATATATTTAGTATTTAGATTTAAAACTCTCTATTATATAAAATAACCAATAAACATAGTAATTTGCAACACGGTTTTGCATTCAAAGCTTTTAATAATATTGACAAAATAAACTTAAAGTCGGATGCGTGATCTTTCACTAATGACCTTATTAGCTGTAAGGTTAGATTGTAATAATTTTCCTAAGAATAATAAACAATATTAATAATATTATTCTCAGTACTTTAAGTAATTATAAAGTTCAAAGCGTATAGTAATATATAAAAAAAAAAAAATTAGTCCCGATGGTAATTCAGCTACCAAAGTCACAAACTGTAAAAAGGTAGTAGCCTAAGTTAGCACTAAGTATTTATATGGATACCGCAGTAGATAAATGACTTAAAAAATCTTCATTTTTTTTTCTCCGACTTTTCGATTACTATACATAAAATATATGGAATTTATAATCTAATCCGCCAAACCTTAGTGGAATAGCATGGTGGATTAAGCGAGACAGCCAACCCTTCACCTACATGGAGAGGTGGCGTTCTCCCAGCAGCAGAACGCTTACCGAATATTTCAGTCCAGTTCAATTCATACATGTAATGATTTAAAATAACTAGTTTAGCCACTTAACTGTTACGACTTCGTTGGAGTATGTGTGGAAGACATAGAAATATTAAGAACAGTTATAAGAACTTCTTTCTTAAATCTATGGTGGAAGAAGTCGCTGGGTGAGCTGTCAGGCGGGCAGAGCTCGCTAGCGGCGCTGTCGTTGTTGTTATATTCGTTATAACATAAAATTTTATTGACAAAAATATTCGTCAAAAACAATTAACTGGTTAAAGTATAAAGCCTCCGAAAAACAAAATTCTAAAACTTTATAAGGAGTATTTGTCCAATAATTGGAAAACCTGTGGGCGTGATTGTTCTCAGTGTCAGTTCTCTGATTACTGGATATATGGTCTATCTATGTTCTGGATTGTGTAAACAATGCAGATATGTACATGTGATTGCAGCATCCACGGCAGATTTGCTATCATTTATTTTGAAGAGTTCCGTTGCATGTTTTCGAAGGTCTTCATCAGAATTCAGAACATCACACCAAACAAGGAAGAGACCACGAAATGCTCTTTTAAACCATCCTATAACGTTTTTTTTTCTTTTTTTTTGTCATTTTACATCGACAAGTAATAAAATGAAAACATCATCAGGAACCGTACTGAACTACGCGATAAAAAAATATCCAGTGTCCTAAATAGTAGTATGGACTTAGGATCATGCCAAGTTTCATTCAAATCCATTCAATAGTTTCTGCGTAATTCGTTGCCATAATAGATACAGACAGACAGACAGAAAAACTAAAATGAAAAATATTACTTTTCACTATCGATTCGATCTCATCACTATCGATTGTAGAGAAACCTCGAAAAATTGAACCTGTTTTAGAGTTTTTCAGCTTTGTTATCATCAGTTATCATGTACGTCTTACAATCAATTAATGCCTAGATAGTATAGTGGATACAAAACAGGCATCATAATTAACAAAAACTATTCAATTCCGACCTAGCCCCGCTAAATTTTTTCAGTACTTTTAAGTAAAATTCATCTTGTGTTCGGCGATATAAGAAAATTATATATATGTTATTAATGTATAATTATGTAAAATACAAATCTGCAAATACGCAGTGAAACAGTTATTTCGATAAGCTTCAATCTCAGTCCTAGTATTCAGTATTCTAGCGAGACATTTAAAGCCACCCAAATTATTGTCCACCAAGTTTAAATTGTATTACAAGTATTACTAGTACTTTAACGAAATGGTCGAAACTGTACTTTCTATTTCAAAAGGAAATGAGTCGACTTCGCCTTGATAATTAAACATAGAAATATTCTAATTTCAATCTTAATTAAATGTAATACAGATTAATTTTAATTAACAAAACGTAGTAAAATGCCAAGCGATTTACACACAATCTAAACTAACGTCAAATCAATTTAACTGCTTTGTTATCGTTTTTGATACTTGCCATTTTATAATTATGTTTAGTAATACATATGAACTGAACTAAATCAGCCTGTAAACATCCCACTGCTGGGCAAAGGCCTCTCCTCCATATAGAAGAAGGGTTAGAGTAATACATACACTCATTTGCAAAAAAAACGGGCGGTTTCGATTTTCTTCCTGGCTGAAAAAAATAAAATACCAAAAAGGTTTTAATCATTTGAACATGTTACTGGCCAGTTATAAAAGTGCCATAATGTTTATAAGAGTACATTCCAAATTCAAATTTTTGACTGAGCCTGGTTTTCAAAGACAATAACTTTTAACTACATTTTGTGGCGCGAATTCCCTATAGTTAATATCAACTCTAATTAACTTTTTGTCAATTTTTATTAAATTATCTGGTGTCCTTGACATTTAAAAGTATTGTTATTGCTGTTTAGCAATCTCGAAAATGGTAGATAAAGTGATAAAAGCGAGCAAAATTATTGCGCTGCTTGAAGAAGGTTGCAGTCAATGCTTCGTGGCTCAGAGGCTAAATGTGAGTCGGTCGACAGTTCAAAGGACCTGGCAGCGCTATCAAGAGACCGGTTCCGTCAAGAGAAGGCCTGGTTCTGGCAGAAAGACATGTACCGAACCACGGGATGATCGTTTTCTAGTTAGTCAAGCGTTGAGAAATCGCAAATCTTCTTATGTGGACCTCAAGAACACCCTCGAAGAAGTAAGAAATGTGCAAATTAGTCTATGGACAGTCAGGAGAAGGCTTCTCGCAGCTAATATACACAGTCATCGCCCGGCACGCGGCCCTAAATTACTCCGTGGACATCGAAGTGCCAGGCTTAGCTTCGCTCAAAATTGTGTGTCATGGACTCATGAAGACTGGGATAGGGTATTGTTCTCCGATGAAGCCAGGATATCTCTGCATGATGAAGACCGACGTCGGCGAGTGCTACGTAGACGAGGAGAACGCTTTGCAGAGGCATGTTTTGAAGAAATCACACCTTATGGAGGGGGCTCTGTTATGTTTTGGGCAGGAATAAATTCTATGGATCGTACGGAGTTAGTCTTCATCGAAAACGGTACACTGACTGGACACCGATACATAACGGAAGTTCTAATTCCTTATGCACAACCCGCTTTAACCGCTCTTGGCGAAAACTCAATTTTTATGGACGACAACGCTCGCGCCCACCGGTCTGGCGGTGTGGATGCGTATATGCTAGAAGTCGGAATTCGTCGTTTGGACTGGCCAGCTAGAAGTCCGGACCTCAATCCCATAGAGCATGTCTGGGACGTTCTGAAGCGACGAGTGAGATCAGTGCAGCCGGCTCCGCAGACCATCAGAGAGCTAAAGAATGTGATTACCGCGGAGTGGGAACGTATTCCCCAAGAAACCATAAAAGATATACTCACTAGCATGCCCAGACGAATGCAAGCTGTGATTTCAGCAAGAGGGGGTCACACTCAATACTAAACTTTTATCTGCTTTTAATGTATTCAAGAAAAACAAAGAAATTAACGCGTTTCATTTTTATTTAGCGAGCAGGTACAATCATAGTGTTTTGAGCTTAAACATTATTTCTTAATAATTTAATTAAAATGTTTTGATAAAACTGATGAAAACTATTCCTTCCTAATTAATTTATAAAATTCTGAGGATAACAATACCTAAAATTGTCAAACAAACTAATAGTAACTATAAAATAGTTCTTTGCTTAAGTGCCCGTTTTTTTTGCAAAAGAGTTTATAATTATACACAATTATTTTATCAATGTGAATAAAAGTAATCATATTTAGAAAATTATTATTAGTAATGTAACTTTCGCTTTTATAGGTAAATGACTAGAAATTAAAAACAATATAAATTTTTTGTAAAAAGTAACACGAATTAAAATATTGTAAACAAAAAACAACTAAAATTTATTTGAAACGCCTTGTGCGTTTTTATTTATAACGTAACTTCTTTTTACTTTTCAAACTTATCTAGGGAGGTTTTTCTTCCTAATCTATTAAAAAAAATACTAATAACTAACAATAAATAGTAAGAAAAATGTTTTCGAAAATTCACGACCGAATATTTGAAGCCCTATTAATTATAATTAAAAATGTTGTTTATTTAAATAAATTGATGTGAAAAAATTTAAACAAAATTTACAAATGTTTTTAGGTGTAGATTAAGCTACCACCGGAACGATACTTCGATGGATAATATATAATAAATGCTGTCTATATTAACGATCGTTCTGGTGTAGTGGTGACAGTAGTCGCCTCAACGCTGGCGGTCGCCAGTTCGATTCTCGCTCGGGACAGATATTTGTGTTTATATAAATATTTGTTTCCGGTCTGGGTGTTGCTCCAAACGTTCTCCTATATGGAGAAGAAGACTTTGTCCAGCAGTGGGACGTTTACAGGCTGATTCAGTTCTGTCAGTTCAGTTCATTTTATATTTAAGTATAATTTAAACATAATTTTAGAAATAGTAGGATTGGAACAACACTTTGTTTCTAAGCGCCACTTTGGCATTACGACACAATAATTGCAATCGAAACAACCGTTAATTAGCCTGGGAAGCAATTCGATATGTCTAAAGTCTAAACAACACGACAGTAATTTTTAATTTGCTGAATAATAAAACGTATAAGCTAAAAATACAACGCACGCGACTCTTCTTACGTTATTAATTTTATACTCTTTTATTTATATTCGAGTATATTTAAATTATAAAACACTCAGTTTAATCAACATTGATGTTTATGATTAGGTACTTCTCGCTGTGTTCTGGTTCTGCTCGCTTATAGCCTTTTACTCGTATTTAACCTTTCTCATTGAACATTATATCGAACCTCGATAGAGATATTTTTTAATTTAACCGGCTTTATTTAATACTAAATAAAATGTTCAAACTCTTTAGCTTTATTACGATTATATTGTAATATTTTAATATGAAAGTTCTAATATTTATTAATATTTACATTGTAGACGCTTCACAGATACTGCTGCAACAACTATATACATATATATTTTCTTTTTATAAAAATAAGTATTCATTAAATGAATAAAATCGTGTTAACAAACTCGCAATACTATTATTGTTATGATTAATATGATACGAACGATAATATTTCAATTTATTAAAATATTACAAAATGTACAAATATGCTGAATACTAGATTGCAACACAGAAAATATTTTATTACAAGTAACATAATAGATTAAATAGTATATTTAAGTATATTTGTGCAATAAATGTTTTACCATCTTTATGTCTTATTACTTAGTTTTTTCTAAGACAGACAGACGATACACGATGATTATTTTTTCTTTCCTCATATATCGTGCTATATACTAAACAAATTATGAATTAAATTATCTTAACTAAGTACTTATTATAACAATTGTTTGTCTGCTTAAAATTATAAAATAAGTATATTGACATCAAACTTAAAAATTGGTGACAAAAACTTGTACACAATAAGAGCAAAACGAACATACTTCTGCTATATCTCGCCCCCAACACTATAAAAAAAAAGTTACAATGGGACTGGCGTGTCCATGTACTCGTAGGATAAAAGTCCCTAAAATTAACAAAAGAATAAAAAAATAAAAAAATAATGAAACTGGACTTTGATCTATAAAAAACTCTGAAGGTAGGTACTCTTACCAAAAATTAAAGCTGAATAATCAAACTGTCCATCTGAAAATAATAAATTTGAATGTACATATTACTTTTTTTTAAATCCCGATATGGTAGTTTTTCACAGAGATTTTATGAAACTTTATTAATTATACTATATTATACTGAACAATACGCGCGATGTCACTTGTTTTTATTATTACTGCTTCCCTCATGAACCATACCGAGACTTTATAAAGCCCATAATTTCTCTCATAGGGTTGTTAACGAAAAAAAATAATTTAAGCGATAAATATCGAGAATAAATTATTATTAGTCTGTCTGTTGAATTTAATCTCGATATTAACCGCTCAAACAGATGATATAATTAAAACCTTCTGGTCATCTCACTTATCTTTATCACTTCGCAACATATCATGTAAATGCATTACATTACATTTATTGCGAGTAATAAGATACACGTGCACGTCATTGATATGAAACGGTAATAATATCGAACAAAAATAATAATTAGTAAGCCGACGAGAGATTATTGTTATGTAATTTCTTAAGATAATTACTCGAGAATATAATTATATTAACTATAATAGCTTTGCTCGCGATCACAAACACGTTTTAACGACTTTATTGAAAATTTTATTGAAAATATGCCTTGAGGATGAATTATAAGATTGTTCATCATCCATATTCGGGAACATTTTAACGGACAACGAGAAGTTGCTCGAAATTATTTGTAATTTTATTAAATTTTATTAAGATTACGTCATAAGGGATTGAAGTAAAAAAAAATAATTCTACGAGTTTTAAATAAAATAAAATAATTAACTTTTTTATAATTTATTTATATCAGAATATTTTTTGTTAGGTGTAGGGAATTTCTTTTTTCGCTGTTTAACAAACTTATTTATTTATTTATTTATGCTTTATTGTACACCACAACATACAAATGTAATATAGTAATACAGATTACTTACAATAATTAACTTATATATTTATATATTCAAAATAATGAAAATTAATGCATAGAGGGTAGGTATTAATTATACAAACACTTTTTTTATTTATTCCGGGAACATTGAAACGGTTGGTACAGCCAACATTATAAAGAGTAATTTTTTTTTAAAGAAGAAGAAAATAGCAGTAGAAATTCCGAATAAAAATTTTTTTTTTTTTTTAATATGTAAAATAACACCTACGTATAGAAAAAAACACATCATTATGACATGAAAACTTTTATAAATACGTACATTTAATTAAATTATAATTTACAAATTTTATCAAAAGGCGATAACTTTTTACTACCTGTATAAATATTAATATATTTACACTTGGTATATCATTGCATTCGTAATTACTATAAAATATATATTCGTAGGTAAATATACCATTTTAGCGTTTTAAATTCTGATAAAAATACCTAACGAATATAGTATGTACCTACCATATTTAACGCATTACGTGATAATGACTATTAAAATTAAAAATATATAAAAAGTATATATTTAGTTGAATATTTTATTGTTTGAAATTTTATTTCTTATTAGCAGAAAATTATACATCAGACTTTATGTTTCTGTTACCTTTATTAAATAAATATTAATTTTGAAAACAATAAAAGAAAAAAATATGTAAACGTGGATGAAATATTTATTAATATATTTCAATAGTTTAGGCTTATTATCAATGATTTTAATGCCTATTTTAATTAGCCTAAGTATGTTATTCGTAAAATTATATACTTAATAATATATTACGAGTAGTAAATAAATTTTCTGTATGATAAATCTAAAATAATAATAGTCTTTATTAATAGACTTTAATTGAAACTTTAACTTATTATTGAATTGTTTACATAATTAATAAATACTACATCTACTTACGATCTAAAAATATAATAAATAAGTTTTTATTCTGTGTTCGTAATAAAATTTTTGATTTTTAGTTTTACACGCAAAATACCTGCATGAATTTATCAACATACATTGTCAATTTGTTAAGGTACAGTTGATTTAAGTCACAGCATAATATGAAAAATTAAACACATATACATAATAATTACAATTAAATTATAAAATCATACTAACTGAAGGAGAAGCAACATCTGGTTGTTTAAAAACTGTCAAGTCTTTACCATATCTTTGCAATAACTCTAGAATCACTCCGTTCGTCCACCCGAAACCATCTTGCACTGTATACTCGCCGCCACTACCTTCGTGGCCCGGTCGCACTGCACTATACTTCTCGAACATCTTCTGCCATATACTGAAGCCTATGTAATTAGATCGAACCCATTTTTCAGCTTGCTCCCTGGCCAATTGTTTGGCTTCTTCATTACCACTAGCCTCCAATCCACCAATTAAAATGCTCTGAAGTGGAGGCCAAGCATTTGGAAAGTCCCATTGTTCACCAGAATGCAATATAGAAGCAGGAATACCACCAGGAAAGTTAAGAGCGCCAGACGATAATAGATACTTCAATAATTGTGCAGCATATTTGGGCGCACTGTATTCCTCGACCGCACCAGCCCACAATGGTGATGCACAACTGGGATAGAAATGCTTTCTAGCCGACTTAGCCTGAGCATCGTAATCATACCAAACTCCATCTACTGGATCCCACATAACATCATCTATAGCATTTCTCCAATATTTCGCTAAACTCCACCACTTTTGGGCCTCTCTTTTATCTTTTAATATGTTACGGAAATTACCGGCAAGTTCGAGAGCACCAGCGAATATTGAATTTAAATCAACAGGCAAAATGCGAGTCGCATGTACATCTGTTATATTGCCAACGACTTCATTATCAGCTGTAACAAACCACCTCGAAGAAAAGTCCCATCCGCTTTCCGCAGCACTTTTCATTTCTGTGTAAAATTGTTGACGCATATCGTCATTTGGCAAAATACGGGCATTTGTGTAATCTTCAAAGTATGATTCTGGCCGCGGGCCAGTTGCTTGTCTATCTGCCAAATATCTCAAAAGCATATATTTATTACCTTTAACTTCAACTGTTACCTTCTTTTTGTTTAACCAATACTGTAATTCCTTTTCGACTGTTCCAATGTGTTGCTTAAGCCATAAGAGATCTCCCGTAGCCGCATAATAGCTGCCTACCATTGCGGCTAATAACGGTGGTTGACTTCGGCCTAGGTAATAAACTCGACTTCCATTGGGTATGTAGCCATATTTTTCAACTAAATACAACAAGTTTTCTATCATGCCTTTAGCAGTCTGAGTCATGTTACTTATCAAAAGACCACGAACCATCCAAAATGAATCCCAATAATATAATTCTTTAAATCTTCCTCCCGGTACAATGAATCCATTTGGAACGTATAGAAAACTATAAAGATCAGGGTATTTTTTCACATCATCATTCACTTTTCGTCCTAATTTTGCCCATAAAGCTATTATATTTTTTGCGAATAATCTCAACTTAGGATCTGAAATCTCGTGTAAAATCGGTGGATCAGGATCAAAATCCGGTGGCTTCCACTCATCAAGTTCGTTACCTTCCATGAAATGTTGATCAATAAACATCACTAGCTGTTCACGTGTGGGATTCTGATTTGTATCACGCATAAGCTTCTCAAAATCTACTAATGTAATATTTTCAGAACGTTGTAACTTGAGATCAACAAATTTTTTCGAATCGGGAAAAATGCGCGCGAGTTGAACCCTGTGTAAAAGATCTCCAGTACAATAAACGGATGAATTGCATGTTGGAACTAAGGTGAAAGCTTGTGCACAGGCGCCCAGCAATCCCAATACTGGATACAGCGGTACATAACGTCGGAATCTTTGTATAAGCATGATTGTTTCTATTAAAGTTTACGTCGCACTCTAGTCGGCGAGTGTACGGACGCGTCAAATAAACATAACCTTTGTATCTTAATGCAAAAGTCAACCGACGGGGCGAGCGTCGGCCTTGCAACTGCTATTAAACACATTATGCGAGCCATGTCCGGTGTCAGCGACTCTCGGCTGAACGCACCATTGCAACGGACGCAACATTTTCACTGCAAGCGAGCCATGGTGTTACCAGATAAGACGGATAACAAATACATCTCAATATATTAAATAAACACGACGCGTGTCACTACTCCTAAGCATTTGATAGAACTGTCAGTTTGACGACTGACTGAAATATTACAAGATAAGATAAAGGAGACTTTAGTTTTCATCGGCGTTTTCTTGTCTATTATTTCACATGAATGTGTGATTTGGCACGCATGCGTATACGACTAGCAGGCGTCATGCCAACGTCATAATCTTTAAATATCCCTCATCACCTTTAAATAAGTTTTGTTTAATGTAACTAGTTTATAATATATGTATATTTACATATTTACTTAATTAGTTTCTTGTTTTAATATTATAAGACGTATGTTCAATGAATTTTTCGGTATTAATAGGTTTCTTACCCAAAGCAGAAACCTAACCAGACTCTACTTCATTGTCCGCTTGTCCATTTGTCTGTCTCAGAGCTGTACATACTCTACTAAGGTACATAAAGAATACAAACTTTCAAAAATATTCACAGAATATTTTATGGCGACTAATTCAAAGAAATAGTAAAACATTATTTTACCTAACGTTTAAAAATATGTTAATGCGACTGTAAGTTTCTATACGATTAGTTTACAATGAAGACATTACAAAAAAAAATTATATACTCTTTAGAAAGAAATGTACATTACAAGTTACAATAGTAGGTACTTCTATGAAAACACAATCAACATGCAAATATTAGTATGTACTGTTCTCTTATATTTACGCGAATTTTACTCATTTGATTAAAAGTCTATATCAGATTTTATCGCGTTTATTTAAAACTTTATATTTTTACAATATTTTAAATTATTTCCCGACGTTTCGGACCCTTTACAGCGTCCATGATCTCGGGGGACTGAGGTGGTGGGTGTCCGAATATTATTCGAATAATATATTTAAAATATTGTAAAAATATAAAGTTTTAAATAAACGCGATAAAATCCGGTATAGACTTTTAATCAAATATTAGTATGTAATTTTTAAATGCGTTAATACCTGTTTATATAATTATATATTTTTAATATTTAAACAAAATCAATGAAAATTTCAATTTAAGGAAAGAAAAATACAAACAATAAAGACACAGCCTTTTATTATGAATTACGTAAATTTTTATCGTTATTACGAGTACATAACGATTAATAAAAATAATTTAAATATTATATTACATATATAGACATATATAGGATTACAATAATATGATAACAATATGTATTGAATTATATAATATTATATAACATTATTAACAATATACTCGTATGTCACGAAAAAATGCTATTGAAGATATAAAGTGACTTCATTACCTTTTAAGGAGACAACTGATTATTTAAAATTCTAATTAATAATGTAATCACAGCAAGGTATTTAAAATATTAAATGAAAACAAAAACTCATTATTACATGCTACTCTGAAGTCATAAATATTATTACAATACCTATACATAAATATTACTTTTTTCTTAAACTTTTTTAAGTTAAACGGATGATCCTCACGGATGATTTCTGAAGTAAACAACATAATGTCTGTGTTTTAAGTAACAGCGGACTGATATATATGATACATATTTACATAAATAATAATATGCACAGACTCGGAACGGAAATCGAACCCGCAACCCTGGCCACCGTGGAGTGGAAGGCAAGAACACTGACACCTTTTTTTGTTTTGGCGGGAAAAATGTACCTGACCTACTGTACTGAGAGAAAACAGGGTAGTGTGTGGCCCTCACCCACTAAATAACCTGCCGTGCGCTCTCACCCGCCCTTACAAGGCGGACCACGGGTAACGCGTACGTTGCTGACACCTAACTACACTGCCACCTGTACGTCTACCATGAGTTTCCAGAGACGATACTTCACGATACACGCTAGCGAGTGTAGTAGACAATTTGTATGGAAAGTTGAGCAGCGCCTCTCGCGGATACTGTCATTACTATTGCGTTTCTACGTTTACTACTGTAGTTATGTCATGTGCGCTTGTAACAAAAACTCATGGTAGACGTACTGTACGTTTACCATGAGTTTCCGAGACGATACACGTTAGCGAGTGTAGTAGAAAATTTGTATGGAAAGTTGAGCAGCGCCTCTCGCGGATACTGTCATTAGGTACTATTGCGTTTCTACGTTTGCTACTGTAGTTATGTCATGTGCGCTTGTAACAAAAACTCATGGTAGACGTACTGTACGTTTACCATGAGTTTCCGAGACGATACACGTTAGCGAGTGTAGTAGAAAATTTGTATGGAAAGTTGAGCAGCGCCTCTCGCGGATACTGTCATTAGGTACTATTGCGTTTCTACGTTTGCTACTGTAGTTATGTCATGTGCGCTTGTAACAAAAACTCATGGTAGACGTACTGTACGTTTACCATGAGTTTCCGAGACGATACACGTTAGCGAGTGTAGTAGAAAATTTGTATGGAAAGTTGAGCAGCGCCTCTCGCGGATACTGTCATTAGGTACTATTGCGTTTCTACGTTTGCTACTGTAGTTATGTCATGTGCGCTTGTAACAAAAACTCATGGTAGACGTACTGTACGTTTACCATGAGTTTCCGAGACGATACACGTTAGCGAGTGTAGTAGAAAATTTGTATGGAAAGTTGAGCAGCGCCTCTCGCGGATACTGTCATTAGGTACCTACTATTGCGTTTCTACGTTTGCTACTGTAGTTATGTCATGTGCGCTTGTAACAAAAACTCATGGTAGACGTACTGAGCCAACGGCCTAATCAAAAGACCGTCAACGGTTGATATAAAAATCTTTGTCATCAAAAAGTAATAAAATTATATGTGAATAATCCATATAAATAATATAAAGTTCTTTTTCAGTATACAGCAATATTAGGTACTACATTTTCATCAAAAAATTTAATGTACAACAGAAATTAATAATAATAAACCGCAATTTCATTTGATCAAATTTTATGAATAACTAACGAAAATAAAATAGAAACGTAGTATATAGACATTCGATTTTTACCTAATTGTAAATGTGAACTACGTTTAATTAATTAATTTGTTTCCTAACTTCTAACTTTCCTAACTATTGCTATTTATTTTATTATGAATTAGTTAGCTGTAACAAAATATGCTTACTGAGTAGTAAATGCCATTAGAAATCATCATCATGGCTTATATAAATTCTAATCACTCTTACATAGTTTATTAATTTCGATATTATGACATTTAACAATAACATATATAAAATTTAATTATTTAAATTTTACTTACACCTATATTTATAAATATAAATATATAAGAAAAATATATTAAAGTAGATAATATTTTCTTACATATATACCTTTTTATGTAATTTCTTACATATAACCTTTTTATGTACAGTTTTTAAAAATCACATTTGCACGTTTTTGATATACACATATCTTACGTAATACTCTTTATTTATTGAAATATAGGAAAAAATAAAAAATAATTCATTTTATACAATAAATGATTTCAATTATTACTTTTTACTTTCTACTTTGGAACCCCTATTAACTATTACACGCTTCTCAGGCCCGTTCACAGAAAGAGTGTCATCTATTGAATCATACAAAGTCATTTTACCACCATATTTAGCGAGAAATTCTAAAATTACGCCATTAGACCAACCAAAACCAGACTGTACAGTGTATTCACCACCGCCGCCGACTCTTCCTGGTGTTTCAACATCGTATTTCTCGAACATTTGTTTAGTTTCTGTAAATCCAGTATAACACGCCCGAACCCAACTTTGAGCAACTTTAAAAGCAATTTGAAGTGATTCTTTTGTATCTAATGCCTCTAAGGAATTTACTACAACGCTCACTAGAGGAGGCCAAGCGTTAGGGAAATCCCACTGCTCTCCACTTCGAAACAAAGATGTAGGGACTCCTCCCGGATAATCAAGACTATGTGATTTACTAAGCCATTCCAGAATTCTGGGCGCGTTAATTTTAACAAAACTTTTATCAACAGCATCCAACCATAAAGGTGCTAAATTACTTGGATAAAAATATTTACGGTGGATTTGATTTGTTAAATCCCAATCGTACCAAATTCCGTCCTCCTTATTCCACAAAATTTCTTTTATAGAATTACGCCATTTTGTAGCAAGATACGCCCAGTGTGATGCTCTACGAGGATTTTTTAAAAGACCATGAAAAATTGCAACATTTTGAAGAGCATTTGCGAATATAGAATTTAAATCAACGGGAATAATTTCAGTGGTATGAATTGTCGACAAATTTCCGTTGTTATTTCCTTCTTTATTCATAAACCAACGTGTCGAGAAATCCCAACCGCTTTCAGCAGCACTTTTTATGTCGATATAGAATTGACGTTGTTGTTCCGGTGTGTCGAATAATTGAGCGTTATTATAATCTTCATAATATGACTCTGGGCGGGGACCCTCACTTGGTGCGTAATACCTCAAGAGTGTATGTGTTCTCCGATTAGCTTGGAACGTAATCACTTGCTTATCTAACCAGTACTTCAATTCTCCTTCAATATCATTAATATTTTCCTTCAAAAATTCAAAATCATTTGTTTTTTGAATATACAAAGACATCATTGCCGTTAATAATGGCGGCTGGCTTCGTTCTTGATAGTACCATCTACTTCCATTTGGTACATGGCCAAGAGTCTTCAATAATGTGATTAAATTGCCTATAACTCCCTTAACTGTATCTTTCATTCCACTTATAAGAAGGCCTTCGATAATCCAATAGGTGTCCCAGTAATAAAGTTCCTTAAATCGGCCTCCAGGTATAATAAAACCGTTATTGACAGGAATAAGACTAAAACGGTCGGGATTTTCAAAAACCTCTGATTTGACTTTCCTACCAAGAATTGGCCAGATATCATTGACGTTTTTACCAAATTTTCTTAATTTTTCATCTCGAATACCTTCGAGAAACACTGGTTCCGGATTGTAATCAGGTGGAGTCCAAGCCTCAAGTTCGCTGTCCTCGTCAAAATATTCATTTACAAATTTTCGAATCTGTTCTTCACTAGGATTATCGTTGGTTTCCTTGAGTAACTCATCGAAAGCCGCCAGCGTGCTATTTTCATCATTTTTCATGTGGAGGTCAACAAAAGTCTTAGAGTCGTTATATATTTTTGACATCTGTACATGATGCAGAAGTTTGCTGTTGCAATAAACAGGCTTAATGCAAGATGGTGGTAGATTAACCGCATATACCGCAGATAAGGCTAATGTAACCAGCAACACAAGCCACATCTGAAATAAGAAAAATTTAACTCTTAAAAGATTTTGTTTTAGAGGAATACTTAATACTTACACTTATAGACCCAGAATATGTTTATCAAGGAAAATGACAGGGTTATTGACACATAATTTGCTACCTTATGTGCTTAGTTTTCTCTTATGTTTTATAATATTATCGGGTGCAAAATAAAACTCAACTATGCATGGCCGCTGTATCCCAAAAAGACTTATTCCATAAGCAAGACCCCCATAGACTATATACAATAACCATAGATATGACACCTACAACAGTTATAATATCAAATTTGATTTAAATTGCCTAGCTAGATTGTTACTCGTATAAACTAGCCCATTCGTGCAGTTTTACCAGCTTTGACTTTAATGGGTACTGCTCTGCTTATACGTGTCATAGCACGATGTTTATATGGACAGACAGTCAGACAAACATTATTTGTGAATTAAGTCTCTATATTCATAAAGACAATAGGAGTCGACGTTAAAAAAAGTTGTATTTTCGTTTGTACGCGATTTCGTTACGATTTCACAATTGTTTATAGAGCAAGAACTCCACTTCTTGACGAAGTATCAGGATGCAAACTACACCAGATTTTAATGTGGACCTCCAGGATTCCAACTATGAAAACTTCATCCAATTTCATATTGCAGATTTTGCGTGATACAGAAACAAGTATATAAACAAAAATTCTAAAAATAATTGTTTTGCCTTTTATTGCTCTCATAATGATCACTGTAATTCATTTTTCTTAAATAACTCTCATGTTCAGACATCGACCGACTAAAATTTTGTTATATGTATAGAAATAGATTAATCAAAATCTAAACGTAGTTTTTTTACGAATTTATTTAAAATCTAACATTGTCTGACATATATATGCATTGTTAATCTATTATTTATTATTAATAACATAGCCAGAGGATCAAGTAACAGAAAAAAATGCGAAATTGCGTGTAATGTACATACTCGATATTATATTCTTATAACGATATTTTATACTATACTAGAATATTATCATCATATCAGACATTGGATATACTCGAAAGAAACAATAAATAATCAGTAAAACGAAATCATATTTGATAACATAAGCGATAAACTCCAAATATGGAAGTAAAACTAATATTTACACTACATCACAAATGAATCATTTTATTGTGAACTATTGATAGAATAGCTATTGAACTTGATAATACACGTAGAATACAAACCATTTCAACTATATCTTATTTGAGACAATCTTGAATTATAATGATTCACGTATTTTCACATAAACTACTTATCCTTAAAGGAAAACCAATCAAAACTACGTGCTTCTCACTTCAGTATCATTTCCTGGCAAAGTTTATGTAGAGGACATATTTATGTAGATGTTTTTCACTTTTCTGATGACCGTATTAAATAAATGTGTTTAACATACACACACGGTTGTCTGTTCATAAGGTAGACAACTTAATGCCTGTGATTTAGATAACAGTCAACTGATATACATATTTTTATAATAAATAAACATATAGAAATAATACTTGTGCGTATAAACAAATATAATATATAACTCAGTGCGGTAATCGAAACCACAACCCTGGAGTAGAAAACAGGTGCATTGCTAACTGCGCCAGCGGGTCAGTGATAATAAAAATATAAACTAATTCGTTACATTAACTCTTTTTATCCGACTGCGACAGAAGGAGGTTTATGTTTTTCGAGTGTATGTATGTATGTATGGATGTATGTATGTATGTATGTATGTATGTATGTATGTATGTATGTCCATTTCTTTGGCACGCCCTACAGCCCAAACTGCTGGACGGTTTTTGACATATGAGGTGTCGTTGGATTTGTCTAAATTGTAGTAGTGACATAGGCTATATAAATTTTCAAAATGGTGCCCGCAAATGGCAGAATGAGGGGGGGAGTTGAATTTTTTTTTCTTACTGTAGCAATATGGGTATCAAATGAAAACTAGTAAATTGTTTTATTCTTTTAGTTTATAATAAGAGTATTTTACGCAGTCGGGTTTTTTGATTTTTTAAATTAATTTATTATAATTTACTATCACACTACTTGTGTCTATAAAATGCGTTCCGAAGGAATGACGTCATAATCATTTATCATTGATTCATTTTGATTCATGCAATTTCAATTGTCAAATAGATTGGTTTTTATAGCTATTGATTCGCTCCTTCGCTATGTAACGTGAAGTTTTAACGCTAATAACATAAACAATATAATTTAAATGATTTTAAGATTAAAACGTTTAAGAAAAGAACATTTAAAGTGTAACTTGTATATGTAACTGATTTATTTAATACAATTATTATGTATACAAATCGGTTGTTTATTTTTTATGGAAATAAAAGATGCTGGAATTAACGTATATCGAAACAATATTATCCATTAAGTCATCATACATTAATTTTATAATTTGTTTAAAATTGCAAAATATTCTTATCAGGTCTGATGTATGTGTGTGTGTATAAATAACAAATACCAATATATTGCAATCGCAAATTTTTAATGATGTATAAGAATAAATAACGGTAAAATTAAAGTTATGTATTGAAATATGCTTTTGTTTGTTTTGTTTTTTTTATTAAGATGCCGCTGTTTTTCTATTCGTTACAGGATGGTAACTCACACATTTCAAATTTCAGAGTATGTAACGATGTCAAATCTATATATATAAAAGAGATTTCCACGTATACATTGACTCATCACGATATCTCTGAAACTATAAGGCGCAGAGACTTGAAATTTGGTAGGAATATTCTTTTTGACGAGTAGAGGTCAGCTAAGAACGGATTTTACGAAATTCTACCTCTAAGGGGGTGAAAAAGGGGGGCAAAGTTTGTATGGGACAACATGATTCCTTGGTCCAATCTACTTCAAATTTCGCATAAATATTCTTTAACAGAATTGGTTGAAGACGTGTTTCGTATTTTATCGAAATTCATCCTCTAACGATGTTAAAAGGGGGGAGAAAATTATTTTGATATAAATACTCCATAGTGATTTTGATTTAAATTAAAATTTATTTTGACACATGTTTGACGACCAATCCGTCTGTTATAAAATATTTTCCAGTATCGACGCAGGTGTAGGTGATAAAAAATATAAATTTATAATTTTTGAAATTTTAGTTAAATACCCGTGCGAAGCCGGGGCGGGCCGCTAGTATAGTATAAATGTAAAATAAAAATATAGTATAAATATAATATATAAAAATCTTCAATATGAAAAGTCTTCTTTTTTTTTGTCAATACAAATGAGAACATCTATGATATTTTAGTCAGGGCTTAATGTATTTATTTTTTAATATTTTATTCAATTTCATGTTTAATATTTGCTATTGTTATTGTTATTATGATTGTTGTTATTGTATTGTGCTTTATTGACATATTAAGAATATTTCATTTTTTATATCAATTCAATTGTTGACTGTAAAAAAACACCATAATGAGTTGAATTTGTAAGTAATGTTGTGTTTAGTTATAATAGGGCTTCAGTGTTAAAAATGATTTTTCCATTTATATTGTATTATGCATGCTTATCTATCTGTAGCCTGTAACTATTCCTATTGAATAAAAAAAAAAGTAAGAATACAAATATATGAATTGAACAAAAGTGGACAAAGGCCTCTTCTCCATATAGGAGAAGGGGTGGAGCTTGATCCACCGGGCTGCTCTCCTGCAGATTGGCGGATACTTTTCCTATCATGAGTAACTATCACTATCAGGTGTATAACAACCGGGATGGTCTGGCGTGTCTTGCTTTAACTTAACTTGATATCATATAATAAATATAGTGTTGAGTATTGTTTTATATATATATACCTTAATCTAGATTAGGTCATCGTGGCCCCCGTACCGATGAAACTCATCACCGGTACATAAAAACTATTTCACAATTTTAATGAGAGAAAAAAAATTACGTGATATTTGCCGAGACCAGCCTCTCACCACGTGAGATTCTGTAAGATTTCGCTCGAAAACCCCCCTCCTCCCCCCTCCCCAAACGCTTCACGTAATTTATGGACGACCCACGATGGATCACGTTATTATGGACTGATATTTATATTTTAAATAAAAATAACAATATCATTATTATTAAAACTTTTAGAATATGTATATATACGGTCTACACGTTGATAGTGATAAGAATTCTAACATTATATTTTACCAAATATAATATATTGATCTATGTAAACTCTCATTGTGTTATGAATTATATATATATATATATATATATATATATATATATATATATATATATATATATATATATATATATATATATATACATACTGTCATCTTTTCATCTTAAATTGTGTATAACAAGGTATTCCAAATAAATACCCATTTCATAAATATTATTTATATATTAAATTTATAACTATACTAATTTTGAGTAACGAAAGCACACATATTAAAAATAAATAATTAATATGCAAATATGCTAAATTATTGGGTTTTTGGTTGATAGTGTGTTAAATATAGTGAATTGGTCTTACAAATTCTGTTACTAAAAGTTAAAGTCGTCGTTGACCACAAAAATTTATCAGACAATCATACAAAATATTTCGTTTTATAACATAAATATAATACAAAGAAGAAATGTCTCATATTTATTTATTTTATATTATTAAAATCAATTAAAATAATTTAAATTTATTTATGAAAAATTATAATATTTTTCAATAATAATAAATTGTACTTAAAATAATAAGCAACAAGCATCAAATATTCAAAATTTTTGTGTTGTAAAATTTAAACGTAATTTGTTATTATACTCGTAATTAAAAGCTCCCTCGGTTTGTCAAATATTTTTAAAACGCTGTAATTCACTGAATCAGTACCTATTATGGGTATAAAATGCACATGTACCTCATGATATCCATAAAATTTAAGTATTATAGTTGTGAATGTTCAATTTTAATATATAATTTACACTTATTGTTCCTTTTCTCCATCAACTTCTTTAGAAGTCCTATGGTTTGGATAGAGATTCTCACAATCCATCGTAATTCAATAGTTAATCAGTGAAATTTTTTATGCGAGTTGTTACGTCATTGGAAAATCATTATCTCTCTTTTATGATACTGTTATAATAAAAATTGTCAAGAACAATCATTACGTACTATTGATTGACCACAGACCATTCGTCTACCAGTGCGACATAATTCTAATGAGTACAGGGCATGTGGTTACTATTATAATTTATATTATAACGCTTATCAAATGAAAATTTTAAAATAAAACTAAATATCTCAAATTTATCTATTTACTATGTGTACTTGACCTTTTCAGGATATCACCTTAATCTAAATGTCTGCGTTCTCTGACCTTTCAGTTCCAATGATAAATAATTTATCAAGTCTATTTCTACCGCAATTTTAATAAAATAAATTAACTTACAGTTCAGAAGACAAAACGACGTCTTAAAAATTTTGTTATTTGATTATTAATAGTGAACTTCGACATCCAATTAATTATAAGAATAAAACAAAAAAAGAACTGTTTGTTTTTATTAATGTTATCGTACATATTATTGTAATTAAGCTATTTTAGAGCAGGAAACGTGACGGAAAAGTTATCTCATAACGTGACTGTACGTGACTTATTTGTTGAACTATAAAATGTAAGTACCCATTGTCAGTTTTATCGTCAGAACAACTCATCGAACTAACTCATTTTAGTTGATTGCAAACCTAATCTATTTTTAGTCCTAACTGAAACATGCAACACCATAAGTACTCAAAAATTTTTCTTCCACAAACAGTTACATTTTAAGTTAATAAATCTTTAAGCAATACATTTTTTACGTATATAAATATTCGTGATTTTATTTAAATATTTTTATATTCTATCGTGTCGTCATCGTTGCCATCTACCTCTGATGGTCGTCTATTGCTACACATATATGTAGTTTGTTCATCTGGTGGGTCTCTGCTAATGTTGCTTTTCCGGATTCGCCTTCGCTACTTCAGCACCACAAAGCTCAGAAACGATAGTATCTTCAAATTTTGTACCCACTAAATTACTAATTTAGCTTCGCGACACTTTGAACTATGTCGATTACTGTCGGTACTCACATTTTTGATACGA
Source organism: Euphydryas editha (assembly GCA_036937285.1). Taxonomy (NCBI): domain Eukaryota; kingdom Metazoa; phylum Arthropoda; class Insecta; order Lepidoptera; family Nymphalidae; genus Euphydryas; species Euphydryas editha. The sequence goes on along the minus strand of JAUPFZ010000008.1, from coordinate 18,592,993 downwards.
TTATGTTTACGCCGAGCATAACTAGTTTCATCACCCGCTGAGTAATCCAGATCATTCTTCACTAACATTAACAAGACACACTGTTTACAAGCTTTTGTTTTTAGATACTGATGAACGTTGAAAGTTTTCCGAACGCTTTCTAGTCAAGCTAAACTAGGTGATTCAACCTATCTCAAAATTGGTCCTGACTGGTCCTGGTAAGCAATCCTTAACAATTGCCAGGTTTTGCAAAACAAAAGCATTAAAATTAAGTATCCGTAGTAATTATATTTATATAATTACTACGGATACTTAATTTCGAACTGATTAAATCTTAACACACATATTTTATCTTGATTTTCTTATTTCGGGTTCAAATAAGCTAAAGTACGGAGGAAGTAAATACGGCCTTCATCTTCGTCAACGGATTCACCAAGGTTAAGAACTGCCACCAACGAAGATGTTATGAAACTCTGTGATGCCATATTTATGTTGACCCGACCGTCCGGGCAAATGGAAGTTGCCCTCGTCGAGGAAAAAGCGTGATGTTAAGATGGATATGTTTTTAAGTTCAAGACAGCGTTTCTGATGTAGTAACATAAAAATATGCAAGATTTGGTCTTATGTATTAGGTATCCTAAGGCATAACTATAAGATTAGTGCTACTCTTAAGTCTTACTTTTATTAAATACTGGCTTCCGACCGCGTCTTCGCCCGCGTGGATGTCGGTTATCACGACGAAAAAAAAAGTATCCTATGTTACTTCTATTGCTTCCACGAGTATGTGTACAAAGTTTCATGATGATCGGTTAAGTAGTTTCCGCGTGAAAGCGTAAAAAACAAATTTACATTTCATATTAATTATAATATAATATAGATAGTGATTAACGCAAGTTATTCGTTAATTAAATAAAAAAAATGATTGTTACAAAAAAATCGAAATTGAGCCGATGGATTTTATTTGTTGCCGCATATGTCCCTAGAGACAGATCAGGTCTAACAAATCGACGGATAATTGCACAATTTTGAATAATTGGCTTCGATACCACCTTGTTGAGCGAATTGACTGAAAAAGTACCGTGCCATTGCGAAATGAGACATTTTTCTCATGGATAGGTTACAAAGTAAATATTATCAAATAATATTTACTAATATATAATATCAGGATCATAAGTTAAACTCCTTTATAATAATAATATACCTATCATTTTCATTTCATTTTTCTTGCAGTTTATTACCACGTCAAATAAAACAGTTACAAGAAAATAAATCACTTTCCTCACTGGCAAATGTTATAATTATTTTATCTAGAATTATATAATATATATTTATATTGGATTATCTGGAGGCTGTTTTAAAATTGATTTACTTTATCTTATATCTTTAATCAAGCAACTCTTGTATATATATATAATCCGAATCTGGGAAACGGCTTCAACAATTTTCATGAAATTTAGTATGCAGGGGGTTTCGGGGGCGATAAATCGATAGCTAGGATTTATTTTTAGAAAATGTCGTTTTATCCCTTCTTTTACGCAATTAAAAAATATCATTAGAATACGAAGGTAAATTTCGATGATATTAATAAGCTTATTAATAGCTCGGATGGGAATCGGGCGGATTCGAATTTAGAAAACCCGAGTTCGAATCCAGACTACAGACCAATTTTTTTTCCTTTTTTTTTCAAGTTTCTTCTTTTGTAAGAAAAACTATTATTGAGAGCTCTTTTTATTTTTTATTTAAATAACCAGTTCCTATTATTGTACTATTATGTCGGTAAGATCGAAAATATTATTTATGTTTCATCAGTATGTAATGTATCTAAATATAATTTAACCGAGCAAAGCTCGGTCATCCAGGTACTAATTATAATGATAACATCAGTAAAACGTCAGTTACTCGTAGCTATGTAGCGAATAGGTTATATGGTAAAATAATAAATTGTTGTTGTTTCAAAAACTAAAATTTAATAATTATAGTAATAACGAGATGTTTTGTTTAAGCTCACTTTGCCTTGTTTACTACTTAAATATCCCAGTTTCACAATATATTTAAGTATTTCTTTATATTTTGGTAGTTTTTGATTCTCTGTAACACTCAGTGACAACACTCCAAGCAAACAAAAGTTTCACTTTTAATGTTATTTAAATCATCGCAGTAATTAAAAAATACATATATATATATGGTTTTTCATTTTCTTGATAAAAGCATAATATGCATTGTAATTACACCATGTTAAATTTTAAATCTGTTCTTACTACCTTCAAAGTATAGCATAATATATTATAGATAGGTATACTTGTAAACAATAGCAAAAATAATTACTTGTTTGCATAGGTACTCGATATATAGGTACTCAATAGTAGCAAAACGACAAAAATCGTTTCACATTTAAATAATAATACTACATTTTCTTTGACCGTCATTTACACAATAATCAGAAAGTCTTTAAGCGAAACATTGCATTTGTAATGCAAATAAATATTTAAAAGAATCTCTTTATTACTCTGTGAAGGCTAAAATATTTCACGATCTATATTTAAACATACTGTACAAATTACAGAATACATACCAATTTGTCATATATACGATTACGATTGACTATAATTTTACCTAATGGAAACAAAGATGACGTCTAGTTAAGAACTTGCTTGCCTACAAAATGCCTATTAATTTTCTCTTAAAGTTACCCACGTTATGTTTATGACAGAAATATGTATGAGAATATTTTCGTAGGAGTGGGTTGGATGTAAAGTGGATTGAATAAGCCTATAAGCGTTCCACTACTGGGGAAAGACCTCATCTCTGTAAAGAAGAAAGGTAGGTTCTTAGCCCGCCACGTTGCTTCACTATGGGTCGGCGGATAATTTTCCTAACATGACTGTAAATGTAACGCTATCAAGTGTTTATAATAACAACCGGGATACGAGGCACGGTAGGGCAAATATTTGTAGAAATAAAAATATCTGCCCCAAGCGGGAATCGAACCCGCGAACGCCGGTGTTAAAGCGACTATTCGCTGCACTACACCATTATCGTTGTCAGGTTGAATGTAGAAGTCATAAAAATCCCGAGGCCCATTGTGTCCAGTGTCTTACTGTTCTACGGTAGAAAGGCGAAGAAGTATAAAGTCTGAAGTTCCTTAAGTTGGAATGTAATTATCTATTAGAAAACTAAAAGAACTAATAGAAAACTAAATTCTCCATAAATAACAGTCTGTAAAAGATCAAACTACGACTTATAGTAGCTCACCTTTAGCCGCGTCCAAACCGACCGAGCACGGCCGGCAATTGGCTCGCGAGGCAGCCTCGCGAGCCAATGGCTCGGCCGGTGTGGACGGGGCTCGGGCTGCCTCGGGCTGCCTCGGGCACACGTTGGCTCGGCCGAGCGGCGCTCGACCGCGAGCCATAATTTGTCGGTTTTTGGCGATGCTCAAAGGCGCCTCAGTCTGAGCTGCTCGGGCGGTGTGGACGGATATAACGACGCTCGCGGGCCAGTGAATTAAAAATGAATAAATAATACTTTATTATTAACTTTGACATAATGTAATTTAATTATTATTAATTTAAATTGACTGACATTACCTATATTGAATTACATGATTTTATTTTATTCAATGTTAAATTATATGTTTTTTTTTATTTATCTTTGCTTACTTCTGCTATAATGTTGTTGTATTTTATTTTCTGCTTTCTGTGTTCTACTTGTGACTCCTACTGTAAAATAATGTTGATTTTTATGGACAAGAAGACCGAAATAAACGTTTTATTTATTTATTATTATTTATTTATTCGCTTAATACCAATTTACGGAAGTTTCAAAATGTTGTGGGTTTCAAAAGACCCACATAATTTAGCAGCTGAAAACACGTGATTTATCATCGTATGCCGGAAAGAAACTAAATGCTCAAAATGGCTCACCTTGGCTCGCGAGCCACGCTCACAACCTTTCAAATTTGCCTCGGGGCCACGGCTCGCGAGGCAAAAGTCCGAGCGTGGCTCGCGAGCCGTGCTCAGTCGTTCTGGACGCGGCTATTGCCTATAAAAAATTTCAACACGAAAAAAGTTGCGACTTCTTATATGAATCTCGAACGTGTAGTTCTCTGCAGGTTTTAGTTTTATATTTTATTTGTTTTCCAATACTATTACTTTGAAAGTACAGTGATGGTTTCTAGAAAATGTTTCTAGATTAACGTATAAAAATACACAAATTACAAAAATATCTAATTTACATATATGTATGTACTTAGAAATGTTAAATATCATAATAACGCACTGATATCCGGACAAATTATTAGGTTGACATTGAGGTTCTTTGAACTTTTGCATGGTAGATATTCACCTTCAATAATCGGCTCACCAGTGAAAAATAATTGTTTTCCTCACGATTAATAACAATATAATAGTACTCGATGATATTTTTATAATATAGAATAATTCATTATAAGCAAATCAATTTAGATTTTATAAATTTATTTACCAAACTTAACTACTTGCGTATTTTTATTAAAACCCAGGATGTAACAAATACGGATGGTAAAAGCCCAGAATGTTCTTATCTTCCGTTATAAAAATCCTTACCTCAATATTAATGTCAGTAAAATTTAAGATTTTTAAAATACATAATATGTATATATGTCATGTGTTATAGGATTTACATGAAACACAAACAAAAAAATTTATATTGAGAAAGATATTGTGAATTGGCTTCTGAAAAATATGGTTAAGCCTATAATTAAAATGTCCACTTTAAGGTAGCAGTACTCGTAGTATCAGGGGTGTAGCTACCGCCGTATCAGCCGTATCAATGATATGGGGCCCCCACAATAGAGTTCGGGACAGCAATTGGTCCGGAATTGCGACGACCTTTTTTTTTCGTCGTCGGACGCACTGAAATATATTGGGAACCAGATCACGGGACCTCCACTCCTCTGTTCCCCCGAGCCTCCACACTTCTAAATCCGTGTATTAAGTACTTTTGTTCCATTTTTGAAAAATCTTTACCCATTGGGGCCTCTTTACAGATTTTGATACAGGGCCCATCTAAGTCACGCTACGCCCCTGTGTAGTATATAAAATATAAACAATTTTAAAATAATATAAACTAAAGCTATGGATACTTATCAAACCACATCCAACTAATAATTATATTTTTATTACAATTTTACCATACTTATGATATAAAAATACTTCATGGGTGAAACATATAGTTAATTAAAACAGTACCTAAAACCTAATATCAAAAAAGTTTTTTATTTAAGGTTCTATTATACATGATTTTTTAACATTGTTTTATAAATAAAATCTCATAATAGTTTAAATTTCTATCCTTAATTGTTTTAATACTTAAATTAATTAATTCAGTAATTTAAGCTAGAACTACATGTCTATAGAACACTATTTTGTGATTAAAATACTATTAATAATGATTACGAGTAATACCATCGTCAATATAATAGAGTAGCCTCCTAATCTTAATGAATCACAGCCTTGACAACGTGATAGTTTTCCTTGCGCTTGCGACGGTTGACGAACGATTACCGTCACGGCTTACCATAACTAAAACATAATAAACGTGTCAACGAAATTATTACATTTGAAAAGTTTTTTTTTCTATCATGTTTAATAAATTAAAACGTCGCTCCCGGTTTTACTCGTATCGAGAAAAAGTTATAGTATGTATACATTTAGGTTTTGAAACTAATGTTCACTTTCAAAACAAGGTATTTTTTAATATAAGTCTCTTTTGTTAACTTTCCAATCAGAAGTTCAAATATACAGTTCAAGGACACAAATTATCATCTTTTATTTAACCTCCTTAAAACAAGTGATTGAATCGCTTAATAATAAAACTAAATAAAGATATATTTCAAGGTTTTTAAGTACCGTTATGAATTAATTAATTTAAAGAATAAAATATTTATAACAGTATTTTTTACTTACAAAACGTAATAAGATGAACGATCGCGCTGTCACTAGCACGTAACGATTCACTGACATTTATGCCTTTAATAGTGCTGTCTACAAATTAATATCGTTTAATATTAAACTAATGTGAAATTAATGAATTTTTAAAAATGTTATATATAATGTAACATACTTAAACATTCGTCATATATAACGCTCTTCTAGTGACAAGCTTTTATCTGATATAAAATTGTACAATGCAACTAAATGATGGGTTTGGACTCGACTACTACAAAGTTAATTTTCTTTTTTTTTTCGGTGCATTGAAATATAAGCTGGTTTAAAAAAATATATATTAATTTATTCTAGTGATGTGCAATAAAGAGTATTATTATTATTGTACAATATACCTGTCCCGTATATGAAATAGTACCTATCTACGTGTATGAGTATAAAAAAAAATGTTTTATGAATAATATGTACCTTGAAGAGAAGGATTGTCAGGTTATCAAAAACTTTTTTTTTATTTGTTATGTTTTTATAGTGTAAACAGTATTTTTACAAAATAATAACTATGATGAGTAACATGAGTAGTAACAATCACGTATCACTTTTTATTTATTAACAACCATTTCTGTCGAATGTAGATTTTTTTATTTATTATGAACTTACATAGCTTTCAAATGGAAAAATATAAAAAAAGCTTATTTTTGTGAAGTTTTCGCGATTTCCCTGAGATTACATCATCATAAATTGATTTGATGAATGTGTGAAAACCTCTGGAGTGAGTGCATTCAACTAATAAAAGATTATTCAAAATCGATAAGTACAGAATTTACGAATATATCGGCAACCTTACAAAAAAAGACATACCTAGAAACATTGAACCTCTTTGTTTTGAAATCGAATAAACAAACATTACTCGTCTGTATAATAATATAATACTTACATTTGGTATTTAATTAACTGTTTAAATATACTAAATAATGCTTAATTTATGACCTTCAAAAATCTACTGTCTTTGAAACTTTTAGTATATTGATAAAAATTTCCATCATGGAAAATACATAATAAAATTTATTGATATAATTAATAGACCGAGACCACGTCATCAGAATATAACGTAAAATATTAATACTGAATCATTAGTGCGTTTTACATGTATCAAAAAATCCGAATGGGATTCACTTTCCTCATAACATATTCTTACGAGTACTAGACTTAAAAGAATTTAAAAAAATGGTTGTCTGTAAAGTCGGTTTACAGACGATATTTTTTACATATATCATTATCACATATATAATATGATAGTGTGTATTACTTTACATATATATGATAGTGTAGTACTTTTTTATATATATATGATAGTGTGATATTCAAGATTTTCCAATCTGAGTTATTTTGTTAAGGATAGGAAGATGATAGGAAAAGTAGGAAATCAAGGGGAGTGTTTCAAGTGGTACTCTCTACCAAACAATTGACAAATCACAAAACAGTAGGGGTGTGCGATAATTATCGATAATTCGTACATACTCGATAAATTTCCAGTCGATAATTATCGATAAGTGTTATTCGATAACTTTGATCCGATAATTATCGATAATTTTTCATTCGATAAATATCGATAACTATCGACCGATAATTATCGATAACTTTCGTCAACTATCGATAATTTTTATCAAAAATCGATAACTTTTCCTTCGATAATTATCGATAACTGTTCATACGATAATTATCGATAACTATCGATAAAACGATTCGATTATCATCGATAGTAAAATTATCGATATTTTTTTCCGATGAACATCCCTACAAAACAGTTCGCGTGTAGATTGCGTGGCGCCACTGTCTCTTTTACTCGAACGCGGTCCGATGGAGTGTAAGACAGAACGCATAGGCTAATCGTGCCTCTCTATCGCTTGTTCTGCGCTCTCGCTCACTAATTGTGACAATGATGACGTCATCTTCTTCGAACGGGCACCCCTTCATCAATTTACTAGACGTTATCACGTCAAAAATAAATATTGAAAAAAAGTTTTGACTTTTAATTTTTGAACCTGTATTAAAAATAATAATTAAAAGCCTTTTTATACAATTTTTAAAATTCAACTAAACTATCTATTTGAATCAATTTATTACATTACAATTTATTACAATAATTAATTTTGGCACAACATCGATACATATTTAAATCGTTTATTTCTAATTCTAATAAATAATAGTCAATTAAGGATTAGAAATTCAGATAGAATATTCAGAACTGTGCCATCATAATTGATAAGATCGTATGTGTCAAACTGGCACAAACAAAAGCCATTAATCGAATAATTAAATTGATATAAACATTAGTGATCGCCTTTTTTACTAACAATAAGCACGTGTATGTTTAGTGGAAGGGGGTGAAGGCGTATTGTATCTAAATTTTTATGACAAAAACCGTATAGATCTAAGAAATCACTTTTATCTTCTTCTGTCACAAAAACATTGTATTACATCATTATTGCGAATACTATAGTATACTCAAAGAGAAGAACTGAAACATAATTCAACACTCAGCTCTATTTTAGATTCGTTTTCGTAATTTTTTCTAATAAATTCTAATGTTTTTCTTTAAGACACAAGATGGAGTGTTCTAAACTTTAGCACTCCATATTTCAACTGTGCTAACTAGGTTTTGTTTTCTCAACATATCAGTTAAGTTTCCAAAACACGCTAAAACAAATAAATACATCAAAATTACATCAATCATTATTCCTTACTAAGCCCGACCACGATTTGTCAAAACGAAATAAAAACGCTAATTGGTCTAAATTTAAAACCACTCCATTGAGTTTTCTCTGATTTTTGCTATATACATGATTATATAGAGGATTATCATTACTTTCATCAGCTAAAGAACAATCAAGAATCAAATATCTTCGAGACGACATCCCTTCTAATGTCGTTGTCTTAACATCTATACGTGTAATAAAATGGTAGGAAAGTCAAAACTGTACATTGAATGTTTTTTAAAACAATACTTGGGGTGTGATTTACAATCGACACCGAAGCCAAAATTATAGTTTTTAGAATTTTTGTCTGTTTGTCTGTTTGTGTATATGTATGTCCCGGATAAACTCAAAAAGTACTGCATGGATTTACTTCAAATTTGGCACGAATATTATTAAGAAGTCGGGTCAACATATAGGCTACATATTATCACCCTATCACCTACGTGGAACGAGCAGTGAACCTTTATTTCTTCAACGCATTCTGTAACAACGTGTAACAATCAAATAGCGTTCACGCAGACGACGTCGCGGGCAGCAGCTAGTAACTCATAACATGCAGTTGTTATAATGACTAATATAATTAAATACTTATATACACTTTTCTTTACTACTGGATTATCAAATACGTGATTTTATCTTATTATATAAGTATACTTTATTTAACTCGTGCGAGAGTATGTTTTTTTTTATTAATATGTAGTAAAAACCACATTTTCATCACTATTTTTTTGAAAAATGGTTTATCTTAAAACAATAACAGTTTAAAGCATTTTCTCGGTTGTTATCAGTAATTATGTGATAAGAGAGATGTTATATAAGACGATGAGACAAAATACATTTCTAAATTTAATATAATAAGTGATACAATATAAACAAGACTTATAACCTATTATATAATAGCACCATCTTGATTTATTATCAAAATATTCTATATAAAAATGTCAATTCAGCAAGTAGATAACAGTCCTTTATATAAAATTAAAATATTCTACGAGTAATTGTTTTTTTTTTTATTTGTAATCTATACCTATATTAAATACGTGAAGCAAAAACTTTCTACTCCTATTTACGAAAATTCCGCGGACGGAGAAGTACGAAATTTGGCACAGTTAGAGTTTATATGGAGAAGAAGTGCAGAATGCTAATATTTTTTATACTCGTAATAATGCTCAAAAAATACATTAATTAAAAAACACAATACACACACTACGACCCACACACATATGTACAATGTACATATATACACAAATTTTGTTTATTGTCAAAGCCTGTTGTCAACACGGTCTTAAATACAGGTCTTGCAACGAATTAAATATATTTATAACAATATTATATAATTATATTCACCAGAATATTCATTTTTTTGAAATAAATAGTATTAATCGCACTGTAAACACTAGAAGGTATAACAAAATTGTAACTCCAAGCTTCCAACTGCGCAAAGTAAACGTCTCCTTTCTGGGTTATGGTATTTGGAATTGCCTTAACATAAATTAAAAGTTTTTATAAAAAAATAAATAATAGATAAAGCTTATTATTATATGTATTTCATGCAAGATATTACTAATTTTATACTAAAACACATAGTTTATATATTATTTTCAAAAGAGTAACTGCGGAGTTCCTTGCCGATTCTTCTCTGCAAAATCTACATTCCGAATCGGTGGTAGCTTTACTTTTACAAAAATAATAATCACTTTAAAGTTTTAATTTGTAAAATGACGATTCGAAGGTGCTAGTGGGGCCTATTTGAATAAAGTTGAATTTGATTTTTTTTTAAATACAGGTCTTGTAGAAAATTTGTAATCTAAATTTTTATGACTGCTGCATATGCTCACCATGCTATGCGCAATCATATTTTTATGATGTTGACAATGCTGTCAATTATAGATTATGTCGAATTTCGACCACTGGGCGTCCACTGGGCGATCACTGGGCGACCACTAGTGCCTATATATTAAATATACATAGCTGTAACGAAATCACACTACAGTAAAATATCAAGAATACTGACGTATTTCGATATACGAGTATGGAATCCATTTTTGGAATACCGTACTTTTTAAATTGTACACAAATTAATCAAATAAGAAGAAGAATAGTGTCCAGATACGCGGAGAGAGTTTATGTGTAAGCGATAGAGCAAACCATCTCGTGATACGAAGATGTTACATTGAAGCGGTAAGCGAAACCATTGAACTATCAAATTGAAAAATTTGGTAATATACAGGATATCGATGAATAATTCATTACCCATCATATATATATATATATATATATATATATATATATATATATATATATATATATATATACTCATTGGTATATATATATATATATATATATATATATATATATATATATATACCAATGAGGATCAGCACTAGCACAGACTTGCTATCGCTGTCTATATAATATACCTAATCTTGTAAAAATAAAGAGAATTTATTTTTTTGTTTATAATGAAAAAAGTAGTAATTCTTAACAAAATAACATAATATACTACATTTTGCAAAAATACTATAAGCTAAAATACAAATGCCGATATGACGAGTCAAACTTAACGCTGTGTGTGTTTCACCATTACGTATGTACGTGTGTGCCTATGTCTTTAAGGGTGTATTTCCTAAGTCTAGATTATAGACTTAAAAAGTAAAGTATTAGCAATCGTTGACGCCGAAGCTTTCCTTGTAAATTCCACGGAATACGCTTATAAGGAAATCTGCGCTTTCGAAAGTTATTTTATAAATAAACAACTAGACAAATAATTATTTTTAGTTAGTTGAACTGAACTGCATGGAATCAACCTGTAAACGACCCCTACGAGCTTAATCCACCACACTGCGCCAATGCGAGTTGGTGGATATTTTCCCTACCACGAGTAACCATCGCTATCAGGTCTCATTAAAAACCGGGACCAACGGCTTAACGTACTTTCTGAGACACGGTGGAGAGACCCAGATCGGAAACAAATATTTGTACAAATATCTGCTCCGAGCAGGAATCGATCCCGATCGATTCGTAAAAAAATCTTTTTTACTTTTAATTTTTTATACTAGGGGAATTATTTTACAAAGTTTATTCCATATATATAGTTGTTAGTTTAGCATTCTGAACTATCGCCGAAATAGTAAAAATATTTTAAATTAAAAAAAATTACAATATCATAGTATTGTTATCCTTATTTTGATACTTAACGTAGGTATAAAGTACAAAGTATTCTTGTATGTACCTATGTATCTTTAATTTTATAAGGAAAGTTTGAAAAAACACATCTGTAATAATCACTTTAATGATACAATTATTGTTTATTTTATTTGTAAAATCTTAACTTTCGAAATAACGATATATTTCTATCGAATAATATATCCGTCATGCGAGATCATCGGAGATGAGATTAGATAACCAGAATTAAGTAAAAGTTTTATTGTAACGTGTCTAATCTATAGAAGAGAGAGATAATCCAGTGAATACAATTCTTGATACACCAAGGCCGAGACTCCACCAGAACGGAGATGTGCGGAGATGTGTTTTAACAACCAATAGAATTTCGTTCAGTGGTATCCACTGAAGTGGAGGGGAGACGAGGTGTGTGAATAACGAAATTCTACTGGTTGTTTAAACACATCTCCGCACATCTCCGCTCTGGTCGAGTGTCGGCCTAATTGAGCAACAGTGAGTAAACTCTAACCCGTTTCCTGCATAAAAGGCCTATGCCCACTGCCCAGCCTAAGTAATTAGGAATTAGGAAAGCAAACAGTTTCGAAACTGAATTCGAATTCGAGTGAACACAATTAATTTTGTAAATTATTTTGTGCCTTATTTATTTATCTGATATAGTTCAAGTAGTAGTGATGTAAAGTCAAGTTTCAATAAATCTTAACTTATCGACAATCGATTTCGTCGAGCAAGGATACTGTATACTTTTTATTCTGAAATTCAGAACGGTTTCCTTGGAAGAGAGGACGAAAGTCAAAATGCGTAGGTACTTAGCTTTTATTCATCAACGCTTACTCCGCTTACTTCTATATTTATTTTGTTATAACTTCCTATATATTTTAAAGATTGTTCCGTAAATATTTTTAAGGCTTTGTTTGGTACTTCAAAAAATTACAGACATCATAACCCTTAGTACTCGTATAATATCGGTGTATATCCTTGTGGGTCTCCCCGCCGTGTGTCGGAGAGCACGTAGAGTCGTCGGTCCCGGTTGCTATCATGGACACCTGATAACGATCGTTACTCATGGTAGGGAAATTATCTGCCAACACGCAGTGGAGCAGCGTGGTGCATTAAGCTCCAATCCTTCTTCAATATGGAGAAAAGGCCTTCGCTCAACAGTGGGTTGTTTATAGGCTGATACAGTACGGTAGAGTACAGCCAAAGGTTGACTATGAAAGTGCGCATATGGTAACACACAAACAACAAGAATTTAATCGATATACTTGTTGAAATAAGATATAGAGTATTAACACTTAAATATTGCTGGTTGAAAAAAATCTTACATTGATAAATAATGGTTGTCGAACTTTTCTACAACATAAGGCAACTCAGAATTCTACAATTTAAAAGAAAAACTCAATGGTATGATTATTTTAACGCACTTATCTAAGGAGATAGTTATCTAAATTGATAACTTATTTCGGTGTTTAATATTGGAGAAGAATAATAAGACATAACGCCACGATTCAGAGACGGGTCAGCAATTGAAGAGCGCTTAAGTGTTTATCGAAATTAACCCAGTTACAACCACGTGGCAATGATTATATGTATACGTAATATAAAAAAAAGAAAAAAAAATGTACGTAAATTAAAATAAATATCATGATCATTATATCTTGACCTTCTTATAATTATTTAATAATATAAGATTTGCAATGTTGCACATAGATAAGGTATATTTATAAGAAAATACTAATTTAAAAATAATAAAGAAATATTTCAAGTTTTGTATTATATCATATATCTGTCAGTGTCACTGTCAAAATGGTTTTCAAATCTAATTTTTGTAGCTTTTTATCTAAACGTGATGTGACATAGTCGCTACCAGTAAGTCCTAGTAAGAAATTTTACAGTAAGAATACAGAAACCCGAATCTAGTACTACTATTTTAAAGAATATTTCGTAAGTTAGAGACATTTCATTGAATTCTTTTAGCGAAATATATAATAAATAATATATAATATAATAACTTTGGTAAGAGGAAAAAATCTTATTTAAAATCTTTTTTTGTGCGATTCTCGTTATAAGTTTTTTTTTTTTTTTTTTCATTTTATGTACTTAAAATAAGAATAAAGTATTATAATAATTACGAAAAACAAACTGTTCTCTTATATTTACGCGAATTTTACTCATTTAATTAAAAGTCTATATCGGATTTTATCGCGTTTATTTAAAACTTTACAGTTTAACAATATTTTAAATTATTTCCCGACGTTTCGGACCATTTAATTAAATACGAAAAACAATTTATTATAGGTAATATTGCCGATAAGAGATCAATGTTTTTCAAATGTCAAGGACAACGGGTAAAGGACATTTGGCCCGATTGATCGTTTATCTTCCTTTTATAAAAATAAGATCATGATTTTTTGCGTTTAGACCTTGTAATTTACCCGTGTTTTTGTAATTATAAATAAATAAATAAACGTTTTTTGCCTATGTTTAATAAGAAGTTTTATTATTAAGTGTACGTATATTTTATACACCAAATATATGATTCAAATATTTACATAAAATATAAGTATGTGCAATGGCATTGTTTCTGTAATTTTATATATTTAGTTTTTATTTGACGACCACCTTAAATTAGGGACTTCTCTTCACTGACATTTACCTAATTATTAAATAAGCTGTACCTAAGTATAATAGTCGTTTTCGCAAACCTTAATAAAATAAGTAAGCGGGTATACCCGTTTACCTATTTTATTTTAAACATAAATTTTGTTAAGGATTTTTAGTTTATGATTGAATTTTCACTTGAGAATAATAGTTTTAATAAGTTTTGTGACGAAGTGAATTAGTAACGATTTTTACGATCTTTCTGCTACGTCATAATTTATTGTTAATGGCTCAACGAATTCGGTATGTTATGTAATAAAATGATGTGTAATTGGGTACAATCCTGAGTATGAAAAACATATTTCTAGCTTCTTTATGAAAAAGTCAATTTGTCATTTATACCTAAATCAAATTCATGATGGAATTTATTTTAAATTTGTTTATATATAAAGACGGCTAAAATTTTATGTCCAACTAGTAAAGAAAATTTAAACAAAATATGATAATATATTGCCAGTATATTCGATAGCAAGAATTCCTAATCATGAATATTTTAGTATATTTTCAAATAAAAATAAAAAAGTAGTCTCACGAGATTGACTTAGTTTGAATTGCTCATGTTCATCTTTTTTTTTTAGTTTTTTTGTAAACTTCGGATTCCCAAGAAGTACCTAAATAAGGTACTTTTAAGGTACTAATATAATACAACGTAATCGTTTTATTTACCTTTAAGCTATTTAAAACAAATTCACCAAAATCGAAGTAAGTTCAAATTTAATCAAAGTTGTAGTTTAATTTAGTGTAACTTGATACGTAATTTGCTTTAAACAATTTATAATTTTTTTATAAATTAATATAAAAAATGAACTATTATAATTATATTTTTTAAGATATTAGATATTTATCAGTTATTATTATTATTATGAAATTAATAACAAAACTAGTTTTACTGAGGAACGTTTCCTGTGTAGTTTTCTTTACTATTATATTATTATTATTTCGACTTTACATATTCTTCTAGTAAGTATACTTCATATACAATACATAATTATAAAAACTCTTCAATAATCCTCTATAATTCCTATGTTATTCGTAAGTGACTTCTATTAAATTTATATCAGTGTTCTTAATGTATAAGAATCGCTTTAATAGTTTAAATAATAATTTATTAATTGCTTTATATTCTACTCAATTAAACAATTATATATTATTATATATGAATAATTAAAAATGTATCTTACCTTAGTTGTTGTTCTGTAATACACAAAGCAAGCACTGGTACAATTTTTTTTTTTTTTTATAATTAATTATAAGCAGTCGATACTCATATATTTTATCGTAACATTATTTTGGTCCGGAGCGTGTGTAGTGGACGATGTTTGGAGAGCGACTGTTTATATCCGATGTTTGCCCGGTGTTAAGATGCTCTTGCGCAGGATATAGGTATCACCAATAAAATTATTATGATAAGCCTTTAATCATCCGTAAGCTCATTAACTCGAAATCTATAAAATACGCGTTATATACACATATCTATGTCTTGCTAAGATTCTGTGGAATTGTTTGATTTTGGAGAAGTTTTATTTATTTCATTTTATGAACTGACTGAACTGAACTAATCTAGTCAGTAAATGTCCACTACTGGGACTTTCTTGGACTACTTCGATACTGAAGGCTTGGAGCTTACTCCGCTACACTGTTCAACTGCGATTTGGTGAATAATCTCTCTAGCGAGAGTAATAATTATCATAGTTAATGATAACAACTGTAACCAAAGACTTTATGCACTCACTGAGGCATGGTAAGTAGGTACAAGGATAAATAACTAGACCAGAAACAAATATTTCTACAAAAAAATATCAGGTCTGAACGAAAATCGAACCCGCAACCGTCGAACTTTCGACACAACTGCACCAGAACGGTTGTCGGGGCTTACTGTTCTCTTATATTTACTAGAGATGAAACGGATAGCAGTTTGGCCGGATACCGGATACCGGATATTCGGCCAACCATGTGGCCGGATAGCCGGATATCCGGCCGCCGGATATCCGGCGGTACTTAGCCGTTTGGTGCATCGCACACACACACTTGCGTAGGCTGCGCGCGAACGATCGGGTGGACTCGGTTCGATTCGGGTCTTTTCGTTGATGAGCGAAGTTAGCAATTGTTTCATTCATTGGTGTCGATTACAGTGCAGATACGTGCGTGTCTATATTATCGTTTTAGGTTATTATTATTTGAAGTATATATATAATTCTAAAAGATTTAGCAGCGGAAATGATTGCACTCGACAACGAGCTATTGTTCATAGTGGAAAGAACCGGATTTACCAGACTCTTAGAACAAGCTTTACCCCACTATAAATTGCCAACCCGGACTTATATTACCCAAACAATCGTTCCTGATATATGTATATGACAGAATTTACGAGAAAATCGAACGTAACATTTCGAGTGCATCCGCTATTTCAGTGACATCCGACATATGGACTTGCTTACTTTTTATTAAAGGCATCTCGAATTTATCGCAATCACGACCCATACATTTGGTGGTCAGTTAATTTGAATCAGTACCTACCCGCAGCTGTCAATGTTTGCTAGAATTTATCTTTTAGCACCTGGCAGTAGCGTTTACAGCGAAAGGTTATTTTCAGAAGTTTGTCTGGTATACGAAGGCAAGCGGAGTCGCCTCTTACCAACAAATGCAGAAAATCTGGTATTCATTCACTACAATTTGCCTCTTGTTAATTTTGACTAAACTAATTAATAAAACAAACATTTTTGATGTGCGATTAAATAAATAAACGGTGACCATAACCTATTGTGGTATTATATTATTATTTATTGATTTGCTTTGTGTAAAATAATGATAATTTTTTGAATTTGACTATCCGGTATCCGGCCGGATACTGAATTACTATCCGGTATCCGGCCGGATAGTGAAAACAAGGCCGGATAGGCCGGATACCGGATAGTTACCGGATATCCGTTGCATCTCTAATATTTACGCTAATTTTACTCATCTAATTAAAAGTCTATATCGGATTTTTACGCGTTTATTTAATTGAGGGATCGGAGTCCCCCGAGATCATGGACGCTGTAAAGGGTCCGAAACGTCGGGAAATAATTTAAAATATTGTTAAACTGTAAAGTTTTAAATAAACGCGATAAAATCCGATATAGACTTTTAATTAAATGGTTGTCGGCACTCTTCACATTCACGTCACGTTAGTGTTCTTCATTCATATGACTGTCATTAATCTATGACCTAATTTTCATATTGATCCAATCATTTGCAGTAACTTTACGCCAATATAAGTCATAAATATTTTCTTAGAATAATACAGCGAAAAATATTCAAGGTACAAAAATCAATAATAAATACTTTAAAAGGTCACATCATTGTTTACACAAAAGGATAAAAATCATTCACGAAAATTAATCAGAATATAACACGAATTTCATAATTAATGTGACCTCCGAAAATGACGTGCCATATTTTGCAAATTTAATTTTTTAAAATAATAAAATTAAGCAACACCTACAAGTATATACTTATATGACAGATCTTGATATTTGACGGGCTTATTATCACCGAGCCTAAACTATTGACGCTAAACAATTTGAATAGCAGTTCTCATATAATGTATACACTAAAAAAATAAGAGATTTGAAATTTCATCCCTGAGGGGAAAGAATAAAGAATTATAAATTATAAATTTAATTTTTTTTATATTTACATTTTATTATACATTACAAAAAATATATAAAATACAAAGAATAGAGACTATTATGACAATTACAAATTGTATGTGTTAGCCATTTTCTAGGCAACCTAAAATAAGTTCAAGTAATTTATTTAAAGGGAAGGGTAAGTGGTTTTGGTAGAATAAACTTGCACCAATGCATGCAAATATCTGCATATTAATACTTATGATATACATAAGCATAATGAACTGGTAAAGGTACCAAAAAAGTATGTCATGGAATTTATTGCCGATAACACAAAAAAATAAATACTTAATTTGAGTCGTCCCCATTATTAACATAATGCCTCTTAACGGAGTTTGTAAATTTTATTTTAGTATTTTAATAGAAAATAAACATATGTATAAGAATCTCAGTTTCTGACTTTAATTTAGGGTAGTGAAAAAAAATATATTATTTTATATTAAACTTTTACTATTTTTGAAGCTAAAATAGTGAAAGTTTTAAGTAAAAATGTTTGAGAATCCAATTAGACTTAAATAAACAGATATCACAGTGTTTTTAACGAGGAAAGTTGCGGGTACCTTATTGTAATAATATATTTGTATTTAGAAGTTTTTTTTTTAAAATTCAGATGTGGCACTACAAAACTATGACACACATAGTCAAAATTAATAATTATCTGATACTCTATCAACAACCGATGAAACAAGCTTCCAAAGTTGTAGTTTATCTGGCAGATAAGTTACTGATAGGCTAATAGAGACGTTATCAGCAGAAAGTGAAACATGCTCTCTAGAAATCTTATTTCCAAATAAACGAATAACTACCTGAGCAAACTTATCAAATATATATAGGTGTATCGATCGGTAAACCCGAATCCAGTTACATAACATCGAAAGACCTTTTAATTAAATCAACAAAACAAGGTAATTTATATTTCTTGTGAAAAAAAAAATTATATAAATATTATATAGGTAATAATTAAATTGTCTCATCATAAATTATTAGGTAAATTATTAGATTATTAATATGTCTGTTTCGTTGGCGTATCATTTTTTTAGTATTGGATAGAGACGCTTCTCTGAGTTTTGTAGGTATAAAATGAGATGTTTTATATATATAAATATCATTAGTGCAAAGCAATGTTGGTCTGAGATGAATTTAAAAAAAAACGTGTTGCTGGGCGACGAGGAAAAATGTAATTTAACGTAAATAATTTTATTAATATACCGGTTTAAAATCTACTTATATATATCATATAAAATATGTAGATTATTATCTACTACCTACAGCTTTCGATCACGTAAAGTTTCCTCGAAAGATATTTTTAAGATAATTTTACGTATATTCTGATCTTTAATTAAAATTTATAAAAAAAAGTCTTAATAATTTTTATTTATTTATACATAAGTTTCTTTTCTTTTCTTTTTTTCTTTTTTTGTTTATTGCTACATTTTTTTATTTACTAAATAAAGACTTAGATTATAAAACAAACGATTCGTAAATTAATTTTTAAACTTTAATCAAAAAATATTGTTTTTTTATTTATTTATTAAAATTAATAACTAACAATTATTACACTAATTTATTAACAGTAATTAAAGTCTTGCGATCTGATTATAACGTATACTATATTTATAATTATATATATCCTTATATTTTATAAATATAGTGTTTAAAATATAATAATGGTGTTACCTTGCAAACCTTCTGTAAATTAAGAAACAATTAAAACAACATTTGGTTCAATGTCTTAAAAGACTATCTATTACGAATTGAGCACAGTAGGTGGTTTGTACGTAAGCACATAGGTATTATATTATAAGGTTCCATTAGAGACGCTCGAACCTTAAAAATAATTGAATAAGCTCTATAATTATATCTATACTATAATATTATAAATCTGAAGAATTGGTTTGTTTGTTTGTTTATTTGTTTGAACACGCTAACCTCAGGAACTACTGATTCGAATTTAAAATTTATTTTTGTGATGGATAGCCCATTTACCGACGAAGGCTATAAGCTATATAACATCACGCTACGACAAATAGGGGCTGAGCAATAATAAGAAATGTTACAAAAACAGTTTTTTTTTATGAGCTTCCTCTTTTAAAGTAAATATAACATCTCTCTTTGACTGAGAATTTTCGAAAAATAAAAAACTCAATAATACGTTGAACGACCGAGGAATCAAACCTGAGACCCCTTGCTCGGCAGTAACGCTTAACTCGACTAACGGGCAACGAGGCGGGTACCTACTCTTGTAATTGTTTTCCCTCATATTGACGGGGGTGAAACCGCGGGGCACAGCTAGTATTATATAAATAGTAAAATTTTAAGTATTATAAAAGTATTAAAAATAATATTTTGAAACATAATATTCCGGCTTAGCTGGATAGCGCGTCTAATGCGGAGGTGGGGGGAGGACCTGGCGGTGGAGCCATATGGCACACGCGTAACGGCTGCCATTCGCCCGGTCCTTGAGCGGTGGATGCGTCGAAAACGCAAGCCCCTCACCTTCCGTCTGACGCAGGTTCTCACCGGGCACGGTTGCTTTGGTGACTACCTGTGTCGGACGGCCCAAAGGGAGCCGACGACTGAGTGTCACGATTGTGGCGCAGCGGTGGACTCTGCCCAGCACACCCTCGAGGTGTGCCCGAGATTGGCGGTGCTGCGTCAAGGTCTGACGTCGGTCGTCGCAGGGGACTTGTCGCTCCCGAGCGTCATCACCGCGATGCTCGGCGACGACGAGTCCTGGAAGGCGATGGTCTTTTTCTGCGAGACAGTAATGTCCCAGAAGGAGGCCGATGAGCGGATGAGAGAGGAGGTCGCCGACGTGGCCTCCATCCGCGGGCGACGAATGGGGGTGCGTAGGAGGCGCTACGTAATGCGCCTCCAGTAACGCCCCTGTGCTCATGTCGGGCCGGAATTGGAACCCGGTCCTGCTAGACACGGCGTCGTCGGGACTGTTCAGAGGTTAGCCGGACAGTCCCCATGGAGGAGAAGTCTAGGCTTTTCGCCGAGGCCAGCCTGTCGCTGGAGGGATCCTGTTGCCTGCAGATCCGGGATCCTCCAATTAAAGCGGCTGAAGGCTCCCGCAGGGGTTAAGTACGGCATGCACTCCCAAAGTGCGGCGGGCGTCCTGGATATCATCCGTAAATGGATTCCCCTGTGTAAAAAAAAAGCTGGATAGCGCGTATGCAAGAAGTTGAGTTACCTATCAATAATCTTCGTCGAAAATCAGATTTGACAGTTTTTGAAGGTATTACTTAGTTATTTTAAAGTTTCAATTTGTGTTTTTGTTTAAAATTTAAAATTTAATAGAGTTAGACAATCCGCATCGGTGGCTAGCTGACGTTACAGAAACGAGATTTAAACATACTGTTGAATTCTTGCAAAATATCGGTATAATAATATTTGTCATATTTGCGTTATAGGTACATTTTGCTTTGTCGCCAATAGTAACCGTTTTCTATATATATATATATAAAACTGATAGTCCATTCGAATTAAAGATGACATATTATTCGCTTATTATGTACATATCTTAGTATCTTTTCTATTAGTTCGGTTTTAGTTCGGTTATTTTAAATGTCACGTTTCATCGCTGTAATTATTAATATTAATAATAACAATCCAAGCAAATATTTTGTTTATTATTTTTTTATGAAAAATTACATGACTCACTTTAAAAAATAATTTAATTTATTTTAAGATCCCCTAAAATATTAAATCATATAATAAAAACTCGTTAGTAAATTAGATATATAGTAAATTAGATATAATCCGTGCGCGATGAGAATGGGACGGAACCTTGTCTAAGTAAATCTAAAATGACAGTTAGTAGTTCAAGTAGCGTTAGCAAAAAAGTGCTGAACAAATGAGATTAATTCTTTTTTAGTATTAGCTAGTATTAATTGTTTTTGCGATCTATCATAGGGTTATGTAAATACATAAAAAAGATTTCATTTTATGAATTTAATAAAATATAAAATAAATAACTAGCATACGAGAGCTTCAACGCATGTTTTCCCCAGGACTGTTGATAAAATATCGAAATATCGATATTATTATTTAGAAATAGCGATATTTGTTTGGACCATATATTGATAGTTTGATATTGAAATGTAATATCGATGATCGATATTTTTTAAAGTATTTTTTATTTTATTTTTAATCTTCAAAATCGTTTTAAGCTTAACCTACTGTATTTAATTTATGTTTTTTCTATTTCCCTACATTATTTATTATATTTTGATGTTAGAACGGCCAAATGTTTTAAACGCTCTAAAATTTTGTATCGATAGTAGACATTTTACTCCCGTGCAATCAGAAATAGCTATTGAATATTTAATTTCTCTGCTACATCAGTAGCATTTGAACGAGTTGCCTCTACAATAGATTTTTAGTGCTTAATAATCGTAGTACTCAAACAGCTGAACATATAAAACAATGAGTATTTTAAAAAATTCTTACTTAAAAATATTGTTACACGTATTTGTCTTATATAAATTATACAATAATTATTAACCTAACATTCTTACTCATTTATAATTTAATTTGTTTAATAAATATACTGAATTATAAAAAATAAAGTGTGTAAATCATTTTTTGGGCCTTACGATTATTATTTTTAAATAAAGTCGATATATCGAAATATCGATATTTTTGACGTGATAACGTCTTAACGCCGGCTGCACGCACGAAAAAGCATGATACATAGTTACGTTCCGCGAGCGAGAACGTGGAACAAACGATAGAGAGGCACGATCGGCCTAAGCGTTCGGTTGGTGACGCATTTCTCTTACTTACTCCATCGGCAGATGCGTGTGAGTAGAAGAGAAAAAAATATTAAAATAACAAGTGCAAATTAATGTTAAATTATCGAAAAAAATATAATTATCAATTAACTCCTTCTTTGTATTATACAAAATAATGATAATTTAGTGATAATAATTCAATTAAATTCATAAAAGTATGCAATTTTTCATCAATGTTTTCTTATTACGTTATCACGTAAAATTATCGTCCGTAAATCGACTTTCCGACAACCAATTTTTGATTCGATATATTAAGTTCCGATATTTATATATTTAAAAATATATCAAAAATCCGATATTTAAAAAAATTCAATAGTCCTAGTTTGCCGACGCTACGGTTGGTCGACGAAACGCCTCAGTTCCAAAAGGTAGCATCCCATTCTCATTGCGCACGGATTATAATAAAATAGATCATCAGAGGTCAAACTCTTTACTTTTCATTCGAGGTATCTTATATGTATACAAAACAGTTAATTCTAGACTTACCTTGTAAGTTAAGTAAACAAACTTCAGTTAGTGTAGAAGATGAAGTTTTAAACTTCACTGAAATTAAAACTTTTTGAAAGTGAACTGAACAATAAATAGTATCGTTCTCATTATTAATAGTAGATCACGTAGCACAGTAATATGTTTTTGATGATTAAAATATAATAATTAAATTTAATGATTTTGATAACAAAATTAATGCTGTAACATTCCATGATGACTAATTGTACAGTCAGAATCAAACACATGTATACATTTTAACTCCTCAAAAATCAATATACATTATATATATATATATACACGGTGATTTTATAGCCGTTTTGGAAACGAAATATTTGAATTTGTAATCATCTATAGTACCAATAAAAATGGATAAATCAATTGTAATGTTGACTAAAAAAAAGTTTATGTTTTAATATTCATTTTTACTCGATCGACTTGGAAAGTAGTAAGGCACTGATCATTCATTCATTATGTTACATCAATGAAACACGGCTGACGTGATAAATAGGCGCGAGCTAGCGAGTACTTGCGTAGATAGACTCTAAGTTGTTCTTCATACTTTACACGGGCTTAGGACCTAAAGAAATACCTATTTTATTTAAACTTTTTTTCGATTATTAACCACGATTGTTCTTTTCATAACAAATCAATTTATCAACGGACTGTGTTTCAGGCGTATTTAATAAAATTAAAATCGGAGCTATCTACAGAATAATAATTAACTTACAGACCTATTTACAGTTTATTTACACTTCTTTGTATCGAAGCAACTGCTCAAAATGGAGTCCGCTGCGTTCAATACACAAACGTCCACGTTTAAGACAATTGTCTTTTAATTTTCCTAATGTGTTTCTATCACTTTTCACTTTATTAAAAGCGTCCACTATCGCAATGCGTAAATCATCACGGCTTTCATATTCACGCGTATAAACAAGTCTTTTTATTTCCGACCATAAGAAAAAATCCAGCAGCGTTAAGTCCGGGCTTCTAGGTGGCCAAGGCACAGGCTCTCCTCGACCTATCCATCGATCACTAATCTTATTGTCCAGGTATGCACTACACTCGGGTAATGAGCGGGTCAGCCGTCGTGTTGGTAGTAGGTACCTACATACCTCTCGAGTAAGCTAACGGCACATCGTCTACTGACTCAGATATTACTGTCTTAAACAATTAACTCTCAACTTAACATAACACTCAAGAACATCTTCAAACTCCGGCGAATAATAATTTAAACGTCCTTAACGTGCCGTCACGATGTTATAATATTACTGACCTAGTGACCGACTGAAATCCAAGGACGCCTAACGATTGTAGTAAGCGACAAGCGCAATGCCGTCATTGGTTGGACGACTCCGGCGCAAGTTTGTTTTGATTGGCGAATACGATTTTGTGTGTCTCGATATTATAAATAGTACCTATATGTAGTATAAACGGTCTAGGTGTGATTAAATACCGCTACTACCGATTCTCACTTTTTCTCTGTAAACGATATGAATATCGACTTTGATGAAAAAAAATTTTTTTTTTTTATTAAATTAACATTATATATAGGCTCTGTTATTGATAAATAATCCAAAATTTTCGTTTCCAAAACGCTTTCAAAATCACCGTGTATATATATATATATATATATATATATATATATATATACTCAAAACAAAATAGGGCCCATCCTGTTTTTTTGCTGTGTTGTGAAATTTTTTCACTTTTTTATCTTTTTATGAATAAGTATGTATGAACAAGGTGTTTGGTTTTTTTTTTTAAACATAAACTTGGGCAAAATTAGTTATTTTATGCAAATTATGCAAAATTAACGGTTTTAGAGAAAATTTACACAAACAAGCAACAAGACAAAAGTTTCAATATAGCCTTTATTCTTAAAAAATACCGGTTAATTTTGGGATTAGTAGCGTGTAGGGCCCCCTCTGCTCCGTATGCACTCTCTGAGCCTATCTGGGACACTTTCAATCAAGTGGGTTATGTTTTCTTCAGGCAATTGCTCCCAACAAACTTAAAGAGCGTTTATGAGGTCTTGTTGGCTGTTAACGTTGCTGTAATTTGCCTTGAGGCTTCTTTTTAATAGATTTTCTATCGAATTAAGGTCGGAGCTCATGGCTGGCCACAGTAAAACTCTAAGATTGGCATCAGAGAGTGCTCTTTGAGTGATGCAGGCTGTATGCGGGCGGGTATTATCTTGCATCAACACGAAGTTTTCACCTATTGTTTGTGAGAATGGGATCATGTGAGGCCAGATTACACGTTCGACGTAGCTAGCAGCAGTCACGGTACCTTCATCCAGAATTACCAGCACGGTTTTGCCTTGTAGGCTTATTCCGCCACACACCATGACGCCCGGACCTCCAAATCTGTCTGTTTCATGGACACAAGGTTCAGAAAAACGTTCACCTTCCCTTCTCCATACGCGCACTCAACGATCGTCACTTAAAAACTTCACCTTAGTTTCGTCAGTAAACAGTACTGTCTTCCAGTTATCCATAGACCAGTTTGAGTGGTCGCGAGCAAACCTTAATCGTGATGCACGATGAGCACTTGTCAATTGTAGTCGAACAGTGCGAGTTCTGGATCTTTGGCCATCTTCATGAAGTCGATTCCGAATGTTTTGATCACTCACCCGCGTGCCAGTAGATTGCCGCAGTTGATTTTGTAAGGCACGGGCGGTTATCGTCCGCTGCCGACGTGCGGTCAATCTGATATACTGGTCCTCTTGAGGTGTTTGTAGCCCGAGCACTTCCTTTTCCACGTCTCCTAGCAACACTACCAGTCTCTTGATAACGATCCCAAGCATTCCGAATAGCTCGACGTGACACACCAAGCTGTATTCCCACCGATCTCTGAGAATTTCCCTCCTGGATTATAGCCACCGCTCGTGCTGCCGTTTCCATATCCATATGAACGCGAGACCTAGGCATAATCACGAATAATACTGATCTCAAATTAAAATTTAAAAAATAACGATGTATAACAGTAACATTCAGAATGAGACTATGAACACAAGTGATTGATAATTTGAGAAAAGGGTGATTTTGGAGCACTTAACTTTTTTGTGGCTCCCCACTTGAGAATAATATTAAAAATAATGGTTAAAACATCGATAAAGCTTCGTAAAAATGTCAACAATCCAACGAAATGCTCGGCTACGCCAATACCTACCCTAAATATTACGTGTAGACAAAACATCAAGATAAGCTCGTATGAGCCCTATTTTCTTTTGAGTAGAGCATATATGTACCTATATATATGCTATATATATTGTATATAAGTTGTGCCGAATATATTTTTTTGCTCTCACCCCAAAATATCTCAGAATATGTCCCAACAAAGCTCCTGTTAACAGCGGAGCTCAAAATTACAATCCTAAGAGGTTCTCCATCAAACTTAAAGTTATTCCGTTTGAATAACATGGGAAACATGGTTTTTTATTACTTTTCTGTGCTACAAACTGTGATAAAATTGTTTTTTAAAAAAGCGTATAAATGGACCTTTTTTATTACTAAATTTGGTACAAAAAATTCTCTTGAGTCGAATTTCTATCTTCCATATTTGATTTGTTATATAGCTTTGAAATTGAAAATTCAGATTTTTTGCATTTTTACCTAAACTGTAAGAGTTAGACAAAAATGTTAAATGGCAAATTTGTAGTAGGTACTTGTAAAATTGTAGAAAAAAGTTCCTGTAAATTTTTTTATATCATCAATAATAACAAAGTTAGAGGCTCATGTATATTTATTTTTTCTGTATCTTTGTTACTCTTTGACGCAAAAACTACTGACGGATTTTGTTGAAACTTTACAGTAACATAGCTTATACATCATAATAACACATAGGCTACAATTTATAAAGATTTTGTGTAATTTTGCCATTTTTGCCTCAGAAATCTAAAGCGTGCTATATTTTCGCGTAAAACTGTAAAATAGCCGAATAAGTGTTATTCTGTGTGACATACAAATTATTTGTGCCTTTTTAGACGTCCGTCGGAGCTAACACACACAGTTTTTTTTTTTTTACTGTATTTCTAAAGGCTTCTAAGCATCAATTTACTATATGATATCATTTTAATATACTATTTAGTCTCTGACATCTATTAACTATTAATTAATAAATTTTAAATTGAGTTTCCCAAAGATGTTTCACTTCTGATATGTGTACTCCGTACACACGATTTTTTTTTTATTCGATAAGAAAAGAATCAACTAAATCGGATAAAATAGTACAAAAATATGCTTAATAATTGTTTATTCGTGTACATATTTTCACTTTTATTATAATATGTATACCCGTTTTATTGAGTTTACATTATTTTGTACATATTTTTGCCTTTGACTGTACACTATTAATTAGTTACTGTTCAAATTTAACCTTTTTTTTTTTTTGACTGATACATATTTATCTTGTATAAGTATTAGTATGTAGACATTAGTATGTAAATTTATTATAAAAAAATAAAAAAATAAAAATGTTAATTAGTCGGACGACAAAAGGTCCATAATTTTTAGTAAAAATAAAAGATAAAAGCTTAATAACTATACTTGAGCCAAATTCGATGTGGAATTTTTGTAAACAAACCAAAAGTCATCGTGTATAGGGTTGTCATACTTTTAGTAATGAAAAATTGTAATTTATCACCAATTTCCTAGCTATAGATTAATAATTTTACTTTAACATTGTGTCCTAGAACTGAACTTACGCCGCCAAATACGTAATATACAAGAAAATAAACTTATTACAAAAATTAACAAATTTTTAATTACTAATACACATCAATCAACCCTAAATTTTAGCATTGACAGGAAAATTTCGCAGATAAGCAACATTTGGTCTTTTTTTGATCAGTTGTTATATTGTTGAAGGTAAATTGTTATCGATTTTTATACAAAACTTTAAATATTATAATTATTATGTTTATTCAACGTAAGTAAAGTAAAATAAATAATAAAAGAGAATGAGTGTCTGAACATAGATTTTTAATCGTAATAAATTCATTTTAAAACTAATGTTGTTTTATTTTAAATGCTATTCAGGGATAGTGTAGCTATTATTATAATAAGCATATACATATTTATGAAAATATTTAGAAACCATTCAGTGCGAAATTAGTTAGTTATACCCACGTTAACAAGTAAAAACTTCTATAACACATAATTATAGATAATATATAAATATATCTAACGCTCTGGCTTATTTATTTCAAGTTTTATGTAGCTTGTACTACTTTCTATAAATATTAAAAAATATAGTTATTATAATTATTTTCCAATAGGCTATTGGCATCTGCCTATGGTTGGTTGCTAAGCACTGGTTTGTTGGTAAACATTCCATATCGAATTTGGCTTAAGTATAGTGTTAGTACTATAACTAAAAGTGACCTCGTAATATCACACATATGTTCGATTAGCGGACAGTCCCCGCTATCGGCGATGACCCTTAAGACATTGTTGCGGCTGTCGCGCACTCGCCTTAAAAGTGAGCTAGCCTTTTTACGTAGAATGGCCGGGAAACTGTCAACCCCTGCGTGCGCGAACGTACTAGAGGCACTGCAGTACCGCGGCAGCCCCAACAATGCCCTGAAGGCGTTATTGTACTGTACACGCAAGGCGTTATACAACCTCTGAGTATAGCTGACCCACAGACTACTCGTATAGAAAGAAGTGCAGTAGGTTTTAAAAAGCGTGATCTTAACTGGTGTTGAGCAACGAGCAAATCTGCGGGCTAACATGTTCGCCCGGATCGACAACGCCCTGCGTTCTCGCTCAATATAAACATTATCCTTTAGGTCTTCTGTGACAATGTGACCTAGGTACTTGAACTGGTGTACTCTAACAAGATGTGCCCCGTTTAGTTTTATTGAAGGTATATTTTCCGGTAGTCTTTTGCCAGCCTTGAAGACTAGGTATTCACTTTTCTTGTTATTGTACATTAATCCATGCGCCTCAGCGTATGACTCACAAAAGGCCAGCATCTTCCTAATGGCGCTGACAGAGGGGGCCAGCAGCACCATGTCATCCGCGTAGCTGATATTATTGAAACAAACGCCACCAATATGGCATCCGACCCTCATGCTGCTGAGCCCCTCAATCAGCGCATTGACATACAGGTTAAAAAGATTAGGTGAGCTCAACCCCTCCTGCCTCACCCCATATTCCAACCTATATGGCTCCGAGTACTCGTTTGCCCACTTTATCGTATTTAATTGACTGCTATACCAATATTTAAGCAAGCAAATCAATTCTGCAGGCATTCCCACCTGCTGTAGCTTGTTCCATAGGATGTTGTACATGACCAGGTCAAATGCTTTCGATAGATCCAAGAAGCAGGCATAAACAGGAGTGCTTCTGTCTGTGTAATACCTGACAGCATGCTTTAAACTCAGTATTGCACTTTCCGTGGACAATTGAGACCTTAATCCAAATTGGAGTTCGTGAATGTGCAGATAATAATCTAACTGAGCGTTAAGCACACTGTCAAGTACCTTGGCTATGATTGTTACTAATGAGATAGGCCTATAATTCGAACTGTTCGCAGAATTACCTGTTTTGTTCTTGACAATCGGTACCACAACCGTTCTCATCAAGTTTGGCGGTAAGTATGAATGTACTATACACAAGTTAAACAAAAAAGCCATCACCTCAGCAAGGCGAGACCCCGCATGCTGAAGTTGCTCGATGCTGAGACTATCGTGGCCAGGAGATTTGCCTCTTGTCATAGACTGAATAATTTTAGCAACGGTTTTAGCATTTACCGAGGAGTTAATATGTTTAAAGTTAATCTCAGCATCAGGCACCCTCACCGAAGATTTCCGTGTAGGCTGTACAGCAAAATGATGCTGAAAAGGTTTGCTATAGCCCGGGGCTCACCCACACCATCTATGACCGCAGGCAGGCCAGGTCTAGAACTAAATTTATTCGTGGATTTCCAGAATTTGCTGAAATCACCCTTTGCATGATAAGTCGCAAGAGTATCCATCCTCATTTGTCCTTGATGATTTTGACACCATTTTAGTCTACCTTTAAAGATTTTACGACTAGCTACCATATCGTTACAAAGAGTGCCACTCTTAGGCCTACCATACCAAACCCACATAAGAAACTTAGATCTGGCCTCCTTATGCGCGTTACTTACATGCCTATTCCACCCTCTTAATCTGTTTTGGCAAACGAGCACCCGGGTTATCACCTCTAATATCATAAGACACTGTAGCTGCTTTAGACAATATTGATATAAAACGGTCATACAAATTATCTATAAAACATCTGTGATCTTTGTTATGACAGACTTCTTTACAACAGTTTTGACACTCGTTTGGAAAATCAACATACTTTAATTATTGATTATTACAAATATTATAATAACAATCCGATTGCTCTTTGGTTCTATTCCCCCATTTATTTTAATTGATAAATTTTTTATTTATTTTTATTTAATTATGTAACTGCACTTTTTCATTTGGGTGGTCTGAAGAGAGTCTGAGTGTGCGATATTATCGACAACGAATGACAAAAAAAACTAAACTTTATTTTTTCTGTATATTTCAGTGTTCAAATAAAAAACTATTCACTCTTAAATAAAAAATAAAATAAAAAACCGCTATAACATATCATGGATTATGCCTACGGGAAAAACCATGTAAAAAAAAAACGCGCCTTGCATTCTACCTCGAAGGTGGTGAGCAAACGAGTGCTTGTAGTCGCTTTCTCAGCGCTCTACTAACTACGGTTAATTTTTACAGAAAAATGCGAGAAGCATTTTTTGTAGATAATTTCACGACAAACAATGTTTATAATGACCTCTATTGATCTCCGAGCAATCGACCTTTATAACTTTTTTAGCCGGCACGATATCAATGTAGATTTTTCACATCTTCATTACAACGCCGTAATAAAGGTGTATACAAAAATTCAGCTCACTAGGAATTTTTCCAGAGGTAAAACCTAAAATGACTGGATTACTAGTACTTCAGGGGGGTTAAGATGTAAATGTTGATCATATACAGGGGAAAAAAAAGTAAGTAATGTCGTTAATTTTTGTTGTCTATATATGATTAACATTTTTGTTGCGTCCGTGCAGTCGTCGTTAAACCATGGACGGTTTAGATGCTCGTAAGATTACAAAACCTTTGTCGACCACCATACTCGTAAGTATATTAATTGGTAGGTACATAAACTTCAATGAAACATAACTAGTAATGCGGGATATATTGTAGCTATTTTATGGAACAAGTATGCTTAATTAAAAAAATCAAAAAAACCCGACTGCGTAAAATACTCTTATTATAAACTAAAAAGAATAAAACAATTTACTAGCTTTCATTTGATACCCAATGCAACAGTAAGAAAAAAAATTCAACTACCCCCCTCATTTCGCCATTTGCGGGCGCCATTTTGAAAATTTATATAGCCTATGTCACTACTACAATTTAGACAAATCCAACGACACCTCATATGTCAAAAACCGTTCAGCCGTTTGGGCTGCAGGCCGTGCCAAAGAAATGGACATACATACATACATACATACATACATACATACATGCACTCGAAAAACATAACCCTCCTTCTGTCGCAGTCGGGTAAAAAGAGGCTTGAACTAAGTGATTTTCTGAAACTATTGTATTTATTGTTTTTTCTAATAAAGTATTATATATATTATATATATTATATATATATATATATATATATATATATATATATATATATATATATATATATATATATATATATATATATAAATTCAAAATTTTAATGCCACCTGGTGAATTATCCTTGTAGCATCAATTATTTTATTTTAAAACAAATAGCAGTAATGTACATTTGAGTATTTTTCATTTATATTAATAAAATGATCAATTGGTAAAAAATAATTTTAAAAACAAAGTTACGAATTCTAATACTTGGGTCGATGATGTGTAATATTTAACAGGTTATATTCATTCCTTAAAAAATATTTTCAATATTTGAGTAAGTAGTACATGCTGAGATTAGAAAGTTGTATCCTCACAATTTAGTTATACTGAAACTAAAAATCTACTAAGATTTAATATCGACTAAATAATGATGTATGTATGTATAAAACTTTTTTGAAGTGAAACTTTTATATAGACGGGGGTTTTAGGATTTTTCTGTCACGAAAAAGCGTTATGGTCCGGGAGCCAGGTAAAAATTTTAGTTAGTTATTTCCTGTCGAACAATAATTGGTAAGACAAATCAGGAAATAGTATCATAAAGCCTCGTAAACGTCAACTACGGTTCTTAAGAAATTAAAATATAAATTATACTGTTACTATTTAAATTTTTTCTATTTTTCTTTTTTTTTTTTTTATTGATCGTTTGATGAAAATTTTTTAACTGATTGTTAATGTACTACTGATGCATTCTACTAATTATCGCTTGACAGGAACTTGGTCATGCAAATCTGTTACTGGCTTCCGGACTATTACGGCCGCGTGGAGGGGGTAGAATATTAGACGATATATCGCGTGATGAGAGGCGGCAGCGACGCAGGGAGAAAGGGCAACCGCTGTATTAGATGGATATAATGCGCATTTATGAGCATTTTTTTTGGTTCGGGATTAAATTCAGTTTTTTTGTTTGATAAAATATGTTTAAATAAAAAATGCATTCATTAAAATGTACCTAACCTAACCAAATCATAATTTTCAGTGAACCTGCTAAAAAAACGAACTGTGTGCTGGGACACATAGTAGAAGTTAAACTTTAACGGACAAGTGGCAAAACGAATCGCAACGGACAAGTGGAAAAACGAATCGCAACAAAATTTACACTCGAAGTTTTACGGGCAAGTAAAACCGGTTTTCAAATTGGACAAGTACATTAACAATCTGCCCTCAAACTTCAAGTATAAATTTTGGTGCGATTCGTTTTTCCACTTTTATATATATATATATATATATATATATATATATATATATATATATATATATATCATCATATCATATATATCACGTCATTCGTCCGTCATATCACGTCAGTGTTCAGTGAGAGCGAAATACTTCCCCGGGCGCGCCGACCCATTCAGCTGCAAGCAGCATGGCGCTACTTTGGTAAAAGTCTTGTCCGTTGCGATTCGTTTTGCCACTTGTCCGTTAAAGTTTCACTTATAGGTACTGTGTCCCAGCACACATTTTTTTACCGACAGACTATTCTAAAGGTTTAATTATTACCCGAATAAAATCTAAACATCGCGTATATATTCATATACGCTTATTTTATTTACCGATACATCTATGACCGATATAAAAACTATACTCTTGTACTATATAAAAACTATTCTCTTGTACTGCGGGTAACTCACACATGAATTATTTATTAATTTACTCATTAGCTCTTTCATCTTCAAATGATAGGGGCTGACATAAAAACAATATAAATAGATTCAAACGCGAGGATGCGTTATCAAAACTATGAATACTGGCAATTCGTTATGAATATTTGCATACGACTTTAACCGCGTTTTAAGTTTCATTTTACTTTTCAATCCTTAAAGTATAAAAAATCAAAAAACACATATAAATGTACATTTTTTTAATCTGATGATGATTTGAACTTCAAATATTTCGTATGACTGAAATTTAGAATTTCAAAAAAATCCGTTTTGTGTGTTTAGGTTGTTTGTAATCAATAAACTTTTTAATCTAATGAATCTACTTTAATAACTATTTCACAATTATTCTAAGATGTAATACGATACATTGACGACCTTTCTGGTATAGTGGTGCGAGTAGTTGCCTCAAACCGCACGCCGACGGTTGCGGTTTCGATTCCCGCGCGGGACAGATATTTGTATTTGTACAAAAAAAATTGTTTCCGGTCTGGGTATATGTCCTTGTGGCTCTCCCCAATATCCCTCGGAGAGCACGTAAAGCCGTCGGTTCCGGTTGACATCATAGACACCTGATAACGATCGTTACCCATGATAGGGAAATTATCCACCAACCCGCAGTGGAGCAGCGTGGTGGATTAAGCTCCAACCCTTCTTCTATATGGAGAGGAGGCCTCCACTCAGCAGTAATAAGATACAATATCCAGAAGTACTATAAGAACGCTACATTAATATGCGGAAATAACCTAGCAGAATAAATGTCAATGCGAAAAAAACGGAATGGAAATCTAGTATTTAATATAAATATATTTAAAATAAGCTTGAAAATAATATTTAAAATTTTATTTTGTTAGTCAAATATAATAAAATAACGTTAAATTTATCTTAGATAATTTACATTTTCAAAACCGGCGCCATGTTGTCGTAGCCTAGTTTCCTGAGGTCTTTTGATACCATTGTCATTTTTAACCTTACGTGGCCGTAGGATTCCGTTTTTAACACTGAAAATGAAAAAATAATTATTTCTAAATAAAATTATAACTTAAAATTGTACATCGTAGATCATATTCATAGTATATTTAGTTCATTTTTTAAATAAAAGTCTGTTTTTTTTTCGCACTCTTGTAAAACATATTTGCTTTTGATATAACATATAAAGTATATTTACATAAAATTTATTTAAAAATATTTTCAAATAAACTATATATCAAATCCATATAACGAAAAATCGGGTTTAACACATTGATCTATAAAAACCCAGATCAATGTATTAACACTAATAACATGCAATAAGACTCTACTTTCTTTACTTACGTTTTTTCAAATGAACAAACTCTTTGGCGCAGAGCGCGGTTTTTTCGTTCGACCCTTTGTTCGTTTACCATCGAAGGAATACATACTTTTTTTACATAAAATTTGGTGGCTATATATTTCTATGAATACAACAGCTAATATATCATTGAGTCGCTTTTGAAACAATTGCGATCAAAATATGGAAATCGTATTAAAAATGTATTTTTTTTTTTACTTTTTTTTTCACTAATAATTTCAGTGTAATTCCAAATAGTCTAACATGAAATTGTTGTCACTGACGCATAATCGGCGAATAAAGTGACTAAGATCATTATAAAAGCTAGATACTTATAAACTCTACATCATTTTATTACAATACTTACAATAATTTTCCTTCCCCATAGCGAGCATCCTCGGTTCGGCCAACTCAGGCAGTCTACCAGTTAGCCAGGCGAGCCACTCTCCCAGCACAGTGGCAGATCGTGGCCTCACCAGTGGCGCTGTTAACTCGTGTGTACCACTCACTGGTGGGAGAAGAAATAAAGCGTAACCCCGTAGTGTGTCGCCGCTAAAGAAGTTTCGTGCTCTCACTGTTACTACCATTTGTGGCCCTAGAAATAGTTAAGGGTTATCTATATTTGTACTAAAACTACTGTGATATGACTAATTACTGTAACATTAAAGATATTACGAAACAAAAAATGTTGCGTATTGCATGCAGAACCCAAAACAGTGTTTTTATTTTTTACTTTTGTTTAGCTGTCTGTCTATGTATATTTTGGTCGCGCATTACGTCAAAACTACTGAATTAATTGGAATAACACTAGGCGCGATTTGAATACATATTACGAGGATACTCCATACAGTTTCTGAATTCATTATATCTTTCGAGAATATATCTATGAAATATCTATAAATATGAGACATCTCTAAAAATGAGAAATAGATGATATACGAGAAGTTACTGGACTAATCATATGCACAAAAAAATTAAGATTTTATCGCAATTTCGTATTTAACTAAAACCTTAACAACTCAACATGTCTTAACATTGTCATGAAATTTGCCACGGGCATTCCATTTCACTATCTAAGAGGATTTTTGGCGACGCGCAAAAAAAACAAAACCTAACCTAACCTAACCTTTAAAAAAAAACAAATTTGGTATCCACTTTTTGGACGTTTATCCTTAAATTTAATACAATAGTAAAAATGTACTATTTTTCTTCAATATTTACATGGTTTAATTAACAAATAATATTTTTATTCTTTTTTATAATGAAGAAATTCTTTTAGAAGATAATAAAACAGCTTTATATTAAAATTATAAAAGACAGTATCTATCTAAAATATTTATTTGATTCTTAAAATAACAAAATATGTAAAAGTAATCAAATACTCTATTTTCTCTCACATCCAAACACATTTGTACTGCCTAACACCATTTCGACAGGCATGTTAAATATAACTTTTTCTGGATCGCTGCCGGGTCGCGCCATTTGGCTAGTTCCGGAACATAAGCCTGAAATTGGATCCCAATCTACACCCCATACTATTTCATATTGAATGTACAAATGTTCATCGAAAACCCCCGCGGGAAAGGTCACGTATTCTATATACCCATTAAAAGACACTAAGAACTTAGTTACTTCACTTTCCCTCATTTTCGATTCTTCAATATGATAAATATCGTATTTTTTTAGCCTTTATATAATTGAAATATTCAAGCCGGAAACTAGTTTAGCACTCCTCGAACTTAACGATCAAAACAAACGTTGCTATAGCGACGAATGTTGCCATACACCTAAAAAACCGTAAAATAATTCCAAAAACCTATTGATATTTTACATTTACAAAAAATATGATTGCTTTTCAAATAAATTGTCCATTATTAATTATATATGTATATCAAAAAGAAAGTAGTTTCACAATTAATACTTTACCGGTTTTTCAAAATCAAAGACAATAATGTTTCCGTTTAACTATTTTATCGACAGATATAATTCATGTGTAGTTCCCAAGGTGGCGCTGTAAAAGCTTTCAAAAACCCAATCGGCCACCATTGTTGGATGTGATCCTTGTGCATAGTTTGATATAATTTACTTTATTCTCACAGTTAACAGTGTTATTTACAAAAATCCATAAAAAGATGAAGTGGTCATCAATCAACGAACACTAATTCAACTAGAAAGTTTCAGTGCAGTGCATATTTTCAAACCTTAAATGCGTTCAAAATGTCACGCGAAGTGAGCTTCAGATTTGTGAACACCATACCGTACTTGAATTAAATGTGGTTTACTTTTGAATAAACCTACCATAAGTGAATATATGTGCGGTGGTTCTTTTATGATGCCTGATATTTACAATGGATGCTTAAATTTATAACATAAGTACATGAAAACGTTTTAGAACTTTCTGTACACGTCGTAAAGAGAGCGCAGTTACGCGGGCGAAGGCTTCAAAGTTACCGGCAACATTATGGTGGACTGAACGAGTGCTTGTTACGGAATAGTAATTAAATAAAATTTGTAAACAGTGCCGCGAGGGATCCGCGCACGATGTCTGGCGGGTCGCAGCACAACCCTAATGGTAGACAATCGCAAATCGGATCGGGTTGGAGCCCCTTGCAGGTGGTGCTAATGATTCTTATTTGAAATTCCTAATTTTTTTATATGACATCGTAAAATCGTGTCGGTCAGTGATTTGAATACTCATAAATAAACATATCGCACTATTCATATCTACATCTACTTTAACGTAAACTCAAGCGAATCGTAATTTATTTCAAACTTAATCGTGTGGCTGTTGTTTTTATCGAAAAAAAAAACCACAAACCAGTTTTCACATTGTACACTTGACTGAAGATTCATTGAATACCCATATTGCAATACAAGAATCAGCTGTTTTCATGTTTGACCTCCTTAGTTAAGCATTGCCTGACACAGTTCTGAAAGGCAATGTTGCCACATTAGTTAGATTTAAACAAAAATAAATAAACCAATAAATTATTTTGATATATATATATTTATATATAAACTTGTCATTAGCCATTAAATGAACTCATGTTTATCATGGTAATATAAGTATATTTTCTGGTATTCTTTCTATAGCCTTAAATTAATAGTAAATAGTTATAAATGAGCTGTTGAAAAACTTAGTGTTGAATACTACTTTGAGGATTTGAAATTACTTTTATTATGAATAATAGTCTGAGTAAAATTTATGTGATAATATGTATACACATCTATTTAACTTTCTTTAATTCACAGCAATATATATATAATCAATAAATTAGATCTTCTATCCTTAGTGTGCTCTGTAGAGCCCCAACTTCTGCCTGGTTTAATTAATATAAAATGGTATATATTTACATAAATGTCAAATATTATGATTTATTAATAATACTTAATATTATAAATGCGAAAGTAAGTTTGTTTGTTACCCTTTCACATGAAAACTACTTAACCGATCATCATGAAACTTTGTACACATATTCTTGGAGGTATTAGAAGTAACATAGGATACTTTTTTTTTGTCTTGGTAACTGACATCCACGTGTGCGAAATTAGTAGAGTATAATATATGACTTTTTTTTTATTATTATTTAGATCCATTAAGTATTTGTATTCAAAAGGATTCCATCACCAAAAAAGTCAGTGGACCAATGGTATTACTTAATAGATATTATCCATTTATTTTAAATTTTTATTAATCAACAGATGAAGCCTACATTTTTTTTAAAACTAGAGTTTCAAAATTTTTACAAATTTGCTTATGAAACTTTTTCATTTTAATATCAATGTGATATAATTGTAATGACACACAATGCATAGGTAACATTGGTAAGTCTAGAAACATTTGATGACATTTTGTACAAAAATGTATTATTATTATATAAATGATGATGACATTATTGAAGAATTTCATCATTCGCAATTATATTCCTAGCCATCAATATCAATATCAAGAATAATAAAAATATAATAAATGCAAACTAAATGTTCTAATTGTTATTTAAATAAATGTTTTTCTAAGTAATACACAATAACTATTTATTTTATACCGGCTAACTTGTATGCTTTCTGGATGAATTTATGCAAACTAAATTTTTTTTGGAATATTTGGAATGTTTTTGTTAAATATTAATACAATAGATTTTTTGTCTTCCATACAGTCTTTGGTACATCAATTTACATCTGCTCATGCTTCTTAGTGTAGTCTTCAGTGTGTACTGTATACACACACACACACTCAAATATAAACATTATCAAAAGTCTAGAACATACTATGTACAATTTAATTTAAAGGAATTGATTATTTCAATGCCAAACTTCATATTTAAATTCTACTGAGTCAGGTACAAAACTATTAAAGTTTGATCTCTATAACCTTTAAGGTCACTGAAGTTTATATTTCTAAATATAAAATTCTTTGATTTGCAAACAATAATTCTTATCAAGTATCTGTGATAAAAATTACTGCAATTATAGTTATTATGTATTTTTTTAATAAAAAGTTATAATATATGTGTTATTTAAGATAAATATATTAAGAAGGCCAAATAAAAGCAGACACTTAGTGGGAAATAGACAGATATTATAAACTAATAAATAATATTTTGTGAAGTCCATATTATTTTCATTTCCTTCAATATTAAACACTAATAAAAAAAAAATTTCCTTTTTACAAGGAGTCAGATAAAATGGTGTGATAAGTCCCTTGTAATTTGAGTTATTTTTGATAATCTATGTACATGTAACTTAATACTATGTTGTTAGGTGTTTAATAAGTTTATAAACATCTGATCAAACATGTAAAAAATATTCTTATTAATTAAACATTCCTGACAGATGTCTTATACAAATTAAAAACAATGAAAAAAGTAAATCTATATTTTTCCAAATTTTTCTGGTCATTTTATGCTTTTGTTTTCTTGAAACTTTATTCAAAATATGTACATATTTGTGATATTGTTTCATGTATCAATCAGAAGGTGACCAGAAGTTGATAATTATTTTTTATAGACATATTATGAGATTATCTTTACTTATACTAATATATTATCCCTTGATAACACTATTATTATTATTACAATCTCTATAGTTTATAATTTTGAGAAAATATTTCTCATACAACTTTTAAGTCTAAATCTAAATATTGCATTGGTCCCTTTGAAGGTCAAATATAATATAAAAGTAGGTTTACTAAAATAAAATCATTTGCAGATTTTTTTTTAACGTGATAACATCTTATAAATCGATGAACGCCGGCTGCACGCACAAAAAAAAGTATGACTCATTGTCACGTGCCGCGAGCGAGAGCGCGGAACAAGCGATAAAGAGGCACGATCGGCCTACGCGTTCGGCTTGTGACGCATCTATCTCTATTCCACTCCATTATTATGAAATTATGAATATTATTTGTTAATGCATTCTATGCTACATGCTATGAATTTGTCACAATGATTTAACCTAAACAACACTTCACTTTATGGTTCACATTTTAGTAATTGTTAAAAAACATACTAATACACATACGTATACGTGTTTCCCGAGTAATCTTAAAAAATTGAAGCTCTATGAGTTGTAATCATACTAATATTATAAATGCGAAAGTAAGTACGCTTTCACGCGAAAACTACTTAACCGATCATCATGAAACTTTGTACACATATTCTTAGAGATATTAGAAGTAACATAGGATACTTTTTTTTCTTTTTTGTTGCGATAACCGACATCAACGCGGGCTAAGCCGCGGGCAGAAGCTAGTAATTAACAAATATGTGATGACTGTAGTTACAGGTGGCGAATCTTCTGGCGCGCGCGCCGCAGGCCCACATGGCGTCCGAGCGCGGCGTGACGTGGCACACGCCGACGCCGCCGCCGCACCTGTACCACGTGCCGGCGCCTTCGCCCCCGGACCCCTTGCAAGTGAGACTCGGCTGATTAGCTGCATGTAACATGGTACCGGAGTGACGAGAGCATGTCATGTCTCTAACATTATAACAATATTGAGCTAATTACGTTTTCTGATATATTTATTGGATGTTAGTATAAAAGCACTAACTATGGTAAACCTTAAAACCTATGTTTCTAACTCATTGATACGATTCCGAAATGTTCAGCTGTTGTTGTCTATCTCGAAATTCTACCTCATATACTTAAATCTAGAACTTAAATACTAGTCACTCAGATTGATAATTAATACTTCCACAATAACATATATACACATATATCCTATTATTATATTAATATTATAAATGTGAAAGTTTGTAGGTATGGATGGATATTTGTTTACTCTTTCACGCAAAAACTACTGAACGAAACTATGAAACTTTACAGTAATATAGCTTCTACATAAGAATAACACATAGACTACAATTTATATAGATTTTGTGTAATAGTTTAAAAATTATCACGTAGTTCGTTCGTTCGTCGAAACCGTTATATTAAATAATCCTCTTTAATAAATACAATAATACCTATGCATACAAATCCTTACCTGTTATTATAAAAAACTAAAGTAATTTCTGTCTGTCTGTCCGTATTTTTATCTGTGTAAATGTATGTTTTATACACCCACGCGGGCGATGCCGCGGGCGGAAGCTAATTAAATATATAACATATATACAGGATGTCCCAGAACTCAACGTCAAGCCAAAACAGGGTGACAGGATTGATTGTAAGCATCATGAGAAAAATCAGAAAAAAAATCTATCCCATGCAGTTTGGAAATTATGCGCATTTGAGCAAAACTTAGAAATTTGGTCAAACTGTAACCATTTTTCGGTTATTGTGGTTAATTTTTATTATTTTTGTTCATTTAAACTTTGAAATCGTAACCATAAATAACATTTCTAGAACCACAATCAAAAATAATGACACAATTGCCCCAAGTTTTCTAGAATTAAAACTA
This sequence comes from Euphydryas editha, assembly GCA_036937285.1. NCBI lineage: Eukaryota > Metazoa > Arthropoda > Insecta > Lepidoptera > Nymphalidae > Euphydryas > Euphydryas editha. The sequence continues at coordinate 18,550,980 of JAUPFZ010000008.1, read as the reverse complement.
TTTGTTAAACGATGAATTTAAAATTTTCAAAATTTGTCGACTTTGAAAGGCCCTCCTTTAAAAAAAATGTACTAAAGTGCCTTGGCAAGTACCATTAAAAGTTCGCGCATTTAATCAGGATTGTAAAATGGTACAATACTTGTTAGTTTCATACTAAAAAAAAACTGGTAAAAAAATAAAAACCTCAAGTAACCCGATTTTTGCTAACCCATTATACTCAGTTCAAATGTTTTTTATTCGCACAAGCTCTTGGTAGGTTTTTAATTTAACAGCAAAATGATGAGAGAGATGGATAGTGTACATGTTTGCCATGAGCGAGCGAGACAGATAGTGACGCCACGCCACTGTGAGCGAGACGTAACGTCTCACTAGATGGAGATGCGCCTGACACCGTTGACTGTTAGTACGTTTCGCTCATTCGTCTACTGCGCACCTCTCCGTATTCGCTTGTGTTGATTTAGTTCTGACAACTTTGGCTTCTCTCTTTTGGAATTAGATTTTTGTGTTGGCATCTTTATTATCTACCATGCCTACGCACTACACTTCACATGAATATGCGAACATGCATCTCATTTATGGAGAATGCAGATGCAACGCAAGTGCCACCGCTAGACTTTATCGTGAAAGATATCCAAATTTAGAGCGCTATCCCGATCACCGCGTGTTTGTTAATGTGCACCGTTCACTCACGGAGTGCGGCCATTTCCCGAATCAAATACGGGCTGGAGGTAGAGCTCACTTTCCTAACGAGGAGGAAGTGTTGCAAGAGGTAGCAGATGACCCAAGTATTTCAGTTCGTGGAATTGAAGAAAGAACGGGAATACCCAAAAGCACAGCACATCGTATTTTACAAAAAGCCGAAATGCATCCGTTTCACGCACAACGAGTTCAAAGTCTTCTTCCTCGAGATTATCCTGAAAGGATTTCATTTTGTAGAACAATGCTACAGAGGCATAATGAAAATCCCCAATTCATCCAAAAAGTTCTCTGGTCTGATGAAACTACATTTAAAAAAGATGGTTACATAAACTTACACAATTTTCACGAGTGGCATGTGTCGAATCCATATTTAATGCGAGAAGACAGATCCCAGTATCGCTTTAAGGTAAACCTGTGGACCGGAATTTTAAACGGCAAAGTTGTTGGGCCTTTTGAGCTGCCTGAGAACTTGAATGCCACGAATTACCTACATTTTTTACGAGAAAATTTACCAACTTTGTTAGAGGACGTACCCCTAACAGATCGTCGCCACATGTGGTATCAACAAGATGGCTGCCCAGCGCATTACGCAGTGCAAGTCAAAGATTTCCTTAACCAGGAATATCCGGGAAGGTGGATTGGACGTTCAGGCACTATCTCGTGGCCAGCCCGTTCCCCAGATTTAAATCCACTGGATTTTTTTTATTGGGGCGTTCTCAAAGAAAAAGTTTATACAAAGCCCATTGACAGCGTAGCCGAACTGCGTGAACGAATTTCTCAAGCTGCTGAGGACATCAACTCTCGAGGATATGCCCGGCTAATAAATAGATCTTTTTTAAGAAGATGTAGAGCGTGTATTGAGGCTGATGGCAAACAATTTGAACATTTATTGTAATAAAAAATGTTATTTCCTTTTATTCTAATAAACCTAAACTAAACTAAGTCGAGATTTTTCATTATTTTATTAATTTTACTTACTTTTGTTGACTTTGGTAGAAGCGGCGTCACTCTCTGTCTCGCTCGCTCATGGCAAACATGTACACTATCCATCTCTCTCATCATTTTGCTGTTAAATTAAAAACCTACCAAGAGCTTGTGCGAATAAAAAACATTTGAACTGAGTATAATGGGTTAGCAAAAATCGGGTTACTTGAGGTTTTTATTTTTTTACCAGTTTTTTTTTAGTATGAAACTAACAAGTATTGTACCATTTTACAATCCTGATTAAATGCGCGAACTTTTAATGGTACTTGCCAAGGCACTTTAGTACATTTTTTTTAAAGGAGGGCCTTTCAAAGTCGACAAATTTTGAAAATTTTAAATTCATCGTTTAACAAATAGTTTTAATTCTAGAAAACTTGGGGCAATTGTGTCATTATTTTTGATTGTGGTTCTAGAAATGTTATTTATGGTTACGATTTCAAAGCTTAAATGAACAAAAAATAATAAAAATTAACCACAATAACCGAAAAATGGTTAAAGTTTGACCAAATTTCTAAGTTTTGCTTAAATGCGCATAATTTCCAAACTGCATGGGATAGATTTTTTTTCTGATTTTTCTCATGATGCTTACAATCAATCCTGTCACCCTGTTTTGGCTTGACGTTGAGTTCTGGGACATCCTGTATATTAATTATCTTTCCTTCTTATTATGTACTAAACTCTCGTTTACCAACTCATGTTAGCAAAACAGGTATTCACCAATATTACAAGCTTCTATATATACAGGGTGACTGGTGAATTACCATCGATATTTGGGGAGAACGCTCGGCGCGCGGTTCCCATTCGGGTCATGCAATAAAAATAGGTACTTAATTTTTGACCAAATTTTCATAAATTTCAATTCAAATAAATGAAGCGATGACACTTTTCCAGTCATGCCGGCGGCACATGCACAGGTGTTGTAATGTGTCGCTTGTTCACACCTAAAAATTGCCAAAGTCACATAATTTACCTAGTCAACAAATTTGTTGCTTAAACGAGTAAAATATCTTAGTATTTTTGCCTTTCCTAAGCCAGGATTAAAGTATTAAGGGGGACTGGATCATGCTTGTTTATCCTGCTACCCTGTTTACACGTGGCGGCGTTTGGACGTAGATAAACTACCTGTTTTGTGTCGAAAGTGCAGCTAGCTGCTAGGGTGTCCAGACGATGCGTAAATAATTGGATAATTGTTGAGTAACTTTACTTAAAAGTTTATTAATATTTACCTATTTTTTTTACATGATTCGAGTGGGAACCGTGCGCCGAGCGCTCTCCCCGAATGTCGATGGTAATTCACCAGTCACCCTGTATATACATTCGTATAATATATATACATTCTTTGCTATTTATTTCGCCAAATTAAAATTTAATATTGTAAAAATGTCGTACTTTTTAAAGCAATAAGTTATTTTTATATTATATTTTTCAATTAACACTGATTAGTTAATAAACCTTAATATTTCGTCAATGAATAAAGAATATCAATATCAATCTACATTGAATATTAGATTAATTAAATCTCTCAATATGTCTTTATTTCGTATCAAGATGCTGATATAAATTCTACAAAACATAGGCGGCATTTCCAGCAAAATTGTGCAAATGTTCTAGAATGAGAATATTTGATTTGTTCTAAAATTATTTGCATGGGAATCAATGTATCAAGCATGAAACAACATAAAAAACAAATAGCATGCATGCTAAATTAAAAGCAATTTGATATGTTTCCCGACTACGGAACCTGGAAAAATAATCTCGTCTTATGTATTTGTGTTTACGATTTGTTTTTGCTTTTTTCTTATATAAGTGTACATATATATATACGTTATACATATATAAATATTACACCCAGATTTGGAGCATTTTTATTCGTTTAAACACTAGAGGAGGCTAATGCTACCCTGTTAAAGCTTTTAAATATTTCGTTCATGAAGACTATTCTGTAATTATACAATTTCTTAAGTTCGATATTTTGAAGTTTTTTTTTTTTTTTAAATCATTTCAAGGACTGTTGACATTTTTTTTTCTCTTTAATTGAATCAATTCGTCCTTTATATTTATAACTACATAAATAATAAAATATACATATTATTTACGTGTTCTCTTAATCCCAAAAATCCTTACCCTCCCATTTTATAATTTAAAATCTGCTTAATCTAAATAGAAAATAAATACTTCAGACACCATTATTACATCAGATCTATTTTTATACTTTTTACAATATCTTTCTTTATAATTTTTTTTTTTGTCATTATCGTGCAAAGTTCCGTTGTAACAACTAGTTAACGCCACTGTCTATTGGACTACGGTAGGGTCTCTTGTTGCAGGCGATGAAGAGCGGCGCTAACTCGGTGTTCCGACACACGGCGACACCGCCCGAACTCTACCGACACACGCCGACACCGCCCGACAAACATTTACTAAGGTATATAATATAAGTATATATATATTTATTTATTCATACTTTATTGCACAACACAATATTGAATTGTACAAAAGGCGGGCTTAATGATAAACGCATTATCTACCAGCCAACCTTAGGACGTACAAGAGCGAAAGTTTGTAGGTGTGCAAAAATTGTAAATTGCGAAAATTTATTTGTTTGAAAGCCAAAAAAAAGATAGTAAAATTCGTAACAATTGTTAAAATATGCGAGCAATATAATATACTTATAGTTAAACTTATACAAGTAAATTGTACTACTTCTTGTGTTGTAGTAATGAATGGGTGGCGGTGATTAACTCTTTTTTTTTCCACGTTATATCAGACAAAATTGATATCTGATCACTCTTGTGATAATTTTATAAATAACTAGCAAACCCGGCGAACTCCGTTTCGCCACCAGATGGCTTCGTTTTTTGTAACATTCCGTTTGGGGATTAAAAGATGAAGTAGTACATGCTATGTATTAGAGATGGCGCTGTATGTGAAAAATGATTTTCCCTGTTTTCCTGCTTTTCGTTGAAATTTTTTCCTGGATTTTGTTTGCTATAAACCTCACGGAGCCCGAGACCTTTCCAACGAATGCAAAACCGTGGAAATCGGTTCGTGCGTTCTGGAGTTATAGCGTCAGGGAGGAAAACCCGACTTATTTTTATATTATAGAAAAAAATAAATAAATATTTCTTTATTGATACACAATTGGATAGAGTCTAGCTGTAGACTTTTGATAGCTCGTAAAAGGCTAGTTCAACCAGATTAGTACCGCACTTTCACAGAATATCGCCGTGTTTCAGCCATTATAGACGTTTCGTATGATGACTAAGAATAGCGGAAGATAAAATTCTCCACATTCTTAATTCTTAACCTCTTCTCCTTTTGTCTCTTTTACCAGTAAAAAAATTATGACTTCTCTGGAGTTGTTATAGTTCATCGCTGGCGATAATAAGCTATTTTTAAGTAACATTTTTTTTTATTTATTTATTTAATTTGGCTTACCAACTAAATACATATTAGATTATTTCAATAGTTTAAAATTATTAATAATATCACTAAAAAATATGTATTTAAATTAAAGGTATGCACAGCATTATTTTTTTTTTTATACTAACTAAAGATAAAGTAAATAAGTATTGGTTTATATAATTAAGTTCTGAACACTTCAAAAATTTTTCTCTTTAAAGTACTCAGATTGTCGTAATAGAAATCTATGTCACAATTTTCATAAATTTCATTATAGCACCTTATCATATAGCAAAGAGGTGAGTTTAAGCTACAGTTTCTTTTTTTGTTTTCAACATTGAAGGGCTTAAAATTACAAACTCGCGCTGATAGCCTGGGCACATTAAAACTAACTTGTGATAGGAGGGACGGACAATCAATTCTGCCGTTTATAAGTTTATGTAAAAAGGTTATGGAGAGCTGTTTTTTCCTTTTTTCTAATGATAAAAACCTAAAATGAGCCAATCTATCATTATAACTTCGAACATTAGTTATTTTAAAATTACATAAATGTAAATTAATAAATATTGTATGTGAACTTCATACCAATGTTGTAAGAAATCAATTGCTAGTAAACATAATTACATGTAAACTTATTATAGTGACCGTCCGTAAGTCATCCGAAACGAAAACTTCAAACAAGCACAACTTTATCTCCGATAGGTACAGTGCACAACAACACCACAGCACACACCTACACCGTCTCCGCCAACGGAGACGAGGGCATAGGTTTCCGATCGTTCGTTTTCTCGCGCTCCGCATAGCGCCGCCTCTCAAGCCGGCCAACCGACATAGTCGTCCTAAGCCAAAGTGTGTTCTCACTAGGAGACACCCTTAAGACGACCGTCCTTTCGAGACCCCCCCCTCCCTCTCCCCTCTTTCTAGGCTGGATCCCAGTATTCGGCTCCCCCGCCAGGTGAAGCTGTAAAAGCCCATAAGGCCAACAGCAAATGTCAATTCGAAGAAAAAAAGTTCAATCGTTTTACATATCAATAGTTTTACATAAAAATGACATCATATTAGTGTATGATGAATAATAAGTTTTTGTCATAAATCAGCAGCAATATTTTGTCCAAAAACTAAATTAAATGTCGGTGACTGTATTGTATTGTATTACTTTGTAAAAAAAAATCAGACTTAAATGATGTCGACAGAACCTTTTTTTTTACTAAGATTCTGCTGTCCATTTGATCACAGGATTCTTTTAACCAAAAATAGCACCTTTTTTTATTTAATTAACAAACTAAACACAATGTATACAAAATTACAATTATGAGTAACAAAAGAAAACCACCAAGGTTTGTACAATGTTACTTGAAATTTGAAATAATAACAGAAAAATAATGCGACTTTTATGACGACAATAAATGTAAAAATTATAATGGTTTCCATTTAAGCAATTAGCAATCTTTAAGAAATGTTTTAATAGCGTTTTTCGACTTTTTTTATAAATGTTCTATAAAAATATTAAACGTCCATAAGGAACTCTTCTAGTACGTGTCAAACTCGTATTTAAAAAATGTTCTTGCTCTTATTTTCAATAGTAAAGTTTACTTTTCAAAACATCAGGCAAATACATATTCATGTATCAGTCATCAAGACTGACAATGTAAACATAGATGTTTAGATGATTTTTTTTTTTCCCGTTGTTGACGAATTCGTACTGTATCATGATTAATGATAATGTTGTGTGTAAGCGCTGGAAATGTGTTTTTAATTAGCCTATCGAAGAACTTTCGAAATGTCATTTTACAATAATATAATATGGTTAATGTAAAGCCGAATTCTGGATGTAGATTATGTTGAATAGAATTGACATATCAGATAGATTATGTCAAATACATAAATCACTATCGCAACTCCTCCGCCGCGTCTGTTCATCAATTCGCGATAATCTTAAAAACTACTACACGGATTTTCGTGTGGTTTTCACCAATAGATAGAGTGATTCGTGAAAAAGGTTTAGGTACATATACATACCCCGTGCGCAGCCGGGGCGGACCGCTAGTAAATTAATAATACTAAATAATTGAAACCAGTTGCCAATCTTATTAAGCCGACACATTATCACACATAGCTAGACATGTCCCACAGTTCGACTTGCGTTAAATTTACTTACTACTGCTGTAATAATTCTATTCGTCGTTAAATACTGTTTAAAACACTTGTTTTAAACAATTGTTTGGATTGCCAAACAATTGTTTAAAACAAGTAGTAGAAGGGCAAGCCATTGGGCTTGCCCTACTTCAAATTCTGTACCGACCGAAAACATTGACTTTCATATTTAAACTTTCGCGCGCCAATTCTTTCACTTCGTTTTGTTTTTTATCTATGACTATTATAAGTAGTGTCCGAACGCGCCGCGCCCGCCGGCCGCCAAATACTACGTAGCGTTGACGGCCGTATGCATCTCGCTCACACTCATTGGCTTGCAACGGGGCTTCGCCGGCGTGTATTTCTGCACCGTTCTAACCTATGAAAAAGTGCTATGTCTATAGATATAACTACTGTGTGTTTCTATAGCAATTAATATGGAAGAATAAGCCCGGCTTTCACTATGAAGTTAGTCACAAACTAGCGCCACGAAGTTGGTTTTTGTTTTCAAATTTCACGGTACATGTCAAAGAGTGTAAATATTTATAATGATGATATACATTTTGTTTAGTGATTGAGCGGATAACTGATACATTTTTCATTTTCGTGAATTTGATTTTAAAATGAGTTCAGATAGAAATCTTATTGTTCCTTGTAAGAATTTAAATTGTGTGAAAGTTTTAATAGGCAAGGAAAAGGTGAAATCTTTATCTTTCACGGAGAAAAAAAAAACATAGCTTCGGAATAACCTAATACACCGGATTTGTGTATTTCGCAAACAAGTAAGTCTCACAAAAGTTTAATAGATCAGTATACAAGACTCATTGGATTGTAGGTTGCTCTCATTCCAATAAATTGTATTGTTGGTGTTGCATATTTTTACGACCTTGTTTTAGAAAAACATATGCAACAACAAGATAGCGGCAAACCGGGGCCTAGTTATTTATCGAATAAAATTCAAAATGATATCATTCATTCCGTAGCCTATGTAATAAAATCTCGCATCGAGTTTGAGATCAAAATTACACAATTTGTTTCAATTATAATTACTTTATCTTATTATTACGTTAAACAACCAATAAATTTTTCAAAAGTCAATCGTGCAGTTTTCGATACCTATCATAAGCTTTTAAATGCCTCTGTAATAGCGCCTTAACTTTTCATGTGTTTTTTTTTGTTTGTTTGTTTGTGATGTAGGTTTGTAACAGAACGCGTGGGGTTTTGTCAATGCTGACATGTTTGTGATTTTCTGTCTAGTAGTAACATGCCTTCAGTGTGCTTTGTTAAAACTCGCCGACGGCAATGATTATGAAGACTGAAGAGTGAAGGGTTGTCGTTACTTACGTATGTACTAACTTGTTGAAGTTAAATTGTCATGAAATTTATAAAAAAAAATAATCGAATCATAAACAAAAAATGTATGTCGGGCTTGCCCTGTACTCAAGTACTACTACAAGCCATTGCTCTCGTATAGCGCTTGATGATTTAAGGAGAAGTTATTAATTAAGTGTACTGCACGCATATGTATCGTAAAATGCCATCCATAAAGTTTTAGCAAACATTTACTATAAAAGATTTCTCAGCAAAATACATCATTATGGCGAGATGCATCTTTATAAATCTAACGATTTGCATTTAATTTTTTCTTCAGTCATTTGAAAATCGAATACAAATAAAGATAAATAACAGAAAAATAAAGTAATTAATTTTTGTTTTTAAATTCTAAAAATAAGTAGTTATGTGGATTTTCCTTTTAAAAAAAGTTTCTATTATTTCGTTAAAAATAAATTCTCTTGATTTAACAATTGGAATTATTTCAACTACATACATTATGAAATTAAATTTTCTTAAGAAAGCGAATCTGATTATATTTAGAAAGTAAATATTTTTAACAAAAACACGATACCGTTTCACATCGAGGCCGTTAGTTTGACGTGATGATGATAAGAATAAACCGAAATAACTAACTGATGACTGATTTGCTTGTTTTCAAACTCTTTCTGTCTGGCTGGCTGTATTTAAGCTAATATTTTCTTCAAAATAAAATTTTTAGTTTAAAAAAAAATATTACCTAAAGTGACGTCAGGAATGCTTTACTAGTTGCATCAGTGTTTAAATGTAAGTTTAATAATGCAAAATTTAAATGTAGACAATATAAAGTCATGCGAGGATACATCAGGGAGTCTTATTTTTATTGTTTTAAGTCACTTTCAATAGTAGTAAAAAAAACACAGGCCCACGAAAAAAAAAAAAAGTGCTCTGTATCTTTCTTTGACCAGACCTACCTAGGGTGATGTATTTCGGTGTGCTGAATCCGAATTTGTATTTGTGAAAATTTTGAGTAAATTGCAATAAACCCCTAAAAATGGCCAAAAAAAAATCGCGAAAAAATGCAATAATGTGAACACAAAGTTTTTTTTTTCGCACTAAATGAAGTATGTTTCTTATTTATTTCGATGTGCTGAATTTTAATACTCAGTTTGACTCATCATCCCTATAAAATTTTGAGTAAATTGCAAAAAAACACTGAAAATCTCTAAAAATTATAAAAAATTAAGTTTTTTTTTTTTGTTAGCCTGTGTAATTGATATCGAAATTCCATAATAACTAAGAATAAGTAATAAATAAGATTTAAGGTAATGTCTACATTGTAAAAAAATATCGAGTTCTGTCTAAAATATTTCGATTGACAATGTACGTGTAACATATCTTGTTTTTCATCTCATATAAAGGTTCATTCACATCTGCAGATACCTTTCGTGGCAGATGTGACATAAAAAAATATAACAATATCTATAGACGTATTCAAATTTACAAAACCCGACCACTAGTCTCGAATATTCTGGCCGAAAGATGAGATACATGATTATTGTGCCACTATTAAATACACATTAGAAATGGTATGATTGTTGGCCAGCATTTTTTTATGTTCATATTTTTAACGGCGGATTGCGAATAGATTACATTTTTTTTTCCGATATAAAGTAAAGTTATACACTAATCCCACTAATAACACGGTACTCTTTTTTTTGGTTTTCATGTCCCTCGTATAACACATGTTTTCCCCCCTATAACGCGGGGATTACCCACAGCACGATATTCCACATGGTTTCATAATTATATTTTTTATTTAAAATGTTCTTAGTTTGATTTTAATAAAACATAATTAAAATAAACATAATTTTTACTTAATATTCGATTAAACCCTTTTAACTAGAAAAGTTAAACGTGAATCATTTGTACATAACGCGTTATACGGGTCACGAGCACGTTATACGAGAATGCTCGTACAATGTGTTTACCTATAACGCGGAACTCTAATCTACCGTGTTTTAAAGGTATTAACTGTATTTAAACGATTATTGATGATATATTATAATAACAGATCAAACAAAGTTTTTCTTAATAAACACTATATATAATATAGTACAAATTAACGACAATAAATTTTTACGAGTATATCAGCACGATTTAAGAAAATTTTTATTCATTAAAACTTGTGTAATACGTAATATTAACCCAATTTGGAAGCATAGCTTTGTCTTCTGTTATCACTTTCAACTACTTGAAGATACGTGGTAGAAGTAAAATATACTAACGGTCCCTTGGTTACCAATTGCAAAAAAAAATACACTACCCAAAAAAATGCGTATTTATAGGCACGCTCTTTGTTTATCACACCACCTCGTGCCTATCGAATAATTTTTGAAAACTTTTTTTTTTTGTATACTTTATCAAATTAAATATTTTATTATTATTGAATAACAATATAGGATATAAACGTCCTTTAAACACAATACGACTACAATTCGTCGCATTGACTTCTATGATTACTGCGTCTAATGCAGTGTTTCCCAACCTTTTTTAGGCCATGCCTCACCTTAACATTTCTAAATTTTTATGCCCCCATGCATAATTTTTAATTTTTAAAATTGTTTTGTCCCTTAAGAAATATAAATGATAAGTTTTAGGAAAAAAATCACTATGAAATTGTTATCAAAACATCGTAAGTAAAATTTCAAAACATATAATGAAAAAATAAACTGAAATTCAAAATGTAGTGCATTATTCCAAAAAAAAAAGAAAAAAAAACTGTAATTTATAGATGTAAGCTGTCAAAAAGATAATAAAGGGTTAGACAAGGTATAGTTAAATTAAATTTATAATTTTTACTTGACTAATGGATTTACCTTTAATTACTGTCAATAAACCAATGTTTTTTATGTTTAGTTTGACAATTTTTTTTTTCTAGGCATACTCCTTCCCCAGGCGATGTCAAGGCAGGTGCTGCTTTACCCCCAGCGGAACTTTATCCACATTTGGCGCCAGGGAGAGGTAACTTTGATTTATTTACTGTTGTTTTTAATGTCGTTTTAGAAGTAATAACGTAGTACTGAAAGTACTAAATTTTAGTCCTTGGTACTGGATACATGACACGGCCCAATGACTGAGTCTTCCTTTATTCACACCCAATATAACTTTATTAATACCTCACACAAATAACCTCGTCTAAAAAAACGTACCTTAATCATTGTTCATTACCTCAATCATCATTAGCCATTTTAAATAAGGACCATTAGACAGAATGATTTAATTTCTTTGCCATGTGTATATGGATTAATATTGTACATTCTGATTGGTATTAAAAATTATTACATTTTCTATAAATGTTCCAAAGTCGGACAAACGACTACTATAAAGGCTATTAATATATTTTTTTGTTTAATATTGCAGAGAAAATGATGCGTGCAGACGAGCTCCTAGCGTACGCGCGGGGTGGGGTGGACCTCACGGTGGGGGGGCCGCGGGGTGCGAACGGCTCGCCCGCGCCCCTGCACCCCACCCCCGGCGCGCCCGCGCTCTCCGTGCGTGACGCTCCCACCATCAACAATCTCATCGCTCGCGCTGCGCCCTTGCCGCGACCGGCGCACGCGAGGGTCGACGCGCTACTGGAGAGACTGGTGGCGGCGCCCGCGCCCGCTTCCCCCCACTCGGTCATAGTGCACTCTCGCGCCGCACCCACCCCATCACCGCCTTCCTCCAACGAGGTAATATAACTCTATCATGTTAAACCACGATTTTCGTCCCTGTGAAGCGAGACACAAGTAACACTTTTCCCCACTTGCTGTATCAGTCTGTAAACCGCCCACTGCTGAGCGAAGGCCTCTTCTCACACAAAACAACCGGGACAGACGACTTGACGTGCTCTCCGAGGCACGGTGGAAAGAGCCACAATACCACAATACCACATACACCCAGACCGGAAACAAATATTTGTACAAATACAAATATCTGTCCCGAGCGGGAATCGAACCGCGACCGCCGGCACGTGGTTTGAGGCGACTACTCGCACCACTACATCGGAACGATCGTCGTTTCCCTGCTTTACAGGGACGAAATTGAACTTTCGGCCAGGTAGGAAAAAAAGTATGTGGAACATGGGACGAAAGTACTACATAGTACTTACGTCCCTTGTGACACAAAATACTATTTTCGTTTGTATAAATATCATAAGTTCTAGTTCTATAAATGTATGTGACTTTTTCACGCTAAAACTACTGCACCGCTTGTGAAAAAATTTAGCAACAAGACAAACTCTGTTTATCACCAAACTATTTTCTCTGCTATCATCACTTGACCAATACTTACTTCAAAAGCTAAATTAACAATAACGCTGTATTTAAGTATGTCTTTATATCCCTATCAGTAAATAATTAATGTTTTAGGATTCAGCGGACTCGTGCGGAGCGCCTCCGGGATCGAAGCGGAAACGGAAACCTGAGCGTACATTACGTGTACCTGTACCGCCTCCTCCGCCCGTCGATGTACCCCGACCCGCCACTCCGCCTCGAGTCTCACCACTAACTACACAACCGCCTCTCGAAAATGGCGATACAGTGCATTCAACTCAAAACGGACCAGAAAAACCACCCTCACCGCAACCGCCTGAACCCCATGCGAGAAGAAAAACTCGCTCGGGCTCAGCAGAAACCATAGACGACATAGCCGCGATGATCGCCAGTACGGACACGGAACGTAGGGACCCGACCACAGAACCGACGCCTCCACCGGAACCTGAAGCAGAAACGCCAGTCACGGTAGATAAATTAAAGAGCGTGCTAGCCAGCCCCGAGCCAGAAGCAAAGTCTCCTGTACCCGAAAAACCGCCAACCCCTAAAATGCCCGAACCAGAAGAAAAGACACCTCCACAAAAATCGCCTCCCCCTAAAAAGGACGAACCTGAACCACCTCCAGCGACAGCTGCGGCACCAAGACGGCGAAGCGCTAGGACGTCGAACTCAGAGTCGACTAATGTACCAGTAGAATCGCCGTCCGAAGCGAAACCAGCTGAACCAGAGGCCAGCGAAGCGAGAAGTGCTGAACCAACGGCCGCTAGCTTTGTTGAAGTCGAGAACCAATTGGAAAAAATGTTTGCCGGAATAGAAGAGGAACCACCTGAAACTGAACCGGTGGAGAAAAGTACAAATGAGAAGAAACAAACTGCCAAAGCGAGAAAGAGAAGAAAATCGGCTCCAACAAAAGGCGAGAGAAAGGCCTCGAAGCGAGCGAGTCGTGCGTCTACAGGAGACGAGGCTCCAAGACGGAAAACTGCTAGAAAAAAAGGTACTGAGAAGAAAAAGAAGGAAGCTCCAGTGAAAGATGCTTATGATTCGGGAAGTAATGCAAGTTCAAGTCGATCAAGAGGACCATACATACAGGTACATAATTACTTGAAACTAAGTGTCCACCCACAGCAAGAAACTTTTATTATAAACTATGACTACAATTCTTGTTAGTACAGATAAGATTCAGTAATAAAGATATTATTAATCCTTGCAAAATAAGTAAGCACATTTGTACTGTGTCGCTGCCTTAACCCTAATAAACAGGAATGCATTATTCTATACTGCATTTTAGTCAGTTTCTTTATATGTAATTACAGATCGTCGGACCCCGCGATTCACCAGTGTCAGTATCAGTTGTCAATGCATCGGCAAGTGCAACTGAAGAGGAGCGAAGAACGGCTGACGAGTGGCGCAATGGACTGCGTGCGAGGGGTCTACACGCTAGCACGTTGGGCCTGCGGTACGACGCGTCGACTCCTGACGCGTCGTGGCTCTGTGCGTTTTGTGAACGAGGTTCGCATGCGTCCGGCCTCGGTGACCTGTTTGGACCTTACGCTATTGACACTAATTGTGAAGAATTTAGGTATGATAAATTTCTTTACTAAAAGTTATAGCTTGATATCATTTAGTGCAATTAGAATTTTTCAAATCAATCTTACTAGGTTTTTAGATTACAGCATTAGAAAAATAAACAAATCTTCAACTTATAATTGTGTATGTAGCATTAATTCTAATAAACCTCAATAATAATTAGTAATCAAAATTTTTCATACTTAACAAACTGGCACTATTTAATTCTCAATAGATCGCTGGACGAAACATCAAAGCGGCGGTTTGCGTCGTCGTCAGGCGGTGCAGAAGTGTGGTTCCACGAAACATGCGGTGTGTGGGCACCCGGGCTTTTGGCAGCGGGCTCCCGGCTATGGGGCTTGGCAACCGCTGTTTGTGGAGCCCGGTCGGCCCGGTGTGGAAGCTGCGGAAAGGCTGGGGCGGCCCTATCGTGCGCTACTCGCGCGTGTAGGGCGACCACACACGTTCCCTGCGCCGCTGGTTGGAGCCTGCAGGAAGACTTCCGCGCCCACTGCCCGCGTCATGCACACGCCTAGCGACCATACAATAAAAGTCATATAGAAGAGTGCCAGTGAAGTGTTTAACATAGTGTTGAATGATATTTTCGGATCCACAAGTGACATGAAATTTTGTTACCTGATTGTGTTTAGCGATGGTGACCTGTGACATTTGTGATGTTCCGCTGCTTGAGTGGTGAGTGGAAGAATATTGTTACCTGATCATGTTTAAGTGGTTGTAATTCATTTAGTTGACTTAATAAGTATGAAATTATGAAGTCTGGACAACTTCCTTATTGAATTGTGTTGTGGGTATTATATTTGTTGCTTATCTTTTAGAACACAATCGGTTGACTAAATTACATTAGAAGCTTGATTAATACTCATTCTCGCTTAAAGCACAACGGTGAATTAATATTCTTTGAATCAGTGTACTTATGATAACTTTCCAGAGACAATATACTCATTATGTATCTGACAACGGAATCTCTTGATGCCCACAAAAATCACAAGCATTGTTACTGGTACCGGTAAAAATGTATTTCTTCTAATGTACATTGCAATTATTATGAAATTGACCATGAGAGTAAGATGTAATGTATTTACAATAATTTATACCTTAAAACAATGTTATTATGTAGTATGATGTCGGTTTAACGATATCATGCTTTTAAGGTGTTCTGATGCCAAAATGTCAAAACTGAATTGATAATATACCCCATTATGATTCTAAACATAGAATTTTTATAAAAAATATTGTTCCATTTTTATTACCTTTGCAATACATAACATGTATGTTTAAATCATATTAAATAAGGTAAACTAAAACAACACACAATCTCTATAACAGTTTTAAAAAATCATTATAATTCTTTTTTTTATTTTAAGAATATATTTAAAAATTTTTATGAAAAATGGGGTATATATAAATGGCTTAAAAAAATGAAAAGAACAAATCTTCCAAGCTCCGTTACTATCCAATAAATATTTTGCCTGTACTAGATGTCTTATTAGAATTTAATATAGAGAATATGTAGATAAATTCTTGTTAACATTTTAGAACTAATTT